>CM053587.1:217116616-217135206 GCA_028646515.1 Pseudochirops corinnae | reverse complement strand
AGGGAGGAAGGGAAAGAATCTAGAATTTAAAGTTCTATAATCAAATGTTAAAAATATATATATGTATATATTATTATTATTATTATTGTTGTTATTATTATTATTATTATTATTAACTACATCCAACTGGGAATTAAGATATACAGGCACTGGAGTAGGGAGATCCATCCTACCCTACTGGAAAATCATAGGGGTGAGGGGGAGGACATAAGAGAGAAAAGATTGGGGGAGGGGTTATACAGTGGGATGGCTGTTTTGAGGTGTTGGGTAGGGGAAAGGTGGGGAGAAAATTTGTAACTCAAAATCTCTTGGAAATGAATGATGTAAACAAGAAAATTAATTAATTAATTTTTTAAAAAAAGAAAAAAAAGAAAGAAAGTAGAGGCAACTTATGATTGTAGACAGGGGGAGTGAGGGGTCATGGAACATGATGTATAAAGAGTCTTGCCCAACACAATCCACAATTCACCCACGTTCTCTCTGTAGGATCTGAGACCTATTCCAGTTCTCCTATGATACCCTATTTGAAGACTGTTATTAAGCAGATAATTTATTCTGTACAAAGGGACAAATGTGTCATTTGGATGAATTCAACCCCAGAACCATCATGGAGTCAATGTTGATGCTGCTAACCTCCCTGTTCTCCCACAAAGCCCCCATATGCCCATTCTCAATTGTCCAGTGCCCTCCTAGTCTTTGCTCCTCTCCATCCAAATTGCTCTCAGATTCCTCAAGGACTGATGATGTACCAAGCATGTCTTATACAAATAAAGCAGACTTTTACAAGGGATGAGCTAGAACAAGGCTTTCAATGGGTCTGTGAACTTGAATAGATTGGGGGAATCATATAAAAAATAAATAAATAAACTGAAGTCGAAGGAAAAGAAAGAAGAGATGATAACCTTGAGAGGCAGTGGGGTTGATTTTTAAATAAACAAATGCCTTTGTATTTAACATATAGGCATATATCCTATTTTACATATGTGTGTGTATATGTGTATATATTCTAATTGATAGAGAGCTGAAGGGACCTGCTTTCCCCACTAACCTCTGTCTCTTAGAGTCCCTGTTTTCCTTCAAGACTACTCCAGGGCCATCTTCTTCTATAGAAAGCCTCTCCTGATGGCTCAGCTGCTAATGCCCTCCCCCATGAGGTTAGCTTGTGTCTACTTTTTATGTGTCTTGTACATACCTATATATCTTGAAGAATGACATATGTTCTTTCCCATTAAATGTATTAGGGTCTTCCCCATTAAAATATAAGCTCTTTGAGGGCAGACACTGTTCTGCCTTCCCATCTCCAACATTTAGGACTGTGTCTGGCATATAGAAAGTGCTTAATTAATGCTTACTGACTGACAAACCCCTAATTTTACACATCATACCCAGAGAGAAAAAGTGACCTGCCCAAAAGTCACATAAGTGACAAATATAGAATTCAAACTTGGGGCCTCTGCTTCCAAATGCAGGGCCCTTTCCAATCTCCCACACTTCCTCTCAAAGTTATCATCTCTTCTTTCTTTTCCTTTGACTCAGTTACCTTTTCAAAGGAAAGATTTTGCCCTTAAAAGTCTTCCGATTTAGAGGGATGATTTCAGGTCCCAACCTGATCACTGAGGGTCATTAATTGAGAATCATCTCAACCTAGAACTCCTCAACAAGAAGTCATGTCTCCTAGCCAATCAATCAGTTAATGAACATATATTAAGCCCTTACTATGTGTCAGGTACTGTCATAAATGCTGGAGATACACCAAAAAAAGTCCTCACTGACCATCTAAAGGGGTAGACAATATGTAAACAATATGTACAAGCAAGCTATATACAGAATAAAATGCAAATTATTATCAAAGGAAAGTTACACACAGTGGATAGAGTACTGGGTATGGAGTCAGGAAGACTCATCTTTCTGAGTTCAAATCTGACTTCAGGCACTTACTAGCTATGTGACCCTGGGCAAATTGCTGTTTGTCTCAATTTCCTCATCTGTAAAATGAATTGGAGAAGGAAATGGCAAACCATTCTATTATCTTTGCCAAGAAAACCCTAAATGGGGTCACAAAGAGTAGGACACAACTGAAATGATTGAACAACAGAAGGAAGACAGTAGAACCATAGAGAATATTCCAACTCTCGTGTTTACTGGGTATATAATCTTCCCCTCTGCCATGGTTTCCTCATCTGAAAAATGAGGATCATAATAATTACACTACCCATCCCATGGAGTTGCTGTGAGGGAGAAACTTGGAAAACTACCACACTGTCTATAAATGTGGGTTATTTCTCACTATTACCAACTTTCAAGGAGTTGGGGCAAAAGAAACTTTTTATCTGAAAAATAATAGCCTGTGGGTAGAACTGTCTCTAGAGTATTAGCCCCCAGGCTTTCTGCTGTAGGGAAGAGGAGAAGGAGGCAATTAGAAGCTGATAGCTAAAATACAATTACTACCAGCCTACCACCCTCTCCCTCCTCCCTAGTAACTCCTTCATAGTCTTTTTGGGACACTGTCCCCTCCTATAGATCCCCACTCTTGGTGCTCATAATCCAAGCTTTATTATTGATGAAGGATGACCTTAATGTTCATCTATATAGAAATGTCAGGTGGGTACAATTAGAACATCTAAGGCTCTCAAAATGATCCCTAGAGGGGTGAGGTTGAGTCTCAGATCAATCCCCTTTATAGAATACAAACTCAACTCTGACTGTCTTTGTCATCTAGACTTCTGGTAAATAGACACACACACACACACACACACACACACACACACACACACACTTCAGACAGGCACCAATCACAATCACAGAATGGAATGGAAAGGGCAGGTGGAGAGATAGACACAATTGTGTGTCTTTCTCCTTGTTACCTTCTCAGTAGGTCTGCCACTGAGGGAATTCACAGAAATGTCCCCAGAACACTCCCTGGGGCTACCCATACAGCTGCAACAGGGCCTTTCCCCCAGGCTCTGATGGCTTTTGCTTAACTCTGTTTCTTTCTCCACTTAGAAACCCATTCTACCCAATAATAGAAATCCATCCTGTCTTATATCCACTGGCAATCAGAATTGTTGCCCCTCCCTCACCAAGTACCCCAGGTAAATGCTGGCCTGCAAGATAGCATGGCAGAAGAATTACTTACTATGTGATTTGGCTGCTCCTTGGAACTCCTGGGCTCCTCTAGTTCTAGAGCTAACAGTGAAGACAAAGGAGCCCTCTGCAGTGCTATTTCCTCCCGAGGAGCAACTCCAAGTATACCCTGGCTTGTGGCCCTAGAAGCTTCCCAGGATTCCAGGTTGGGCTTTGTTTGTTTGCTTTTTGCATGGGCCAGGGGTAAATTTTTCTTTCCTAATGACAAGAATCTCTCTTAGAAAAGAAGGCAAGGAAGGGGAAAACAAAAAACACAAACAAAAATACAACTGCATTTTGGAAAAGCTAGCAGTCACTTTCAGGTTTCTATTAAAGACCTAAGAAGATAAGAAGAAATGGAAAATCATCGCTTAATTGAAACAATTTTAGTAACTAGTCACTGCTCCAAACTTGGGCATTTTGCTAAATATTTGCTAAATAGTAACAACCTACTGGGAAGCCATTAGCTATGTGATTGATGCTGTGAAGATTAACCCACAGAAGCAAGATTAATAATTCCTCAGTGATTTCTCTAAGAGCTCAATAACTACAAGGAAAACACCATAAACTGTTTATCCTATCAAGTCCTAGAATTGGAATGGAAGGAACTTCATGGGAATCTATCCCAACTGCCCATTAGGTCAACCAACAAGCCTTTATTAAATGTCTCCTTATTTGCACTGGAGACACAAAGACAAAAATGAATGAGCCTTTTCCCTCAAGAAGCTTACATTCTATCAGGAGGAGTAATTGAGAAAAACACTTTCCTTAGCAGATGGTCATCTATCCTGTGCTTGAACATTTCAAGCCATAGAAATGTTGAAATGAGCTAGCTCATTGCAACTTTGGACAGCTCCCATTTTTAGAAAGCCCTTGTTTATTTTGAGTTAAGACAGTTTTCCCTGTAACTTTCATGCTACTTTTGCCCTTACATAGATGGTCTTCTTCCTTCTCCAGGTGAGTCTTTTATTATTTGAAAACAGCTGTCAATTAAGGTCTCTTCTAATTCTGAAATTGTCTTCTCCAGGCCAAACTCCCCTAATTCCTTTGATTGTTCCCTACTTTTCAGACTAAGTGGACTCTTTGTGCCTGACCTGTGGAAGAGACTTCCAAATTTGTATTGGTCTTATCAGCCTCAGTCAGACACATTGTACCTTGACCCCAACATATGATGTCATTTTGGTTCTCTTTGAGAACAAAGGAAAAGAACCAACCAATCAACTTGCCAGACTCTTCACCATCCTTTTTGCCCTCTACTAGACACACCCCAGCTTTGACAATGTACCTTTAAAATGCAACACCCACAATAAAGCTGAAAACAATATTACAGTAATAATAACTTAATCCCTAAAAGTAGAATTAATAGCTAGAATTTTAAAAGAACTTAAAGATTTACAAAGTCTTCTATTTAGATTGTTTCATCTGATTCTCCCACAACAACCCCGTGAACTGGGTATTATTTTTATTCCCATTTTATAGATGAGAAAACTGAAGCTGAGAAGGGTAAAGTGACATGCCCTGTGTCACATAACTAGTGTCTGAGGCAAGATTTGAACTGAGGTGTTTCGGACTCTAAGATCATTACACTATACTAGTGTCAAACATGTCACATATGACCAAAGCAGATTAAAATGTAGTACGTATTTGATTTTAGTGTGTATAAACAAAAAAAGGAATATAGAAACATGTATTGTTTTCTAAGCCAATAAGTGACCCACAAGGATCCTTATATGTGGTTTTCTATTTGAGAGCCCCAGGTTGTAGTGAGGAGCAAAAAGAGAATAATTGTAAAGCACTTAGCACTGTGCCTGGCCATAGTAAGTACTATATGAATGTTAGCTCTTATTATTACTAATACTACTACTCTTATTACAAGGCCCTTCCTTCCAAGCTCTAGAGGTTTTGGATATAAGCCTATCGATGGACTATGTCTATGTTGACTAAGATCAGCCAAGTGGGTCATCACCAGAGGCTGGTGTACACAGCAATTCCTGAAGATTTTGTAAAAGGGTGGAAATCTGCATTGGAGAGTTGGTGGGGGGAGTTACCCACACCAATGAAATCATGCATGCTTTATTAAATATTTCCCCCAATTACATGTTAAAATAATTTTTAACATTTGTTAGGTTTTTTAAAGTTTTGAGTCCCAGTTTCTATCCCTTCCTTCCTCCCTAGATGCTTTCCAATAACTTCTTCACCCAAAAAAAGTGTCTGGCATACAGTAAGAGATTAAGCAATGCTTATTTACTAACTGACCTTTCATCTGTCCACCTCTTATAAATACCTAGTTGTCTAGGCCAAACAAATTTTTTCGTTAACTCAAAGATTTGGCCTATGTAACAAATAAAACAAAACAATAGTGAGATATGATGGATGTTTACATCAGTAAAAATTGGCACATTTAAGTAATTCTTTTGGGACCTTATCCTATTTCATCCATGTTTCTCCATTCTCCTTCCTTGCCTTCTCTCCCCTAACCTTTTTAAAACCTACCCAATTAATTTTTCATTTTTTAAAAAATATACTTTTAATTTCCTGTAATCCAGTAAGAATGATTCCATGCTTTATTTGTTTCTAGAATGCTGCAAAATTTCTAAGGACAAAGTTGGTAGGCCAGAAAAGATGGCAGAATAGAAACAAGAGTACAGCTCAGCTCTCCTCCACAACTATTCCGACAAAAACCTAGAAAGAGTGCCAGAGAGAGCTGTTTGGTGAAATCCACAGAGAAAACATGGTGAGTCATTTTTTTTTCAGCCAAAGTCTATATAATAAGAGAGAGGTTTGAGTATATTGGGAAAATGGGTCTAGCCAGGAAAGAACCTCACAGAGTGTAGTTAATAGGAAACTGCCATGCATCCACCAAGGATAGTATTGCTCAGGAAAAGAACCCAATTAGCAGCTCTAGTGTCCTAATCCTAGAGCTAGTATGGACTAAGAAGGACATAAAGATGACATACCAGTTTAAGGAGTAGTCATGGGCCTGAGTCTACGCACTGGCCAAGGAGAAGGACCAAAAACGAGAAGCAAAGTCTCAGATTTACTGATCTGAGGCATGCAGCTGAGTGATTGAGTCAGGGAGCTCAGACCAAAAGGGAACCTATAGTTCTATCGATATGAACCTACAGAACCTTTCCACTAGCTGACAGGATCTGGGGCCAGTAGCAGTCTACTGAAGCTCCAACCAGGAACAAGTCTATGACTGTGTTGCTCAGACCCAAATCCAGGTCAGAAACTTACAAAATTGAGACCAAGAGGATATTGATCAGACTTAACCCTGGATCAGACCACTCTGGACATACTAAAAAAAAAAAAGGTCTGGGGTGTCCCTGAGATCCTTGAAGAACACAGAACTCAATACTTAGAAAATTCAGCAGTAGGACCTGAAAGAGGACAAATCAGAACCAAACAAGGCCAAGACAATACAGAACCTGGTCTGTCCTAAAGTGTCATATAAGTAAATGAAAAAAAGAATCTTAGAATAAAGAGTTTTCATGGAGATGTGACACCCAAGACAATAAACCCAGAAGAAGAAACTAGTTCCAATATATCTACAAGCAAAACCTTGAAGAAAAACAAAACTTGGATAAAAAGTTAACTAGAACTCTTGGGAGAAATGAAGCAAATATTTTTAAGGTTAAATTTGATTTTATAAATTAAATGAGGACACCAGAAGAATGGAAAAGAAATGGTGAGAAACAGTTCTGGGACTTTGCTGTGGCTGATTTCATCCAGAGGGTGAGGCAAAGGATTGTTGTTATGTCAAGCTTAGGGCACAACTTGCTTGCTGGGCCTTAGCTCTAGAAAACAGGATGTCTCCTAATAGTAAATATAGGGGAGTAAAAAGAGAATAGTGGTTTTTGGCATGGGGATCCTGACAACACCTTTACAAAAACTGACCATGTGTTAGGGTATACAAATTTCACAAACAAATGCAGAAAAGAAGAACTAATAAACACATCTTTTTACCAACCACAATACAATAAAGTTATATCTGATAAAGGATTCCAGAAGAAAGGACTAAGATTAATGGAAGACTGAATAATTTAATCCTGATGAATTGGTCAGTCAAAGAATAAATCATAGAAAAAATTTGTGATTTCATTATGACAACAATAAGACAAAGCTTAAAAATTTTGAAGATGCCGCTAAAACTGTCTTCAGGGTAAAACTTGTATCTCTAAAACACTTTTATCAACAAAACATAAAAAAGAACAAATTGATGAATTGGGCATGAAATTAAAAAAAAAAACAACCCTAGAGGAAGAGCCAAGATGGTGGAGTAAAAGCAGAAACTTGCCTCAGCTCTTGCAATAACCATCTCCAACATCTATAAAATATGACTCTAAACAAATTTTAGAACTATAGAACCCACAAAGTGACAGAGAGAAAGAAATCTCCTGCTGAAGGCTGGAAAGCTGAAAGGAAAGGTCCGTCAAAGCACACTGGGAGCCAAGCTCAGTCCCACATGAAGCTCCCAGGCCCAGACCCAGGGCGGCCCCAACCAGTGGCCCAGACTGGCCAGCCATAGCAGAATTCAGGAGAGTTAGTCACTAGCAGCTGTGGCAGTTTCCAGACTTCTCAACCCATAAACACCAAAGAGAAAGTAAAAGGTCAGTAGGGAGCTCTGTTGGAACTGGGAGAGAGAAAAGTTCCATCCAGCCCCTGACCCTGGGGCAAGAGGTGGCAGAGACACTGTGGCTGCAGCTGCTGCTGCATGACTGCCTCCAGAGCTCCTAGCCTGCATATCATAGGGGGGATCAAGCAACCATTCAGAGGGTAATCACTCTTGCTTTATCCTGCTTGGATCTGGGTCGCAGTCTTGGGTGGTGGTCCTGGGGTGGGTGGCCAGTGTGCTGGAACTTGTGGTGGCTGTAGAGCTCTGACATAGCTCTGACAACATTTGCAAAAACCCCAGCAATTTGGGACACAGCTCTCTCCACTTTGGAAGCAAAGTTCTACCATGGCAAAAAACTCAAAAGTCAAGTAATTGGCTGGCAAGATGAGCAAGCAGAGGAAGTGCAATCAGACCATAGAATCCTTTTTTAGGAACAAAAAGCATCAAAACATGGAACCAGAAGAAGACAGCAGAGTCAAAATTCCTGCATCAAAAGCTTCCAAGAAAAATATGAACTGATTATAGACCATGGAGAAGCTCAAGAAAGATTTTGAAAATTAAATAAGAGAAGTGGAGGAAAAATTGGGAAGAGGAATGAGAATGATGCAAGAAAATCATGAAAAACATGTCAACAGCCTGCTAAAGGAGACCCAAAAAACACTGAAGAAAATAACACCTTAAAAAATAGACTAACTCAATTGGCAAGAGGCCCAAAAAGCCAATGGGGAGAAGAATGCCTTAAAAAGTCAAATTGGCCAGATGCAAAAGGAATTTCAAAAACTCACTGAAGAGAATAATTCCTTCAAAATTAGACTGGAATAATTGGAAGCTAATGACTTTATGAGAAACTGAGATATTATAAAACAGATCCAAACAAATGAAAAAAATAGAAGGCAATGTGAAATATTTCATTGGAAAAACCAATGAGCTAGAAAATAGATCCAGGAGAGATGATTTAAAAATTGTTGGACTACCTGAAAGCCATGATCAAAAAAAAGAGCCTGGAAATCATCCTTCAAGAAATTCTCAAGGAAAATTGCCCTGATATTCTAGAACCAAAGGGAAAAATAGAAATTGAAAGGATTCACCAATTGCCTCTTGAAAAAGATCCCAAAAAGAAAACTCTTAGGAATACCATAGCCAAATTCCAGAGTTCCCAGAGAAAATATTACAATCAGCCAGGAAGAAACAATTTGAGTATTGTGGAAACACAATCAGGATAACACAATATCTAGCAGCTTCTACATTAAGGGAATGAAGGGCTTGGAATATGATATTCCAGAGATCAAAAGAGCTAGGATTAAAACCAAAAATCACCTACCCAGCAAAACTAAGTATAATGTTTCAGGGGAAAGTATGGTCATTCAATGATGTGGAGGACTTTCAAGCATTTTTGAGGAAAAAACCAGACCTGAACAGAAAATTTGAATTTACATACTCTGAGAAGCAAGAGAAGCATGAGAAGGTAAACAGGAAAAAAAATCATAAGGAACTTATTAAAGTTGAACTATTTACATTCCTGCATGAAAAAAACAATCATTGTAACTCATGATACTTTTCAACTATGAGGATAGTTGAAGGGAACATGTATGTTTATATTTGCATATATATGTATACATATATATTTATGTATAGGAGGGTATATGTGTATATAAATACATATGTGAGTGTGTGTATATGTACATACATGTATATATAGACAGAGGGCACAGGATCAGTTGAATAGGAAGTGATGATATCTAAAAAATAAAATCAAGAGGTGAGAGAGGAATATAATGGGAGGAGAAAGGGAGAGATAGAATATGGCAAATTATCTCATATAAAAGAGACAAGAGAAAACTGTTACAATGGAGAGGAAGAGCAGGAAGGTGAAAGGAAATGGGTGAACCTTATTCTCATTGAATTTGGCTTAAGGAGGGAATAACATACACACTCAGTTGGATATCTTACCCTATAGGAAAGTAGGGGAGAAGAGGATAAGAGGGGGAATGACATAAGGGAGGGCAGATTGAGGGAGAGGGTAGTTAGAAGCAATCTCTTTTGAAAAGAGACAACGTCAAAGTAGAAAATAGAGGAAGTAGGGGATAGGATAGGATGGAGGGAAATATAGTTAGTCTTTCATAACATAACTACTATGGAAACATTTTGCATAATTACACATGTACAACCTATATTGAATTGCTTATCTTCCCAGTGGGGGTGGGTAAGGAGGGAAGAAGGGAAAGAGTCTGGAAATCAACGTTTTAAAAACAAATGTTAAAAAAAATGGTTTTTTACATGTAACTGGGAAATAAGATATACAGGCACTGGGGTATAGAAATCCATCTTGCCCTACTAGAAAGTTAGAGGGGACATGGGAGAGAATATAAGAGAGAGCAGATTAGGGGAAGGGGTATTCAGTAGGCTCACTATCTTGGGGTGGGGGTAGGGAAAAGACAGGGAGAAAATGTGTAACTCAAAATCTTGTGGAAATGAATGTTGAAAACTAAAAATAAATAAATAAAAGATTAATTTTTTTTTAAATGAAAAAACCTAGAAAATCAACAAGATTTTAAACACCTCTAGATAAAGCTATAGCTACATCTAACTACATGTAGTATGTATTTTGAAGAGCCTGCTAAAGAAAATATACATCTCCCTCTCCCTTTTTATGAGTCATATTATTACTTACTCTTCTCTGAGAGTCTATGACCCTTTAACAAAACATTTCCATGAACGATGTGGATATTACCCTTTAATATCACATACACACACACACACACACACACACACGAATCTCTTTAGCATCTTTGCTATACCATTCTAACTTCTTGTTAATATCCTTCCCCCTCTCTTACTTTAATAATTAGAGTAATCAGTGATTCTACCCATTCTCAAAGCCCAGTTTAAGTTTCATTCCCTCTATGAAGCCCACTCTATTTCAGCCCACTCCTCAATCCTACAGTAGCATTTATTACCTGTGATATCCATTTGGAACTTAATATCCACTACCTTGTCCTGTTAATTCTTTTAGCTGGTACCCTTGAGATATTAAAGAACCAGAGGAAGTACTTTGACTCATATGGGGTGAATCTTCTATGAAATCTCCCAGGATGAGAAGACATGGAGGGTCTATGATCTATAATCTACAATCTACAACTGGACTCTCTTGGTTCACTCCTCTCTGCATTTGTTTGTCCTGCCTGGTTTCAACTCTATGGAACAGCCTACCCCTCCCAGCATAAGCTCATCACTTCTAAACTCACCACCATTCTGCTAACTCAAGTCCTAATTGATAACACGTCACTCAGCCTCCTTGCCCCTCTAATTGGAGGGCAGGAGGGTGGAGTACCAAACTCCTCCCAATGCCTTCCTTTATTGAGGGCAAAAACCAGACTCTCTCACCTCACTCCACTCTCCATCTACTGCCCCACCTGGTTTCAACTCCATAGAATAAGAGGCCCCCACACCAGGTACCCCTGGTGTCCCATTCTTCTCTATACCCCTGTTTTTCTGCTTTCTTTTATATGTTATCTTCCCTTTTAAACCATAAGCTCTTTGAGGGCTGGGATTGTCTTTTTTATTCATTGCATCCCCACCACTTAGTGCAGTGGCTGGCACATAGTAGGCACTTAATAAATGTTTAGTGCGTTGGATTATAAAATAGATGGAGCACCCACACTAATAAGATTTCAGATCCATCTGAGTAAGTTGGCAAAGACAGTCGCCTACTGATTGGTTTCCCTGCCTCTGGTCTTTCTGAACCCCAATTCATCCTCTACACAGCTGCTAAAGTGATTGTCTTTAAATTTAGAGCTGACCATGTCATTCTCCATCCTATTTAATAAACTTCAGTGACTCCTTCTTGCCTCCAGGACAAAATGTAACCTTCTTTGTTTGGTTTTTTAAATCCTTTACAACCTGGATCTTTCTTGTCTCATTACATTATTCCACTTCTCATCCACTAGCATCAAGTCAAACTAGCTTTCTGTCTTTTCCTCACGCACAAAACTCAATCTTCCATCCCTATATAGAACCTTTGAATGCATTTTTGCTGAGAATTCAAATTTTTTTCACTTAAACCAGAAAACATTAGCTATAAAAAATAACATTTTGCTAATGTGGAAATATGTTTAATATGATTGCACATGCATAGCCTATATCAGATTGTTTGCCATCTTAGGGGAGGGAAGAGGAGGGAGAAAAAATTTGGAACTCAAAATCTTATAAAAGTAAATGTTAGAAAGTATCTTTACATGCAATTGTAAAAAAAAATAAAATAAAATACTCTTAAGGGAAAAAATAAATTTTATTTCTCTTGGGGAAAAAATATCATGGTTTTAATGCCCCCCAACTCTGCCTCATAGAATTAATTCTTCTCTTCTTTTAAGATCTATCTCAAGCATCACCTTCTACATTAAGCCTTTCATGACTCCCCCCCAACTGGTAGTAGCCCATGAGAAGTGACAATGATTTCTATGTAAGGTTTACTGGTCCCTTTTCTATTTGAGCTTGACACCACTGGTATAGTCAACAATTCAATTCAAGAAGCGTTTATTAAATACCTACTATTTCCAGGCATTGTGTGATGCACTGGGGATAAAATATTACAATATATTATATATAAATATAAATATTAAAATATTTATGAAATATATTTATAGATAAAATATTTCTATAAATATAAAATATTACAACAATATTACAACAAGTCAAGAGACCAGCATTCAAACCCTAACTCCAACATTGTCTTAACTTAAGTCACCATATGCAAATCATTTCACTTCTCAGTTTCCTCACCTATAAGATATGGATAAATGACCTACAGAACCTACCCTTCAAGGTTGCTGTGAAGTAGCTGCTTTGTAATATTTAGCAAGAAGTAATATAATTAACCACCATTCATTCCTTTATTATCTCTCATCTAGATTACCACCATAGCCTCCTACCTCAGTCTTGCTGATTCCAGTCTCTTCAATCCATCCTTCACAAAACTGTCAAATTGTTGTTCCTAAAGCACACATCTGACTACAGGATTATCTTGCTCAAGAAGTTTTAGTGGCTCCCTATTGCTTTAAATATGAAATCCAAACACTTGTGTTTGACTCCCTTACAATCTGGCTCCAACTTATCTTTCCAAGCTGATTACTCATTGTTCTCCTTCATTCACCATATATGACAGCTAAAGCGACCCATTTGCTGTTCCTTGAGTACAGCAGTCATATTCTATAGTGAGTCATTTGTCAGTCATGTCCAACTCTTCAGGACCCCATTTGGGGTTTTCTTAGCAAAGATGCTGAAGTGGTTTGCCATTTCCTTCTCTAGTTTATTTTACAGATGAGGAAACTGAGATAAACATGGTTAAATAACTTGCCCATGGTCACATAGCTAGTAAGAGTCTTGGGCCAGATTTGAACTCAGGAAGATGAGTCATCCTGACTCTAGACCCAACACTCTATCCACTTTGCCACATAGCTGCCCAGATTATAAAAAGCTTAAAAGCCCAATAAAGGATTTACATTTGATCCTAGAGGAAATAGAGAGCAACCAGAAGTCATAGAGGAGGAAGGTGACATAGTTAGACCTATACTTTAGATAAATCACCTTAGCAACTCAGTGGAGAATGGATTAAATTGAGTAGAGACTGGAGTCAGGCAAACCAGTTAGAATGCTATAGAAATAGTCCAGGCATAAATTAGGGCTGTGGCTTCATGATCTAAGAAAAAGGGATGGATACAAGAGATGTTGTGAAGATAGAAATGACAAATTATTAACAAATTGGATATATGGGATGTGCAAGAGTGAAAAGTCAAGGATAACACCAAGACTGTACAGAGTGGTGGTCCCCTCAATAGTAATGGGGAAGTTCACAAGAGGGGAGAGTTTGGCGGAAGCGATTAGTTCTGTTTTGGAATTGTTAACTATAAGACATCTACAGGACATGGAGTTTGAGAAGCCCAAGAGACAGTTTTAGATAATAAGATAGAAGATAGTAAGAGTCTTCTAAACAAAATACTTGACCAGACAGAGCCTGACCAAGGCTATACCTTAGCCAAAAGGTCAAATAGCTCAAAAGAGAGACCAGGACTGGATATACAGACAAGATGACTTATAAGGTATCTTCCAGTTCTAAATCTAAGAGAGGAAATATGCCACAGGAAAAGCCCAGTTTCAAATCCTGCCTGAGACAATAATTATCTACTGGCTAAGCATCTAGAGGACTCAATAGATAGAATGCTGTGCCTGCAGTCAGGAAGACCTGAATTCAAACCCTACCTTAGACACTTAAGTCACAACCACTGTTTGCCTCAGTTTCCTCAACTGTAAAATGGGAATAATAATAGCACCTACCACATAGGGTCATTGCAAAGATCAGAGGAAATAATTCTTGTAAAGCACTTAGCACAATGCCTAGCACATACTGGGCACTATATAAAGGTCTATTCCTTTCCATATGTAATCTTAGGCAAATCACTTAATCTTTTGATGTCTCATCTGTAAAGTAAAAGGGTTGAATTCAGCAGCCTCTAAGGCCCCTTCCAGCTCTAAATCCATGGTCTTATGACTTGATTCTACAACTTTGGACAGGTTGTCCCCTTGTGCCTTGAATGTCTTCCCTCTTCTTCTTTCAAGGCTGAAGAGTCACCTGCTGTAAGAGCCTTTTCCTGATTCCCCCAGGTATTGATGCTCCCTCCCTGGAAATTATATTTATACTGTCCTCCCCACCTGCTCACTTTCCCTTCTTACCCATCTCCCAGTTCAGTAGCATGTAAGCATCTTGAAACGAGGAACTGTTTTCATTTTTGTCTTTGCCCAGTACCTAACATAAAGTGGTGTTTAATAAATGCTTGCTGAATTACATTTAATTGAAAGAACAATGTTCAAATCCTGCTTTGGACACATGTAAGCTCTATGACCTTGGATAAATTATTCATCCTCTAAGTGCCCCCAGGGAATTCTGGAAGATCCTAAATTACACAGAAGTTACTCATCTTCATGGTTTCTGGGAATTTCTATACCACAAATTCTCCATATCCTTGCAATCACAGGTTAGAGAAATAGACAAATGTGAATTGTCATTATCCCCAAGAAGCATAAGACTTTGAACATAGTAGGTGCTGAATTTATGTTTACTGATTGATTGTCAGACATCCCAGACCATTCTCTCATGCTGGTGATTTGGATTAGTGGTCTTAGGTTCAATTTGGAAAATGGATGGTAATGTTGTTAATATTCTGGGCTTCCAGCTGGCACTTGAAATGATAGCTTGTGTACAAAGTACTAGCCACCTAATGCGTTTAGGCAGCCAGCAAAACCATTTCCATTATGTACAATGAAATGGCAATTTCAGTGCTCTGTTTAATCCCAGTTTTATTTCTAAATGACTCTGAAAGCCCTGGCGCTGCCTGGTTACGTGCACTCAAGAGGGTCACTTAGAGCTCAGAACTGTATGGAGAAGAGTCAAGGGCAGAGAACCAAAAACAAATATTTCTTCCATTAAGGTCCTCAGAGAGAAAGAGGAAAAAATTGGATAGGATGGTTGTCCCTTTAAAAAAAAAAGCTGCCAGGAGATTAATATAAAAGATGAAAGGCTTATGAAGCAAGGAAAATTGTGTTTACTCCCTGCAGATTGTATCTGATGGTCATTACCTCCCTTCCTTTTAGTATAAAGCTGGTCAGATGATAAGAGAAACTCTCTTCTTGTGGATGGTAAGGCTCGGCTTTAAGGAAATATTCCAAGGGAAGAGGATGAAGGAGATTTCCTGTGTACTCTTCTCCCAGAGAGGCTGCTGGTTGCTGGTCATTCAGAGGAGATGGGTGAGCCACACTCTCCGAGATGATAAAAAATGCCTGTCCCTTCCTGAAGACAAGCATTTGGTGGAGGAAGGAACAGTTTTTCCTAGAAAGAAAAGATGCCATCCTGAGAATCAGTAGGAGAATCAGGAAAGCAAAGTTTTGTCCCGAAATCAATTGCATGGTCCTGAGCAAGTTAGTTTCATGGTCTTAGTTCAATTTGGAAAATGAATGGTTATGCTGATAATGCTCCGGGTTCCAAATGGAACTTGAATTGATACCTTGTGTGCAAAGCAACTCCTAAGTAACTCCCCTGAGACTCAATTTCCCTGTCTGTAAAATTAGAGGATTGAATTAGAACAGGGGTTCTTATTTTTTATATGTATGTAAAATCTCTCTTTATATCTAGGTCATATATCCATTATGTCCTTACCTTGGTAAATGGTGTAAGATAGTCCTCTATGCCCAGTTTCTGCCATACTGCTTTCCAGTTTCCCAACAAATTTTTTTTTTTTGCTTTTTGGAGGGGGAAAGGCAGGGCAATTGGAGGTAAGTGACTTGCCCAAGATCACATGGCTGGTAAGTATTAAGTGTCTGAGGCCAGATTTGTACTCAGGTCCTCTTGACTCCAGGGCCAGTGCTCTATTCACTGCTCTACCTAGCCACCCCATTTCCCAACAATTTTTTACCAAATAATTAATTCTTATCCCAAAATCTTAAGTCTTTAGACTTGTCAAATACAATATTATTATGTTTATTTGCTGCTGTAAATTTTAATCTACTCTATTCCATTGATCTACCTTTCTCTTTCTTAGCCAGTACCAGATAGTTTTGAGAATTACTGCCTTGTAGTACAGTTTAAGATTTGGTACTGCTAAACCTTCTTCCTTTATACTTTTTTTTCAATATTTCCTTTTGATATTCTTGACTTTTTTTCCAAATGAATTTCATTTTTTCTAATTCACATTCAAAGTCATAGTTACTATTTATGAATTTCCCTCCATCTTATTTTTATTTACTCTTTTCCTTCTCAGCCTCTCTTTTCACCCTATCCTTATTACCTTATCTTCTCCTTGCATTTGAAAAAAAAACTATGTAATAAATTGTGCAGGTTACTTTTGAAAATGACTTCTTGTGCTTTCTTCTGTACATTTTTTAAAAATTGTTTTAATGGTCCTGTTTTTTGGTATGGCTATTACTAACCCTCTCTCTTTTCCTCAAAACCACCTCCCATTTAAAAACCAAGAGTTGAGGGAGGAGTCAAGATGGTGGCATATAAGCAGGAAAACTCTGTGCCTCCCCCCATAACTACCTCAAATACCTATAAAATATGACTCTAAACAAATTTTAGAGCTACAGAACCTACAAAGTGATCGAGAGAGACAAATCTCCCACTGAAGACAGTCTGACAGGTGGACAGGAAAGGTCCATCCCAGTGTGCTGGGAGCTGAGCCCAGCCCTGCGTGAGCACTGGGTTTTTGCCCCAGGGCAGACTAGACCAGCTGTGTCTATAGCATTGGGGAGAGTGGGTCACCAGCAGCTAGGGCAGTTTCCAGAATTATCAACCCATAAATGCCAAAGACAAAGTAAAAGGTCAGTGGAATTCTGCTAAATCTGGGAGGGGATGGATTATGGTCTGGCCTCTGCCCCCGGAGCAAGAGGCAGTGGAAGAGATGTGGCGGCTCTGCAGCTGTCTCCATGTGGCTGCTTCAGAGCTCCTGGCCTGCAGATCATAGTGGGGCCAAGCAACCATTCAGAGGTTAAGCATTCTTGCCTTAACCTGCCTAGATTAGGATTATAGTCTTGGGTGGTGGTCCTGAGGTATGTGACCAGTGAGCCAAAGCTGGTGAGGGCTGTAGAGATGGTGGCCTCCTCATAGCTCTGGCAGCTATGAAAACCCCAGTGATTTGGAACAAAGCTCTCCCCTCTGAAAGCAGAGTTCTACTGTGGCAAAGAGCTCAAAAGTCAAGTAATTGACTGGCAACATGAGCAAGCAAAGGAAGCAAAGCAAGCACAGCCATCCAATTTAGATTCCTCTTTTGGGGACAAAAAGGATCAAAGCATGGAGGAAGAGAACACAGTCAGAACTCCTGCACCAAAAGCTTCCAAGAAAAATATAAACTGGTTACAGGCCATGGAGGAGTTCAAAAAGGATTTTGAAAATCAAGTAAGAGAAGTGGAGGAAAAATTGGGAAGAGAAATGATTATGATGCAGGAAAATCATGAAAAGAGAGTCAACAAACTAACTGAAGAAAATAACACCTTAAAAAGTAGACTAACTCAAATGGCAAAAGAGGCCCAAAAAAGCCAATCAGGAGAAGAATGCCTTAAAAAGTCAAATTTGCCAGATGGAAAAAGAATCTCAAAAGCTCACTGAAGAGAATAATTCCTTCAGAATTAGAGCGGAGCAAATGGAAGCAAATGACTTTATGAGAAATCAAGATACTATAAAATAGATCCAAACAAATGATTGTGAAATATCTCATTGGAAAAACCACTGACCTGGAAAATAAATCCAGGAGAGACAACTTAAAAATTATTGGACTACCTGAAAGCCATGATCAAAAAAAGAACCTAGAAATCATCCTTCAAGAAATTCTCAAGGAAAATTGCCCTGATATGTCAGAACCAGAGGGCAAAACAGAAATTGAAAGAATTCACTGATCACCTCCTGAAAAAGATCCCCCCAAAAAAACTCCTAGGAATATTATAGCCAGGTTCCAGAGTTTCCAGATCAAGGAGAAAATATTACAAGTAGCCAAGAAGGAACAATTTGAATATTGTGAAAACGCAATCAGGATAACACAAGATCTAGCAGCTTCTACATTAAGGGATCAAAGGGCTTAGAATATGATATTCCAGAGATCAAAGGAACTAGAACTAAAACCAAGAATCACCTACCCAGCAAAACTGAGTATAATATTTCAGGGGAAAATATGGTCATTCAGTGAGGTGGAGGACTTTCAAGCATTCTTGATGAAAAAAACAGAACTGAATAGAAAATTTGGCATTCCAATACAAGAAGCAAGAGAAGCATGAGAAGGTAAACAGGGAAAAGAAATCATAAGGAACTTATCAA
>CM053587.1:217087727-217116116 GCA_028646515.1 Pseudochirops corinnae | reverse complement strand
TATATGTATATGTATGTATGTATATATACATACATATATTTCTTTATAGGAGGGTATATATGCCTATGAAGACATATGTGAGTGTTTGTATATATGTGTACAGGTATACATCAACAGAAGGCACAGGATCAATTGAATAGGAAGGGATGATATTTAAAAGGTGAAATTGAGAGGGGAGAGAGGAATATAATGAGAGGAGATGGGGAGAGACAGAATAAGGTAAATTATCTTAAACAGAAGAGGCAAAGGATAACCGTTACAATGGAAGGGAAGAACAGGAAGGCAAAAGGGAATGAGTCAACCTTATACTCATTGAATTTGGCTTAGGGAGGGAATGACATGCACTCTGAACTGGGTATCTTGCCCTACAGGAGAGTAGGGGGGAATGGAATGAGAGGGGAGATAATGGAGGGGAGGGCAGGTTAGTGGGGAGGGTAGTTAGAAACACACACTTTTGTAAAGGGACAGGGACAAAACAGAGAATAGAACAAGTCAGGGTGGGATAGGATGGAGGGAAATATAGTCAGTCTTTCACAATATATTCACTATGGAAATGTTTTGTGTAACTACACATGTACAACCTATATTGAATTGCTTATCTTCCCAGTAAGGGTGGGTGATGAGGGAAGAAGGGAAACAATCTGGGATTTAAAGTTTTAAAATCAAAAGTTTTTTTAAAAAATATTATTATTATTATTATTATTATTATTATTTACATGCAACTGGGAAATAAGACATAAAGGCACTGGGATATGGAGATCCATCTTGCCCTATCAGAAAGTCAGAGGGGAAATGGGGGAGGATATAGGAGAGAGCAGATTGGGGCAAGGGGTATACAGTGGGATTGCTGTTTTCAGGTAGTGCGTAGGGGAAAGATGGGGAGAAAATTTGTAATTCAAAATCTTGTGGAAATGAATGATGCAAACTAAAAATAAACGCAAAAATTAATTTTTAAAAAACCAAGAATGGGGACAGAAAAAAAAAAACACTTTTAACAAATAAACATAGTCAAGCCAAATTAATCTACATAATGACCATAACCAGAAATTTGTCTCTTTCTGGACATTGAGTCCAAAAGCTCTGTCAGCAGATAGGTAACATACTTCATCATAAGTCCTCCAGAGACATTGCTGGCCTTTGATCAGAATTCTTAATTCTTTCAAAGTTGTTTTTCTTTACAATGATGTTATCCTCGTATGGACTCTTCTTCTGGACATGCTCACTTCATTCTGCATCAGCTCATGCTACCCAGAATTCTCTGAAATCATCTCTTTCATAATTTCTTACAAAGCAATGCTATTCTATTATATTCACATACTACAATTCATTCAGCCATTCCCCAATTGTTTGGGCAGCATCCTAAGATATCCTCTTAGATTCCAGTTCTTTGATTTTCTTTTTTTCTTTCCCCCTTTTAATTCCCACTTCAGGATGAAGAAGCATCTTTTACTTGATACCATCCCTTCCCTATTAAGCCCTCCTTTCCTAACACTGCTTATTTCATTTTTGAGTTTGATGTATTTCTACATATACTGTTTTATGTGTGTATGTGTTCAAACTTCCTCTGCCTGTTTCATATCAGAGTGAGGTTCATCTGATGCCTGCTCCATCTCCCCTTTCCTCCATATTCATATATTCTTCTTCTCATATACCCCAATTATGAAAAATACCAAGCTCCACTGCCTCCTCCTTCCTCATTTCTGCACTAGTATATTTCTCCTTTTATCTTCCTTTCTACTTCCACTATTAAAACCTTGATGGCAAAACCAACACACATGCTACATCCTCCCAACCTCCCACTTCTAGTTCTCTGTTTTTCTTATTTAACTCCTTTAAAATACCCATTGAAGACATTAAAGTTCTAGTGGGACATTTGTTTTTTCTTCCCCTATTTGAATGGGGCAGCTAGGTGGTGCAGTGAATAGGAGACAGGAGGACTTGAGTTTAAATCCAGCCTCAGCCACTTAACATTTGCTAGCAATGTGACCTTGGGCAAGTCACTTAACCCTTATTGCTCTGCCTTCCCCCCCCTCAAAAAAAAGAATGTTAAACTATATCATTATATATCCCCTTCCAATTTGCTCCATCTTTCTAGGTTTCTCTTGTGTGATCCAGACTTTGGTTCCTTGGTACTTGAACTCCTTTCTAGACAATTGAAGTATTTTTTCTTTTATATAGAACCTCTGGGTTTTGGTTATGACATTCCTAGAACTTTTCCTTTGGAGAAGTCTTTAAGAGGTGCTACTTTGCCCTCTGATTCAAATAGAACTAAGCAGTTTTGATTGACAAATTCTTGAAGTATAAAGTATAGACTTTTTTTAAGTCATGGATTCAGGGAGTCCAGTGATTCCTAAATTATCTTTCCTTGACATATTTTCCAGATCAGTTGTGTTTATACCAGATATCTTGTATCTTCTTATTTTTTAATATTTTTATTAATATTTCTTGATGTTTCATAGATTCACTGATTTGTTTGACCTATTCTAGCTTTTAGAGAGTCTATTACTTGGCTAAAGTTTACTGCTATCTCTTCTAAGCTACTTGAGCTACAAAACTACTCTTTCCAATTCTTTCCTCCAGAAATTTTATTATCTCTTGGTCTAGTCCTTATTTTTTTATTTCTTAGTCTATTTCTTCTAAGCATTTTTGTGTCCTTGTAGAAGATCCATTTTTTCCTTTGAATCTATGCTTGAAGTTCTTATAGAGTATATTTCTCCTTCTGGGCTAGATTTTAGGGTATCTCTAGATCTACAGTTCTTTAAAAAAAATAATAATTAGTTTTTTCTTTAATTTATCTCTCTACCTTTAGTTTCTAATTGGGGTTTTATGCCAAAGCCAGGCTCCTCCTTCTGATATGCTTTTGAGTAGGGTGATAGGCCTTGCTTGGTCTCCTCCCTGGGTCTGCTGGATTCCTGCACTAATCTCCACCTCCTGGGGTTAAGCTTCCCTGAATCTTTGATGTTCATATTGCTGGATGTTTAGGACTCTCTATGGTATCTTAGAATAGGATGCTGAGAACTTTGTAGCCCCTGGGTATCTGGAACATCTTAATATAAACACTTACATGTCACACTGGTGCCTACCACTTACAGTGGTTTCCAAGGTCCATTGTGTAAGTTTCTAACCAACCTGGGTCTTTCTGACCATCTGTGAGTTTTCTCAAACCCTCCATTTGTGCTACTTCTAGACACTAGACATATGTCTGGCCTGTCTCTGGGTACTTTCATAAACTGTCAATTCATTTGCCTGTTCTAGAATTAGTTTTGCTAGCAACCTCTTTTCCTGGGCTTCTGGCTGAATTTTTTATGTAGTTCTAGGATGGAAGAAGTCACAATAATTTCTCATTGTATGTGTTGATCGTTACTCAGTCTGGTATGAATTTCAGGCTTTTGCTGGAGTACTCACATATGAAATTAAAAGACACTTGCTCCTTGAAAGGAAATCTATGGCAAATCTAAACAGCATACTAAAAAAAAGCAGAAATGTCACCTTACCAACAAAGGTCTATATAGTCAGAGTTATGATTTTTCCAATAGCAATGTATGGCTGTGAGAGTTGGACTATAAGGAAAGCTGAGCCCT
Source organism: Pseudochirops corinnae (assembly GCA_028646515.1). Classification (NCBI taxonomy): domain Eukaryota; kingdom Metazoa; phylum Chordata; class Mammalia; order Diprotodontia; family Pseudocheiridae; genus Pseudochirops; species Pseudochirops corinnae. The sequence continues at coordinate 217,112,535 of CM053587.1, read as the reverse complement.
ACAAAATCGACGCTTTCAAATTGTGGCATTGGAGAAGACTTTTGAAAGTTTCTTCAACAACAAGGAGATCAAATTAGTCAATACTTAAGGAAATTAATTCAAGCTATTCACTGTAAGGTTAAATACTAAAGTTGAAGCTTAAATACTTTAGCCACATAATGAAAAGACAGGACTCATTGGAAAATGCCCTGATGTTGCGAAAGATTGAAAGCAGAAGGAAAAAGGTCCAGTAGAGGATGAGATGGATGGATAGTGTTATGGAAGCAATGAACATGAAGTTGGTAGACTTTAACAGATAGTGGAAGATAGAAAGGCCTAGAATGCTATGGTCCATGGCAGCAGTTCTCAACCTGTGGGTTATGTTGAATTTGTAACAATGAAAACACATCCTGCATATCAGATATTTACATTATGATTCATAACAGTGGCAAAATTACAGTTATGAAGTAGCAATGACAATAATTTTATGGTTGGGGGTCACCACAACATGAGGAACTGTATTAAAGGGTCGCAGCATTAGGAAGGTTGAGAACCACTGGTCCACGGGATCATGAAGAGTTAGACATAACTGAACAACAAGCCTGCATATGGGGCATCTTCCAGTCTTCCATTCAGGTAACCATCTTAACCAGAAGTACCAATGCTGACATTCTGTGTTTTAAGGTACCTTTCAGCTTTGACGGTCAGTGTTCTAAGGCAGAGATGTCAAGCACATGGGTGGGTCTCATTGTGTCATACTAAAATGTAATTGGGAAATATTTAACAAAATAAAAATGCACTACAACATAAATTATGTTCATGTGTGGCTTTCTGAGCGAACATGAAGCCTGCAGGGATCCTTATTACAGTTTAGTGATTTTCTATTTGAGTTTGATACCACTGTTCTAAGGTACCTTTCAGTTGTGACTTGTCTGTGTTCTAAGAGATCTTTCATCTTTAATAATCTGTTGTTGTTTCTCTTTCATTCCTGAAGAGGAGTATAACATCAGAGAGGTGATGTCATGGTATGCAAGTGAATTAGATTTAAAAGAGAGAGGGCTGTGCAGTCACCAGACTCACTTTCTCATTTGGAGCCATCTGGGTCCAGTGGCCAGATATGGATGAGGACAACTGGAGATAGCCCTGGACACAGTGGGAGACCTTGGCCTTTATAAACTAGTCTTTAACAGGTCTCAATTTGACTGAGACATCACCTATTCAGTGATTAAGGCTAGATAAGAAATTATAATCTGTGTTCTGAGGTAGCTTCTGGCTCTATCTTTCTCTAGTTCTATGAATGAGCAGAACAGCACCTTAAAAAACCTCTTTAAAGTACTACAGCTCATCAAATTAATTGAGAAATGGTGCCAGGCCCATCTCTCTGAATGTAATAACCATCAATGGCTGACACTTTGCCAGTCAGCTACTTACATAAACCACAAGGAGATTGTACTGTAAAGTTAGGAGTAAATTACTTTGAGCTTTATAGCCCCAAATCTAACCAGAGGAGTAAAAAAGACTCTGGCTGAAACATGGTTAGAAAATTCTCTTGCTGATAGGGTCATAACTTCCTTTTGCTCCCAGTTCACATTTCTACAAAAAGTGATTTTCTGTACTAGCTATCTAGCTACTAGACATAGTGCCTCATCTTATGAGCCTATCCAGGTTAAATCCTAATCACGTTCCAGTTAGGGCAAGCTCTGGCTTATATATTCCAGGAATTAAAGAAATTAACAGAAGCATAATGCTATTCAGGAATCAGAAGGCAAATTTTATACCTGAAGTGCTATTCATTCTGCAAATATTTGTTACTGAAGGTAGAAGTAAAATAAATAAGCCTTGGTTTCCCAAACTAGATTAACTCAGAGGCTTCTCCCAGATCTATGATCTTGAGATCCATGAAAATGAGAGGAAAAAGAGAGATGAATCATAATGGTCCTTAAGGTAAAGGACTGGGTATAAGCTAACGATGCTTAAGTTTACTTTTAGACCAAGGATTTGGGGAGCAAAAGAGAAGAGAAAGATTAATGGCTAAAGGCAGAAAAGATTTTTTTAAATTGGGGACCAAAGCAAATTTTGAATAGAACTCTTGAAGGCTTAGGAATTACAGAAAACAGTAGGCAAAGACCGCCCACCCAAGGAGGATCAAGTGTCTCTTCTATGTCTGAAGATGTTTCATTTAGTACCTGGATAGATAAAATATTTATTAAGCTTTTACTATGCTCCAGGCACAGTACTAAGTGCTGGAAATACAAATATAACCAAAAAAAGCAGTTCCAGGCCTCAAAGAGCTTATATTATTCTAACAGAAACCAATACTAGAACCATAAAATTAAAATAGTAGAGGTCATTCAATCCAACCTCCTTATTTCACAGATGAGAACATGATTAGAGCTTCCAAAAGGGGAGTGGGCTGCCTTGAGATGTGATGGGTTTTCCTGCTCCTAGGTATCTGAGTAGACCCTGAATGACCACTTGCTTGTATGTTATAGTGAGGATTCCTTTCATGTATGGGTTGGACTAGGTGGGCACAAAGGTCCCTTTAAATGCTCCAATTCTGTGATTCTGTAATCTGACCCAAAGTCACATGGGTAGGAGAAGGCAGTAGACCTGAAACCTGAAAGAAGGTCTCTTGACACCTTCTCCATTCTACCATTATTCTTCCCTCTGAGAGAAAATGATCATTGTTGTGTGGAGACCTACTGACAAGTCCCAAATGGGAGGAATCCCCACCACTTACAGACCAGTGGGCCGCTTGATGGTAACAACCTTATGTCACCATCACTGAGAACTAAATTTGACCTCCAGGATTTATGTGAAAAGGCAGGTTTAAGCTGCACAGGCTCTCCTAGCCAACAAGTTTGCTTTCCTGAGCACATGGAGGTGAGATCACAGTCCCCCCACGGGTCCCATGCAAACTTGGGGTGAAGGCTTCCTTTTAATTAGTCTTCCATAGCTTGTCATTTCCTACATTGTTATTATTCCTTCCCAAAAACATGGAGCAATGGGGGGTGAATAAGCAAATCTTTTTTTAAAAAAAAGCTTTATTTATGTATTTGTAATTTCTTTGATTATATTTGTATTCCCAGCTCTTGGCACAGTGCCTGGAAAATGATGTGTTTAATAAATTACATATCTTTCTATCTATCTATCTGTCTATCTATCTATCTATCTATCTATCTATCTACCTAGCTATCTATCTGTCATCTATCTATCTACCTCTCTATCTATCAACATTTCCAGATTAGTCTCATTCTCTGAGAATTCTCTTGTGAGGGAATAAAACGAACGAAACTAAAAATTTAGTGATCTAATCTGAAAGTGCATGCAACATTTAAAATCTGTAGTACCACACACACACACACACACACACACACACACACACACACACACACACCTATCTTTAAAAGGTGAGAATTTTTTCTAAATAATAGAAATCTATTTTCTCTCTCTCCTATCAATTTTTTTGGGGGGGGAATAAAAGAAAGACAAATTTCTTATAACAAATATGTAGAGTCAAGCAAAATTAAATTCCCACACAGCTACACACAAAAACATATATTCTATAAATCCATGGCAGCAATGGACATCATCTGGTGATGCATAATACGTCTCATCATCAATCCTCTGGAGTCATTGATGATCATTGTATTAATATTGTTCCAAAAGCTTTCGAAGTTATTTATCTTCAGTGCTGTTGTTATTGTACAAATTATTCTCCTGATTTTGCTCATTTCCTTCTTCATCAGTCTGTAAAACTCTTCAGAATTGTTTGTTTTTATAATAGTGATGTTATTGTGTAAATTGACTTTCTGGCTCTATTTACTTGACTCTGCATCAATTCGTATTAAATCTTGACATGTTTTTTGAAATCATCTATTTCCTCATTTGTTACAACACAATAGTACTCCATCATATATTCATATACCACAACTTTTTTTCTATTTTTTAAATGTTTTGTTTGTTTTTTTGTTTTTATTTTCAGTTTCAAATTCGTTCCCTTTTTTCCAAACCCTCCTTGATGCATTAGAAGGCAAGAAATACAATGCCCATTATGTATGTGAAGTCATGCAAAACAAATTTCCACACTAGCCATGTGGCAAAAAGGGGTGGGGGTGGGGTGGGGATAAAGAATATGGGAAAAAAAATGCTTCAATCTGTACTCAGAATTAATCAGTTTCTCTCTCTCTCTCTCTCTCTCTCTCTCTCTCTCTGTCTCTCTGTCTCTCTGTCTCTGTCTCTCTGTCTCTGTGTCTCTCTCTCTCTCTCTGTCTCTCTCTCTAGAGGTGGATATGATTTTTTAGCAGTCCTTGGGAATTGCTTAGAGTAGCTAAATCTTTCACGTTAGGAAACTGAGGGAATTTGATCTTTCACCCACTAACCATAGTTAATTACTACAATATTGCTGTTATATGTATGATGTTTTCCTGATTCTGCTCATTTCACTATCTGTTCAAATAAATCTTCCAGGTTTTCCTGAAACCATCCCCTTTATACAAAAGTATTCCCTCACAATGACTTGTTCAGACATTGCTCAATGGATGGTCATCCCCTCAGTTTCCAGTTCTTTGCCACCACAAAAAAAAAAAAAAAGAGCTACTATAAGTATTTTTGTACATATGGGTCCTTTTCATTTCTCTTTGATCTCTTTGGAATATAGACCTAGTAGTGGTCATATATCACAATATGTTCAACCTCTCCTCAAATGATGGGCATTCCTTTAGATTTGTTTTTTACCATCACAAAAAGAGCTGCTATAAATGTTTTTGTACACTTATTTCTTTGATCCCTTTTGTTTATGGCCCTTTAATTAGCTATCACAGGTTCCAGTTACACAATTCCTGGGCAAATCCTTTGTCCAGTAGTGGTTTCTGTTGAACTGGAAAGCACTGGGTTTTGCTTTGTTTTGTTGGTGGGGTTTTTTTTTCCTAATTCTGTTTTGTTTTGCTAAACAATGAAACTGGTAGTCCAAATAACTCAATTCCAGTGCAGGAACTGTAAGCATCAGCCAAGAAGGTCCCGCTGGCAAATTTGCTGAAGTGCCACTTCATAAAATCACTAAATCTTCTCTGTCTCAGTTTCCCAAATGGTAAGATAGGGATAGTCATCATTTGTTTCACATAGGTTCTACTGAGGAACGATTACTGGAAGCACCTCAGGGTTGCAATTTTTAATGTTTTTTGTGTTCTGACATGGGTGCTAGTCCTAACTCTTGCCTCTCATTGCCTGGTACAGCAGAAAATGTATTAACAAAAAAGATATCACCACCTTATTATTAAGCTTTCTCTCCAATAAAATCAGAAGAATTCAAAGAGCATTGAAAAGGAGAATGTTTGGGTGGGAAGGTAAGCAGCTGTTTAAGCACTTCATGTCAAATTTAGGGATTACAGGTATCTTTCCTATCTAACAAAAGAGTGCATATGGAAGAACTTTCCACAAACCATGAAGCATTATAAATATGTAAGTGATTAGTAGTAGTATATACCCAAGTCCTCTGTTTCAAAAGCTAATGGAGCTGTCCACATCAATGCTGAATAAAAGCATTTGTCACAATGGGAAACAATCCTGCAGGGACAAATCTGGTGGTCCACAGACAGAAACCAACAATCCAGTTGTTGTTGTTTTTTTTCTTATAGAACTTCCTTTTCAATAGATCTCCTCCTCTTGAGGCATTTTGCTGCTGGAAGAACCTACTTTGCTCAAGCAATTAAAAGGAAAGTGGGCACCTCTCAAAAGAGGTCTACTTATTAAGAACCGCTTAACAACATCAACCCACTTCAGCAGCCTCCCTTGGTGAGCAACAGGTGAATCAACTGCCCAGGCCAAAGCTTTTAATATACACTAGACTCGGCTGTTGAGGCTGAGATCACAGTGCTTCAAGAAACACTTACAGGCCATCTGGGGAAAAGCAGAGCAATAAGACAAGGGAACATTGATCAGCTAAACTGCCCCTTATAAAACACTCATGTTATTTTTGTTCTGCACTTTGAGTTTCTTTATGGTCTCTTATATTTCATCTCCAGTAATAAGCCTTTATTATGAAAGTAGCTCTTGTTTGTTTGCTTCTATAGGGATAAAGGGAGGCAGAAATCCTTTTTCTCTCCTCATTCTCAAGTCAGAAGACCAACTATTATATTTTTTATTTTAAAATTATTTATTTAAATAATATTGATAATCAATACAATCAATTAGAATTACTTAATTACTTCTTACATTTAAATAAATGAAATTCATTCCATAAAGCCTAAAAGCAGATTTTCATTCATTTCTTATAAACCCCTATCAGGTTTCTTTGCTTGTCCACTCACGTTGGCTATGATTAGTATATATTCTGTTCTGATTTTACTCTGCATTATTTCATTAACATCTTTCTATATTTCTTTGTGTTCCTTATACTTTTAAATCTTAATTGCATTATAGTTTTCTAGTACATTCACGTACCATAATTGATTTGATGAGTCTTCTATTGGTCATTTAGTTTTTGTTTGTTTCAGTTATAAATAATGCTGCTGTGAACACCTTACAGCGGATTTACTAAACCAAAAGGTGTGATTATTTTTGTAATTTTTATTTCAAACTGCCAAATTGTTCTTCAAAATAATTCTGCCAGTTTGCAATTCTACCAACAACGAATCAGTGTGCCTATTTCTCCCACAATACTGACAGCTTTAAGTTTCTATGTTTTTAATGATTTTTATCAATCAATTCAGTAGGTGTAATGCTACCTTAAAGTCATTTTAATTTGTATCACTTTGTTAATAAGGTTAAGTACTTTTAAAATTATTAACAATTTGGGGTTTTTCTTTTGAAAATGATCTGTTTGTTGTTATTGTTGTTTAGTTGTGTCAGAGTCTTTGTGACCCTGTGGTCCAATGCTGTCCATTGGGTTTTTTTTTTTTCTTTTTTGGGCAAAGATACTGGAGTGGTTTTCCATTTCCTTCTTCAGTGGATTAAGGCAAACAAAGGTTAAGTGACTTGCCCAGGGTCACACAGCTGGTAAGTGTCTGAGGTCACATTTGAACTCAGGCCTTTCTGACTCCAGGCCCAGCACTCCATCCACTGACTCAGCTAGTTTCTTCATATCTTTTATCAATTTATCTATTGTGGACTAGAAGAAGTTCATAGGACTTAGTATAGCAAGGTTAGATTTAGCAAGGATATAGTCTTTTAAGGTTTTCTCTTGTTCCTGTTATCTCCATTTCTTTTACAAAAGACAGAAAGAAAAGGGAGAAAATTACAAATTATTAATTGATATTGATGAACTTTATTAATACAGTTATTTTCCCCTTAGAGAAGGGCCAATTGTAACTCATGCTGGTCCCAGGGTATACCAGCCTACCTGACCCACCAACCCATGCACTGTTCATACCAATGAATAAACATTATGGCCTGCTATTAACATGGAAATAACCACCAATCAAATCACTCCTCCATGTAAATTCAGCCAATCAAAATGAGAAATACTGGGTGTTGTGTTTAATGTACCATCCTCCATAGCACCGTGAAGGATGCATAAGCAGTATAGGACCTGGCCTTTGCTCTTGCCCTTGCCCAGCTCACAGTTGAAGAAATGAGATTAGCATACATAAAATGAGTAGAGAGCATGGCATGACATATATAATAATTGAAAAACTTAAATTTATGTGAGTGATGTAAGGGATTATTAAGGGCTAACTCTTATATAGCTACCCCTGAAATGTGAAGAGAGTGCAGAGAAGTCATCGTGAGCTGGTAGAGTTGGATAGTTCAAAAATGTGGTTTTTACAGAACACTCTGTCAGTGGGAAGTTACTCTTATGGAGGTTAGTTTTTGTAAGAGGGGAGGACATACCATGGATGACTTACAATTTAATGGACTTGTGATGTCATCTATGTAGATACTCCCTCTTATGGCAGGTAGCAATGCATCAACACTTTCTCATCCCAAGCATCCTTGTTCTCCAAATCTTCCACAGGAGATTCTACTCAACATGCTGGGGGGCTTTCTTCTGGGTTTCTGGAGATCACACAGGTAGTGGATGCAGTTCCAGGGCTTATCTTTCACTCTGGCTACATGACCATTTTACCTCCTTTGCCAGGGAAGGGAAGGGAATAAGCATTTATTAGAACCTACTACATGCCAAGAACTTAGTGCTAAGTGCTTTCCAAATATCAACTTATTTGATCCTTGCTAAGTGTTATCATTATCCCCATTTTGAAGTTGAGGAAATTAAGGCACACGGAAGTTGACTGCCGAGTTGCCCAGGGTCATATAACTAGTAAGTGTCTGAGGCTAGATTTGAATGCATGTCTTTCCAACTCCAGACCAAGCACTCTATCCACTGTGCCACCTGGCTACCTTCCATCTTTTTGGTGAAAGCTCTTACTGCTTCTTTCACAGCGTTCATTGTTAGGAATGTCCCGCAGTCTGTCCACTCACACCATGCATCTCTCTATTGTCCTTTGGGAGACTCATAATTTTGATTCCTTGGTGTCACAGGAGCAGCTTTTATACCATTCAAGATAGGCTTTTTTTTTTTCTTAAAAGGAAATGAAACTCAACTCAAGACTTAATTTGTCCTATCAAGGATTATACTACTAATGGTAGCCTCCTGGTTACTAATGGTAACCTTCCTGTACAAATTCCTATGAACTCTTAGATTGTCTATGAGTGTCTCAGTTCATTCCAATTCCAAACCTGAACAACCAAAGCCTGAGTCAACTTTCCAGGCCTAAGGTCTTAGAGATTGTGGTATTTCATTATTCACAGCTATATAACATCAATCGAAGAACACTTATGTGACTTTTGTTTCAGGGAGGAACTTAGGATCGCCAAAAGCCCTTCACAATTTCCCAAAAGTAATCTAGCCTGCCCTCTTCTTCCTCTTCAAGCCTGGGCCCAGGTCATAATCCTTTGGTAGTATCTAACCAAGAGATACATAGATAGATAGATAGATAGATAGATAGATAGATAGATAGATAGATAGATGGATAGATAGATAGATACATACATACATACATACATACATAGATACATAGATAGATACATAGATACATAGACACATAGACACATTGACACATAGATACATAGATAGATGCACTGATAGATACAAAGAATGGGTAGGTAGGTGGATGGATGGACAGACGGACAGACAGATGGATGGATGGATGGGTGGGTGGATGGATGGATGGATGGTAGATAGATAGAAAGATAGATAGATAGATAGACAGATAGATAGATGGAAGAATAGATAGGTGTATAGATACCTTGGACAGATGCAGCAAAAAGACAACATGTATATATTATATATGTGTATATAATGTATGAATTGTATATACATGCGTATCCATATAGAGACAGACAGATAGGCAGACAGCTTTATGCATTGTTCATCCAACTTCATATCATAGCTTGGATGATAGGAATTCTTCATCCCCTTTCTATTTTCTGTGTAAATATTTAGGCCAAACCCTTTTGAGTTACTATGAACCTAATTTAGGAAGCTCTGGAATGTTCTAGGGGTTGATATAATCAACACAATGTCATCTAGAAATCCACAAGTAAAATATACATTTACCTAGAAACCAAAGGAAGGTAAGGATAAAGATAAAGCATTTTCAATAACCAATAGACATTCGTTAAGCACCTACTATGTACAAGACACTGGCCAAAAAAAAAAAGTTAAAACATAACAGTCCCCACCCTCAAGGAGTTTAAATTCTACTTGGTGGGTGGGAATGAGTAGAGGACAAAATACTAAATATCCATAGACATGTTTATACAAAATATCCCATGAAAACTTGACCAGGTAGTAAATACTTTCAGCACCTTTATTATGACTAAGTTTACAACCTTAGCTAACTGACACCTTTGAAAGCAGAGTCTAATAGAGCCATGTTTTAATGGAAGGGAAATGGATGTTCAAATGAGTCATCCTTATCTATAAATGAGGGTAAATTAAATGATGACTAAGGTTCCTTCCAGCTATAAATCCTATGATCCTATGAATATTGCTTGGATAATGTGGATTCTATTTTTATACAACAACGGAGGGCCTCTGACAGCCAGGAAACAACATGCAGGAGTATTTGGATGCTAATAATGATATTGCTTGGAGAATGGGTCTGGAAATTCAGCTGACCCCTCTTTTTTAACCATTTACTCTTAGAATCCTTAAGAAATGAACAATAGAATATTAGTAGCTAAACCCCACCAAATAAAGACAATTTTGTTGGAAAGGATAGAAATAATTAATGACAATTTGTAAGAATATTCTCTTTGAAGAAATTTGCTCACTTACCATAAATGTGGGACTCCATCAGAAAACAACTTCTAATAAATTCTTGACAGAAACTCTAAAGCTATACATATGAGAGCATTCTTGCAAAGAGTGTGGAATTAGTGGCTTTGGCAGGAGGCTGTATAAACCTCACAGGAAGGAAGTAGGAGTGGGTGAGAGAAAGGAACAGGAGAGAAACTGACAGACAGACAGACAGAAGGGGGGGAGAGGGGGGGAGGGAGAGGGAGAGCTACCCACAAGAAGACCTGTATAACATAATATACTTCCTAATACACTAAAAGTATACATGTCCAGTCTTTTTAATTCATGTGTAATTGGCTTTCTTTTTCAATAAAATCTCTATAGTGGGGTTCTCAACCAAGCTGCATAGTTGTCACAGCATTAACTTGGAGTTATGAAGACCTGACATTCTGAAATTTGGTCTCAGACACATAAAAGTTGTGTAACTCTGGACAAGCCACTTAACCTCTGTCTGCCTCTGTTTCCTCAACTGTGAAATGGGAATAATAATAATAATAGCTTCTATATCCCAGAGTTGTGAGGATCAAACCAGATTGTAAAGTGCTTAGCACAGGTCTTTGCATATAGTTGGTACATAAATGCTTGCCTGTTCCCTTCCCTGTCTTTCCCTTCCTCATCATCCCTTGGGGATCAGAGAAAAAAAAATCTTACATTTAACATATCAAATCAAAAAGTCACCTTAGGGATTTTGCCCTTTTTAAAGCAATAAGTCAGTTTTGAATCAAGTAGGTCCAACCTATTAGCAACAGAAAGCCACATCCTTAATTCAGTCATATGACTCATTACTGCCCTACTTTGTTTTGGCTAGAGATGAATGAGGAAAAGGTGTATTATTATGTGCCCCTATTCCAATTAACTGGAAAGTAATTAGACAACAATAGAAAATTATGATGTTGCCATGGATGGCCAAACAGACAAGTTCTTCACATGGGAAAACAGAAGAGCAAAGAGTCAAAGATAATACCAAAAGAGTGAAGGAACACTGCTATACCTGCTTCCTAATTTGGAGGGACACAGTTCTTGTCCCTAAGGTTGACCTTGAGACTCTAAAAAATTCTAAATTCCCTTTTTATTTAACAATCAGAGTAACAGATTTGTTGAGCATTTTCCCTCTTTTTGAGTGGGTCCAGTGAATTTTTGTACATGTAAGTGATCACAGAAATGAATTGGGGCTAATTTTTCTTCTAATGTCCACTGTCCTGTGGATGGGTCAGAGGACTCCATTCTCTGAGGCTGCCATGCAAAAGGCCACAGAAAACTCACATTTTACAGTCACAAGCTCACCATTTTTCCTTCTCGTTTTCTTTTTAACATGTGAGCTAAGAAAATCCCCTAAAGGCTAATTAAACGGTTTACTTGCTGCCCTCCAGTGTATTGTGCTAAATATATTTGCTACTTTGGATGTCAACAGCAACAGATACTTCTGAAAAGCTTATGCAACATTAAAGATTAAGGAAAGGAGGAGGGAAAAGCACTAAATACTTCAGCTGGATATGCTGGGTTATGCTAAGCTCTAAGAAAAAAAAAAGATTCTAGTATTGTGGGATAAATATGCCATTTAATATTTCCAGGGAGAATATAGGAGATTGCTACTTGATCAAAGATTTTTTAATAGTTTAAGAAAATATTTTTTCATTTTATTTGGTGTTGGGGAAGGAAGGAAGGGAGGGAGGAAGGAAGGAAGGAAGGAAGGAAGGAAGGAAGGAAGGAAGGAAGGAAGGGAGGGAGGGAGGAAGAAAGGAAGGGAAAGGAAAGAAGAGACAGAGTAGAAGGAAGAAAGAAAGGAAGGAAGGAGGGAAGGAAGGGAGAAAGGAAGGGAAAGGAAAGAAGAGATGGAGTATAAGGAAGGAGGGAAGGAAGAGAGGGAGAGAGGGAGGGCGGAAGGAAGGAAAGGAAAGGAAAGAAGAGATGGAGTAGAAGAAAGGAAGGAAAGAAAAGAGTTTTCAGAAATCAGAGAACCTGAGCTTATCTCCTGCCTTAAATAAATACTACCTTTGTAACCTTGATCAAGTTACTTAAACTCAGTCTCCGCAGCTATAAAATGAGGGGCTGGTCTCTGATGTTCTCCTAGTTACACATCTATGATCCTATAACTATACCAAGTGTTGTCATGTGGAAGAGTGTTTGCCTAGTTTCATTTAGTCCCAGTAGTGAGAACTAGTACCAATGGGTAAACATTGCAGGGAGAAAGATTTTTGACTCAACATTAGAAAAAACTTCTTAATTAATACAGCTATACCAAAACAGAATAGACTGCCTCAAGAGATAATGAATGCTCTGTTATTGGAAGTGTTTAAGTGAAGGTTAGATGGTCACTTGTCAGGGATGTTATTTATGCGATTCATGGTGGGAGGAGGTATTGAGCCCTTGCAGATCTAAGATTCTAGGATTCAACATTTCCTTGGTCCACAGGACCAATGTGAGAGCTGCCAAAACTACCCAGGAAGCAGGATAACTTCCTGAAGCCTCAGAGGAAATGTGCTTCCCCAGATAACCTGACCAAGCTGACTAGAAGGGGGAAAAATATCAGTTCCCATTCAACCCATTCTATTAAACAGCATGTGTGTGTGTGTGTGTGTGTGTGTGTGTGTGTGTGTGTGTGTGTGTAGAGAGAACTTAATCACTTGCCAGAATTCTGAATCTCAAGTTCAATAAAAATTCACTGTGAATTATTTTTGACAATAATTAATAATAATCATAATAATTTTTTGTTGTTCAATAGTTTCAGACTCTTTGTGACTCCATTTGGGGTTTTCTTGGCAAAGATACTGAAGTAGTTTGTCATTTCCTTCTCTAGCTCATTGTACAAATGGGGAAACTGAGGCAGAGTTAAGTGACTTGGCCAGGGTCACACTTGGCTAGTTAAGTGTCCAAGGTCAGATTTGAACTCAGGAAGATGAGTCTTCCTGACTCCAGGCCTGGTGCTCTGTGCACTATGGCGCCACCTAGCTGCCCCATAAAAATAATTATTATAATAGCTAGCATTAATTAAGCAACTACTATGTGCCAGGTACTATGCTAAGTAGTAGCACTTTACAAATATTACCTCATTTGCTCTTCACAACAACCCTGGAAGGTAAATACTGTTATTATCATCACTATTTTATAATTGAGGAAACTGAGGCAGACAGAGGTTAAGTGACTTGCCCAGGGTCATACAACCCATAAGTATCTGAGGTGGAAATTTGAACTCAGGTCTTTCCGATTCCAAGGCCCAGTGCTCCAACCACTCTGCTACCTTTAAAAAAAATTACAATCTCTCGATTAAACAATACTGATATAATTTCCAGCTTAGAAAATGGTCTTGTCAAAGCTCATTTTGATCCTCATTCCCAGTTTTTAAGGAAGTATCTCAAGCTGATTGGCACTCCTTGGCTTATTCTAGCAAATATTAGCAATTCTTCAGGGAACTTTCATGTAAACCTTGAGTCATTTTCTGAAAACTCTGCATCTCATAGTCTCTCAATGATTATGAACCATCAGGTCCTTTTGGAAATAAGATAGATACTGTTGGCATTTGTCATTTGGTTTCCTGGTTGCTGTAGGTAAGGAGATCAGGGAGTAGCAGTCAAACCATCCTGACTAGATGGGTTTTGTTAGCCATACCACCCTTTAGACCCTTACCACCATAGTCCTTGTGTTGTACAGAAACCCAAATCCCAGGTCACTGCACACCACCTGATTTGTGGCCCACCATACCCTTTGTATTTCTGTCTTTGTCTCTATCTTATACCTTGTCATAGCTTGAAACGGCTTAAAAGCATGGCTGGGCAATGCTCAGGGTAAAGTTCCCTGCCCCCTCCTTCCTCAAATTAGCATTCTATATATTTTCCTTGAATCAGTATGAGTGTACAAAGTACAATTCAGGGTTATGGTGTAATATAGAGACCACCCTGTCCTGTTCTGCTGACCAAGCAGGATCCCCACATCCTTCACCCAGAACATGATCCTGGCTTGTTCTGGGGGTTTCTGGTCTCTCTCCAGTTCCCCCTTACCCCATGACCCTCCACCCTGTTCTGGAAAACACTGACTATGATCTTCCACCCTGCTCTTCTCAGGGACACCTGAGTCACAGGAAGATTGCACCCCTGTACCTTGTACCATATTCCAAAATTACCCCTGAACTATAGATCTAACCAATGGCTATTCTTTGCTTCTGTACATCATGGCATCTGCTAGCTCTCCTCCCTGGTTGTGGTTTTCGTGGTTTTAGCCTTTATAATCAAGCCTGTACCCCCAATAACCTACTACCAATTTGAGTGAACACTCTGGTAGTCGCGTGCTTGCTCAATAAATCCACACCTAAATTTTGCCTTGAACCCAGGTCTCAGCTCACTCTTATTCTCTGCACAACACTTGGTCAAATGGAGGATCTCCAGGCCTTACCATGTCTTTCCTGTCACTGCCTTGATGACGTAAAGACCCCCACATCATTGCCATTTAGTGGAAGCCATAAGCCCAGCCTTCCTCAGAGCTATAATCAAGGGTGGGCAACAGGGACTTCGTCCCAGGGTGCTGAAATTTAAAAGGCATTGATGACCCTTGTGCTCCTTTAGCAGATAGAAACAACTAAGCTTAGAACCTAGTTAACAAGAATAAGTACTTAAAACAAGAAGAAACTTAAAACAATTTTAAAAGTTTAAAAAGAAACTTACAACCCTTCTCCCTCCCTCCCTCTCTCCCACCAAAGCCCTGTTTCTTCCCTGGCCTACTCCTTTTCCTTCAGTGATGGCCTCCACATCACTCTTGCAACATGAATGACCTTCTACTCCTGTCAGGGACATTGGTTTGTCCCAGACACAGCTCATAAGTGTCGGAAGTGGGATTTGAATATATGTTCTCTGGCTTTAAAGCCAATGCTTCTTCCATTCTACCAAATTGTTAACTTATATATTTTGCAATAGAAAGCCCTCATCTACATAAAAATATTTATAATAGCAAAGAACAGGAAACAAAATAGATGCCCATCAGTAGGGAATGACTGAACAAATTGTGGTCCATGAATGTGATAGGGTATTACTGTCAATCTAAAAAAGAAATGTATATGAAGACTATAGGGAAACTTGAGAAAAAAGGATTTCTATTAAGTGAAGGAACATGAAGTAAGCAGAACCAGGAAGACAATAAACACAATTATAACAATGCAAATGAAGGGAACAACAAAAAATAAAAACTAAACACTTTGTTATTATATTATGTTATACTATGTTGACCATGCTTGACTTCAAAGAAGAGCTATTCAATCTTCCTTCCTTCGTTCTTTCCCTTCTCAGAAATGGGGGGCTATTGATGTGGAATATAGCATATATTGTTGGTTTTTATCGTTCTTTTCATCACTTTTGCTGAGTTGCTTTTTTTGGCCATTCTCTGTCTCTCTTAAAATATATAATATAAAAATGTTATATATGATAAATATAAAATTATATATATTATAATAAGAAATATAATAAATAAGAAATAGCTCTCTGGATAGATGGGGAGGGGTTTTCTTGTGTGTATGTTGTGTGATATATTGTATATATCTAAATATATACATATATATATACAGCTCTCACATGTTTCTATTGTATAAGCACCACTAAATATATTTGACTCCAATCCTCTTGGCATTTCATACATTGTGGCCTGAGTCCTAAGTACGCACATACACTAATCCCTCATATTGATTTCATTAATTCCTGGCAACAATACTGGGGAAGATGTAATTAATAGAAAGGAGATCAGTGGAGTGGGGGCTTATACAGGATATAGAATATCTCCATGGCCTCAAAGTGAAGGGTCCTTATGTTACTGTTTTGGAGCAGAGTGACTCAGGGAGAGATCCAGAAGGGATATGGAAATGTCTCCTACCATCTTGAGTTTTAAAAGACCTGGAGTTCATATTGTATCCCTTATATCCCCATCCCAAACCACCTTCACTGAGCTTAGATCCTACTATTATGTGATATATTTTATTCACCAGGCAACAGGGTATTGCAGTGGATAGAATACTGGGCCTAGAATAAAGAAGACCTGAGTTCAAATCCACCCTCAGACATGTACTAACAGCGTGGCCCTGGACAAATGTCAACCTCTTTGCTTTGATTTCCTCAACTGTAAAATGCAAACAGTCACAGCACCTGCCTCACAAGGCTGTTGTGAAGATCAAAGGGCAGAATGCCTAGCACATGGTAGGTACAATTTAATATTTATTCCCTTTGCCTTCCCTTCCTCCCCCCCACCCAACTCAATCCACCAAAGAGCACACCACTAACCAGTTTCCTAATCCTGTTTATTAATAAAGCTGTCAATCCCAAGCTCATGGTAGTGGTCAAAGATTCTATGAACCACCCAACATAAGAGGTAGGTAGTTGGGGTTATCATCAAGTTCTCTCTCTCTCTCTCTCTTTCTCTCTCTCTCTCTCTTTCTCTCCTCTCTCTCTCTCTCTCTCTCTCTCTCCCCCCCCTTCCCCTTAGCTGGGTTTCTTTTGTGGGTGACAAGATTTGTCCCCCAAGTCTAAGTGTTTACTTGAGTTGACTCCCACCCATTTAAGAAACTCCACCCATCACCCCATCCTCTGGGGCATTTCAATGGAATTCACAAAGGCATACATACATTTCTTTCATCATTCATTCCTTTACTATAAAGGAATAAAACAAAACCATTAAAGCTTCCAGGTTTATTATACATTATCCCTTCTCATACACATGAATACACACATCAAACTGGCTTGCTCACAGTTCTTCATATGAGTGTTTACTTATCTCCTACCTCCATGCCCTTGCCCTCTCTTCTTACCCAAGCAGTGTGCATTCCCTCATCATCTTTGCTTCTTAGAATCCCAAATTTCCCTCAAAACTCAGCTCAAGTGCCACCTCATATATGAATCCTTTCGTTATTCCACCCCACCCCACCCCTTAGCTGCTCAGTCCAGTCCTTCTCCTCCCCCAATGACATTGTATTTATTCCATACATACTTTTATGAGCACATGTCATCTCCCCTAACAGAATGTAAGTTTTTCGAGTACAGGAATGGTTTCATTTTTGTCTTTGTATCCCCAGAACCTAGCATAATACCTGGCACATATAGGAGCTTAATAAACACCTGCTGATTTCTTGATTGATTGAAAGTAAGTAGCTATGAGGAATCCTCTCATATGAGACAGCAGCAAATCCCCTTTATCTTCAGACAAGCCACAATCCTAAGGCCCAAAACAGCATAGTTTCAGGCCCTGGGCCTGGTTCATATCCAAGGAACACATAACCTCTATAAAATCACTATAAAATGTTATATCACAAAAGTGCCTGGAGGGTAAGACTCAGATTGACTCCATGCCAATTGCTACATTTTTGTCCTGTCCCCTCTTGCCTCCATCTGGCTTATGTCTGATACCCATGTCTGATCCACAACCCCAGCCCCAACCCCAAAGCCCTCCTCCACCTCCTTGGCCAGAAAATCATCCAGTGGGTGGGATCCTTTCCCCTCAGACTTCTACTTGTACAGTCAAAGGCATGTCTCTGCCCTGTTTTAGGCAAGGCAAAGAAGCACTGTCAGAGGCAGTTGGTGGCTCTATAGATAGAGAGCCAGGCCTGCAGTCAGGAAGACCTGAGTTTGTCTGACCTCAGACACTAGCTATGTGACCCTGAGAAAGTCACTTAAATGCTGACTACCTCAGTTTCCTCGAATGGAAATAGTAGTAGCACCTACCTCACAGGATATTTGTGATGGTCAAATGGGATAATATTGGTAACAACGCCTAGCCTGGTACATAGCACATAGTAGGCACCTAACAAATGTTTCTTGCCTTTTCCTTACTCTACCCTTTCCCTTGTTATAATAGGACTGGAAAGGCCTTCATTAAGCCTAAATGAAAACCCATATCCATTCTAGAAGCAAAGTTGAATGTGTTTCTGATTTCTCATTTTTAACTGCCAGCTTTCCTACTAACTTTGCTTTCATTAGCATACAAAAATGGTAGAATAAAGGAGGGGGCAGGTAGGAGTACCATGGTCATGCTGGGCTGGGCTGATGGCCACTGCAGAGATATAAATGGTGAGAATGTTTATAAGACTGATAAAAAAAAAAGAAAGAAACCTCACTATCCATTTGTAAAGTTCTACTGCATTATTAAATATACTGGAATTTGCCAGTAGGAAAAAAAAATCCTTTTATCTAATAAGCTCAGAGTGGTTTATAAGCATTCCCATTAATTCTCAGAACAGCTCTCAGGCATAGGAAGGTAGATATTGTCATTGCCATTTTGTGCATGGTGAAATTGAACCCCAAAGTTCCACAGCTCATCAAGGGTGAACACCAGATGGTACCCCACCCAGCATCCTATGCAGATAAATTGTTAATGAATCTGTTAATAATAAAAACAAAAGCTGTCAGCTTCCAGGTCAGGCCCTGTCTGATTCCTTGCACAATCTTTTTATTACCTAAGTTCTACTCAGCTGTACCCATAGGGAAGGAAGACCTGTCAGTAGATGAGAAATGGGTGCAAGTCAGGGGAAATGGCTATTGCCCAATCACTGGCTATTTTCCTAGAATCATAAAATGGGAAAAGACCTCAAATACCATACAGTCCAACTCTCCTATTGTGTCGAAAGGTTCAGAGACATTAAATCATCTGCCCATGGTCACACTGTTAATTTAGTGTTATAACTAGAAGTAAAAACCCAAGCTTCTAAAAAAACAGTCCTAAGTTTTGTTTTGTTTTACCCATCAGGGCACATGGCCTCTCTATTCTGAAAGTGACAAGGTTAATTTTACCCTCCAACATGCTAAATACTTTGGGGGAAAAACATCCTTCTTGACAGGAAACAGTTGAGACTAGTCTCTATTTTGGTATATAATCTGTAGTAATTGAACAGACTCTGCAAGGAGATCGTCTCAATGGCATTGTGATTTTTCAAGTGTCAAAACATGCAAAGATCAGCAAGTTAAAATTAAATCTCAGGTGGATTGGAGAAAATTGTCAAATTAAAGCAATAATAACAACAACAAGAAGTCTTGTTCACATAGCAGTGAAACATGTAGTTAGTATGTATTATTTTCATTTTCTGTGTTCCTGAATACTCTCTTCATTCTCCTTGGCTGGGCATCACTTCTCTCCTGCCCCCTAACCATGGGTGTTCACCAAGATCCTGTTCTGGGCTCTCTTCTCTTTCTCTTGTTGATTTTTCTCTTTGGCTCAGTTCTCTTAGGTTCAATAGCCATCTCTAGACAGATGATTCTATAAATCCAGCCTTAATCTCTCTCCTGAAGTACAGACCCACATCACCAACTGTCTGCTTCATGTAGATATCTCATCTGCATTTCAAATGCAATGCATCCAAAATCGAACTCATTATCTTTTCCCCCTAAGCATGAAACTCCTCCAAATTTCCCTTTTGAATTCCAAGGGCATTGCTTTCCTTCCAGTGTTCCAGGTTTGCAACCTAAAAGTCTTGTTTCACTCTTTCTTCTTCCTCACTCTTCTTTGAGTATTTTGTTTCTTTCCTGATATACTATTATACTATCTCTGCCTTCCCCATTAGAGGATAATGGTGTGTGTGTGTGTGTGTGTGTGTGTGTGTGTGTGTGTGTGTGTGTGTGTGAAAGGATTTTTCCCAGTCCTTTTCAGGGCTACTTTCCACCTTTGGTGTCCGTCTGTCACCCAACTCTCATCTATGGCTCCAAGAAGTTGTAGAAGTGCAGCAGCCACGTTCCAGTAAAACCATCTCAGCAGATGGGCTAAACCAGGTCGAGGGTAACCGACAGGCCTCCAGCCTGTAGGTGAGTTGGGGGATGTCTATCCCAAGCACATGAAGACCTCTTCCAGTGTAACAGGTGGATAAGAACAATCTATTCCACTGGCCATAAAGGCAGCTGAAGTAGGCACTGGGGAACACTCAGAGTTTGGTCAGACACTGAAGATGCCAAAGTCATCCACTGTATCCTGGACCATTCCCAGTCATCTTAACTTTTTTATATTGCCACTGGACTTTTATAACTCTAGAAGAGAATGAGGCTGACTATTCTTTGAAACTCTGTCTCACTCAAATCCAATTCATGCACTATTCAAGTTATCACCTATGATGTCATTGGTCCTCTTCAAAAGCAAAGGACAAACAACATGTGTATCCAGTTGTTAAATATTGTCATTTCCAGCCCTTCTGACCCATCCATCATCTTTTCTCTACTCACACTGCAACTACAAGTATAGATCCTTATTGCATCTTCCTCAGATTATTGGGATATCCTCCTGTGTTCTTCTTGCTTCTAGTCTTTCTTCTCTTCAATCTATCTACCACATAGGACAAAAATAAGTTTTCTAAAAAAAACATGTTACTCCCTTGTCAATCAATAAACATTTATAAAGCACCTACTATGTACCAGGCATTGTGCTAAGCATTGGGGGTGCAAAGAAAAGCAAAAGACAGTCCCCACCCTCAAGTAGCTCACAATTTAATCAAAAAGACAATATGTATAGAGGTGAACATATATATATATATATATATATATATATAGAGAGAGAGAGAGAGAGAGAGAGAGAGAGTGTATATATATTCACCTATACACAACAATATATATCTGTGTATACAAATACACACATATATATATAGCTATATCTATATACATGTCTACCTAAAGATTATATAAAAACAAAATATATCAATAAAATAATTTGTAAAAATTTAAATATGTCAGATTGTGTTTTGTTTATACATCCAAATTTTATTCCTTGGGAACACTGAAGAAGTGTCATCAATGCCCATGAATGAGTGCATATATATACAGCAATGTTTCTATTGATAACCTCTGTTAGGAATGTTTGACTCCAATCCTCTTGGCATGTTATGCACCCTGACCCTGCTCTGTCTTTTTGATCTGGGCACACTCTGCCCACTGCTCTAGCTGCTTGTGTGCTACTCAGCTCCATAGGTACTCCTCAGTTGGGCCATAGATCTGGCTCATATCCAAAGAACACACAATCTCACTATAAAATCTTACATCATGAAAGTGGCTGGAGGATAAGACTCAAATTGACTCTGGGACAATGTCCTTTTCTGTCCTGTCACCCTCTTGCCTTCATCTGGCCCATATCTGATAAGCTCACAGTCATGTCTGATCCACTCCCTCCGAGAGGGTTCCAAGCTTATCCTCTTTCGGGCACATTGATGATGAAAGTCTCCAGGTCTTCACAAAATTTCTCTTTGACCTCATCAGGGTTCATCTTGGTGGGAACATATGTACTGAGGCTGATGGTATGGCATTTTCCTGCAAGTGGCAATCACACTGTCATGAGCCTGTCATTCACTCCTTTGGGAAGGCATACAAGCTTGTTGACTAGATTAGTTTTGATTGCAAAACCTACGCAAGTTTTATGGCACTGTCCATCACTATGGTCATTCCAGAAAAATGTGTATTCAGCTCTGACTTTGGCAACTGGCCTTCATTTGCCAGCCTTGTTTCATTCGAGGCTGCCATTTGGATGTGATACCTGCTGAGTACTCTCACAACAAGAGGTGTTGGTCTTTCAGGTCTACTGGATTTCAGGTTATCGATAAACATGCATATATTCCATGTACCCATGGCAAATGGAATCATCTGGTGCCTTGTCATTTGCCTGTCACCAGAGGATTTCAAAGTAGGTAAAAATGACAAGGAATACCTTGGATATGAACATTTGAAGTTAAAGTAACCATTACAGTTGCCCCAATGAGTGAATAGAATAGATACTTTTTCTGGATATACCATTATGTTGAGGGGGAAGAAGAAAGGGATAAAGAAAGAGACACCAACAAGGACAAAATTTTCCTCTTTAATGAACGTGACCAGAGCTATTAATTAACTACCCATCATTAACTTAGGTCAGTGTAAAATAGAAAAACAAAAAATTCCAGTGATGGGAAATTTCCTTTTAGGTGGAAAATATCCAGATTCAAAAAAAATAAAGACTTCAAATACAGCTTAAGGGATAAAGGTTGTTGACCAGAAGTTTCAAATTACTGTCTCAGCCTTAGTACAAGTCGTAATTCAAGATGTGGTAACAGTGATCTAATGGACTTTTTATGTGAAGGAAAATGCAACACCTTTTGACATTCAGTGTTAAAGTGACATTGACAAGCTGGTGGATCCCATAGAGTTTTGTCTCCACAAGGGAAGCTATAGCCTATCCAAGCAAGAGAAGTGCCCCATTTTGTTTGTAATGGATCTTTCCCAATATTCATTCAATAACCACTTGTGAAATGTCTACCATATGTAAAGCCCTGTGTTTTACCAGAAGAGATACAAATAAGACTTCACCCACTATGAAAGGTATCAGAAGCCTTTTCTCCTTCTAGGCAGGGAAGTTGTTTTATTAGTACTCAGTGTGGAATTTGAGGACCTCAGAGAGTCTAGGTTACCACTAACAGGAACATATGAGCCATTCCCTAAGCACACCCCCAAAATCTGATTAGGGGATTGTTATAAGACATCAAACCATGCTAATTCTCGAAAGCATCTTTGCAAGTCCATATCTAGCTAGTAAGACATTTGATAGGGAGAGCTTGCATTTTGTGGGTGCTTGGGACAAACATTTTATCTTTATTCTTTTTCTTCAGCATAGCAAAGACCAGCAGCTGTTTGCAAGAAAGGTTCTATCTGCCAGTTAGCAGCTTTCTGAAAGCATTCAGTGTCATCATCATCATTCACTGCCAGAAAGGCCCCTGTCTCAGGACGAACATTCTTGTTGCTATGGAGATTCACAATCAGCTGAACAAGAGTTGCCACTGACTCACAGTTCAGCCCTGGGATTTGAAACAAGGAAACCCGTCATGACCTGGTCCTCACTTTTCTGCCATTTAGAGGTGTGTATTTAGAAAGAATAAGACATCACACAAGAAAGGTATCTGGGCTGACGTCCAACTATCCTCCCCCTTCTCTCCAAAGTCTCTAGGACTTTCATCCAGATGTTATGGGACCGGATGGTCACAGAGCTAATGTCATTTGGGCATCTGACAATACCTCAGGAAATCTGGGGGAAAAAGCAATGACTGCTTTAATTGATCACTATTAGAATCAAGTCTTGGGATGCTCAGAGCAATTCAGACAGATGTCATGGTGACAGATGCTCAAATGATTATTGCAATCTCCTCTTTTACCAGTTTTTAGAGACAACTGCAGCATGGTATAGCAGAAACAGAAATGGATTTGCAGTCAGAGTCCTAGCTTCAAACCTTGGCTCTTCTGCTTATGAACTATGTAACCTAGGGCAGGTTACTTAACCTCTCTGGGACTCAGTCTCCTTATTAGTAAAATGAGAAAGGTAGATGACCTTTTAGCTCTAAATCCTGCCTGGCACATAATAAGCGCTATGTAAATGTTAGCCTTTATTTTTTTTAACATTTGTTTTTAAAACTTTGATTTCCAGATTCTTTCCCTTCTTCCCTCATCACCTACCCCTACTGGGAAGATGAGTGATTCAATATAGGTTGTACATGTGTAGTTACGCAAAACATTTCCATAGTAGATATATTGTGAAAGACTGACTATATTTCCTTCCATCTTATCTCATCCCACACTTATTCTATTTTCTACTTTGACCCTGTTCCTTCTCGAAAGTGTTTGCTTCTAACTACCCTCCCCCCACCTATTTGCCCTCCCTTTTATCATCCCCATTCTTATCCCCTTGCCCCCTACTTTCCTATAGGGTAAGATACCCAGTTGAGTGTGTATGTTATTCCCTCCTTAACCCAAATTCAATGAGAGTAAGTTTGACCCATTCCCTTTTGCCTTCCTGTTCTTCTCCTCCATTGTAACAGTTTTCTCTTGCCTCTTTTATATGAGATAATTTACCCTATTCTATCTCTCCCTATATCTTTCTCACATTACATTCCTCTCAGCTCTTAATTTTATTTTTTAGATATCATCCCTTCCTATTCAACTAATCCTGTGCCTTCTATATATACACGTACACATATACACACATACTCACATATGTATTTATATACACATATACCATCCTATATAAACATATAAATGCATGTATACATATATATATATATATATACATACATATATATTCCCTTCAACTATCTTCATATCTTTTTCAAGAGGAGGTCAGTGAATTCTTTCAATTTCTATTTTGTCCTCTGGTTCTCGAATATCAGGGCAATTTTCCTTGAGAATTTCTTGAAGGATGATTTCTAGGCTCTTTTTTTTGATCATGGCTTTCAGATAGCCCAATACTTTTAAAATTATCTCTCCTGGATCTATTTTCCAGGTCAGTGGTTTTTCCAATGAGATATCTTACATTGCCTTCTGTTTTTTCATTTGTTTGGATCTGTTTTATAGTATCTTGATTTCTCATAAAGTCATTACCTTCCATTTGCTCAAATCTAATTTTGAAGGAATTATTCTCTTTAGTGAGTTTTTGAAATTCCTTTTCCATCTGGCAAATTCAGAATTTTAAGGCATTCTTCTCCTCATTGGCTTTTTAGGCCTCTTTTGCCAATTGAGTTAGTCTATTTCTTAAGGTGTTATTTTCTTCAGTGTATTTTTGGGTCTCCTTTAGCAGCCT
>CM053587.1:217056555-217087227 GCA_028646515.1 Pseudochirops corinnae | reverse complement strand
TTTCAAAATCCTTCTTGAACTCCTCCATGGCCTGTAACCAGCTCATATTTTTCTTGGAAACTTTTGATGCAGGAATTCTGACTTTGTTGTCTTCCTCCTGTTCCATGCTTTGATCCTTTTTGTCCCCAAAAAAGGATTCTATGGTCTGATAGCACTTCCTCTGCTTGCTCATCTTGCCAGGCAATTTCTTGACTTTTGAGCTCTTTGCCACAGTAGAATTCTATTTTCAGAATGGAGAAAGCTTTGTCTCAAATCACTGGGGTTTTCACAAATATTGTCAGAGGTCTGAGGAGGGCGCCCTCTCCATAGACACTATACTGGCACAGTGGCATTTCTCACCCCAGGACCACCACCCAAGACAGCAACCCAGATCTAAGCAGGATAAAGCAAGGGTGATTACCCTCTGAATGGTCACTTGGTCCCCCAACTATCTAAAGACCAGGAACTTTGGAGGCAGCCACACTGCAGCAGCTGCAGTGGCCACACCTCCTCCACCTCTCATCCTGGGGGCAAGGGCTGGATGACATGCTTAAGGGGTCACTTGGTTTCATCAGAGTTCCCCACTGACCTTTTACTTTGTCTTTAGCATTTATGGATTGAGAAATCTGGAAACCACCACAGCTTCTGGTGATTCACTCTCCTGAAGTCTGCTTTGGCCACCACTGGTCAGGGCTTCCCTGGGGCTGGAACCATGAGCTGCTTACTGGGACTACCCTTGGCTCCCAGCACACTGTGATAGACCCTTCCTGTTGGCCTGCCAGGCTGCCTTCAGCAGGAGATATGTTCCTCTCTGTCACTTTGTGGGTTCCATAGCTCTAAAATTTGTTTAGCATCATATTTTACAGGTATTGGAGGTAGTTGTGGGAGGAACTCACAGAATTTCCTGCTTCTATTCCGCCATCTTGGCTCTATCCCCAATGTTAGCTTTTTGTTGTTGTTTATTACTATTGCTATCATCATCATCATCATCATCACTGGCCATAACCCTAAGTTTCTATTTGCAGTGGTAACTGGCAACCTTGGCATACCTAAATCATCATATGATGGTCATGTGTCCAGGAAGATGACAACTGTGGATTTCTTTTCAGCAAAAAAAAAAAAATCCACAGCCTTCCTCAAAGTTCATTAGACTATCATTTAGTGAGTATCTGTGATATGTAGAGCTCTGCTCTGGAGGGGGATAAAGCATAAATCTATGTCCCTGCCTTGGAGGAAAATCACATATTTGATCATCTTTTTTATCTATTATTTTGACCATGTCGGGCTGTGGTGAAATTGCTTTTTCTCTACATTTAGAAGTCTTGTAGAAATTTATTTCAATGTGTTTTGAGAAGCCATGTTCTGGTATAACCCAAATTTTTGTGACTTTTTGTGATTTTTGTAAGGAAAGGTTATCTCTCCTCTCTCCCTCCTTATCTATCTCTCCTCCAAACATAAAAAGAAAAAAAATCCCTGTCACAAATACCGTCAAGCAAAACAAATTCATAATTTGCCATGTGCAAAGATTGTGTTTTGTTCTTCATCTTGAGTTCTTCACCTCCTGACAGGTGGTGGATAACATGTTTCATCATCAGTCCTCTGGAGTCACAATTGGTCATTGCACAGATCCATTTTTCAGTCTTTAAAAGCAATCTCCTCATTTTACAGATATAGAAACTGAGGCCTAGTGAGGTTGAAAGTAGATGCCTAAGGTCACGGACACACATAGTCATTGGCAAAAGCAGTTTTAGAACCCAAGTCCTTAAATTCCACTCTTCCTATTCCATCACATGAGTGCCCTTTCAGACCCTGCTGAGATAATTCCTGCCTCCATTTATAATTACCTCTTGCCTCTGGCTTTTTCAGTTCCAGACAGACTCATTTGGTTCTGATCTCTGTTTGAACTACAATCTTGACCTCCTGCCCACGTGGTAAAAGACTCTAGCATGCCTCATCCTTGGTATAGACAACCCTAAATATGCTATCCCCAGTTCCTCAAACCATAAGAGTACCATGGATAGTACTTCGGCAACCCTCGAGAGGCCCCAACTCCTTGCAGTGATGGGGGCTGAGGACAATAGATATGCATTTGTCATTTCATAGATCCATAGCATTACCATGGAATCAGATTTCTGTCCCAATGATAGATTACTGTACCGTGCTTGGGGAATGTCTGTATTGTAAAATGATCACAATCTTCTACCATGAAAATCTGTGAGCACAGATTATAATACCATAGGAAATCTATAAAGAATTCAACATGACTTATAGGAAGGAAATCTGGCAATAAGGCAAGTTATACAGTTCCCAAAGGCAGCTAGGAGACTCAGTGGATAGAACACCAGACTTGGAGGTAGGAAGCCCTGAGTTCAAATCTGGTATCAGACACTTACTAGCTGTGGAACCCTGGGCAAGTCACCTAACCCTGTTTGCCTCAGTTTCCTCATCTGTAAAATGAACTGGAGAAGGAAATGGCAGACTATTCCAGTATTTGCCCTTGAGGAGCTTACATGGGGGGGAGGAGGGTGAAGAGGTGGAGAATACAACGTTTATACACACACACACAGTAATTGGGAATGATGAGAATGCTATCACCCAGAGGCATCAAAATGGAATTCTACATGGTGGTGTTTGAATTAAGTTTTGAAGGAAACTAGGGATTCTAAGGAACAGGTAAGAAGAGAGTGCATTCGAGGTATAAGAGACAACAGGTTCCAAGACATAGCAATAAAGCCTTTCTGATTTCTTTAGTCTATGTTAATCTCTGTCTTGTCTGGGCACCTACTATATATATAAACATATATATGTGTGTGTGTGTAAATGTATGTGTATATGTATACACACACACACACACACACACAAACACACACACATATATATAGTCTGTATAGTCATGGTCTCTGATTGCTTTTTATACATTATTCTTCCTTCCCAACTAGCAAGCAGTTTAAGCCTCTGTTGTTTCCCCCACAGTGAAGGGTACATCCTAATAAAAGATGGTCAAAGCTGGAAAAAACCTTTGAGATCATCTAAGCACACTGTCATTTCAAATTTAATAATAGTGGCACACCTACATGGTGATTTGAAGTTGATCAAGCATTTTCCCAACAATTAATACCCAAAAAAGGAGATCAGAGAAGATGTTAGTAACTGTCACCCCATGTGTGTACTTTCTCATCTTTATAAAATCTTTATGAGAATGATCTATGCATATGCTCTACTAAGGATAGCCTAACTGAAAATATAAGAGGAAGATAATCAGGCTTTCACAATTTTATACAGCAGCTCACCTCTTGGAAGTCATCTGAGGGACTGAGAGATCATAGGATCACAGATTTTTGAGCTGTTAAGAGAGTTTTGTTGTTAATCAGTCATTCAGTCATATTTTATTCTTTGTGACCCCATGGACCATAGCACACCAGGTCCCTCTACCCTCTGCTATCTCTCAAAGTCTGTCCAAATTCATGTTTGTGGTTTCTATTATACTCTCTATCCATTTCATCCTCTACCAGCCCCTTTTCATTTTGCCTTCAATTTTTCCCAACATGAGGATCTTTTCCAATGGGTCCTGTCTTCTTATTATGTGGTCAAAGTATTTTAAGCTTCAGCTTCAGTATTTGTCCTTCCAATGAATAATCTAAATTAATTCCTTTAGGAATTGGTTGATTTGATCTCCTTGCTCTCCACAAGACTCTCAAAAGTCTTCTCTAGCTCCACAGTTCAAAAGCATTGATTCTGCAACACTCAGCTTTCCTTATAGTCCAACTCTCATGGCCATGCATTGCTACTGGACAAACCATCATTTCAACTATACAGACCTTTGTGAGCAAGGTGATGTCTCTGCTTTTTGGTAGCTGTCCAGATTTGCCATAGCTTTACTTCCAAGGAACTTTTCATTTCATGGCTGCAGTTGCCATCTGCAACTCTCTTTGAGCCCAAGAATATAAAATCTGACACTGCTTCCATTTCTTTTCCCTCTATTTCCCAAGAAACAATGTGGCCAGTTGCCATTTAGAGGCCATCTAATTCAACTCCCTCTTTTACAGATGAAGAAACTGAGATCCAGAGACAGTGACTTACCCACAGATAGTGCAGTAGGATTTATACCCAAATCTTCTGTCTCCACATCCAGTGTTCTTTCCACCATTCCAAAGATTTCACTGGCATATTTATTGCAAAAAGAAGCTAATTCTATATGGCAAAATGCAGCCTTAATGGCTTCCTTCTAATAAGGGGTTTCTCATGCATATTTTAAGATCATACAAGACTCCATAATAAATGCACCCACAGACATAATTGTTTAGCGGCACTATGATTATTATAGCTAAACAAGACATGATTCTAGGAGACATATGCTCACCCAGAGGGACCATGGAAAATGTCCCATGTAAGACCCAAATGTCAAAAGGATTCCCTGCACATCAGGAGGACCAGAATATTCTCCTGTTGGGGGATAATACTGTGCTGATGGCGTCAAGCTCCAGAACATTAGAGGACTTCCTCAATGAGATCTATGATGACTTCAAAAGAAATTATCTTAACCATACATAGAGTGAAAACCAAATAGATTTTTTAAAAATGTCTTTGTCTAGAGAACATGGCAAGCAGTTGGATGGCCAATTCATTGAGTCAGAACATCAGAATATATATTTTGGAAAGGCACTTCATATGTATAATTAGTTGAGCCCAGAAATGAATAAGGGGAAGAGATCTAGTGCTTGATGGCACTTGGGAAATTGAATGGAGCATTTAATTATCCCAAGCTGCTCCCAGACACAAAAATCCATCTTTTTAATACAAATGTTCTCCTGGCAATGTTGTATGGTTGTGAGACTTGCAGTGTCAGTTTTTGGGGAAAAAAATCAAATTTGCAGGTAACCAAAAGGGCAATGGAGTGATTAATAAGTTCAAGTGCCATCGTCTACAGGCCTTTCCTGGGTGTCCCAGCTGCTAGTGCCTTTCTCTCACAGGTTACCTTCCATCTATTCCAGTGGTTCTCAACCTTCCTAATGTTTTCTGTCATTTTTTTACCGTTATTGGAGCTGGTTGGGTCAGGAGCTCAAGTAAGTTCCTGCTTTTGCTCCACCATCTTGGCTCTGCCCCCTCCCCATTTTGTTGTTGTTCAGTCATTTTCATTTATGTTCTACTCTTTCTGACTCCATTTGGGGTTTTCTTGGGCAAAGATACTCAAGTGGTTTGTCATTTCCTTCTCCAGTTCATTTTACAGAGGAGGAAACTGAGACAAACAGAACTAAGCAACTTGCCCAGGATCACACAGCTAGTAAGTGTCTGAGGCCAGATTTGAGTTTAGAATGGTGAGTCTTCCTGACTCCAGACCTGGCACTCTATCCACTGAACCACCTAGTTGCCCCATCTGACCTGTAGTGGGTGCTTAATAAAAGCTCCTTGATTGATTGATTTTTACAGAGATGAAGTTACTTCCCCAAGGACATACAGCTGATAAGTGGCAGTAGGTCTTCCGATGCTCTTTTCACCCCACTACCTGTGAGTCACCAATAATAACAACTCAAGGAAAAATGTTGTTGATGTTTAGTCATTTCAGTTATGTCTGACTCTGTGACCCCACTGGGGGTCTTCTTAACAAAGATCCTATTATGGTTTACCATTTTCTTCTCCATCTCATTTTACAGAAGAAGAATTGAGACAAACAGGGTTAAGTGACTTGCCCAGGGTCACACAGCTAGTAAGTGTCTAAGACCAGACTTAAACTCAGGTCTTCCTGATTCCAGACCCTAAACTCTATCCACTGTACACCTAGCTACCCATCACAGTTAAATAACACTTCACGAATTATTGTGGTTTTTTTACACCAACAAGCAAATAAATTAAGTAGGATGTGTATTATTATCCTCTTGAAACCTTCCCCTAGTGAAAGTGAAATCTCTCTTCTTGGATGTCTCATACCAAGTTACATAGACTTTTCATTTACGTTTATCCTACTCCCCTTCACATAAGCTATTTGTACACTTGTCCTGCCTCTCATTAGATCATAAGCTGCCTGAGAGCACGATCCATGTCATATCCAGCTCTGTGTTCCCAGGCACATAGTAGGTACTTAATGTTTGTTGAACTGGATTTCAAAGAATTGGATTTTACAGATGAAGAAACTGAGTCTCTGGGAGATTAAGTGATTGCCTAAAATCACAAAGCTAGGTAAGTGTCAGAGCCAGGACTCCGACAGAAGTCCATAGGAAGGCAGTGTCGTTGTTCAGTGGAAATCACAC
Source organism: Pseudochirops corinnae (assembly GCA_028646515.1). Lineage (NCBI taxonomy): Eukaryota > Metazoa > Chordata > Mammalia > Diprotodontia > Pseudocheiridae > Pseudochirops > Pseudochirops corinnae. Next base: position 217,081,003 of record CM053587.1, on the reverse strand, counting down.
TAACTCTGAATTAAGAAGATTTGGGATTAAATCCTCCCTTGGGCCAGTCACAGCCTCCCTAGCCTCAGTTTTCTTTTCTGTTAAATTAGGAGAGGTAGATGATCATTTTCTACATCTCTGGCTCTACATCCAGTATTCTTCCTAGTACTCTGAAATAAGTGATCAGTTACGTGAATGAAAACCTGAAGCAAAGCACCCCAATGATTCCAGCATCCAGAGTCACAGTGAATAAATACCTATGTGTGTCACCTTGCAATCCATTTCAAATCAGTCATTTGATGATGATTACTTAGCATGTAATTTAAAGCACAAAGAAAAGAGGAAACTAGGTATGGGGTAAAAATGCAAGAGTTCAAGTCCCAGCTTGGCCATTTACTAGCCTCTTTGAGACATCAGTCACTCATCAGCAAAACAGCAATAATATTAGCACTCATAGGGTGAGTTTTGAGAAAAGCACTTTGTAAATTTTTAAAGTGCCATTCAAAAGGGAAATATCTTTTGGTGGGGCAGGGGATCTCAACCTGTGATGTCACTAGAGAGGGGAATTTCTGATGGGGCAGCTCTCTGCACTTGGGGAGATCAGCAGCTCATCTGTAACTTGTAGTCTTAAAGCAATAAGGGGTTAAGTGACTTGCCCATGGTTGGTAAGTCAGTCAGTATCAGAGGCAAGATTTAAACCCACCTTCCTGACTCCACGGCTGGCCCTCTATTCACTATACCTTGATGCCTTTTGTATGTAATTTGTGATTACAATCATAGCAATAAACGAATGTGAGCTATTTCTACTAAATACTTGAAAAAAACAGGTCCTAACCGATTCCAGCAAGTACAGCTTTTAATGACATTTTCATATTCATTCATTTATTAGACAAGCAATTATTAAGAACCTGCTGTATTCCTGGCACTATGCAAGTGCCAAGAAAAAAAATGAAACATTTAGGATCAATAAAAATCTGAGTCACACCTTCCATGCCCTCCCAGACTCATCAAGCAGATTTCTCTGCTCACCAGAGAGCATCATGACATCTGAGCGTTTCATCTCTTCCCCATGGTCCCAGTGGCTGTTCTGTGAAAAGCAGCTTGAACCAGCTTGCCCTGTCAGTCTCAGAGGCTGCCGACCCATTAGAATGAAGCTGGGACTGGGGAGATAGAAAGCCACAATTGCCTGTTTGCAAACCCATTATCCAAAGTACAACAACCCTTCTGTCAACTATCAGCCTACAGAATCCTTGGCAGTTTTCCTTAACTGGTGTCATTATCTCATTGTATCAAAGAGCACCTATCAAAAAGAAAAAGAAAAAAACAGAAGGTACTTTTTTGGCTTGCTTTGTTTTTTTACCCAAGGCAATGGCCAACATGGAACCTAATCTTAGGAGGTCGAGAGGCCAAACTCGTGACTTGAGTTCCAACATGGCATATATTTCCTGAAAACTCTGCTGTTGCCTCATTTTGTGTATCATATAGTAAAAAGTTCTTCTACTCCAATCCAGATCCAATGAGTCATCTGGCACAGAGGCACTTCTGGGTTTTCCAAGCATTTGTAAAAAAGGGATCTGGCTTCAAATCCTGGCTCTAATTGCATAACATACTAATTATATAACCTTGAGGGAGTTAATTTCTCTGAAAAGTCTCTACCTTAACTTTATAGCATCATTTAAAAAAAAAAAACTGCTTTCCCCACCCCGTATTTACAATTTCCTATATTCATGTCTTAAATATATAAGAATGAGCAAGGATCTTTCTTTTCCCTGTGTTCTATAACTAATTCAAAAAGCCTTTGCTAAAAAGCTCATTATAAAATACTATTACTCACGTTTATGTAGCAGGTTAAGGTTTGCGATGTGCTTTAAATATATACTAGCTCATGTTATCCTCGAACCAGACCTATGAGACTGGCACTACTGTTATTCATAAAAAATGAGGAAACTGAGGCCAAGTGAAGGTAAGTGACATACTCAGAGTCACCAAGCTAGTAAGGATCTGAGGCAGTATTCAAGGTAGCACAATGCAAAGCACTATGGCAAAAAAAAAAAAAAAGAGGTTGAAAATAAATTCTGCGCTCTAAGAGTTTACTAGATGGGGAACCCTGCAACAACTAGAGACGGTGTCATAATAGTATAGAATATTATAAGGCATCATATTCCTTGCCATCTTGGAGAGGGAGGGAGGGAAACAAATTTGGAACTCAAAATCTTATAAAAATGAATATTGAATTTGTCTTTATTGTTTGAATTGAAAATTGTCTTTACATATAATTGGAAAAAATAAAATACTTTTTACAAAAAAAAAAGAGAATACTAAAAGAACTGACAAGTGAATGCAAAATACAGGCAAAAAACCATCATAATGTAGGCTTATTCATGGTAAATTCCTTGGAGACAAGTGTTTAGCAAACCTTGAAAAAAATGTAGGAGTAATCTTAGCAGAAAGATATTGCAAGCATTGAGAATAGCTTGACCAAAAGAATGTAGGCTGAAGTGAGCAGAGATTGGTAAGGAAGGTAGTCAAAATGAAGTACAGAGAAGGCTAGTCTGGCCAAATAGTGAAATGAGGAGATTGGATGGGTCCAATGGGATCAATCAAGAGGACCTTGAATGTGTACAGGCCAATATTGTCTGGTCATTTTATAACACAATTGTTTTTTTTGAAATAAAGTCTAATTGTGAAAAGGGAGTATCTTATTAAAGTATGGACCATAAAAGCTCCCCAACTTTTAGGAAATAGCATTTAAATTTAAAGTAAAACCAGAGAATGTTGCTGTTAAAAGGTGCTGGGGAAGTGGGGAGGAGGGGATGCTAGATTTGGAGTCAGAGGACTTTGGTTAGAATTATAGCTCAGCTACCACTGGCTACCTGGATGACCTTGGGTAAGCCCCTTCATTTTTCTAGGCTCTGGTTTCTTCATTTACAAAATGAGAGGGTCGGACTACATGATCTTTGTGGTCTCTTTCAGCTCTAAATGTGTGCTACTGGTATAATCTCAGCATACTCTAGCCAAGGAGGAAAGGACCAGAAAGGAAAAGCTGGAGCCCCAAATATGTCCTGACTTCCCCCACCCCTTTACCATAGGCTGGTCGGGTTTATCTTCATGTGTTCTGTTAACCTGAAAGTTTGGTTGAAGGAGACAAACAGGCTAGATGATATATATTTTTACATTATTTATTCCCTTAGAGCTAGCAGATACATGATCATGGAGGCAGAAGGAAACTTCTGACTGCCCAGACAAGAGAATGATAAGGCTTAAATACATTTAAAAACAATCCCAACTCAACAGTCAAATTTATGATTGTAAGAAAGGAATTTTCTCAGTAAGATAAGAGAATTAACAAGGTATAAATTGATTTTATGACCTAGAACATCTGTTTTCTTTATCATTAACATAGTATATGCCCACAAAATATTATGATAAGAAAAAGTTCCATTACTCAAGATAGTGTCTCGGGTTCAGGGTCTCATCCTTGACAGAAGAAAGAACGCTCTTAGTCAGCCCCATCTGACTTTGTTGACATAGGAAGAGGTATTCTCTGAGTTTACTCAGAGAACAAAGAAGCTGTTAGGTCCAGGTTCTTCGTCTGGTTGATTAGCTCAGGCCCTGGCCCTTCTTGAGATTATTAAATTGATATTAAATTATTATAAGCTCCTAGACAAACACAACCTGGTAGAGTGGAAAGAATATCAGACCATAGGATCAAGAGAATGACTATCTCACTGAGCAATCCCAGGTAAATCTTTTCACTCCTCAGTTTCTACATCTGTAAAATAAAAGAGTTGGTCTAGGTTATCTCTGAGGTCTTTTCCAGGTCTAATATTTTGTGATTTCATGGAAAAGTATGAGACAAAATCTTCATATGCATGAAGCTGACATTGACTTAGAGAAGCAAGAGAGAGAGAGAGAGAGAGAGAGAGTAATCAGATCTGTGATTTCATCAGTATAGAGAATTCTAGTCCTCACCTTCACCAACTTCTCCTACCACCATCATACAAATCAGTGACTCATTTTCAACTTAAATTCTTAAAGAGTTGCCTAGAGAACTAAGAAGTAGCTGGTATCAGCGTCACATGAACTTGCTGTGTGTGCACATGCACTTATATATGTGTGTGAAAGAGACAGAGACAGAAACAAAGAGACAGGGACAAAAAGAGACAGACAAATGGGGACAGAGAGACAGAGAAACAGAGAGAAATTTGAATTGGTCTATAGAGGCCATTCACAGCATGTTCACAGAACATCAGTGCTGGAGTAAGAATGACTCAGGGCTAAGAACTTAAGTTCTCAGTTGACAGAGTCCCTTAATAAGCAGCTGAACCAGAGGACCCGATGACTCAGTGGATGTGCAAAGGGGATTGACCACCACTTGGCCTCTTTGAGATTTCAAATCATGTAAGACAGATGTTTTCTTGTTGGGCTGAAAGACTTGGGTGGGAGAGAGGGTAGCTGCCTCCATGTGGCTGGGAGCCCTCATAGATCAATTCATCCCCATTACATATGTAATATGTAACAGGATTGACTCATTCATTAGCAGATTGTATCAGTATGATCCACTCATGCAGATTCCTCACACAGAAGAGGCTGAAAAGTCTGCTTCTGGGAGAGTCATAATGGCTTGTAATAGAAGTGCCTTAGAGAGACTTGAGCATGCATAGACATTCTGTAATAGGTTCTGGTTGGTTAACTACGTGATTAGGAGAGGCCTTTTTTGATTGACTGAATTGCCAGAATGAGGGATATCTCCAAAAAGGCTTAAGTCAGCGTCAGCCTTGTCTCTTTTGGCTGCACTATTGGTGGATATTTTTGACTCCTCCACTGATGGTATCAGGAAAGAAAAATGCCATAAGAGGAGAGGGCTTAGGTCTTCTCTACTAAGGGCGATGGCCCTTGAATACAGTCCTGATTTCTGTGTCTGCCTTGGTGCTTGCTCTTTAATTTTGGGCAAAGGAAGAATGGAATTCTGTCTTCTCTATATCTGGGTCTCTGCAGGGAGTGAAACAATGGTTGATTCTCCAAAGAACAAGAAGCATTCTTTGATAGTTACCTTCAGGATTTTCAGCAGCAATGCCACATCTGGACATAAACTTGGTGGGACCAGTGTTACAAAGGAATGTAAGTTTGAGCCTACTCTCTTCAGAGCCCAAGGTGGTACAGGGGAGAATGTGCCTCTGAGGTGTTGCAGGGAAATATTTGTACTTTGTTATTGCTATATCTTTGAATTAAATATTCCTTTGTGAAGCTAATTGATGTTAAGAAGTTAAATGGAAATGGGGTGATAGTCATTGGCACCTAACAGTAGAGAGAAACATAACTGGTGGGGCTCCAGCCAATGGCATTAAAGATAACCCCCAATTGGGGCAGTGAGGTGGCACAGTGAATAGACCACTGGCCCTGGAGTCAGGAGAACCTGAGTTCAAATCCAACCTCAGACACTTAACACAAAAACTAGCCATGTGACCTTGGGCAAGTCACTTAACCCCAATTGCCCTACCTTCCCCCCCTCCAAAAAGGCAAACAAAAGAAAAGATAACCCCCAAGTCCCCCAGGATACCCTAGAACATTGAAGGGGATAATAGCTTGACTGGCTCTAGAAAAGTCACTACACATATGTGTAAGAAAGATTGATTGGGGTGGAGGATGTTAGTCTAATACATTTGATGAGTTCCCCCAATAAGCCTGACCTGCAGGGCAGGGATCTTCATTTGTAGGGCACATTTCATAGAGAAAGACATGTATCACTAGCACCTTCCAGAGACCAACTGAAGATCTTCTCTAATAGGTCACTACTGAGTATGGCTACATACAAATTGATTTATGACCATCAAGTAGAGAGGATTCTTGTCAGAAGAACCATTCTTTCCTGTGGTCTCTAAGAGTGTTTGCCCCTTATTTTCTTTTCCTAGGTTTCTCTCTTTTGGGCCCCTAGGCAGCAAGGGGTCTAGGAAGAAGATTTCTCCCTTCCCTCCATCGCCAAGGAACAGGAAATAGCAACTGACAGGAGAGGTTCATGAGGAGTTGCCCTTGCTTGTCCAGATGACCTGGTCCTTCCTGGACCTCTGCTTTCTGGATACCTTCTTCTTTGTCTCTCTTTTCTGAGCACAGGTACTATGAAGGATGGAATAGACTGGAGAGAGACCAATAGTCAAAATATGAATTGACAAGAGCCTGAACAGCACTGATGAACTTAGTGGTGAGCTAAGATAGGAATGAAGATGGGAATGAAAAGGAAAAGACAGAGGAGTAGAAATGAAAAGAAAAATTGGTAGGAAATTATGATTGATGGGGTTTTTTTTTGTAGTTTTTTCTATTCTTTTCTTTCTTTTTTTTTCAAACTAAATATCTAAAATCTAGCGGTAGCCAGACAAGCTCTTGGCTGTTTCTGGTATGTACTGTCCTAAAGGACTGGGAAGGGAGGATGAGGGTCATTAGGTAGACATCATCATTGTCAACAAGCATTTATTAAACACCTACTATGCTCAGTGCATTGTACATTCAAATGGATGTTAATTATCCTTCTTGCATTTTCTTCATTAACTCAAACTTTCAAGATGATCATAGCTGAAACAGAATTCAGGGACCATATAATCCAACCTTTTTATTTTACAGATGGAAAAACTGAGGCCACGTTGGTTAAGACCTCACATTAGAATGTAAACTCCTTGAGAACAGGGAGTTTTTTGCCTTTCTTTATGTCCTTAGCAATTAGCATGGTGCCTGACATTTAGTCTTAATGACTCCTTGTTAATTGACTTGACCAAGTCATTAAGGTAATAAAAAGCAGTAGTGGGATTTGAACCAAAGGCTTTGATTCTACCAAGAGTTCTTGACCTCTTTTTGTCTCTTGGACTCCTTTGGCCATTGGTGATACTTATGGACCCCTTCTTAGAGTAATGCTTTACAATGTACAAAATAATCATGATAACAATAGCTAACCGGTTTATATAGTACTTAACTATATGCTTTACAACTCTAATCTCATTTGATCCTCACAATAACCCTGAAAGGTAGGTGCTATTTTATTCCCATTTTACAAATGAGCAAACTGAGGGTAGACAGAGGTTCAGTGACTTGCCTCCGGGTCACACAGCTAGTAAGTGTCAGAGGCATGATTTGAACTTAGATCTTCCCAACTCCAGACCCAGTTTTCCATCAATGCACCACCTAGCAGACAAATGTCAAATACATAGTATTACAAAGGAAAAAAAAGGCTAGTGGAACTAATAATGTAATTTTCTTTTCATCCAAGTTTTTGAACCCTCTAAAATCTATCCTGAAACCCCCTTGGAATCCATGAACCTTAGATTAAGAACTCCTGATCACCAACTAATGCCCTTTCCATTGAAGCATATCAAGGAGACAAATGGTCTCAGTGACTCTGAATCCTTTATTAAACAGTGCTAGTCAATCTCAATTTTCAGTTAGTACCTACTATGTGCCAGGCATTGCCACACTGGCTCCTTCTCAGCTGAACCACTTTTGAACCCTTCAAAAGGAAAGCATGTAGCTGACCAGCCTGATGGCAAAGTGTACTGCAATGCCCTTATTGAGTGAGCAGGACCATTTTCTTTTCTTTTTTTTTTTTTGGAGGAAGGAAGGCAAGGCAATTGGGGTTAAGTGACTTGCCCAAGGTCACACAACTAATAAGTGTGATCAAGCGTCCGACACCGAATTTGAACTCAGGTCCTCCTGACTGGGCTGATGTTCTATTCACAGTGGCTCCGCTTAGCTGCCATTTTCTACTTCTTAAGAAACTAAGTGATCTGGGTGGCTAGGTGGTGCAGTGAATAGAGCACCGGCCCTGGAGTCAGGAGGACCTGAGTTCAAAGCCGACCTCAGACACTTAGCACTTACTAGCCATGTGACCTTGTAAAGTCACTTAACCCCAATTGCCCTTCTCTCCCCCCTATAAAAAAAAAAGAAACTAAGTGATCTAGGATTGAAGTGTCCAGCATTTTCTTCAGTCTCATTACTCTACTAATCATTGCAAAACTTGTAGGGGGAGAACCCTGAAATACAGTCACATCAAAGTTGGGCATATTTTAAATAAATATAGGATATAAGCTTCTGGTCATGGCAAGCAAAAACCTCTTCTTTATACTCAAGATAGAATAGCTTACGCCTCTAAGAAATGGGAGTATGGAGGAAGAGGAGAGAAGTTACCCTTCACCTTCACCTGTGTATTATATTGTGGCTAGACATAAGAGGGACCTCCAAAAACCTGCCCCTCCTCCATGCATACAGCAGTCAACAGAAGAGCCACCTAGTATTGTAGCAGAACCCAGGAGGAAGACCTCCAGAGCTACGTATCTTTCATCTCCATCCCTTCCTCCCTGTCAAGATGTACACAAGGCTTCTCAGTCAGGACTGAGGCAGGAGAGCTTTTCATCCTGGAAAATAGAAGGAAGGACTTGACTGGCCTTTTGAGGTTCATTGTAATTCATAAACCCAAAGTAACCTGAAATGTACAGGCAGTCTGTTTGTTACCAGACAGAATTGCCTGTCTTACATTTTGTCGCGTTTCAACGTGCATCGTCTGGGCTTTTGCAATGCAGTCTTCAGCACTAATTAGTTAATGGAGTCTTGTCAAATGCCTGCGTAGCCAGCAGACTCCTTCTGTCTCAATTTTACCTGCATAATTGGAAACAAATGAAGCCTGGTAGATGTTCAATTATTTCTGAATTTTATATCAGAACCATGTTCAGTATATCATAGTGAAAGGGGTTTTGATAAATAACTTGGCCACAATGAACCCTTTAAAAGAAAAATACTGGCTCTGATATTCCGAGATCTGCGGATTATGGGATCATTAATCATTCCTGTGTGTTAGTGTCTTATCTCAGCTGAAATGAGTTTCTCTCTCATGATCGTGACATGTCCTTTAAACCTTAATCTAAAAAAAAAAAGATATTAAATCACATATTACAGTTTGCATTTTTGCATAATTTCTAAAATATCAGGAAGTACTTCACATTTTAAAACACAATGTTTTGTTAAAAACGTAACAAAAATTCATTGTCTCATTCATTTTTTTCTCTTAAACAACATAGTATGTATTCTATTTTTCTGGTTCTACTTCTGTTGTTTTGTGCTATTACATGAAGATCCTTCCTGATTTCTTTGCATTCCTCAAATTTAGGAGTTTTAATTGCATTCTAATATTCTATTACATTAATTAGAGTGTTGTTATTGTTGTTGAGTTGTTTTTCAGTCATGTCCAACTCTTCATCACCCCATTTGGGGTTTTCTTGAAAGAAATACCAGAGTGGTTTGACCTTTCCTTCTCCAGTTCATTTTATAGAAAAGGAACTGAGGTAAATGGGGTTAAGTGATTTTCCCGGGGTCACACAACTTATGTTGTGAGTATGTGAGGGCAAATTTGAACTCATGAAGATGTCTTCCTGATTCTAAGCCCAGTGCTCCATCCACTGTACCAGAGTCACAATTGATTTAACCTTTCCCCTAATGATGGGCATTTAAGTTTCTTTAGATCTTTGCAATTACATTATAATGCTGCTATGAAAATCAAAGAACAGGTAGCTCTTTTTGTTTATTTGTTTTATATTTTAAGAGCATGTTACAAGGACCATTTTTCGATCACCCTCTAAAAATGGGAATTGTTCCAATAGTTATACTTGAGGTGAAAAGTCAGCTTGGCTACTCCACACTTTTTATTTCCTAATGTGGTGAGCACTAATGACACAGTGATATGACAGCAGTCATTACTGATTTTTTGGAGTATTTGAACTATAGGTGTACCAGCTGGCAACTCAGATCAATCATGGACATAGGCACTAAGGTGTCACCTCCTCTTGGAAGCCTTTTGTGATTCCCTCCCCCAGCTCTTGATTGATCCTCAAATATCTCATCACATTTTGCCTAACCTGCCCCCTTGCAAGTATCATAGTCTCCCTGTGTCATTTACATAGCAGAGCAGAGTGAGTTTGAATGGGCCAATAGAAGCCATCTGGGGGGAACAGGATCATAGTTGTCATTTCTGGTTTCAGTCCAAGGGTTATCTATAGGTCAATTCATCGTAGGGACAGCTAAGTGGTAAAATGGATAGCACTGGGCTTGGAGTTAAGAAACACCTGAGTTCAAATTCAGCCTCACAAACTTACTAACTGACATTGAGCAAGTTACTTGACCTCTGTTTGTCTTCATCTTCTCAAGTAGAAATTGAAGATAATAATAGCACCTACCCTTCTCAGGGCTGTTGTATTTTTTAAGCATTTGGCACTTAGGAAGTGCCATATAAATGTCAGCTATTATCACTATTATTAATCTCACTATATTTCTATACATGTATTTACTTCCCCATAGCCTACAATGGATCACGTCTTCACTCACACATAGGTTAAGATAATACGAAATTCTCTGATAGACATAATCTCAGGGCTAATCAGAAGATCCCTGAATAAAGTTGCCAGTTTCAAGTGATGCATAATTCAGGAAGATGCATGCATATAAAGTATCCCATAGTCAGGGAGGATGTCTAGCTCAAAAACCAAGTGGAAGGGAAATGCAATCTCCATAGAGAGATTGCTCACATGCTCCTATCTGGGGATTACTTTGTGTCAGTTGCATCAAACCCTAGATATTATGGAGATCCATAACCACTCTAAAGTCCCAGAAATCTTCTAAAGACAAGCCATGTATCTAAAGGACCTGTTGCCCAGTCTGTGACATGAAGTTGAGTGGCCCATTGAGTTGGTTCATCAATATACCTCTCCTAAGACAGGCATTAAAGATGAATGATGAACTGGGGTCAGAAGTAAAGAGGAAGAAGACAACAGGCTGACCCTTATTTGGAAAATTTTGCAGAATCTTCACCAGTCCTAGCATTGGAAAGGTAAGTGAGTTGCTCTGCTAAGAAAGAGTGCAAATTAGTGCTAAAGTATGGTCACCAAAATATGCTAATGTACCTAAGTTATATGTGGATTCCCAAGGTTTTCCTGAGTCCAAATCCAGCATACTTCCCACTACGCCTTATTTGCTCTTGTTTTCTGGTGACTCTCTTGACCTTGGGAATCTGCCTATGGGCTACTTTTGCAAATCAGTATCATTAAAGGACCATTCTCTACAAAGCCTGTTTTTTATTTTTGTTTTTTAGTCTCGTTTTGCTTTCAATTACTGCACTGTCTTTTATCTGTTCAATGTGGTGTGCTTTTTGAGGCAGCAAAAAAAATCTATCTTTTCAAAATGATTGTTCTCCCAATCAATGATTCATGGCTATGCATCTTTGAATATCACAGACTACAAAGAATTAAATTTGGAGGTGACCTAAAGGTTTAAAGTAGATATAAGTCACCTACAACATATTAACAGTAGGGGCCTGCCCACAATATCTGAGAGATAGTATTAGCCAGAAAAGGGAGTAGATGGTCTTGTCATGAGATGAAGACATAATAAATGTACTTCTTGAACTACCTGAACTATACTGTTACACAGGGAATGTTAAAAACAAGAAAATAGCCTCCTGTGCATTAAGTCAATACACTTTCGAGGAGCTTTTATTTTATTTTTTTTATTTAAAAACAATTTTATTAATATCTTTGTTTTTATGTCATCTACATTCCCCAACATACCCTTCCCTTCTCCCCCAGAGAGACATTACATATAATAAAGAATTTTAAAATGGGAAAAATAGTCCAGCAAAACTAACCAAGAAATTATTCAAGCTCAGTGTTGTAGGAAATGTTCTATACCCATAGTCCCCCACCTCTACTAAGCAAGAAGGGCATGGCAGTCTCATATCTCTTCTTTGGGGCCAAGTTTGCATAACTTTTCATTTACTCACTCATTTTCAATTCATCATAATGCAAATGCTTCTGTTGTTCTGAATCATACACATAATTTGAATTGCTTCCTACAACTTCCTTGCAAGATTTATGTTTTAGATCTCATCCATCTTTTTATTGCTTCACTTGAATTTTGTGTTTGAAAGTCACATTTTCTATTCAGCTCTGGTCTTTTCATCAGGAATGCTAGAAAATCCTCTATTTCATTAAATATTCAGTTTTGCTGGAATGGTTGTAATCCTAATTCCTTTGCCTCCTAGAATATCATATTCCAAACCTTCCACCCTTTTAACATGGAAGTGCAAAATCTTCTGTGATCCTCACTGTGCATTTAAATTGTTTCTTTCTGGCTGCTTAAAGTACCTGGGAGCTCTGTAATTTGGCTGTAGTATTCCTGGGAGTTTTCGTTTTCGGGTGTCTTTCAGGAGGTGATCAGTAGGGTCTTTCAATTTCTATTTTACCCTCAGAATCTAAGATATCAAGGCAATTTTCCTTGATAATTTCTTGAAATATGATTTCTAAGGCTTTTTCTTTGATCATGGCTTTTCGATAGTCCAATAAGTCTTAAATTATCTCCTTGATCTATTTTCCAGGTCAGTTGTTTTTCCAGTAATATATTTCACATTTTTTATTTTTTCATTCTTTTTTTTTATTATTGTTTCTTGATGTCTCATGGAGTACTTAGCTTCCACTTGCCCAGTTCTACTTTTTAAGGAATTTTTCCTTCAGTGATATTTTGCACCTCTTTTTGTATTTGGGCAATTCTATTTTTTTTTTTTTTTTGCATTTTGGAGGGGGGAAGGCAAGACAATTGGGGTTAAGTGGCTTGCCCAAAGTCACACAGCTAGTAAGTGTTCATGTCTGAGGATGGATTTGAACTCAGATCCTCCTGACTCCATGGCCAGTGCTCTATTCACTGTGCCAACTAGTCACTCCCAATACTATTTTTTTAAGTGTTATTTTCTTCAGTGTTTTTTGTGCCTCTTTTACCAAGTTGTTAATTCTCTTTTCATAATTTTCTCATATCATTGTTACTTCTTTCCCCAATTTTTCCTCTATCACTCTTTATCTCTTTCTTTAACTCTTCTAGGAATTCTTGTTGGGCTTAGGTACAATTAGCATTTTTCTTTATGACTTTAGTAATAACTGTTTTCACATTGTTGTCTTCTACTGAGTTTATGTCTTGGTCTTTCCTGCCACCACAGTAACTTCTTATGATCGAGATCTTTATTTTTAATTTGCCCATTTTTCCAGACTATTTCTTGACTTTGATCTTTATGTTAAAGTTAGGTTCTGGTCACCAGGAATTGGGGAGGCATTGCCCCAACCTTTAGGTTTTGCATGCTGCTATTTTCAGAGCTAGTTCTGGAGGTCTGCAAGTTTTTGGTATTTCCAAGGAGATGTATGGTCACAGATCTCCTGTTGTCCTCTGGTCTTTACCTAGGAAGGGCTTGTGTTCCTCATAACCATGCATGATAGCATTCTCTTTGCTTTGGAACTGCAACCAGGGCCCCTGCTTATTGTCAACTCCCAGTACTTCTCTCTACCCTGGAACTACAATCCTGAATTGCATATGGGCAATAGAGTTGCCAATCAGTGCCAGGAGACCCTAATGCCAGGAAAGGATCCCCTGTAATCTCTTCTTAAGCATTTGTCCAACTCTCTTGCCATCTGTGGGCTGAGAATTCCTGAAGATGCTGCTGTTACTCTGGATGCTATTGCTACCACCATGTGTAGGCTGCAAACTCACAGACCTCTTCTGTAGATCATCTAAATTTTGTTAGGCCAGTAAAATGTCTCACACTGACCTTTGATTTGAGGCATTATTTTAAATTTGTTTGGGGGCAAATGTTGATAAAGTTCCACTGAGTTCCACTCTAAATCTGCCGTCTTGTCACCTTCTTCTTTCATCTTCTAGGATCTTTAAGACATTATGACCAAAAGTTGAACAGGATGAGAAAGAATGTATGGTTTGCAATTTTTATCAATGGGAAATACCTACATCAATGGGACACTGGAGTTGGAGTTCAGGAAGACCCTGGTTCAAATTCCACCTTGGTTGCTTGCTAATTGTGTGGTCCTCAGCAAGTCATATAGCATTTATATTCCACAGTTGCCTTATCTATAAAATGAGGGAGTTGGATTTGATACCTTCTATGGGCCTCTCTAACCTTAAATCTGTAATCTCATGTTCCTATGAAGTATTAAGGACATTTTAATTAGATTCAGTTGTATACTACTTGAAAATAGGGCCACTATACTAGACATCTGAATCATTTGGGCCTGGTACATAGTAGGTGTTTAATAACTATTTGTTAAATTGAATTAAGGTCTCTTGAATCTTTAAAATGCCTCATTTTAAATGCAAACATGCATCATTTCTCTTTATTTTAAAATTCGCCCAAATTTTCCAGAAAAGGTAATGTGCTTCAACTTGTCATCTAATGGGACCTTGGGGGAAGAGACCCTCTATTATTAAAAAAAAATGTTTTTAGGGCTTAGAGAAAATTGTTTTGACCTATACCACATGAGAAAATTTCCTCATAAGCTTAGCAATGTCATAATGATTATAAATCTGACACCCAGAGAAGTGCCTAAAGAATAGATCCAGTGCCATAAATTATGGTTTTAATATTTGTGTTTTGAAAAATTATTTTCCCAGAGCCCTACAGACCTACAGAAAATTTATAGGAATGAATCCTCTGCATTGTCTTCATCATTTTTGACATTATGTTAATAAACCACAATTTGTTCATCCATTCCCCAACTGGTGAGCACCCACTTTGTTTCCAATTCTTTGACATAATTCTGAAGAGGTGAGGAAAACCAATTCAGTCACTGAAGCAACGTAAGTCTGAAAAATGGAAAGAAAAAGAAACAAATATCAACAACAAAACATGCGTAATGGGGGATTCTGCAAGGACGCTGATTCACAAAATTGCTATATGGGCAGCTTCTTTGTATTAAGAACATCAGCTTCACAAGAAAATGAATGCAAACATGTCATAGTGAAAAGATTTCTGAAGATGGAATCAAGAGAGTCCTTGGTCCCCATATAACTTAAATTCATTAAAATGCTTTGATAAAGCTGGTGACCATATGTAATTTAGCAATTATGCCTGCTCTGTTCTTGCTGACCAGCCAAATCTATTCACCCTACTCATGATGTTGGCAGAATATTATAGATGTGCTAGACTCAGTTACACTCAGTATTCCCAGATCAGTGCACAAGCAGACAGAGATGCATGAAGACTAAATTCAAAGCAAATATTGACAACAATGTAAAAACAGTGAAAGCTTATAAAAAAAAAAAAAGAAATAAGCTACATTGATGAAATCCTAGACTTAGATGTAGAACAACAAAAAGTAAATGATAACCTTATAGATCTTGTAATTTTCATGTTTAAATTTAAATTCATATTTAAATAATCTTGAATCTTCATGTCTTCAAAGTGAGATGTTGGGTTCCATCAATAGCAGATTAGAAATGGCCTCCATTTGTTTTGCTGTGGGAATTGCTTAGCTTCATGTGACTAGCCAGGCCAACAAACTGAGCTCCTCTTCAATATGATTGGGAGGGGCAGAGCAGCTACACAGAGAACTGGACTTGGAGTCAGGAAAACCTTCGTTCCTATCCTGCTTTTCATACATATCAGCTGGGTGATCCTTGTCAAGGCACAGCTTCTCAGTGTGCCTGGCAACTTCCAAGGCTTTAGATTGCCCGGGTACACCAGTAGAAGAATTGTCATTGCAGGGAGTTTCTGACACTGATGAAATCCCAGATCCAGCCTTAAAAAAAATATATGGAACAAATATTTAGTCACACTAATTCACACTTATCTAGTATTTTAATATTCCAAAAGCACTTATTACATGCCTTTAAGGTAGTATAATTATCTTCTTCATTTTATACGCCAGGATTGATTATACATGTGAAGGCATGTAAAACACGTGTCCATATTTACTATGTTGCAAAAAAAAATATGCACACATTCACAAAATAAGAAAAATAAAGTATTCTTCAGTCTCCATTCCGAGTTCCCAGAATGCTCTCTGGAAATGAAGAGCATAGGTCCCTTGCAATTGTCTTGGATCATTGCCTTATCACAGTAGCTAAGTCTTTTACAGTTAATGCCAGGATATGTATAGGTGGTTCAGGGAGGACACACACCTCTTGTATGAGGACTCACCTAGCCCTTTTCAGGGATGGTCATCTGCCTTCGGTGTCCATCTTCACCCAGCCCTCACCTGTGGCTCTAAGATATGTAAACATGCACAACAGTCACACCTTGGTAAAACCATCTTCATACATGGGCTAAACCAGGTTGAAGGTAACCAACATGTATAAAACCCGTTGGTAAGTTAGGGAGATCTCTACCCCAAACATGTGAAGACATCTCCTAGCAGAATGGGCAGATAAGAACAATATGTTCCAACTGCCATGAAGGCAACTAAAGCAGGCACCATGGAGTGTTTAGAGCTTTGCTCAGACATCGAAGACACCAAGGTTATCCGCTGCATTCTGGGACATCACCAATTGTCTTGACTTTTGTCTTGCACTGGATTTCATTTGACCCTGGAGAGAGAGTGAGCCTGATAACTTTATGCAACCCTGCCCCACTTAATTCCAATTTATGCACAAATCAAGACATCATCCATGATGTCATTGGTCCTTTTCAGAAACGAAGGATGAACAACAATAATATTTCAGGAAATCTGGACACAGAATGGTAAAGTGAATTAGCAGTGATCGTACAGTAAGTTTCAAAGCCAGGGTTTGAAACCAGATTTCCTAACATCAAGGATAGCTCTTTCTCATACCTGTAGTTAATCAAGATGTGAACTTCCATTTGTTCATGACACTGAAATGTGCTTCATTAAACTTGGTGAGCCCATTTTTTATGACTTGGATCAATGGCTTCTCTTCTATTTGAATTCTATGAAATTTCTACATCAAATTCTTGTTGTTGTTCATCTTTCATTGTTGAAGAGGACCAATGATGTCAAAAGGATGATGTCTTGACTTGCAGGTGAATTAGATTTAAGGGAGACAGAGCTGTGCAGAGTCACCAGCCTCGCTCTCTCCTCCAAAGTCATTGAAGTCTAATGGCAAGACATAGGTCAATATAACTGAAACCCCAGATGCAGTGAGAGACCTTGGCCTTTCTAAGTTAAAGCCTTTCCTAGGTCTCAGTTTTTCTGAGGCAATTCCCATTCAGTGATTAAAGGCTAGGTAAGAATTGAGGCAAGAGATGACCTAGCTTGCCCTCATAAAAGAATCAATATGGTAAGGGAAGACCCTCAGAATTTCTGGCCAGAACAGAAACAATTGCTATTTACACTCATTCTTACCCATCAAAACCCAAACAATGAGCAAGTGAGGCTTGGGTTGGGACATATTAATGGCCAGTGAGGGCCAGTGTGATTCAGGTTTAAAGGCATAGTCAAGCAGCTCCATTTGAATCATAATGGGCTTTAACAAAGTCTAGTTTTTCAGTTATATTTCAAGAAATTATATATGAAAACTACATGAAACAAGAGTTAATTGTCCTAATGGGGGGGGGGGGAGGTGGAACAACAATGATAAACTAAATAAATAGGGGAGAAAAAAAATCTAGCCCCCAAACCCTAAAATACCTTTTAAAGTATAATCAATCAAAATTTATATTCCTTTGGACAGAGCACCCACATGTAAGGGTATAACTCCCCACATGGACAGAAAGAGAAGGGTAGAGACAATTAATGAATGAATGTTTTTCACATTTTGGGCATTTTTGTTTTTTTTTTTTTTGCTTTTTGGAGGCGGGAAGGCAGGGCAATTGGGGTCAAGTGACTTGCCCAAGGTCACACAGCTAGTAAGTGCCAAGTGTCTGAGGCTGGATTGGAACTCAGGTCCTTCTGACTCCAGGGCCAGTGCTTTTACTAATTGTGCCATCTAGATGCCCCCATTTTGGACGTTTTGCTACTTATTTCTTGCACACAAAGAGTGGCTATTTGGAATGCTGAGACTTAAGTCAGCCCATTTCAATTTTTTTTAAGTGTCATGGAGTCAGAAATGAATCAGAGCAGGGCAACAGGGCTTTACTCTAGGGTACCTAAGTTCTGGGGAAACATAACCCCAACCCTACAATTCTTCTATACCCCTCAGGCCTCCAAAGGTCCTGTACCATGGCCCTTCACATTCACAATACAACCATCTCACATCTTCACCTACCTCTGGCTGTCACCAACCTCCCTCAATGGTCTCTCATATCCTTATGTTCCTCTCATAGGACCACTAACTAATAGGCTTGCTATGCTTAT
The DNA here is from genome assembly GCA_028646515.1 of Pseudochirops corinnae. Taxonomy (NCBI): domain Eukaryota; kingdom Metazoa; phylum Chordata; class Mammalia; order Diprotodontia; family Pseudocheiridae; genus Pseudochirops; species Pseudochirops corinnae. The sequence goes on along the minus strand of CM053587.1, from coordinate 217,062,914 downwards.
TCTCTGTAAAGATATTCTCATAGCATCCCAAGGTTGAGGAAGTTGACCCCTGACCCTCCTTACTCTACCACTGTAGATCTCACCAATGACCATCAGCTACCTCCCTCTTCCTCCTAGAATTTTTGAAGAATAATGGGGCTGCCCCCTGGCTTATGTCCTCTTAGACCCTCTGGGGATAGGCTTTCTCCCTTCCCCACCCAGTGCAATTACACACAACAGGGAGGACTGACCTCTAAGCCCTGACTACAATGAAAGTTCAGAAGGCCCTAGCTGACCCCAATCTGGTCCCTCCAAATGGCTGAGAAATGACAGTTCAAAGATTAGCAAGGACTCCAGGGTGTCCTGGGTGCCCTACTGAGCCCCACATACATAAGGACATGTTCCAGGGTATTTCCTTCCCAAGGTCTTATGTCCTAAAGAATTCTCTCCTCTAATCTTTACACTTACCCTAGAAACCAGAAATTCTAGTGATGATTTAATAAAGAAGGTGGTTCAAACTATTGGTTAAAATTAGATTTTGATATCATCACTGAAAGTTTTATCCACGATATAGGCAATCCCCACCAACTATAAACTGATTTCACCAAATCGCCACTTCACCCATTCCATACTGCCTAATTAAACTCAGAGCTCATTTCTCATTACCTTTCTGCTATGAAAGGCAAAGACAACAATACACATACAGTTAGATTCAGTCAAAAGACAGTTTTAACAACTCAATTCAGTGTTTATGAAGCAACTCCTATGTGTCCGGCACCGTGCTAGATACTGAGGGCAAAGAGACAAAAATGAACATTGAACTTGCCCTTGAGAACCTTACACATTCTAGTGGTGAAACAGGAGAGATCAACATTCACAGAGACAAGTAGGTTAAAAAAAATATATGCAAAGTAACTTTGGCTGAGATAATCTTTTAATATCATATTTTAGCTAAAGTCTGATTTAATCAAACAAACTGCTCTGACTAAAAATGCCTCTCCTTGTGTCTGTAACTTCAAAGACCAGAGGTGAGATTTTCCTTGTCTTGGGGTTTACTCCACATGGGAGCAAAACAGACATCCTGAGACCATAAAATGTAAATAGACCCTGCTCTGGTCCTTGTCAATTTGCATTTACAACCAAGGAACTCTGAATCACATATAGGTGGTAACAAATGGAAGTCATAAAGTCATCCTGAACTGAGATGGTTCTGAAATGTATAAAGAGTCTTTTGATTCCTCTGTTCATCAGTCAGGATTTTGGTCCTGCACTCCTCGAGCAGGTAATGGTAGTCTTAAGGGAATAATAAGGAATAAATAATGTAATTTTCATATTAATATCTGTTTGTCTCTTTAACCAAACCTTTTCTAGTGGTCGACAGCTGAAAGAGATGGAAAAAGGCTTCTCATCGAAAGCTGTACTTGAGCTAAGCCTTAACTATATCCAGGGATTCCTTGAGGCAAAGATAAGGAGAAAGAACATTCCAGGCACGGGGGATAAACTTGGCAAAGACACAGAGGTGAGAACAGAATGATGTGGAGAGAGGAATAATTCATTAGCATTCTTTATCATCTTTTTTTAAGTCCATGCTAATGAGCTGGTAGGGCAGCTAGGTGGCACAGATGATAAAATGCTGGGCCTGGAGTCAGAAAGACTCATCTTCATGAGTTCAAAATCAGCCTCAAACATTTATTAGCTGTATGACCCTGGGCAAGTCACATAACCCTGTTGGCTTTAGTGTTCTCATCTGTAAAATGAGCTAGAGAAGGAAATGCAAACCTCTCCAGTATCTTTGCCAAGAAAACCACAACTGGAGTGACAAAGATTCAGCCACAATTAGACAACAACAGTGAGCTGGTAAGTGTTGTTTTGTTAAGGAACTAGAACAAAATGGGTCCTTATTGAAGAGACAAGTATCCATCATCAAAGACAGCCCATCTAAGCTGAGACACCGTTCAGTCCTGGCCCAGATAACCAAGAGAGGACTGATGGAGTTAAGGCAAATAGTGGCACCAAGCTAAGAAAGAGGCCCTAAAATAAGACAAGTGTGGCTTGTTCTGTTACTAGATGACTCTAATTGTTAGAAAGTTTTTGTTGTTGCTTTTTACATCCATATAAAACCTGCTTCTGTGCAGCTTCCAAACTCTGATCCTAGTTCAGCCCTCTGGGTATATATTACCTAATCCCTCTTTTACATCCCTTCAGATACATGAAAATAGGTTGCAAGGATGGCCTCTAACATCCCTTCCAATTCTAAATCTATATGAGGTCCTATGTCTACACTGTCTTCTCTTTTCCAGACTATACATCCCCACATCCTTCAGCCAAACTTCCTCATATGGCATAGCCTACAAGTCCTCTACTGAGTTCACCCTCTTCTGAACACCCTCCAGCCTAATAGTCTACCTAAAATGTCACCCTCAAAATGAAACACAATGCTCCAGCATCTAACCAGAAGAGAGTACCATCTATTTTGTGGACCCTATGCTTCTCCTCATGTATCCTCAAATAACATTAGCTTTTTTGCTGCAAATGTTGCATATAAAGCTTGAAGTTCGTGAAAAACATCTATATCTTTTTCACATGAATTTTTGTCTAAACATGCCTCCCTGATTCTGTAATTGTGAAGCTGTTTTTTTTTCAACTCACATATAGGGTTTTATATTTATCCCTGTTAACTTTCATTTTATGAGATTCAGTCTATTATGCCAATCTATCAAAACATGGATCCTATCATCCAATATGTTAGTTGTCCCTCCCAGATTTATGTCATCTGCAAATTTTATAAGCATGACATCTATCCCTTTGTCCAAATCATTAACAAAAATGTTTAACACAGGGACAAGGAGAGATCCCTGAGTGCTCTAGAAGAGTTCTTTCTCCAAGTTGAAATAGATACATGATAACAACAAACATTTATTGAATACATACTACTTTGAGTGAAGCTCTAAGATCAATGGAATACTTTTTAGTGTTTCAACTGGTTATGGAGAAGTCAACCTAAGAGTAAAAGAAGGCATCTTTTCAAACATCTCTGAACAACTGTTTAAAACCTGGGCTATCAATTCTGAGACAGTAAATTGTTGCCAATTGTTGCCAATTAAGTTTATTTCTGGCCTACTATCTCTTCAAGTCAAATCTATGACATGATATACTTGCATGTTATAATGTTAAATAACTTTAAAATATATCAGACCCCATCAAATAATCAATGTTAACTACATTTATTTTAAAATCCATTTTATGACATAAATCATCACTATACTATTTTCCATTATTATGTACACACACACACACACACACACACACACACACACACACACGAGTTATTTGACACCGAGTCCTTGGTAAGTAATTCTACCTCCAATTATAACAATATTCCTAAGAGAAAAATATGATATATCTTATAGCAATCTCCTTTACAACACAATTTTTGAGAAAGCCCTGTGGGGGAAAAGCAGGAACAGCGTAGATTCCTGTTTTCCATTACCACAAATGATTGAGTTGCCTGTATATGACTCATTATCAAGGTTTGGAAATTGCAGTGGCCAGGTCTCTACCAACACTATTCACTGGAGTATGCAATTACAGTGGAAGAATAGGGCAGGCACAGGGAAAGTGTACTCTACTTCCTAGCATTCCAAGGACAGAGAAGAGACCAGACAAAGGCAAGAGTACCCCCAATTCAGGGATTCATTAAAAATGTTTTAAGTGTCTACTATGTACAGCACACTGTGCTATGTACTGCTAAGATGAAAAATTCTTACATTAGAGTACCTAGGAGAAGATAAAGTTAGTACACAAATGACTATAATACTAAAAAATGGGGAGGGGGGATTTCCTATAGATTTCTGATTTATCAATAATTATGATAAGTTGATAATAATTGTAATAATGAAAAAATGATGATCAAAATGGATCAGAAAAATCAGAATTAATCTGATTTTGTGTTGAAAGGAACAAATATGTAAAATCTTAGTGAAGTCTATATGAATGCATTTATATCTGTATGTTGTATCATTTATACTTGTCAGTCTGTGGGAAACTGTCAAAATGACCCAAGAAAAGCCTTACTGAAGAGATAACAATGCATTATCAAAGAAAGCCCATCTAGGCTGAGGCATCATTCAGTCCTGGGCCAGATAATCATGAGGATGCTGACAGACTTAAGCCAAACAGTGACACCAAGCTAAGAAGAAAGGGGCCTTAAAATAATACAAGTATGGCTCATTGTATTGCACTTTGCAGATATTGCTTTTTTTAAACAGATTGAAGTTTTGTGGCATCCCTATATCAAGCAAATCTATGGGAGCTATTTTCCCAATAGCATGTATTCTGATAATGTCTATGTCACATTTTGGTAATTCTTTCAACATTTCAAACTTTTTCATTATTATCATTATAACTGCTATGGTGATCTGTGACCAATGATCTTTGATGTTACTATTGTAATTTGTTTTGGGGTATCACAAACTGCAACCATGCAAGATGGCAAACTTAATTGATAAATCTTGTGTGTTCAGATTGCTCCACCAACCAATCATTCTGACTTGCTCTGTCTCCTCAGGCCTCTCCATTCCCTGAGACACAATAATATTGAAATTAAGCCAATTAATAACTCTACAATGGATTCTAAGTGTTCAAGTGAAAGGAAGAGTCAATTAATGCAGCAGACTTCATTGTTATCCTATTTTAAGAAATTGCCATAGCCACCCCAACCTTCAGCAACTACCACCCTGCTTAGTCATCAGGTATCAACATCAAGAAAAGACTCTCCACCAGCACAAAGATAATGACTCACTGAAGGTTACCAACACAATATTCACAGTGCCTACGGTGACTATGAATATGCCAGTGTAATTCTGAATCGCAAAATATAACAGACTCTCCACGTGGAAGACAGAATCATAACATTTATTCAAACACCAGAAAGCCAAATCCCAACACCAGAAAGCCAAATCCATCATAGTTACAAAGAAATCTATGCAATAACAATGCAGCGGCACCTCCATCCCCAAGCCTTCCCCCTGCTAGGGCCTTCCCACAAATGAACACTCATAGCTCTGACTGCCTGCTTCCTCTCTCTACCTCAGCTCTAACTGCTCTGGCCAATTTCCTCTCAGCTCTCCTCCACTCTTCCTGCTCCACCCTTCTTGCTCCAACTGTTCAGCAAGCTCTTCCTAACACAGATTCATGTGACTCAGGCTTCTGTGTGACTTAAGCAGGTCACGTGGGCCTATTAATGGATGGGAAAGATCTTCCCATTTATATTACTATTACAAAGGCTCAGATAATGGTTAGGTTTTTTAATAATAAAGTATTTTTAATTATGATACATACATCTTACATATAATATTATTATATACTTTGTAGAATATAGTAGTATAAACATAACTTTTATATGTACTGGGAAACCAAAAATTTTGTGTGAATTGCTTTATTGTGATACTCACTTTATTCTGTTGGTCTGGAACTGAACTCACAATATCTCCAAGATATGCCTGTATAGAAAATGTTCAGCTTAAAGGGGCTATGCAAATCCCCTTTGAATTTCTGTAAGAAAAATAAGAAGCATTGCATAAAAACTGCAATAACGCTTCTTCTTTGTGATGCCACCAGGAACTTGGCTACTCCTTGCATGTCTTAGCTAACTATAGGCAAATATGGGTTGTGTAAGAATGTACAGAAACATGTGGGAGAAAAGGAAGAGTGAATTGGGGAGTGAGAGACAGATATATATGTGTGAGTTTTAGGATAGATCAAATTTTATCATCAATAAATCTTTGAACAGCAGAACTCTGTTTGTTGTTTTGTCCTAAATCTGATCTCCAGTGTTCTCACACTCCGTACTTGGCAGCATTATGTGAAAGCTTGTCTATCTTTCAAGATAGACAGAATTTCAACAGCGGAAGATGGTCACACCCCAATCCTATTCCCACATACTGAGAGCAGAACCATTGCATGGACTCAGAGGACATCATCTGGTCCCTTTAAGTGGGTGACTAAAGTTGGTTCTGGAAAATAACTTTAAAATTTTTTGTTGCTTTTTTTCCTCTTGTTTATACAAACAAAAAAAAAATCTATACTGGCAAATCTATTTGTAGAACAGAATAAAAAGCTGAAATAAATCAAAATCATGATAAATGAAAGTGATGCCAGCAAATCATATTATTAAACAGCTAATTTCTTTTTTACGGCATCATCTCTAATTGCTTAGTGATGTGGTTTACCGTAAAAGTTACTGTAAAAGATTCCTGATGAAATTAGTGGATGAAGTAATTATTTTATGACAAGCTCACTACCAGAAAAGGAGGAGGAGGAGGATGACAAGGAGGAAGATGAAGAGGAAGAAGAAGATGAAGAGGAAGAAGAAGAAGAAG
>CM053587.1:216999569-217056055 GCA_028646515.1 Pseudochirops corinnae | reverse complement strand
GGCAAAATAGAACTTGAAAGAATTCACCAATCACCTCTTGAAAAAGATCCCAAAAAGAAAACTCCTAGGAATGTTATAGCTAGGTTCTGGAGTCCCCAGATCAAGGAGAAAATATTACAAGCTGCCAAGAAGAAACAATTTGAATACTGGGGAAACATAATCAGGATAACACAAGATCTAGCAGCTACTACATTAAGGGATCAAAGGGCCCGGAATGTGATATTCCGGAGATCAAGGGAGCTTGGATTAAAACCAAGAATCACCTACCCACCAAAACTGAGTACAATGTTTCAGGGGAAAATATGGTCATTCACTGAGATAGAGGACTTTCAAGCATTCTTGAGGAAAAAACCAGAACTGAATAGAAAATCTGACATTCAAACACAAGAAGTATGAGAAGGTAAACATAGAAAAGAAATCACAAGGAACTTATCAAAGTTGAACTATTTACATGCCAACATGGAAAAATGAGAATTGTAACTTGTGAAACTTTTCTCAGTATGAGGACAGGTGAAGGGAATATAAATGTATTCATACATGTATACATACACATATGTCTATATAGGATGGTATATATGAATATGAATACATCTGTGTGTGTATATATGTGTTCATAGACAGAGAGTACAGGATCAATTAAATAGGAAGAGATGATATTTTAAAAGGTGAAATTAAGAGGTGGGAGAGGAATAGAATGAGAGGAGACAGGGAGAGACAGAATGGGGTTAATCATTTCATATAGAAGAGGCAAGGGATAACTGTTACAATGGAGGAGAACAGGAAGGCTAAAGGGAAAGGGTCAACCTTACTCTCATTGAATTTGGCTTAGGGAAGAAATGACATACACTCTAAATTGAGTATCTTGCCCTGCAGGAGAGTAGGGGCAAGGAGATGAGAAGGGGGATGATGGAGGGGAGGGCAGGTTGGGGGGAGGGTTGTTAGAAGCACACACTTCTGTTAAGGGACATGGACAAAGCAGAGAATAGAACAAGAGGAGGGCAAGATAGAAAGGAGGGAAATATCGCCAGTGTTACAAAATATATCCATTGTGGAGATGTTCTGCGTAACTACAGATATACAGCTTGTATTGAATTGCTTGTCTTTCCAGTGGGGGTGGGTGACAAGGGAGGAAGGGAAAGAATCTAGAATTTAAAGTTCTAAAATCATATGTTAAAATATATATATTATTATTATTTACATGCAACTGGGAAATAAGATATGCAGGCACTGGGATAGGGAGATCCATCTCGCTCTACCAGAAAGTCAGAGAGGTGATGGGGGAGGATATAGGAGAGAGTAGATTGGGGGAGGAGGTATATAGTGGGATCGCTGTTTTTGGGGGGGTGGGTAGGAGAAAGACAGGGAGAAAAATCTGTAACTCAAAATCTTGCGGAAATCAATGATGTAACCTAAAAATAAACAAAAGTTAACTATAAAAAAATAATAATAATAATTCCTCAAATAAAATTCTGGAGTGAGTGAGCCAATAAAAGGTTAGAGTTTGTCATTCTTCCAGCCAAAGACAACTTAGGAGGTCAGAAGGAGAAATCTGTAACTCGAGGAGTGGAGAGCTTGGTCCAATTCCCACATGGATGAAACACTAGTATGGAACTAGGTAGTAGCAACAGGAGAAGCAGCAGCTTTGGGAGCTCTCAAGCCAGAGATGGTAAGGGGACCTGGTAACTGGTCAGAAAGAGATTTTACAGGGGCCCTTTGTGCTAGCATTGGACCCAGACCCAGCTGCTATTTGGCAAATCTGTTCCCTATACCACTTCTGGGTCATAGTTCAAGGGTGAAGAGGAATATTTTCAGTCAAAAGGGAGCAGTATCACTTCTGATCCCAAGGGAGCAAAGGTCTTTCCTGAGTAAGGATTAGGATACAGACCAGGAGAGCAGTGACCATACCTCTCCCCTGATCACATCACTTTGGAAATACCAAAAACTTCCAAACCTCCAGAACTAGCTTTGAAAGCAGAAGTGCAAAAAAGTCTGAAACTTAGAACACTGCCTCTCCCCTTACCCCATGCTTGGAACAGAAACCAATTTTAACATAAAGTCTATAATCCAGAAATAGGGTTGAAAAACGAGGAGAAAAAAATAGCTTGACCATAATAAGTTACTATGGTGACAGGGATGATCAAGACACAAATTCAGAAGAAGACAATGAAGTCAAAACAGCTAAGCCGCAAAGAAAAATGTGCATTAGACACAAGCTGAACAAAAATTCTTGAAAAGCAACAAAAAAAAAGTATTTTCAAAATCAATGAAAAATGGTAGAAAAATTAGTTAAAGACATGAAAGAAAGAAAATTATGAAAAAAAAACGATTAACTGCTTGGTTAAAAAGGCACAAAAAATACTGATAATATAATACCCTAAAAAAGAGAATCAACCAAATGGAAAAAGAGATATAAAAAATTCACTGAAAAAAATAATTCCTTAAAAATTAGAATTTGAGGGGCAGCTAGGTGGCACAGTGAATAGAACACTCGCCCTAGAGTCAGGAGGACCTGAGTTCAAATCCGACCTTAGACACTTAACACTTACTAGCCACGTGACCATGGGTAAGTCCCTTAACCACAATTACCCTCCCTTCACACTTCCAAAAAGCAAAAAAAAAAAAAAAAAAGTAAGAATTAAACAGTAACTTCCTTAATGAGTAACAAGGACTGCTTTAGAAGAAAAAAAAAGGTCCCAAACCTAAGATAACAGAAGAATTCACTATTTAAACACTCTTTACCCATCTTTACCTCAAAGAATCAATCTATAACACAATTTTTATAATCTTTGAGTGAGTCATTTGTTTGGTTTTCTTTTGGGGGCGGGGCACTCCTGCTGTTAATAATTCTGTTTCCAAAAGGAAATTTATGAGAGCACTTGCCATGTGCAACTTCATCCTTCTTTATGAACATCAAAGCAGAATAATCCTGATCATAATATCCTGGATCTTAAGAGATCTTCATAAAACCACTCAGCCTAGCATCTTTTGTTGTGGCTCCAACCACACTACTTTAAGCTCTCCTTATGGATAAATCACTCTCTACCCAAAGATTCTTTCCCTTAATTTTTCACAGGAGAATCATCCCTATTCAGCAGGCTTTCATAGATATTTCCAAGTTTCCTGCACATGTGGTCCTTGAGAGGCATGTAATCATACATTCCAATTCAATATAGAGCTGGCGGTGCATTCAACTTAACCTCCATCTCCTAAAATATGTTTTGTTTTCTGTGTAAATTTCATCACTTTCTGTATTACTTTTCTACTGCTTAAAAAGAGAGTCTCTCAATACAGCTCAAAGCACTGTAGAAGACACGGCATAATGTACACAAGAGTGAGGTAAAGGCAACTGTTACTCCAATTCACCAATAAAAAACTGACATGGAGAAATAGTATCCCCCTGGAGATCATACTGTGAGCTGGTGAGAGCCGAGTCAAGGACATTGGCGGGGCTATAAAACTCCCACTGTCATCATGAATCTTGGATATTCAGTATAGGGCTCTATTCTCCAAACCAGATCACTCATTCCTTCATGACTTCATGTCTAAATGTCTTTTGAGGATTTTACTTTCTGAGAAATTCTTCAGAGCAGCTCGTGTATAGACTTCAATTATCCCAAGTCACAGTTACATAGTCCATCAGTTGTTTTAATGCTATTAATATGAGAGGTAATTTTTCTTACTAATGTGGCCCAACAGTGACTGTCAAGCTCCAACTTATCCTTTTATTTCATAGATTCCTCCTTAGTTTTCACTCTGAAAAATTACCATTATGTCAACTGTCCTCCAGTATATTTATTTATTGGTGGTGCCTGTTTTTAAAGAGATTACCTAAGATTCACCTCCCTCTCCCTTCCCCCCCCCATCTCTCTCTCTCTGTCTCTGTCTTTCTCTGTCTCTCTCTCCCTCCCTCCCTCTCTCTCTCTCTCTCTCTCTCTCTCTCTCTCTCCTTTCTTTTTGGGCAAACCTGAAGGTCCAGTCTTCAAACATTTTCATTTCTTGGTCATTAGTTCTTGTGACATTCTAATTCCTTGACTAATAATTCTGTCTCCAAAAGGAAATTTATGAGGGCTGTTTCCATTTGTAACCACATCCTTCTTTGTGAACATCAAGGCAGAACAATCTCTCCTTTCCTGCCATCCACCCTTGCTATCCATAAATTACAACCATTCACCATCTCTCAGATACTCTACCATCCCTTTCATAGACTTTGTGCTGCTCATGTCCTTACATGTTTAAAAATTATTCATGGAATTTGGGTCTTAAACAAAGGTACAATGAAAGATGTGGCATCTTTCTGCAGGGGAGGTCCTATTTTCTCAATATGAGATTCACAAATGGGATGTGAAAATGTAAAGAGGGCTTGAGAGATCACCAAGTCATCAATAATATGCTGATCACCATGCAGACCACATAATCAATCAGATGCAAAATTCTATTAGGAATTATTAGCAATAACTGAACTTCAGCATATTGTAAGACATGGTCCTAGGACCAAGGTTTCTGATGTGACTTCTCATTAAAGCAGATGCTTAGTGTTATAGCAGCAGGTGCCAGCTTAGTAACCAAGATGAGAATAAGCTCAACAGGATGCCAAGCATTTGTCCTTAAGAGATCAACAGCAGATTCTAAAGGAATTCATCCTGCATCACCAATCAAATTGACCAGTTGCCTGGCAGCAGAAGGACCAATTCCAAGACAGCTTCCCTCAGAGAGACACACTTTTATAAACACCCCTGCACTTGGCCAATCAATCCAATTTGGTGGAAAATCATAATCTAGTCATTCGGCTATAGCCAAGGAAATACCCTAAAGGTTTAGCTTGTTAAATCTGGATATAAATCCAGGAACAATTACTGTTAGATAGTTTGCCAAAAGTCTCTCACTGATTAACTTAAGATATGCAGTTACAACTCAGTAGTATAGAAATACTGAGGGGGTCGAGTAGATCTGGTCCTAGAGCTGGTGTCTGGGATTGTACAATCCATATAGCAATATCCCATACATACTCTTCCTTCGGACACAGAACATGTCATAGTTTAGGATCAAAGCAGCCAGAAATATCAAAACAATATCTTAGCACTCTATACCATAAGAGTATAAATAGCTACAGACACAAAGAGGTTTTGCGTTGTATTTGATCAGACTAAAGCGTAGAGTAAGTTGTGGTCTTCTATCAAGTAAAGTAGAGTCTAAAAATGCTGCTTTATTTCTGACACAAGCAACTAATTTCTTGAACATTGAAGGGGAAACTATAGCTTTCCTCTAACTCAAGGGCTAGTAACCTTCTATGTGTCATGGGACCCCTTTGGCAGTCTGGGAAGCCTAACTCTTCTCAGAGTAATGTTTCTAAATGCATAAAATACATAAAGTTTAAAAGAAAATCATTTATACTAAAACAGTTATCAAAATACATTTTTAAAAGAAACCAAATTTATAGACTTCAGATTAGGCACCCTAATTTTTATTTATCCCATTTACGTAAGAAATAATGCACAACATGCAAGTGGTTCTTGGGTTGTTTGTTCAGAACCCTTCTTTTCCTCCACCATGAAAACAATGTCCAGAATGAGATGTAATTTATGAAAGGTTAATAGATTGAGATATAAGTGGAAGATAGACAGTGATGACTTTATTTTTAAAAATTAATCCATTTTCTTTTGATTCATCGTACAAAACTCCAGAATTCAATTGCATCAAGGAGAAACCTGGCATTATAAAAAATATTAAAAGAATTTACAATTTCTAGGTGGCACAGTAGATAGAGTACAGGGCCTATAGCCAGGAGGACCTGACCTGGGTAAGGCACTTAATCCAGTTTATCTCAGTCCCTCATCTGTGAAATGAACTGGAGAAGGAAATGGCAAACTATTCCTATCTCTGCTGTGAAAACCCCAAATATGGTCATGAAAAGTTGGATATGTCTGAAACAATGAATAACAACATACAATTTCCAAAATGACAATCTACTTTCCTCCTCCTGTTCAATTCTAGGCCCAGCTCATTGTCCATATGCATTTGTCTATCAAGGTACAGATATAGATATAGATATGTATGTGTATATATTTGCACAATACATAAATATGCATAAATACATTCATGGACCATTTCTATGGGCTTTCTCTCCAACTGCATATCATACTTCAGACAAGATGAAATCTTTGTATAATTGGTTTTTCTAGTTTCGGCGGTTAAGCCAGACTCTTTTGAATGATTATAAACTTTATTTTTAAAGTTCTGCAATGTTCTAAGGCTTGTAGGCAAGAGATTTGGACCTTGTGAGCTGCTCTGAAAGTATAAACCTAACATGAATGTGAAATATCTGTTCAGCAGTTCTACCAGTAGTTGTCTTTACCTGCCAGGAGAGTATAAGAGATGTTCTAAGTTATTTTTAATATATTATGCATTTGTTAATGCATACTTATTAATTCTTGTGTTTTGCATTTCTTTTATGGTAGAAGAAATAAACAGCTGTCCTAAGCCTGATACTTACTTTGCACGTTGACTAGCTTTTCTACAACAGACCACGTGAATCACTTTTAGAAGAAACCCTAGACATGAACCACACCAAAGCTTTGTTTTATCATTTTGCATGTTTTGCTCAGAACCCTGGGCTATGATCAATAAGCTGAGGAGTGTGAAAAAAATTTCTTCTTTTTAGAGTTAAGTTCCCCCAAGATTGAGTACAGGTCCACTTGTGCCCAGAGTTGGGGCCCCTCGTAGGAAAAAGGCCCCCTTATGCATGGGCGACACACATATATATTCATTTTTTATAGACTTAAATAGGTTTTCTTCCTTATAGAAATTCATCTTCTTGAGGGCCAGAATTGCTTAATTTTTTTCTTAGCATCCCTAATATCTAGCACTGATACTTACTAAGTGTTTATGGATTGATACAAACAATACAATGTCACCTACAAATAGAATTATCTATAGGGAATTCCTCTTCCATTTGGATTCAATACCAGTCATGATCCATGGTCCATGACAGTGACAAATGTATATCTCCCTGTTTTATGCCTTGCTCGATATTAATAATCAGAAGGTCATTAAACAAATTTATCTTTGTTTTATTATATCTTTCATAGAATCTTGGGTGTCTCTGATGTAGATAGGAGACATGTTGTTGAAGAAGAGCTTATATGGTAGTGTTTTGCTCTACCAAATCAAATATTTGTATAGTGAACAAACAGTAAGCACAATGGGGTCTTGAAGTCTTTACCTCTTAGTAAATTTTCTGTTACTAAGATCTGGTCTGCTATAGAAAATCACTTGAGAACACCTATCTGTTCCTTCTCACATTTTCATTAAAGAAATCCTCAGTGATTTGTAGGCAAATCTCATAAAAATTCTGTAGAAATGGAAAAGTAGGTACAGTGGGCTATGCCTGATAAAAACAATTTCCTAGTAAGTTTAAGTTCAAAAATGGAATTAAATTTGAACATCCACCAATTAACAAAAGGAAATTTACTCAGGTAGAGCATAGAAGAAGTGACTAACAAGAATACTCAACTCAAGGAAGCATGGTCCCTCTCACCTTCCTGCGGAAATGTGTCTGCTAACCAGGATAAGATGGAGTGACTCAAATCTGAAGGGCCCCAATTCTAAGTGGGTGGGGCTTTTATGTCCTTAGGTGAACAGAAAGCCAAATCAATAAGGCATGAGAACACCAGGAGAGTATACTGGCTGAAGCCTTAGCCACATGAGCCAAACAAGTCTTAGGAAGAGCTTCCCTGGCTTTTAGGGAAAGAATTATCTTACCCTACATGGAAGGGGCAAAGAAGCAGGGAATCCTCACTTACCATAGTAGCTGAATAGTTGATAGTTATTGATATTTTCTTGGCAACTTTTTTTAAATAAAATTTTTATTTTATTATTAATGTATATAGTTGTAACAATTATGTATAACATGTGTTCCAATTCTTTTTTCTCATTGCATCACTTCACACAAGTCTTTTGATATTTAAAAAATATTCTTCCTATCCACCATTCATTATGGCATACCTTCATACACTACAATTTGTTCAGCCTTTCATCAAACAAGGACAGGTTTCTATTCCAACTTTTGGCTATTACAAATAGTTATAAATATTTATATAGATAGGTCTTTTCTTTTTGTCAACAGGTTTCACTGGATCAAAGGGTATAAAAAATTTTGTAACTTTTCTCACATAATTTCAAACTGTTTTCCAAAATGGTTGAATTGATTGCATATCTCTACTAGCAGAGTATCAGTATGCCTGTTCTTTTGCATCTCTAACACTGACTTTTTTTTTCCTTTGCCAATTTTATGGGGGCTATTAGCTGAGAATTTTTGTAATTAGTATTTCTTTGATTATTAGCAATTTTGAGAACTTTTATGATTGCTGTTAATTTCGCTTTTCAAAAAATTATTTTTCATACCATTTAATCATTCATTATAGAAGGATAGCTCTTAATATTATAGACCTGTGTCTATTCCCCATATAGATTTTATGTCAGCTTTTTATCACATGCATTCCATGCAAATTTTTTTTCCTGGTCTGTATCTTTTTCTTCTTATTCTTGTTGCATTTATTTTATTTGGGTAAAAAATTTATTTTTGTAATACTGAAATAATATTTTTTTTATTTTATCACATTCTATATTTTGTAACTGATTAAAAAATCATAGCCTATATACAGTTGTGTGAGATAATTTTTTCTATAATTTTACAGTGAAACTTTTTATATTCAGTTTGTTTATTGTGGCATGTTACATAAATGCTGGACTTATCCTGTTTCCCATTAAACTGATATACACATTTACCAGAAATTTTTACTGAATAGAGAGCTTTTTTGTAAGGCTCTTTGTATGTTTGGATTTACTGAAAAATAGACTGTTGTGCATATTTCACTCTACATATCTATATATCTACACATATCTGTTCTATTATGCTAATGAACTTTTCTTTTTATAAATCTAGTCTCCAATAGTTTTGATAATTACTGTTTTTACAAGTCAATGAACTTTTATTCAGCACTTAACTGTATGTCAGGTACCTTGTTAAGCACTGAGAATTCAAATATAAGCAGAAAGGACAGTCCCTACCCTCAAGGAGCTTACATTCTAAGGGGAGAAAAGAACACATAAAAGTTCAAGAGTAGGGGAGGCACAAGAGACTTAGGAGAGAAAGTCTGGAGAATCAGGAGTAGAAGCCAGAGAGGATTTTATATTATATATATATTACATATAAAATAAAATATACAATATATAATATTATATGTGTGTGTATGTATATATATATGTATATATACATATAATTTGGCAATGCCACATACTTCATTCCTACTTTTTTTCTTATTGTTTCTTTAGATATATTTGACCATTTCATCTTTCCATATGAATTGTGGCAGAAGAGGTGGGTATTGGTATAATTCTTTGAACTACATCTTTGGCAGTTTGTCTGGAATAGCATCAAATCTATCAATTAATTTAGTTGAGATTATCCTTTTTATTATATTGGTATCCATAAAGAATGAACACCTCTCTACTTATTTAGGTCTTCCTTTAATGTTATGAAAATTGTTTTGTAGTCATATTTATAACTTAATTTATAATATTAATTTATCATTTAAGGTGTGTGTGTGATTTGGTAGGTCAGCTCCTAGATATTTAGTGCTATTTAAAATGATCTTTATCTCTTCTTCCTCAGTTTTGCTAATAACATAGGCATGCTAATGCTTTTCTTATATTTATTTTATTTTTTGCTATCTTGTTGAAACAATTAATAATCTCAATTTTTTTCTCACTCAAGTGTTCTATGTCAGCCAATTCCTTTGAAATCATTAAAACTCAAATGGATCTGTTATCTCATTAATGAAGGTACTTTTCCCAGTGATGTCAATTACATCCTATCCGTGCTTTCCCATCCTGTATCCTCCTTGGCTATGTCCTCCTGTAAATTTATCCCAAGGACTGCCTCTCTCACTTCCTTTTGAAATAGTCAGTAAACCAATGGAGCACATGGACTACATGAGGGTGATACTTATTTCTTAGCATGTGCCTAAGCCACCTTCTTTTTTATTCATACTTTTTAAAATAGCATCTTTTACACCTAGTTTTTATAATTCTTTGTAAAGGGCTCTACTGTCCTTTGGACAACTCTTAATTTGAATTTTTCTCAGACTATAGTATTTCATGAGTCACAGTTATACAACAATGCTGGAAGAATACTGAGATTAAAAAGATGGACTTTTCTTTCATGGAGAAGCTTGGGGTCACTTTAAAAACTGCGGTTTCCCAAAGACAATTCACTTCCTCCTGTTTAATTATGAATCTAATTCATTGCCCATTTGGAGTGCCTATCTAAGCCACATACCCTGCTAGACAAGCTCTAGAGGTCATCTATTCTACTATAAATGCAAAGTAGATCTTTGCAGCTTTATCATATACTACATCCCTTTGTATACTTTACAGCCCAGTCAGTCAGTTAGTCTATATGCCAGTCAATAAATATTTATTAAGAACCTCTGTGTGCCAAGCACTGTGTTGTATTCTGGGGATACAAAAAAAAGACAAAAGGACTTTACTACTCCCAATGACCTTGGTCTATTGGGGGAGACAACATGAAAATAACTATATATAAACAAGATATACAGACAATAAATTGGAGATAATCAACAGAGGGGAAGAACTAACATTAAAAAGGATTAGTAAAGATTTCTCTTCATAGAAGGTAGGATTTTATTCAGAACCTGAAGGAGGCCATGAGATAGGTGAGGAGAGAAAGCATTCCAGGTGGGTGGGAAAGGCAGGGGAAATGCTCAGAGTTGGAAGATGGAATGTCTTGTTCTAGGAACATTAAGGAAGCTAGAGTCACTGGTTTACAGAGTACTGGGTTGGAGTTGGAAGAAAAGATAAGGTGTAAGATGACTGGGGACCAGGCTGTAAATGGCTTTGAATTTCCAACAGATAATTTTATATTTGATCCTGGCTGTAAAAGGAGCAAGAAATAATGGAGTAATAATACTGGAGTTCACAGGGAAATTATATGGTTAGATCTGCTCTTTAGGAAGATTCATTTGACAGTTGAGTGAACGATGGACTAGAGTTAGAAGAGATCTGAAGCAAAAATACCAATAAGAAGACTACTGCAACAGTCCAGGCTTGCAGCGATAGAAGAACCTACACCAGGGTGATGGCAACTGTCAGAAGAAAGAAGCAAGCATATGCAAGAAATATTAAGAGGGTAAAATAGACAGGACTTGACAGCAGATTAGATACGGGGTATTATAGAGAGCAAGGAATCAAGAGTTGCATCTAGGTTGCCACCAGAAAGGTGGTGGAACCCTTGATGGTAAGAGGGTTTGGGGAGAAATATAAATTTGGTTTTAGATATGATGATTTTATGACATCAACTGGACATCCAGTTTCAGAGAGGCCAAAGACATTTGGATATACAAGACTGAACATAGAAGAGATGTTTGAGCTAAATCTGGAGATCTGATAATTAACAGCATGAAGATGGTAATTTACCCCATGGGAGTTGATAAGATCACTACATGATAGTCTAGAGAGAGAAAAGAACCCAGGACAGAACCCTGAGAACATTCACACTCTTAGTGTGCATGACCTTGATGAAGATCAAAGAAAGGAGACAGAGAAGGAGTAGTCAGATAGGGAGGAGGAGAACCAGGAGAAAATGGGGTCTTGAAAACCTAGAGAAGAGAATATTGAGGAGACAAGGTTGATGGATAGTGTCAAAGGCTGCTGAAAGGTCAAGAAGAATGAGGATAGAGAAGAAGCCATTGGATTTCCTTTCTTACTGCTCCTCCTTACAAAGGCTATCTTACATAGCCTGGAATGCAGTCTCCTCTACTGCTGCTTCCTGGACTCCCCAGTTTCCCTTGGGGTTCAGTTCAGACATCACTTCCTACCGGAGGACTTTCTTGATGCACACTTTCTCCTCAAAGATGTTAATGATGCTCCCCAAAAATTACCTTATATTTATTTTTAATATTTTGTATATATTTATCTGTGTCTATCTGTAATGGTAATGAAATTTGAATATCCCCTTACACTGCTAAGCTAAGAGGTACTTAGCACCTAGTTTCAAATTAAGCCTCTGTTAAAAAAAAGCAGAAGGTATGAACCCCTGTTGCTGACATAACAGGAAGGGGCTGAACAGGAAACCCCTGTTGCTGACATGACAGGAAGGGGCTAAATAGGGAGGAGCAATACTGTATATAAGGAAAAATCCCAACTGGGCAAGGCAGAATTTCCTGGGAACTTGTGGTGGTGGAGCTTCTCCTGAGGGCCAGCTGGAGCTGGCGAGGAGCTGGTGAGGAGCTGCTGAAGCTGCTGGAGACTTCCAAGGGCCAGCTGGACCTGCCAGAGGAAGCATGACTGTGATGTTGGTACTTTGTCTGTTTGTGGCTTTGTTAAGCCTTGATTTCCCAGGAACAGAGACTATGAAGGATTTAAGGTGGACTGGACACTGTGAGCTTCAGTGAGGGACAGGAATTGCATGAAGAGCTGGACAAGGAGCTGGGAGCTGTCTGTCTTTGAATCCAGGTGACAGTTTGGTGAATCCAGATAGGATCTGGGACCATGTAAGGGGATCTAGGGAATCCAAGAGCCTACCTCAAGTCAAGTTGAAAGAAGACTTTACTTGGATACTGAGTACCGACTGAGAAGATTGTGATTTACTTGTGACTGAGGGGTGGATGGCCTGTGTATTTTCTGATGATTGAATAGTGAATGATGACTGAATAGTGAGTGATTTGTAATTTAGTGTGTCCCATGAGTGGAGAACTTTGACTATTGTATTTTGTGACCCTTAAGGAGGCAACCTCCTTAAGAATGACTGAATGATTGAGTTGATTGAATGATTGAGTTACTAAGTGATTGATTGACTAAATGATTATACTTTGTTCAAAATTATGTGACCACTGTGGTGAAAACTATGTGGCCATTTTAGTGATAAGTTGTTGTGAATGCTGTATTTTGATTTTCTGTGATAAGTTGTAACACTGTGAATGCTGTACCTTGATTTTCTGTGACCTTTTTGCTTTGATTTGTTATTGAATAGAGTGTTCACTATACTGTGTAATCAGAACCTTGAAAAGCTATTCATAGTAGCATTCTCCTGGAAAGCTGCTCATGTGTGGCTTTACACTATCTTGATGAGATGTCTGCCTTTGTGTCTTCAATGCAACTAAGTGGTACAGTGGATAAAACACCAGGCCTAGAGTCAGAAAGACCTGAGTTCAAATCCTGCCTCAAACACTAACTGTGTGACTTTGAGCAAGTAATTTCTGTCTAACTCAGTTTCTTCATCTGTAAAATGGGGATAATAATATCTACCTCCCAGTGTGGTCATGAAAATCAAATGAGGTAATAATTACAAAATGCTTAATACAGTGCATAGTGAGCATTATATTAACGTTACCTACTATTATTACTATTTTCATCACCATCATCATTATTACTATACAGAAGGTGTTGAGGAAATACTTATTGATTGAGATACCTTACCTAATTCTGATGTATGCACTGGAGGCATCTTGTTAGAGAAAAGTCTTTTAAGTAATATTTTGTTCTGCTGATTCAAATACTTTAACAAATAATAAGCATAGTGGGACCTTGCATTTTCTATATCTTTCACAAAATTATGTGATGGTAAAGAAAGGTCTATCTGAACCATCATATCCACATATAATGATAATTTTAGCTTATTTTGCCAATGCTTATTCATTTAATTTCATTTTTCTTGTTTTACTGCTATAGCTATTTCTTTTACTGTGCTAAATAATGATGGTAACAGTGGGCATCTTTATTTCATTCCTTACCTTATTATGAAAACTTTCAGCATTTCTTAATTATGAATAATTCTAGGTTGTGGCTTTATATACGGTCATTTGATCACACTAATGGTTCTTCCATCACAACATCTTTTAGTGTTTTTAAGATAAGTGAGTAATGTATTTTAGCAAAAGTTTTCTTGTATCTATTAATATAATTGCATGGTCTTTCTTGTTTTTCTTATTAGCATAAATCAGTTATACTAATTGTTTTCTTAATATTGAATCATTTTGGATATAAATCTAACATTGTCAAAATGAATAATTTTAACATATACTGCTGTAATTCCTTTGCCAATATTTTATGTAATATTACTGGATTAACATTCATTAAGTGATAACAGTCCATAGTTTTCTTTCTCTACTTTATCCCTACCACATTTCAAAATCAGGCTCATATTTATCTCAAAGAAAGAGTTCCAAAGTTGAAGTTGTTTCAGTCTTGTTCTTTCTTTCTAAAGATTTTTTCTTGCTTTTTGTCTTAATTACATAGTGCATATTTATCAAATTGGAGTCTCTCTTTTGCTTATTCTTTTCTTAAATCTTCCTGTTATTTTGTTTTTGCAGGGTAGTTACTATCACAGTTTCTTTCCTTTGCCCTTTGTGGTTGTTGTTATTTGATGTTCTGAGGTGGTGGGTAGGAAACATGGTATAGTCACAATCCCTCATTCAATTATCTGGTCAAAACTCCAGTGACTTCACTAATGAAATGGCCATCCAACTACTCTCACATTAATTTAACTCTTTCTATTTTTCTTTTCATACTGTTCTCTTGGATTTCCATTTAACAAAATTCTCCAACCATATAAACAAAGTTTCCAAGGAAAATAACAGTAACAATAAATAACAATACAATCTCAGAGAATGATTCTTAAATTTTAGATGTAAACATGAAGACGATTAACTTACATTACATTACTTACATTAGCCTATTACAATGAATAAGAACAAATAACAATGCATGCTTTCCTCAAAAGCAATATGAAAGTCTACTTTGGCAGATAGAGGTTACCTTCTGGTCACAAATGAACACTGATATACTCTAAAACTCATGGCTAAAAGTAACATTCTATCACAATTTTAGTGATTGATGTACCACTATGTACTGCCAAACTAATTTAAAAGTATAACAACTGGTATTTTGCTTCTTATGGTAATAATAACTCAGTTCATTTATCACTATTTTACCAGGAATTATCCAAGCGGGGGTTAGATGACAGCCTTTCTTGAATGTTGTAGAGGGGGAAAGAAGCACTGCGTATTAAGAGTAAACACTTATGTTAGGAAATTCCAAAAATCAGACATGGGGAGGAAGGAGGAGTGGGATGAGAAGTCACTGAGAAGATACACACAAGGAACTTATGTTGTAATGGGGGAAAGCAGTCCATAAAAGCTGAAAAGGGGATAGGTGTAAGTCTGCTGGGGCAGAATAATCTTCTAGAGTAAGAAGGCTGCTGGATCATGGTGGAGAATGAAGTTCGGGATCAGGAGTGGAGCCCAGAGAGGAATGAAGTGAAAATAGCTGGCCTGGATGTTTTCATTAAAATGGAATTTCTGGAAAGAACTGACCAAACTAAAGAAGGGCCTCATTGGCAGAGTGCTAGATCATGGTGGAGAAAAGTCTGGAGATTTGAATCTGAGCCCAGAGAATAATGAAGGAGTGTACTGATTGCAATATAATTCTAATCATGTAAGAGGAATTTATGGGACCATTGAAAGAAAAGGGCCACTCTGTCTTAGATTCCAACAGAGAAGAAAAGGAAATTTGGACAAAGTCTGACATGCCCTCTAGATTTTGGAAGAACAGATTTCAGAGGGTGAAAAAAGGGATAGGTATGCCCTTAAATTCTATAGGGATATTCCACCCAAAAAGAATGGAGAGATTTCAAGAATTAAATTCTGATTCCAAAAAGGAAGAAGAGGGAGAATAGTCCGAAGAGGCCGATGTGGATGCACAGAAAACTCATCAACCAACTTAGATTTTTAAAGTCACATATAGGAGGCAGAAGCAAATAAAGGTAACTAATGATAAACAGAGAGAAAAGATAACAACTAAATTCTTATTTTTCATGATTTCTCTACCAAGAAGAATGGTCTTCAGACTGGAAAGAATAGAATTAAAAAGAATTAGAAAAAAAGTGTTACAAACAAAGATAATTGAGGAGATGGCAAAAGAGTGCCTAGCTATCCTCAAAAAGTCTATGGCATTAAACATAGCCAAACAACATTCTATAAACCAATAGAATTGATGGGTGTGTTACTAAACCACTCCATGGAACCTTTGAAAAGTAGTGGAGAGATAGAATTGGAGATGATGGGCAAAGGTCCTTATTTTCAAATAAGGAAAGAAAACAGAGTCTGCAAATACAAGCAGGTGGGGTAGAAGAGTGAGACTTGGAATTGGGAGTCAGGAAGAGCAGGACTCAATGCCTTCCTCTGATACTTGTGAGCTATGTGTCCCTAGAAACATAAGGGTCCCTAGACCCTTTCTTTCTCAGGCTCATTTTCCTCATCTATAAATGAAAAGGTTAGCCTCTAAGATCCCTTTCAGTTATAAATTTATGATCCAGTGATCAAGAATCCTATGAATTTTACATGGATCCTGTTGTAGAGGATGTTCCCATACCAGTGAAGGTTTAGAAAAATACTGAGGTCCCTTCTAATTCTGTGACTCTTGAAATAAAATTAAAGGGATTTTTGAGCACATAAAAATTAAATAAATGATTATTAAGAGCTATCAGGAACAAGTCACTTAAAAGAAAATGAGAAAATCTGTCAAGTGAGAAAAAAATTTATCAAAAAATCAACAATAAAAGTCTGAGATCCAAGATATATACAAAATTAATATAAATTTTTATACTAAGAGCCATTAGATTAGCTAATAGATTATAAAAGAATATGGTTTTCAAAAGTATTGCATGCTATAAAGGACCCATTTAAAAACATGATCAATATCACAAATAATAAGGAAATTATAATTAAAGCAACTCGAAGGTTCAACCTCACAATAAGAAAATGAGCAAACATGACAACAAATAGGAACAGCTGATGAAGGTGGGCTGTGGAAAGGCCACTCTTGGGAGAGTTATGAACTGGTCCACCCATTCTTGATGCCACTTTGGAATTATTCAAGAAAAGTAACTAAACTTCCCACATCTGTTGACACAGTGGAATGAACCCTTCCGAATCTGGCTTTCAACCTCATCACTCAGTTGGAACTGGTAGACACATAGTAGATCAGACAGAAACAAAGGCCCAATATTTACCAAAGCAGTCATAACATCATTCTCTGCACCAGTAAGGAATTGGAAACATTTCTTCATTTTCCTTAAGTCCAGCGACCTATTCCTTCACTCCCACTCAAACAGAAATAGGGATGATCTAGTCCTTCTCCACAAGTGTTCCACTGCCCTAATTAGAAACTGGCATTCTTCTATCTAACCATATTTCCCTATTCATTCCCCCTCTCCCTATCCTTTACCCCTCCTATACCTGTTCTTTACCCTCTTCTATGACCTCCATTCCCTCTACCCCACAGGATTTTCTCAAGTTTGTACCCCTGCTAAGATTTCCCTTTCTTTCCTTTCCATCCTCAACTCAACAATTAGCCATTTCAACAGGAGGCATAGTGGACAGAGTGCTGGGCCTGGAGTCAAAAAGACCCAAGTTCAAATCCATCCTCAAACACTCAGTAGCTTGTGAATGTGGCCAAGTCACTTGATTTCTGGCTCAGATTCTTCTCCCCATTCTATAAAATCAATATCACCAACTAAATGTCAACTAAAACTGTTCTCTGTATAAAATGGGGATCGTTAATTACACCTACCTCAAAAGACTGTGGCAAGGATTAAAGGAGATAATAACGAGGAGGAAGAGGAGGCTGATAATAAGGATGATCTGTACAGCACACTGTTTGATATGTAGTGATATATATATATATATGTAAATACTTATTCCTTCCCCCTTCCTTTACTGCCACTTTCCCTTCAATTCTACACTGTCCTCTACCCTTAAATCCCTTGGTTCTTTATCATACTTCCACACTCTTTTCTTGCCAAACCTCAGGTCTAGATTAGACACCATTTACATCCTTGCCTCTGATTCATGAGGCTGGAAGAAATCTGACAACTTTGCTAACTAGGTATACTACAAACTCATCTTAGACAATCTCATCTGGGTTCTCATTGCAGTAAGGCATTCCTTTGATTTGTCCCTAATTGGTTCCCATTTCATTCCCTAGAGGAGGTATTCCAAACTTTCTCTCCCATCCTCAAGCCCCAACATCTCCTCTTCCCTACTTTCAGCAGAGGACCATGATTCCTATAATAGGAAGGAGCCTACTGTCCACTATGCCACCAGCTGAAATGGCTAATTACTGAGTTGAGGTCGGAAAGGGAAGGGAAATCTAAGCAGGGGTACAAACTTGAGAAAGTACTGTGGGGTAGAGGGAATAGAGGTCACAGAAGAAGGTAAAGAACAGGTACAGAAGGGGTAAAGGATAGGGAGAGGTAGAATGAATAAGAGAATATGGTTAGATATGAGAAGACCAGTTTCTAATTAGGAAAACGGAATACTTGTGGACAAGGACTAGATCCATTGTGTGACCATCCCTGTGTCTGGTTGAGTAGGAGTGAAGGAGTAGGTCACTGGATTTAAGGAAGACGAGGAAATATTTCCAATTCCTTATATAAGGACCATGTTCTTATATTATTGAACAAACTGAGGCCCTTTGATATGAGCTTCCTCTCCTTCCATTTTCTTAATCCTAAAACCTCCTTGACATCATCTCTCACTCTCTCCTCTTTAACCCCCACCTCTGACAAAAGGAGTGGCCTTTCTTCTTGCCAAGGCTGATCCCTCTACAAGTGTACTTGATCTCATGCCCTCCCATCTTCTCCAGCAGACTATATTTTCAATCATCCTTTCCTCTCTCAAATTTTCTGTGTTTTCTTATTGGCTCCTTCCCTACAACTTCAAATTTGGTCAAGTCTCCCTTATTCTCAAAAAGCTTTATCTAGACCAGCGGTTCTCAACCTGTGGGCCGCGACTCCTTTGGGGGTCGAACTTTGGAAAACACATATTTCCAATGGTCTTGGGAACTGAGACAAGGCTCCTATATCTGTCTCCAGGCGGGTCCGTCCACATGCAAATACGCCCACATATGATTATTAAAGGGTTGTGGCATTAGGAAGGTTGAGAACCACTGATCTAGACCCTACCATATCCTCAAGTTATCAGCTAGTCTTTCTTTTCCCTTCCTCAGGCAAACTCCTTTAAAAAAAAAACTGCCTATATAGTTCCAAAGAATACATGATGAAAAATGTTATCCACATCCAGAGAAAGAACTAAAAGAATATGAATGCAGAATGAGGCACACTATTTTCACTTTCTTTATCTTTTTCATGGCTTTTTCCTTTTGATCTGTTTCTTCTTTCACAACATGACTAATATGGAAATATGTTTTACATGATTGCACATATGTAACCTATTTAAAAATTCTTACCTTTTTTGGGGCAAAGAGAGTGAGGAAGAAAATTTGGAACTCAAAAATTTTTTAAATGAATGTTAAAAATTGTCTTTACATGTAATTGGAAAAAATAAAATACTATTAAAAATAATTGTCTGCTTCTACTTCCTGCTCTCTCACTCATTCCTCTACCCTTCACAATCTGACTTTCAACATCAACAACTAAATGTCTACTAAAACTATCTCTCTTAATTGCCCATCTCTCCTTTGAGCTTCAGTCTACATCACCAATTGCCTATTTGACATTTTAGACCAGATGACCTTAAAATGAACATGTCTAAAAATTAACTCATTCTCTTTCCCCAAAACATGTCAGTCTTCCAAACTTTTTCTGTCAATAGTACCACCATCCTTCCAAGTCCTCCAAGTTTGTGATGTTGGAATCATCTTGGACTCCTCATTGTCTCTCATTCCCAACATACCCAACTGGTTGCCAAATCTTGCCATTTCCACCTTCATGACATATCTTCTCTTCTCTCCACTCACATAGCTTATTTCAGGTCCTCATTACCTCTTGCCTAGATGATTGCAACAGCTTCCTAATTAGTCTCTCAAGTCTCTCTTCATTCCATTCTTTCCTATATACTTCTGCCAAAGTAATTTTCTTTAAGTGCAGACCTGCCCATGTGACTCCCCTATTTCCAGTAGGTACCTATTGCCTCTAGGATAAAATATTAACTCTCCCTTTTAGCTTTTAAAGCCCTACACAGCCTGGCCCTAATCTGTCTCTCCAAACTCACTGGATATTCCTTCCCCTCCCACACTCTGGGATTTAGCCAAACTAGGCTTCCCTCTAATCCTCATGTACAATGCTACATCTCCCTTCTCCATCCCTTTGTAGTCACTATCCCCCTTGCCTTAAAAGTGCTCCCTCTTTATCTCTACCTCATACAGTCTCTTCCATTAAGATTCAGTTCAGATATACTCTTCATGAAGGTTTTCCTGATTCTCCCTAAATGCTAGTGACCCTCCCAACCTACCTTATATTTTGTGACTTTGTATATTTTTATATGTATCATCTTTATATTTATTCTGTACTCACACACACACACACACACATACATATACACACACACACAAACACACACGATATGTCTATCAGAATATAAGCTTAAGTCCAGTAGGGACTGTCTCATTCTTTGTTTCCTCAGTACCTATCACAGTGCCTGGAACATATTAGGCACTTAATAAATACTTGTTGATTGACTAATTGAATAAACTCGGTGCCCACTAATTGAAGAATAGCTGAACAAGTTGTAGTATATGAATGTGTAATAGAGGGCTGTTGAGCAGACATCAGCATTCTAGGCTAAAGCAATCCCCAATATGAAGAGGCATGATCATGTATAATGGAAGAATCTTGATCCCTGAGTTGGCTTAGACATTCTACAACTGATTCTGGTCTGCTGACCAATGATGGACAACTGAGTGGTTGCTGGGCAGAACTGGGAAGCTTTCCACAGGTGCTCATCAGTCAGGGGCCAGTCACTTGGTCTGATTCCTTCCTGCCTACCTCCATTCTGGTGAGAGACAATATTATAAGAGGAGAGAGCTTGGGTCTCAGTTCTTTACCTCTGTTTTTTCCTGTTTTAGACGAAGAAGAATGAGGACAGCTATGACCTGGTAAGCTTTGAAAGGTCAGGAAAGAAAGCTACCAGGAGGTGAAAAAATTTAGAAGCTAGCCAGTTCAGCACCAAGGCCCTCAGGAATGACCATCAGGATCCAGCAGTATCTGATACACAGACTCATCATGCTACTATGGTGCATATAACATGAGTTTGGTAGGACCAACACTATGTGGACACCGCATTAAGCCTGAGCGCTACCTCCCCAGAGTCCAGTGTAGTACTTACAAGAGTGTGACCAAAGGTGTTGAAAGGAAATATCGGTACATCTGCTCTTGCAAAACAGTAAATATCCTTTTATAAAAGTTAATCAATGCGACTTAACCAAATGGAATTGGGAAATTAAACAATGTCAGTTAACAGTGAGTGTTGGGGGCATGCCAGAATGGGGGCTCAAGACAACAGAATCAGAGAAGGACACACTCAGATCCTCAAAGGTGCCCACATAACCCAGAGATGGATCTCTAGCCAACCTTGGTCAGAATGAGTCCAGAACCATTCTCTGTACATGAAATGCTTTTGCCCAATAACCAATAAAGAATTCAGAAAAACACAGAAAGGTTTATGTGAAACTGAGGCAGAATGAAAAGATCACTAAAAGAAAGCCACATTGAACAAATGGAAAACGAATGATGGATCAGAATGTTATATATGTTGAAATAAATATATATATATATATATATATATATATATATATATATGTACACATACACTCAACAAGGTGTTTTTTGCTTCATTGCCTTTCTGTTATAAGGAAAAGTTTAATTTGAACGTGGGCGAAGGAAAGGAATAAGGGTTTTTCTCCTCATTGAAATGACTGATATATCCTCAATTGATAAACGGTCAAAGGATATGAATAGGCAGTTTTCAGAGGAAAAAATTAAAGCTCTCTATAGTCATATGAAAAATGCTCTAAATCACTATTGACTAGAGAAATGAAAACTAAAACAATTCTGAGGTACTATCTCACACCTATCAGATTGGCTAATATGACAGAAAAGAAAATTGATAAAAGTTGGAGAAGATGTGGGAAAATTGGGACAATAATGCATTGGGTGGAGTCGCGAACTGATTCAACCATTCTGGGGAGCAATTTGGAACTATGCCCAAAGGGTTATAAAACTGTGCATACCCGTTAATCCAGCATACATACTAGGTGTGTATCCCAAAGAGACCCAAAAAAAGGGGAAAGGACCCACATGTACAAAAATATTTACAGCAACTCTCTTTGTGGTGGCAAAGAATTGGAAATTGAGGGGATGCCCATCAGTTGGGGAATGGCTAAACAAGTTGTGTTATATGAATGTAATGGAATACTATTTTTTCCACTTAATAGTATTTTTTTTAATTACATATAAAGATAGTTTTCCACATTCACTTTTATATGACTTTAAGTTCCAAATTTTTTTCTCCCTTCTTCCCCTTCTCCTTCCCCCAAGATGCAAGGAATCTGATATAGGCTATCTGTACTATCATATTAAATGTATTTCTACATTAGGCATATTGTGAAAGAAAAATCAGAACAAAAGCAAAAAACCACTAGAAAGAAAAAAAAAGAGAAAATAGCATGCTTCAATCTGCTTTCAGATACCATAGTTCTTTCTCGGGATGTGGATAGCATTTTCCATCATGTGTCTTTTAGATCACTATATTGCTGAGAAAAGCTAAGTCTGTCAAAGTTGTTCACTGTTCAATGTTGTTGTTACTATGTACATAATGGAATACTATTATGCTATAAGAAACGATAAGCAGAAAGGATGAGAGAGGAATATATTGGGAGAAGGAGAAAGGGAGGGATAGAATGGGGTAAATTATCCCACATAAAAGAGGCAAGAAAAAGGTTTCACGATGGAGGGAAAGAGGGGGGAGATGATTTGGCTTAAGGAGGGAATAACATACACACTCAATTGGGTATATTACCCTACAGGAAAGTAAGAGGGGGGAAGAAGACAAGGTGAGGAGAATGATAAAAGGGAGAGCAAATTGGGAGAGGGGATAGCCAGAAGCAAACACTTTTTTGAAAAGGGACAATATCAAAGGAGAAAATAGAGTAAGTGGGGGGTGGGATAGGATGGAGGGAAATATAGTTAGTTTTTTACAACATGAATTTATGGAAGTATTCTGCATAGCTACACATGGATAACCTATATTGAACTGCTTGCCTTCTCAATGACAGTAGGTAAGGAGGGAAGAAGGGAGAGAATTTATAACTCAAAGTTTCAAAAAAAAATGTAAAAAATTGTTTTTACATGCAACTGGGAAATAAGATATACAAGCATAGGGTAGAGAAATCTATCTTGCCCTACAAGAAAATAACAAGGAAGAGGATAAGGGCATGATAGAAGGGAGGGCAGAATGGGGGAAGAGGCAATGAGAATGCACACCATCTTGGGGTGAGGGGGGAAGGAGAGATATGGGGAGAAAATTCGGAACTCAAACTCTTGTGGAAATGAATGTTGAAAATTAAAATGTAATTAATTATTTGGTTTTTTGAAAAAAGAAGTGACAAGCATGCAGATTTCAGAAAAATCTGAAGACTTAGATGCACTGAAGTAAAGTCAGCAGAACCAGGAGAACATTGAACACAGTAAAAGTAGCACTGTGTGATGATCAACTTTGATAGACTTAGTTCTTCTCAGCCATACAATTATCTAAGACAATTCCAAAAGACTCATGATGGAAAGTGCTATCCACAGGAGAAAGATCTATGAAGTCTGAATCCAGACCTAAGCATACTATTTTCACATTTTTTGGTTTTGTTTTTTTTCTTTCTTGTGGTTTTTCCCTTTTGTTCTGATTCTTCTTTCACAACATGCCTAATGTGTAAATATGTTTAACATGATTGCACACGTATAACCCATAAGAAATTGCTGGTTCTCTTGGGGAGGGAGGAAGGAGAAAAATTTGGAACTCAAAATTTTATAAAAACAAATGTTGAAAACTATCGTTACATGTAATTAGAAAAAATAAGATACTATTAAATGGAAGAAATTACTGATATAATGATAAAAGGCACTAATAGAACATTTTTTTAAAAAAATAACAAGTCATATAAAACTAACTTAATTTCTTTTTCTGGCAGGATTACCAGACTACTAAGGGGAATACTGTAGACATAGTTTACTCAGGTTTTAAAGTAACTAAATTTAATTATGTCTCTTATGGTATTCTTGTGGATAAGCTGATGAGATACAGACATTATTATTATATACTTAGGTAGATCTGGAACTGTATTTGGAGTCTAATTCAAAGAGTAGCGATCAGTATATCAATAATCTAACCTTGGCTCAATTCTGCTCAACACTTATCAATGAATTAAATGAAAGCATAAACAACATGCTTGTCAAAGCTGTGAATGGCACAAAATTAGGAAGGTTTCCTAACAAACTTTATGACCCAATCCAGATCCAAAAGGATGCTATAAGGCTAGAACAACAGAGTGAATTAATAAAAGTGAAACTTAAAAACAACAAAGTCCATCATTTTGGTTTAAAAAACCAATTACCTAAAACTAGAATGGGAAGCAATGGTTAGATAAGAATTCATGGAGAAAACATGTGGGAATTTTTATGGATTGCAGGATCACTACATTAACAATATAACTTGGCAGCCAAAAGAGCTAATGTGGTCTAGGTTAAATTAAGAGAGAAGAGACCCATAATGACAGAGTGCTATGGTACTCATCTCATCTGGAGCATTTTGTTCAGGACTGGGTAGCACATTTTAAAAGAGCATTGACAAAGTGGAACATCGTCACTGGAGGGTAAACAGGATAGGACTGAAAAATATATGAGATAAGCCCTGGTTAAAGGAGTAGGGGATGTATAGTCTGGATAAAAGAATCCTTAAACTTAGATATGATATTTTCAAGTTTCTAAAGAGCAATTATGAGGAAAAGGGATTCAATTTTTCTGCTCAGCCCCAGAAAGCAGAACAACTGCTTAAACTGAAATGAGGAAAAATGTAGTTCAAAGAAGGGGAAAATTTTCTACCATCAGATCTATCAAAAAAAAATGCCTTTAGTATCAGTGAGTTTTCTATCACTGGATATCTTCAAATGGAAACTGTATGGCTACTTGTTATGCATGTTAAAGAGAATATTCCCTGTCGAGCTACAGTTACTACAGAGCCACTGAAGTGCCCTCCAACTTGGAGATTTTGTGAAGACTGGATAAAGTGAGCTATAAAAACACTTTCAACTCTAAGACTCAGATTCCATTATTTTTCTCTATGCACTCTCATAGTCTTTCACATGTAATGAAAACCATGTTTTGATATTCTTGAATATCAGTTTCATAAATCTGTATTTTAAAATCACAATTCATACCATCTAAAACAATGATGCATGCAGATGTACTTTGCAAGAGTCTTTAGTAAAGATACGTCAAAAAAGACACAAATTACAATATTGTCTTTACCATTTAATGTTTCTAACTCTACCACACACTTGTCTAAAATGAGTAACAAATACTTAATTCTATGTAAAACAGAATTCTCAGAACAACTCACTTATAACTGTCTCTCTTTAAAGATTTCTGTACCTTAATCTGAAATGACATACTTTATCCTTAGAACTTTTATAATTCTCTAGTGCCCCTTAACTATTATGTAAA
The DNA here is from genome assembly GCA_028646515.1 of Pseudochirops corinnae. Classification (NCBI taxonomy): domain Eukaryota; kingdom Metazoa; phylum Chordata; class Mammalia; order Diprotodontia; family Pseudocheiridae; genus Pseudochirops; species Pseudochirops corinnae. The sequence goes on along the minus strand of CM053587.1, from coordinate 217,030,470 downwards.
ATAACTATCAACATTATCTCTCAGCACTTCTATTAACTCCTTCAGAATGACACATAACTCTTTTGAAAAAAGAGAGAAAAACAAAAATTATTCAGCAAGGTAGCTGCACTAAAACAAAGGCAAAAAAAATCAAAATATTCTGATTTCAAACATTTAGTAAAATGTTTTGGTCAATTTTCACTTTCTTAAAATATGTATATGTGTGTATGTATGTATATACATATATACATATATGTATATATCTGGATGTGTATATAGGTATATGTCTGTGGACATACCTATCTACACATACACATAGGTATATATGTACTATATGTATAGATATATATATATAGATAGATATATACATATATAAATAAAATGGTATTCATCAAAGTTGCTCCCAAACAATGGTAGATTTTACTCACCAAAATGCAACTGTACTCTGATTTGTCAGGTAATGAGCAATCCTGCTAATGAATTGTTCCAGTTAATAGCATATAGATCTGGGGAAGGAAAGAACACAGAACAAGAAATAAATTTGTTGTGCTAAGTCTTTCGAATTTATATACGAATGTCCGGACTTCAGGGAAAAGAGATACTTGTCTTCCATATTTATTGGCTCTGAGAAGCTTTTCTTAATGGGCATACTGATGTCAATTTTTAATCCCCTTTTCACTTTGTAGCAAAGCTCAAGGATGTGATATGTTGACTGTCATATATTCAATTGTGTGGGCTAGAATTGAAGTAAAAATTCCCAGTATATTCTCAATGTGATAAAAATGATACTTGTTAGGAATGAAGGATACTAAATGCTAGGGAGAACAGATGCAAGTTACTCTTCAAGGTTTTCTGTGGTTATCTAATAAGCACTGCACACAAAAGAAACTCAATCTACACTGCTTCTAAAATGTATGGGCTAGTTGCTTAACACTGAGGTGAAAAAAGTATAAAGTTAGGAACATTTTTAAAAGTCATTGCTTAAGAGTCAGACCTCCTACGTTCCAAGTCTAGACAGGAAAAAGTTCTTGACTAAAGCAAGCAGAAGCATAATAAGAAATAAGAGAAGATAAATGCTCAGAAATCAGTTGGTAAGAAGGCATTAAGATTCAATTCACTCTATTTTCAGCAAGTTTTGCTTTAGAAAACAACAATATCTTTAGGAAAAAGTTTTCTTGCAGATGATGAGAAATGTGGAACTGAAGAAATTGAGGGTGTGGTTCTAGAAGTCTTCTCCACAGAGTTAATAATAAAAGCCATGAACATAAAACCACAAAAACGTAAGTTTCTCAAGACAAGAATGCAGAGAGAAATACCAGGTGCCTAGAACGAAGACCTGGAAGATGGCAAGCAAAGTGGTACTTTGCTGCTTGTTTCAACTATTCAAGTGCCTTTGAGCCTTCCCTTTGATTATGTCAAGTCTTTGTTGTGTTGCCCTTAGTAGGCCTAAGGGTGTTTAGAGACCTTCCTTGCCCTTAATAGGCCTAACATTATCACATGGAGCCCACGGTGGGAGAAACTTGTAGAAAGAGCAGAACAAGAAGGGTGAACAGGAGGGAGAAGAGCAGATAAAAGCTCAAGCACAAGCTGGAACCGAGCAGAACTTGGAGGGAGAATGTTTGTGATGTTGGTACTCTATCTGTTCAGTCTGAATTGGTGTTACTTTGTCAGAACAAAGCATTCTGTCTGTTGAAAGAGGACTTCACTGCTGACATAGATGTCCTGGGACTTTACTGTTGATTTGTGTCTGATTTCTCAGACAGAAGCCTTGTCTGCTGAGTTGTGTTACTTTGTCAGACAGAAAGTGAATTGAGATGATGGTGCCAGCAATGTGTGTAAATATTGCTATAGCTCTGTTAAGTTATATCTTCCTAGAAATAGAAACTTTGAAAAACTGTCCCCATAAGCCAAGGTATGAAACAGGAGTGAAAAGCTGCCTATGTGTGAGTCCAGGCAAGAGCTGGGAGCAGCCAGCCCGTGGAAGAGGAGCCGTAGGGTTTGGAAGTCAGCCTCTAGTAAGATGAAAAAAGACTTTTCTTGGGTACTCAGTGTTGACTGATGATATTGTAACTTACTGTGACGTAGGGGCAGATGGTGCTTGTACTTTCTGCTACCCCTTAAGGATGATTGGCTTAAGGATGATTGGAAGCCAGCCTCCAATCAAGATGAAAGAAAACTTTACTTGGATACTCTATATTGATTGAGGAGATTGTGACTTACTGAATGATGTGTTTTGTTTAAGACTGTGTGGCCACCTTAGCAATAAATTGTTATGTTATATTGTTGTGAATATTATGCTTTAGTTTCTTGAATGTTTTGCTTTAGTTTATTGCTGAATAAATAGAGAGTTCACTATACTATGCAATTAGATCCTTATAGTTATTCACAACAGCAGTCCTCAGGAGAGCTGCTCATGATTGGCTTTATTGGGGGAAAGGGGGTGTGGGATGCAGAGAATAAAAAAAATACCCCCCTGAGAAGTAACTTAAGGGATCTGAAGGGGAAGGGGGATAAAAGAAGTCAGCATGACAAAAGTAATCTAAGAAGTGGGAAGAAAACGAGGAGAGTAAATTGAATATCTCTGAAACCAAGATCAGAAAAAAAATCTCAGAGGAAAAGATGTTCAACACTTTCCAAAGCAGCAGGCAGTTCAAGAAGGATAAAAATGATGGAGAATTTCTAGATTTGGCCCAAAGGAACTCCCTGGTAAACATAATAGAAGCTATCATGAGGATATAAAGTAAATTGTAAAAGGTCAAGCAAGGAACCGATGGAAAAGAAAAGGTGGCAATGAGAATATAGAGAGTATAATGGTTTGCATTTAAAAGGAAGAAAAAAGAAAGAGGAACAAATGAGGAGCTAGAATGGTCAGTGAAGTCAAGGAACCACCATGATAAACACAGCTTTCAGTTCTGAATGCTCACTTTTAATTGCAGGCTCCATAAATATAATTGATCATTTGTTTTAAGCAAACAGGACTGAACTGGACCTGTGATTTCATCAGTACTGAGTACTCCAGGAAGAGGGAATGCCCTCTACCAAAGCAGGTCAGCACCTTCTCTGCAGTTTTGGAGAGCTGCCTGGGCACTGGAACACAGAGCTACTGTGTATAAGCAGAGCGTGTTAAGGACATCTTCCTCACTCTGAAGGTAGCACCCCATCGACTCTGTCTCCCATTTTAGGAGGTAATGACACCCTCCCCCAATTAAATAGCCTGGGGAAGTGGCAATTCAAGCTTTGGTCAGTTTTGCCTAACAAAAAAATCTGTACCAAAGACACTGAACTAGAGAGAGAAAAAAAATTTCCAGATTTGGTGATTCAGATTTTCTTTTCAAAAACATAAAACAGGGGCAGCTAAGTGGTGCAGTGGATAGAGCACCAGCCCAGGAGCCAGGAGGACCTGAGTTCGAATTTGATCTCAGACCAGACACTTGACACTTACTAGCTATGTGATTGTGGGCAAGTCATTTAATCCTAATTGCCCCACCACTACCACTACCCCTCAAAAAAACTAATAATAATGACACAACTAGAACTTTGGAACCATATAATCAGACATACTTTGGGGCAAAACTGTTAAATGAGTAATGGGTACATAAATCACAGAATCATTCTAATATACTTTTCAATAAATAAACAAACAACCACGGATACCCTTCACCTCTATTAACAGATCCTGAGTCAATGCCAAGAGACTCTCTGTTTTCTTATCCTAAATGGATGTGGGGGAAGAGAAACACCAAATTGCCTCATAACTCTTGTTGAAACTGATAAAATAATACTGGAAAGTTAACAACAAAGGATATCCTTAGAAGACCTCTTTAAAATAAGAATACTAGTCTGAAAAGTCAGAAAACTTGACTTTTAGTTCATCTTTGCTTTGCTACAAACAGGCTATGTGATCTTCAGCAAGCCACTTTCTTCGATTCAAGTACTGACTATATAGCTATTATATGTAAGGTACTGTGGGGGATAGAGAAATCCCTAAGCGCCATTATTCTTAACAATATATAGTCTTATAGTCTCTAGGTGGTAAAGTGGATAGAGTGCTAAACCTGGAGTCAGGAGTCCCTGTGTGTAGATCTGGCATCAAAAACTTACTAGCTGTGTGACCCTGGGCAATTCACTTAACCCTATTTGCCTCAGTTTCCTCATCTGTAAAATGAGATGGATAATGGCAAACCACTTCAGTATCTTTGCCAAGAAAACCCTAAAATGAGGTCATGAAGAGTCAGACAAGACTGAAACAACTAAAAAAAAAAAAAGCCTATAGTCTAAGAGGAAAGATGATTCACGTACATACATACCTAATATAACAAATAACATGAGAGACAAGAGAATCACAGAATCTGGAATTAAAAGGGACTTTGGAAGTCATCTGGTCCAATCGACTTCTAAACAAGAATCTTCCTTACCTGACAAGTGGCTGGAAAATCCAGTCTTTGCTTACAGGCTTTTTTATGAGAAACCACTATACACCATGGTTCTTTTGTAACATTTCTCTTCGCAGTTTTTCCTTAAAGTAAATCCAGATTTGGAATTCTTTGCAATTTCTACCCATTGCTCCTCTGTGATAAACTGATAAATATCTTTCTTCAAATACTTAGTCAGCTATCATGTCCCCTTAAAGTCTTCTCTTCTATAGGGCAAATATTGAAATATCCTTACATAGCACAGACTCAAGGTCCATCTTCAATCTGGGCTGCCCTCCTCTGTACACTCAAGATTATCAGTGTCTTTCCTAAAATGTGATGGCCAGGATTATTTTTAACCCAAGTGAAAGTCATTTGTTTATCCCTTTTGAAGTTCATCTTATTAGTTTAGGTTCAACGATATATCCTGTCAAGGTATTTTTTAATCCTGACTGGCATCCAGGGTTTTAACTATCCTCTTCCAGTTTTGTGTCAACTTCAAATTTAATAAGTATGCCACCTCTACCTTTATACAAGTCATTCATAAAAAATATATTAAATAGCACAGAGCTCCGGGGCACTCCTCTAGATCCCTCTTCCAAATAAAATAAACCATTAATGAATACTCTTGGGGTATAGTCATTCAATAAGACTTGAATCCATCTAATTGGTGGATCTTCATCTGGAACCCAAGAATAGCAGGAAACCTTGTCAAATACTTTGCTAAAATCTAAGTAAGCTTCATCTAGGAACATTCTCTTTATCTACCTTGACTAAAGGGGAAAAAAAGATTAATCCAGTATGACCAGTTTTTGATGAAGCCATGCTCATTCTTTGTCATCATGATTTCCTCTTTAATAATATGCTCTATCATTTTGCAAGGAATCAAAAGTTAAGTTCACTGGCCTAAAAATAGGACTCCATTTTCTTTCTTTTTTTTGAAAATTGTGAAAACATTTGCCAGTTTTCAATTCTCTGATATTTCTCCCATTCTCCATTATATGTCAAAGATCAGTGACAGTGGTATAGCAACAAATGACACCAATTCTACCTAAAGTTGCAGGTCATGGGGCCCAAATGACTTGATCTTATCAGGGATAAGTGGGCACTCTTTAACTTTCTCTAATCTTTAGCATACTCCCTCAAATATTTTTGTTCTTTCTCCTCTAGGCCAAAGACCAAGAGAAAACAGAAGTGAAATAAGAGTTGAGCAGCTCTGTTCTATCTATATCAATCAATCAACCAATCAAGAAGCATTTGTCAAATAATTATTATGTACTAGGTATTAGAGATACAAAAGCAAAAATAAATCAGTCTCTGCAATCAGAGAAATTACACTCTACTTGGGGAATCAACATGCACATGGGCAAATATAAACATAATATATAGAAAACAATTACAAGATAATTTTGGGTAGGAAAGACTCTAGCACAGTGGTTCTCAACCTTCCTAATTCGGCAACCCTTGAATACCTGTATGTGGGCATATCTGCATGTGGGCGGACCTGCCTGGAGACAGATAGAGGAGCGGTGTCTCAGTTCCTAAGACCATCGGAAATATGTGTTTTCCAATGGAAATATGTGTTTTCTGATGGCCTTAGGCGGCCCCAACCCACAGGCTGAGAATCATTGTTATAGAGGATGGTATTTGAGATGAGCTTTGAAGAAAACTAGGTATTATTTGAGGCAGAGGCAAGGAGAGTGTATTCCAAGCATGGGATATGGCACCAAGATAGGAGATAGAGTGTTGTCTCTAAACAGGGGGAGTGGCATGGTCAGACCTGTGTATCAGGAAAATGGGGGATGGATTAGAGTGTGGAAGGACTTAAGGCAAGGAGACCAATTAGGAGGCTATTGCAGTAGTACAGGCCATTGGTCATGAAGGTTTGAGCTAGGGTGATGGCTATATGAGCAGAGAGAAGGACACAGGTGTAAGGGGGAGAGGTGGCTACTAAATAATGGGGGCTAAGGGGGAACCTAAAAATAGCACTGGAGAGCAAGAAGAAAGCAAGCTCCTCCTTCTGCCCCTGAAGGGACAACATAGAGGCACAAAAGAAGTGACAGCCAGCCTTGGAACCAGATGGCATGGACACAGAATTGGTGATCCTTGACAACTGACTGTATACAATGGGTTAGCGAGAATGAGAAGTGAAAGATGACACCAAGTGACTTTGGAATCTAAGAGACTGAAATGATGATGGTGCCCTTGACAGAAACAGTGAAGCTTGGAAGGTATTTGTGGGAAAAGATATTGGGTTCAATTTTTTTAGATGTACTGAGTTTGCAGTGTCTATAAGATATCCGACGAAGTCTCCAATTGTTTGTTCTTCCTTCATTCTCAAAATGACCAACAGACAGCTAATGAAGGACTGCAGCTCAGAAGAGAGACCAAGGCTGCATATGTTGATAGAGGAATCATCGGCACAGAAATAATTAAACCTATGAGACCTGATGAGATCACCAAGAGAAAAAGTGTTCAGATAAAAGGATTAGTCAACAGTGAAAACTACTGCAAAGAAGTCAAGAAGTTTGAGCAATGAGTAAAGGCCGTAAGAGCCAACAATAAAGAGACTTAGTAAATGTGGAGAGAATTATTATCAGTTATCAACATCCCTTCCACTCTGAATAGCAGCCCTATCCCTTTGTTTATCCTCCTCTCTTCCCCAACATAGGTTTTAAAAAAAGAATAAACTTTTTTTTTGTCTTCCTGGCCAGCTTTGGATAATTCTGATATTTAGCACTTCTGATACTATTCTTAATGGGACTGTCACATTTTTGTATTCATTCTGCATTGGCAGCCAGCCCTTAGCACCAGTCTTCAGTACACACACACACACACACACACACACACACACACACACACAGAATATTGTACCTAAAAAGCTATCAAATATTTTGGTGAATAATCATATCTAAAAAGAGAGAAGAGAAATCAAAAGAAAAATTAATGAAGGCATTAGCACTTGAACTGGCTCTTAATGGAAAGGGAGTATTTTAATAGGAAGAGTTGGAGAGACAGAAATGCAAACCAAAACAACTCTTAGGTACCACATCACACCTATCAGACTGACAAACATGACAAAACAGGAAAATGATAAATGCTGGAGAGGATGTGGGAAAACTGGAATACTGATGCATTGTTGGTGGAGTACTGAACTGATCCAATCATTCTGGAGGGCTATTTGGAACTATGCCCAAAGGGCTATAAAACTGTGCACACCCTTTGGCCCAGCAATACCACTTCTAGGGCTATATCCCAAAGAAATCATAAAAACGAGAAAAGGACGCACATATACAAAAATATTTATAGCAATTCTTTTTATGATGGCAAAGAATTGGAAATTGAGGTGTTGCCCATCAATTGGGGAATGGTTGAACAAGTTGTGGTATGTGAATGTAATGGAATACTATTACTCCATAAGAAATGATGAGCAGATGGACTTCAGAAAAACCTGGAAATATTTACAGGAACTGATGCTAAGTGAAGTGAGCACGATCAGAAGAACATTGTACATAATAACAGCAACAGTATACATTGACTAACTTTGATAGACTTAGCTCTTCTCAGTTGGTTGTTGGTTGGTTGGCTGTTGTCCTTTATTCTCAAAGAGGACCAAAATGACATCACTATGCTAAAGTCAAGTTGCAATGTGTCGGATTGTGGCTGATCAGACCAATATGAGCTTTGAGTGCACTACCACAGGTCAGGCATAAATAATCCATGTGAATATTTGAGATGGATTCTTCAACTTTGCATATCCTATATTTCCTTTAAGCTGTTTCAATTCTGCTTCGCTCATAGTGCACAGCACCTTCTCTGATATGGACACACCATGCTGAGCTGTCCAGTGCCAGCATCTCCCCTGTCATACAATCAATTCCCGTGATGCAAGAATACAAGACAACTCCAAAAGACTCATGATGGAAGATGCTATCTACATCCAGAAAAAGAACTATGGAGCCTGAATGCAGATTGAAACAGACTATTTGCTTTTTTTGTTTCTTCATTCTCATGGTTCCTCCTATTGGTCCTAATTCTTCCATACAACATGACTAATATGAAAATACATTTAATATAAATGAATATGTAAAGCCTGTATCAGATTACATATTGTCTTGGAGAGGGGAGAGGAGAAAAAAGGAGAGAAAATTTAGAACTCAAAATTTTACGGAAGTAAATATTTAAAACTAAAAATAAATTAATCTTTTAAAAAAGATTTGGAGAGAGAAGTATATTCCAGATAGAAGGGACAATATATTCATTTAGCATGAGCTAAAAAGTGGAATGTAGGCACACAGTGGATAGAGTACCAGCCCTGGAGTCAGGAGGACCTGAGTTCAAATACGGCCTCAGACACTCACTAGTTATTTGATCCTGAGCGAGTCACATAACCCCGATTGTCTCCAAAAAAAAAAAATGTGGAATGTGTTTGAAAAATAGTAAGCAGTTGTTTGTCTGGAGTATAGTATTACATATTATGATGCCAAAAGAGATAAGTTGAAATTCATTATTTTGATATTCAAGTCCCTCCAAGTTCTGGCCCCAGTGTACCATTCCATCCAGTGTTACTTCAGTAGGCAGTGACTGACAATGTGTATTTGTTATAAGAACTTTGTTTTTCTTTTTTTTAATGGGAGGAGGAATGTAGGAAAGAAAGACCATTAAAATAAATTTAATTTTAAAATAAAGCTAGCTCATTACAAATTTTTTACAAATCAATAGGCCATGCAGAGCCATTGAAGGTTTTAGCACAAAGGACATCTGAACAGGGTCATGATTTAGAAGATGAGTTTGATAGTATTATATAAGAGAGACTGGATTAAAAAGAAGCTGGGGTACAAGTGCCAGGTAAGAGGCTATTACAAGGGCTCATATAAAAGGTAATAACCTCCTAACTATTGTTAGGTCATTTTTTTTTTTGTTCTAGAAGCACAAGCCTGCAAAAAGTGTGAGCAAGGTATAAATGAAATAGGCCTAGACCTCAAAGAATTTACACACTACTGGGAGGATATAATATATACACCTTGAGAACTCTATGCATGCCTAAGCCTACAGTATTTTATACTCTTTTCCAAGCATAGGAAGTATAGTATTTACTACACTTCTTTTAAAGTCCAATAGACAAAAATTCCAATAAATAAAACATTAAGGTACAATATTTTATATTAATAACTGACTTTAAATAGCTGACTTTCCTTGTGTGTTTAAAATATGGCTTTGTTAATAATTTGCTTGTTCACAGCTTTTAAAGAGACTGGCACACAGAGAGATGCACTTGTATTCGATCAAGCAGAATATATGGTTTCATCTCCCGCCTTCCCATCTTACTCATTAGATCACAAGAAATTTTTATGCGACTATAACACAAAATCAGCATTTGACCTTAGCTGTATTAGAAGAGAAGGAAAGACCATAAGAGAAGACAGTATGAAAAATGCTAATATCATAAACTAAAGTAGGAAACAACATTTGCTGATATAAGGAGATTGGGTGGGTATGAACTAAGAAAGTAGGAAGTAAGAAAACATTATGTAGCATTATTTATTGATCAGTAGACTGCAAAAGAGATAGTGACTACGAGAGAGAACAGAGAAAAGCAGGCAATATCTGCCAAAGCAGAGTTCTGGTGTGAAGTCAATGACTCCTTCTGTCTGTGGCTCAATGATTGGATTGTTCTCATATCAGAATTTATTGCCTGACAGCTTAATTCACATGAGTACAGGTGCCAATAGGTTTGAATACACAGTCTACCTAGAGAGAAATAGGGAAGAGAATCACATATCAAAGAATTTTACAGCTAGACAGAACCTTGGAGGAGAATCTTAATGGGGAATTCCAGGACTTGGGATAATTGAGCTGCTTTACTTGAGAAAAATTCTAAGGTATGACTAGTCCAGAAACTAGCTAAGGAAGAACGAAGATAATTGTTATAGGATTTGGAAGGGGTCAGGAAAATGGGAGACCAGGGTATTCAAAAAAGACAAGAGAGGAAGCATGTGAGCCAGGTAGTGAATTTACTGGGGAAATGGAAAAAGAGAAAATGGAAAGTGACCTGTTGGACCACAGATGACAGTATGAAGCATCTGAACAGAATGGAATGAAATTTAAAAGAGGAAAGATGTTTGCTGAGTGATAGTGGCAGAGGGAGGAACTAGTGGGCAGTCCCCCTTGATGGGTAGCCAGGACCCAAGTGAGGGATGCAAAATCCTAGGAGATGACAATCTGGAAAGTACAGGTGAGGGACCATGCTGTTTAGGTCATTAGCATTTAGCCAGAAGAAAAGAAACACCCCCACCGTGTCATCACCTGGGACAAAAGTGTGGCCACTCTATTCTAGTTCCACTCTGCCTTTACAATTCACCTAATCCAATATTTTTATTTTAGAAATGGGGAGACAACCCAGAAAGGTTATTGCCTACCCATGACCACACAACTGGTAATGCCAAAACTTGAACCAAAACATTGTGACTTCTAGTAGTGTTCTTTGGTCCTTTGTTTTAGAAGCTCTCCTTTCTTAGGAATCAGTTACACAGAGTGAAGGCTGTCACCTACATATAGCATGAGTGTGGCATTGTGTAGCTCAAAGAGAGGAAGAAAAGACATCTCTGGTCTCTTCTCCTCCCACCTTTCTCTAAGGGAGACTTCATTTCCTGCCAAGAAGGGAAAGAGGAGGTTAGAGCCAGAAGTTTGACAACTCTACTTTCCTCAAAGAGGAAGTGCTTGGCTAGAATTATACCTATCTGCTCCCTCAAGTATTATTAGTCTAGGGGGATGTAGTTCTCATGTTTAAGCTGAACTTCTGGTTGCTGTGCAGTAATGGGAAAAGCCCTCTGTCAAAGGTTTGACTCTTATTCTACTAAGTATCAGTTCCACAATGAACACGTGTAACAAGCAACAAAGAAATCCATTTATTTAAGTCAACAGCAAAACAGACATCAGAGAAAGTATTCATAGGATAAGATATATCAGACAATACAGAGTGAAGTAGTTCTCTCTTTGGGAGCTAGGTAACTCAGCTCAACCGAGAAAGAGAGACAGAGAGAGAGGAAGAGGGAGAAAGAGAGGGGGAGAGAGAGAGAGAGAGAGAGAGAGAGAGAGAGAGAGAGAGAGAGAGCGAGCCTGATCTCACCCAAGGGAAATTTCCATGAAAGGGAAGGGGAAGAGCAAAGGAAATGGGTAAGGAAAGAGAAGAGAAGAATGTGGCAAGGTGAAGATAGGGGACACGACAGAGACTGCTAGCTTTTTTCATGTCAGCTTTTTCCCACAGTCTTATTCTCCCTTCAGCAACCTGAAATGAAGTTGGCATTGTACATGTCTCTCAAAGCTGGAAGCCATAAGGTCTTGTAGTGACTGCAGAGTACAAAAAGGCTCAAGAGCCCACAAAAAGAGAAGAGACCAAAGTTGTTCTCTCTCTTGCTCTTGCCAACTCTGCCATGCCCCTCCTGAAGCCACAGGGCATTAATCTCCACCAGTGGGGACAGGGTCCCATGCCAATGGTCTTTGGGACTCAGGTTATATGCAAAAGTGAGCAATCATAGCAAAAGAATTTGGTACACAGTTGGGTACATAATGACTAGGCATTTTGTTAAATGTTTTATTAGACTGAATCATCTGCTCTGCAAGGGAATTAAATACATATTTAATTTTTTGTGTGTGTGCAGAGCATGCCACTGGGAGAATTTCTGCTATCTCAAATCAAAACTTTACACTTTTAATTTGTCATTTTTTGGCTGGGAATTACATATTGCTAACAGTCTTCATTTCCATTGATGTTACTTTAATGTAGTTTCCAGACACAATAAAACAGAATGTCTAGATCCCAGAAATATATCTGGCAACTATAAACTGCCTGTCTCTTGACTTACTCAAAATAATTCCTTGTTTTAGTGAGATTCCCAAACTCTTAGGAAGAAAAGAACCCTAGGTAGCTGGAAAAGTAGAAAGGGGCTATCAAAATGCAGGGAAGTAAAAGACCTGGACTTTGTTTTATTCTAATAGTGTTAGTCATTCAAAAAGTATGGGTCTGATGGAAAGGGAATTGATGAAAAGGAGATTATTATCTCCATGTCACAGCTGAGGAACCAGAGGCAAACAGATTAAGTGACTTTCTCAGGGTTACAGAGCTAATAAATGTCTGAGACAGGCTTTGAACCCAGGTCTTCTTTATTCCATGTAGAGTCAAGAATATGAAATAATTTAGGATGAAAGGCACTAGCAGTTGAGGAAATCAGAAAAGTCTTCACATACAAGATGGTGCTTGAGCTGTAACTTTAAGTAAATCAGCTGTGTTGTAAGACTTTCTCCAGTCACATTCAGCAGCTAATGAGTTCAAAGGAACTGTGCAGGGGGAATAACACAGGGCTGAGGTACAGCAAGTAATGAGTTGTAATAGAACAAGAGGGCAACAGATTCAAGAGCAGAGGACAGTAGAGTTGAAGTAGCTAATTATTGTATTAATTTCTAAGAGAAAAAAGTGAAGTCAGAGAAGAGGTAATTGCTGGAGCTGGTACTAAGGGTATGGAGGAATTAGAGATATAAATGAGGGCACAGAATAAGTTTAGGAAGGATTATGTGCAGCTAGGTGAATGCCAGTTTCTAATCAAGGGACACTCATGGAAAATGGCAAGATCCGATGTGTACCATCGCCAAGTATAGATGAGTTAGAATAAAGGTGTAGGTCGTGGGAATTTAAGGAGGATGAGAAATGGGGTACGCTCAATTGAAATCTTCCATTCATTCCAAATTATGGTGACTGTAGCCACCCCAAAGTCAGGAAGTAACAAGGGGGCACAAGGACCAGTATGGAAGGGGTATGACAAAAGATAACTTAATTAACAGTCAATGCCTCCCATTGACTGAATTCCTTTTACCTGCCAATATCATCTCTCAGTAGTTCCCTTGGCTCTGGCAAAGCAAGATTTGAAATTCTTTTAACAGTCCTCACAAAGTACCTGTTCAACCTCCACACTTATGACGACCTCCATAAGAGGCCTTGTGGTGCAATGGAAAGGGCATAGAACCAGAGGACCTGGATTCAAATCCTGCATCTATTTTTTACTATTTGTGCAATCTTGAGCAAGTCTCAACTTCTCTGGGTCCAAGTTTTCTCATCTATAAAAAGAGAAAACTTGGCTAGAGGATCTCTAAGACCCCTCCCAGCTCGAAATCTTTGATTCCTCCCTAACATGTTCTCATCAATGCACTTGGAGTACTTTCTTTAAGACCTAAGTGAAGACTCTCCAAGGCGCCTTCCTGGCTGACTTCACATCCCATTGTTCGTTCACTCATTCCCTCACACCGTATTCCCCCAGTGCTTTCATACGGTTGGCACCCATTTTTTTTGTATTTGTATTATTTAGTTGTAGAGTGTGAGTATGTCTACCCAACTAAACTAAGAGCAAGGACCATTTCCTCAACTTGCTTTTATATCCATTTACTCAATGCTGTATACCTGTTGAGGAGTTGGTATATGACTGACTGGATGAGAGATACAATACCGGGGCACACAACATCTCCACAACAAAGATTATACAAAAGGCATAGGAAAAGGGCCAGATTTAAATAAAGATTGTTGTACAGACAGCAAAGATGTCCCATACATTTATGCCTATCAGCAATGGGAGACAGGGACCAACTTGAAGGATAGTGCCACACACATTTAGACAATGTCTTAAAATAGGGTTTCCAACAGTAATTATGAAGGTCATAGAAGTACCTCGACAGCACAATGAATGTGAGTTGCCACTGGTCTTCCCCTTACCCTCCAGGGAAGTTAAATAGCTAACCCTAGGATGTACCATTGCACTAGGCACACCCTCTAGGTCTGCCTGTGATGATCATACTCCTTGTTTCTCTACGTGAGTTTAATACTTCAAGTTTGCCTTATTTGGTGTTGTTTGGTTATTCCAGTAACATCTGACCCTTCATGACCCCATTTGGGGTTTTCTTAGCAAAGATACTGGAGTGGTTTGCCATTTCCTTATCCAGCTCATTTTACAGATGAGGAAATTAAGGTAAACAGGGTTAAATGACTTGCCCAGGGTCACACAGCTAGTAAGTATCTGAGGCAAGATTTGAACTCAGGAAGAGGACTCTTACTGATTCCAGGCCCAGGGCCACTGTACCACCTCACTGGCCTTCCCTTGCTTTACATATATGGAACTGACCCCACATTACTATTAGCTTTATTATTATTATCTGAAAATTCTTCTTATCTTTTAAATAGAATTCTAATAGAAACAGCCTGGAATGACTCACTCACCTACGCTTTTTCTTTTATACCTAATGCTCTATTGATTGCTGTACAAACAGATTAAAATAACTGGGTTTTTTGTTAAATAAAAATATTAAGATCTAAATTCATCTTCTGTAGGCTCACTGAAATCTTTGGTACAACTGTAGCAGCGGACAAGACAACAGAAATGATATGTATCTCAGCCTGTTCCCTCATGATTTTGGTTTTCTCTGCTGGGTCTCTTTGTTTTCACAGTTTTTTCATTGTGGAACTTGGAGATTAGGAGTACTTGAGGAGACATTGTTTTCAAAATATTGTTCTTGAGTTTTTTATGTATCAATGTTATATCTAGGCAACTGTGAGCAAAAATTTGAAAGTCTGAGATAAAGCTTTGGTTTACTGGTTGAGTTCTCAAGGATATTTTGAGGTCTGTACAATTAGTGCTATTACTGATGATGATACTGACAAATAATATTGATGATAATAAAGTCTGAAGGTGAGTCTCAAAATTAATTCACAGGGGTTTTTTTTCTAAATTATAAATGTTTTTCCATATTTATAATCATAACAATAATTCCTAGGAAGATTGCTAATAACCTGGAAATGTGAAAAAAAATAATCATGCCCTGAAGTCTATCCAATCCCATCTACTCTAGAATCTTATTCCATCAATCATGTTTCTCTCTTTCTCTGTCTCCCTGTCCCTCTCCCTCCCTCCCCCCTTCTCTCCCTCTCTCTCTCTCTCTCTCTCTCTCTCTTTGTCTCTGTCTCTTCATATATATGCTAATACAAGTATATATGTACACATGCGCCATTGGAGACAGCGTAGTATAGTGCCAGGGGCCATTTGGAATTAACTTCTGCCTCTGACACACACCGTCTTGTATGATTGCCGTCAGTCTTTCAATGTTCAATGTCTCAACTGTAACTATAAGTTATAGTCTCTCTCTCTCTCTCTCTCTCTCTTTCTTCCTCTCCCTCTCTCTCTCTCTCTCTTTTTTCCTCTCCCTCTCTCTCTCTCTCTCTTTTTTCCTCTCCCTCTCTCTCTCTCTCCCCACCCCCATCTATATAACCACTATGTATAAGTGTGTTCTGGGGTTCTCTCCTGGGTGTTCTCCTCTCCTCTCTCTCTGCACACTATTACTCATTTTATCAATCCCTATCTAAACCTTCACCTCCCCTAGTGAACTCAAGCCCTATACCATGAACTTCCTGCAGGACATCTTCATCTAAATATCCAAAAGGCATCTCAATTTCAGCATGTCCAAAACAACACTTGCAACCTAACCCTCCTGTCAACTTCCCAATTTCTGCTGAAGGAATCAAGGGAATCACCGTCATCATTACAGCCCCTCAGGTTCACAATTTCCACGTCATCCTAAAACCTTCCCTCTCCTTCAACCCTCAAATCCAATAAACTACCAAGTCTAATTGTTTCTACCTACACATCTCTCACACCTGTCCATTTCCCTCCACACCTTAGTTCGGACTCTCGCAATCTCTTGTCAGTCTCTCCCCACCCTAATACATTCTCTAAATAGCTATGAAACTAATATTCCTACAGTACAAGTCTTACTATTTCATTTCCCTATTAAAGAAAACTCAGGAGTTTCTTGCTGCTTCTAGAACAAAATACCAATTCCTCTGCATGACATTTAAGCCTTTCACAATCTGGCTCCAACCTATCTTTCCATTACCGTACCTCAGCATTCTCCATTCTAATCTAACCAGTCTAATTGTTTTACCCTGTACTCAATACTCCATCGCCTGTACCCTGTGGCTGCCAAGTTCTCCCTCCTCACTTCCATGTTGTGGACAAAAGAGCTCCCATCAAGGTGAAATTCAAACACCACTTCCAACCCAAGGTCTTCCCTAATCTCTCCCAGTCTTTTTGTTTTTGCCTATTTTGTACTTATTTATCTGTACAAATGTTTTTTCCCCACTCTCCACCCCCTAAAACTTATTTCCTCAAGGGCAGAAATTGTTTTGCTTTTATATGCATCTCCAGTGCCCCACCAGAGGTACTTGCTAATGTTTTTCTGATTTACTAAGTCATTGACAGTTAGAATCTGCAAAAAGAGAAGAATTTCCCAAACGTAGAAGTTCCCTAGGCAGAGGAAATCACAGAACATGCAGGTATTCAACTGATTAATGGGTCAATAGTTGACAGTAAGGGACAGAACTAGGATTTAAATTCAGCCTCTGACTCTAATTCATCACTCTTTCCATATAAACTGCTATGATGTATAGAAGTACTCACCTAATTCTCTGTTATTAATAATTGTATCCTAATTATGTCTATCATATACCTCTCCATGGAACTGTAGAGAATCCAAAGCTTTGGTTCTTTGGGAACTGTGGCAAGACATACTTTGTAGTCATACAGCATCACTAGAAGACACTGATGTTTAAAAAAAATGCATTATTTGACTATCCACATCGAAAGAAAGAATTACAGTCCGAATGCAGATTGAAGCAAACCACTTGCTCTCTCTCTTTTTCGTTTAGTTTGGTTTGGTTTCTTCTTCTTCATTATTCATTCCATTGGTTCTTCTTTACAACTTGACTAATAGCTAATGTGAAAGTATATGCAGAACCTATATCGGATTGCATGCTGCCATGGGAGGGGGAGGAGAGAAGTAGGAGGGGAGAAAATTTGGAACTCAAAAACTTGTGGAACTGAATGTTGCAAACTAATAGTAAATAAAATTTTTTTAAAAAGAAAAAAGCATATTTGTGCAGGAGAAAAGGTTTGGGATTCTTAAAAAGCACTGTGCTATTTCCTGAAGGCATTTGAGCCTAAGATTGTTTGTTCCACTCAGCCCTGGTCATTGTCAATCTACAGGCTGTCTAAAATGTGTGCACTCATGAAATGGTTTTCTAGTTTGTGCATCCAAGCATCCAACTTCACATTACAGTCTGGACAAAAGGTGTTTTTCCATCCGTTTATTTTTCCACCTGTGGCTCCAGGAAGCTGTAGCAGGCACATCAGCCATGCCCCAGCAAACCATGTTGGCAGATGAGCTAAGCCAGGTTGAAGGTAACTGACCCTAAGCATGTGAAAACTTCCCCCAGGGGAATGGCTGAATGAGAACAATTTGTTCCAATGACTATGAAGCAAGTGTTGTGGAGCACTGAGAACCTAGTTAGACATCCAAGATGCCAAGGTCATACGTGGCATCCCAGACCATTGCCAGTCATCTTGATTTTTGTCTTGCCATTGAACTTCAATAACTCTAGAAGAAAGATGAGGCCGATGACTTTGTGAAACTCTGCCTCACTTAAATCCAATTCACACATGATGAGTCAAGACATCATCCAATGGTGTCCTTGGTCCTCCTCAAAATGAAAGACAAACAACATGGATAGCTGGGGCAAACTCTTTAGAGTGGAAAGAGTACTGGATCTATAGAAGATCTGAGTATAAATTCTTGTTCTATCTCTTCCTACCCATGTGATCTCTGGGCTTCAGTTTCCTCTCTTTCTAATGAAGTCTAATGAAAGGACATTAAGGTCCCTTCCAGCACTAAATTTATGGACTATGATTTTATGATCTCACTTAGGAGATTCTGTGATGTTCTAGGCCTTGATAAAATCACCAAAATGCCATCTGCAGACAGAGATATCCAGAGGACCTCATGACCTATAGGGAATCCAATTTCCATATGGATTCTGCACTGGGTATCCTCCCTGACAGTAGTGAGCCCATTTGGAAGGAAGTACTTCTCTCTTTTTTTAAGTCACTTAATATTAATCATTGGAGGATTGCTGAACAAAGTTATTTCTGTTATTTCATCTTCCAGAGAATCTTGCATGATTTCAACATTATTTGTGGGAAACACTTTTGAAAAGAGAGTATTTAGGGTAGATTTTGTTCTACCAAATCAAAAGTGTTTTGTTTTATTTTTAAGACTAGGTCTTCCTATCTTGCCCAGGTTGGAAGCACAGCCCCATTCCCAGGCCCAATCCCACTGCACATAAACTTTCGCCTGCTCTATTTCAAACCTGAGCCAATTTACCACTCCTGAAAGGTCCTCAATTCCTGAGGACTCCCCACATTGCTGCCAAATAGTTCAGGATCAGTTTTAGCCCTCCTGAAGCTCAGAATTCTTAAACCCAAATGATATGCAAGTGGCAGCACCCCAAGAGCAGAGATTACAGGCTGACCTGAATCAAATGCTTTTTTAAACTCAACAAACACAGTAGGATCTTGTATTTTCTGCATCTTTCAATCAACTGTGGTAAAGAGGCAGTCTACAACAGTTATCATTTATGAAAGTCTACCTGTTTCCTTATCATATGGGCATCAAAGATGGTCCCAACACTAATAGGTTATTATCATAAAGTTTTTATAGAAATAGAAAATAGCACATTAAAAACTTAGTTCACCAGTTCAAATTTAACCAAGATTATTTGAGTTACCTACACATTCCCACATATGAAATGGGTTTGTAGTTGCAATTTGCATCTTAAATAGTAGCTTTCCACTAAAACAAAGAAAATTTAACGGGTGTAAATTAATTGCCATGACAGAGAGACAGAAAGTGGTTAACAACTATATTAGTGAGCAAACCCATCAAATTCTTGTCAAGCATAGAGACATGGCAAGCACGGTTAACTTAGGTTCAGAATATAAACTTGTATGTAAAATCTCATGGAGGATCAAAGATGATGAACAATATTGCTCATAAATGAAACAACTGACTTGCAGCTAAAACCTTTCATAGGGGTTGCCTCTTCCATTTGAAAGTGAGCTATTTCTCATGATGGAACATGCTCTCCCCCTCCAGAGAAAGAACTAATGAGCTCTGAGTGCATATTGAAGGATAAGTATAATTTTTCATTGACTTTATTTTTCCTACTTTCTCTCTTTGTTTTTTTGTACAACATAGCTAATATGGAAATATGGCTTTGCATGATTTCACATGTATAATTGATATCATCCTTCTTGCCTTCTCAGTGGGTGGGAGAGGGGCAGGAGAGGAGAAAATTGAGTACATTTTTAAAATTCAAAAATTTTTTTGAAAATTAATGTTAAAAATTAATAAATAATAGTTTTGTAGAGAAAAGAAAAAAGAAAAAGAATGTGAGCTCCTTGAGATCAGGGACAGTTTTATTTTTTCTAATTGCATCCCCAGCACTTAGCACAGTACTTTGGGTATAGTAAGTGCTTGAAAAATGCTTCATTAATTCATTCATTTCTTTAAAACATATCCTAGCTCCCTGTTGTATAATTTAAGGATTAAATAGACATTAAATACTGCAAATTGACATAAAAACTGAGAAAACTGACCTGACAGTTTCCTCCCTACATTATCTAACAGTCTGAACTTGAGATTTCCACAACTCTTCTCCCTGTTCTCTACTTTACTTCTGAATTGATCACCTCTTTCACATCAAAGCACATTGACTCTTCATCTCCATGGGATATCAATCACTTCCCCAATTCCTACCTTGACACATCTTTTTTCTTCGCTCTGACCTTTGCATCTGTGCCTATATCAATGGTTCTGTCTTAAATCTTAGCCATCAACTTTATAGGCAGCTGTGCCCAGATCAAAACAACATACATTTAGGTACTAACAATAAATGCTTCTTCACAATGAACTGTCATTTTACAAAGATCAAAGAAATCATGCAAATGAAAAAAAGATTTATCTGATCAAGACCAAATACTAAATTGGTTAAATATTTAAAAACCTCTGGCAGTTCATTTTGTATTGGCTAGTGAACATACACTTCTGACAAAAATAAATTACAGGACAGGGATTTCATTCACGCTTTCCAAGAAGTCGTTTTTCAGTTTCCTTTTCTTTTAACTATCTACTGGTGGATTATAAATTAAATCTCTCCGGTATTAGAATTTCTTCCTTACAATAGTCATGGGCTCAGTTTGTTTCCTAATGACAATGCAGATCATACAAACTAATACTTGTTGAAGATTTACTTTTAAGTCATAGAAACATAGGATCATAGAAGTATAAATCTTGATAGAGCCAGATGAGTCCTCAAAAGCCCCAGGATTGTACAGATGAGGAAACCAAGGCACTAGGTAACTAAGTGACTTGCTCAAGGTCACACAGGTAATTAATTATCAGAGACAAGATAAAACAACTATGCTTTTATCAGAAAACAAGTAGTTTATCTTCCTAATGATATCTACAGATTTAGTGCATCCCAAGGTGAAGCCAAGGACTCTGATTTTGCTTTTCCAAGAAAAAAAATTTTTTTCAGTAACAAATGATTAGTGAGGATGAGTCAATAAAATTTTCTGTAGGACTAATGATTTTTTAAAAATTATTTGTAAGGACATGCTATATTTCCGAGTGAACAAGAATACTGGTACACATTACCTATCTATCAGACTTATGGATGTTTATGAATTATTTACAAATTTGAATATTGTTTATTAATAAACAAGAGACAGAGAGCACTGTGAAATGTAAAATGGATAATTTCAATCACGCTAAATTAAAAAGGTTTTATGCAGTGACAATTAAAAGATTAATCATTCCATGCTACTTTCACATAAATGTGGGAAAATGGCTACATATTTACTGATCTTTTAAATTTGAAGCATTCTTTCCCTTATAAAAGACATTAATAAAGCCACAGCCTGTAAAATATCCTAAGAATAAGCAATAAAGGAATAGACAAAAAAAAAACCACTATGAAGTTACTTTATCTACTGTAAAATGGTTTCCAATATAAAAAAGATGAGAAAAAGCAAGGTGGGAAAAGCCAAAAGATCAATATTACTTTTGTGTAAACTGTTTCCTATATGGTAGACAAGCTATTCCTATAATCACATTAGATAATCTACAAACACACACGTGTGCACACACACATACACACACACATACACACAGATGCAAGCCTTACAGCAATATATAAATATTTTCTATGTTCATAATTATTTGCAATGTGCGCAAAATTTAAGTATTCAGTTATCCTGAAGTTAGTGATAGGCAATGGTGCTTTTAAAGATTTTCTGGCTGAAAAATATTTCAGCCAGGACAATCGAGAGAGGTCATAATTAAGCCAATCTGCTTGTGACACAAAGTATACTCACAAATTTAGAGGAATTTTTAAAAATATAATCATACATACTGATCATCTTTTTAATCATGTGTATATAGTTATCCTAACTACCAAGAGGCCCTCGGCTGTATTAAGAAGAGACCTTATTTTAAAATAGAATATTTTGTGCTACCTATAAGGCTTTTCTTATTTACTGCATCTAGGCAAGGTAATGTTAGAGTAACTAGAGAATGCTACTGCTAACAAAATTTATGATTCAAATTTTATGCCATAAATTTCACATGATAAATATGACTGAGCAATCAGGTAAAGAGGCTGTTTACTTTTGGAAATGGTATGGTATTAAGTCAGCAGAACCTTTAAATATCATTACTTTCTCCTCCACACATAAAATACTTTTATATTAACTGTCTCTCTCTATGTGACTACACTACTGTTACTTTTAAAGATCATATTCTGTGACTGAAAGAGCTTTCCAAAAATCATGATCTGGAGTTAATAATTAAGTAATTTTAATTAATTTTAGCCCCAAAAGTGACAAAACTGTAAGGAGAAGGCTATCTCCTTCCGTTAATAGGCCAGCTGTTATCATGCAGACCTTCTGGAGGAAAGACAACCATCTTTTCTCAATCCCAAGCCCTACTGCCACCACCCTGAGGGAGTATTTTAATGCTGGACTGGGTACAATCCATGTGATGAAAGTAGTTGAGACCCAATGCCCAAAGCCAGATAGAGAGCTAATCATTCTTCTGGGGTTAAATTCTCGCAAAAGATGTGTAAGGGATACTGAGTCGGTGACTTCATGGTAGGAAAAATAGGCAGTGGAAGGAACTGGGAAAGAGCACAATTATCTAAGTGGAATTGAAAATAGTTATCTCTATTACTGATCAGCATGGGGATTTGGGTCTCACCAGGCTATACAGAGAACAGTTCAAAGTAATGATTTGATCTTACTTTGTTTAACTATAACCCCAAGATTTGGCAATAAGCTAGGTGGTTCATGCTTTTTTTTTAACCCTTCAAAAACCTTTTCTTTTTTCTGAAATGTTTTAACTTTTTTCAAATTACATATCTGATGTCTGAAAGCAAAAAGCAGCAAAGGTTTCAAACTTTTCTTTGATATCTAAACGGAGTGAAGGTTAGGAAGAAAAATGCTGTTTCTGATTTTTTTCAGGCCTTCGCCAAAAGAGACAATAAACATGAGGGGTAGAGTGGTCATTTTCTTTTCTTTTCTTTTCTTTTTTTGCCTTTTGGAGGGGAGAAGGCAGGGCAATTGGGATTAAGTGACTTGCCTGAGGTCACACAGCTACTAAGTGTTATGTGTCTGAGGCCACATTTGAACTCAGGTCTTTCTGACTCCAGGGCTGATGCTCTATTCACTGCACCACCCAGCCACCCCAGGGTGGTCGTTTTCCTAAAGACTTGTTTTAATAAATGTAGCACGTCTTAAGTGGGTTACAAGATCTCTACTATTTAAAAACTTACATTTTAAACCATATTTTGTGCACAATAAACAGTTGTACTGAGTAACCTTTCTACCCACATCACCATCGTCATTAACACATTAAAAAGCTTTCAACAGTTTCACTGATATCATATGGTTGCAAGGCCCCCACACCTAACGTGCTACCCTTGTTAGAACAGCATGGGATACCTAAATGTTCCAACAAGTCTTCTGTGGAAATATCTTCTATTTCTGAATGTGTGACTTGTAGTAGTTCCGCTGGCAGTATGCCAAGTGCAAAAGGACTTCCAAATCAAATGCCAAGTATGTGAAAGGAGGCTTTGATTCTCGGGCTTTGAAAGTTTCCTACTGATAACTAGAACAGCTTCTCTGGGCATGAAACTATGTCAAAAAATGTACAAATCAACTGGAGAGCTCCTAGAGACCTCATTGCTCTGGAAAGGAGAAGAGGAATCAGGAGGCTAATGCAGAGTCAATAATAAATCCCGAGGAACATTTCATTTTCATAAATTCACAGGGTTGGACCATACAACAACAACAATAAGATAAGAAACCATTCTAATCTTAAAGACTCTTGAGGACCTTCTCTAACCACTTTAAATGATCCATCTAAATGTATACTATGAGAAAATTACATTTTTCCTTCCCCATATCTGACTTAAATGTCACTTGTCATCCTGTTTGATCCTCCACAGTAATAAAGACCACTATCTTCTGTGTTATCTCCTTCACATTGAGAAAACTCGCTAGGCAAAAATTCAAATCTGCAAAAGACATAATTGAGTGAGTGACTATTTGCATTGCAAAATAATGAACCTCAGGGATCTTTCCTTTAACTAGTGAACATCCCTAGTGATTTTGAAATGTGATTTAATTTATGAAGTTTAATTGACATATAACTTTTCAGGAAAACATCTATCCCATAAAGTGAAGTAGACATCTGTTAAAAACCTATTGTCATTCCTCATCCTTCTTTGGCTAAATGATCCCAGTCTTTCAACCTTTCAGCATGGCTCCTATTCCTTTTGAATAATGGAGAATATCTAGAGGGAAATTGTAAAGTTCTCTATGTCACTTTAGCTGTGGAGGTTAGACTTAGACACTAACTACCCAGGTATAATAATAAGGAAGATCATGGTTTTTATATATGAGGCACAACCAAATTTCAACACAGGAATTCAGGCGGCTCTTCTACAGACAAGTGTGATTCCTTAAAGTAGGGGATAGAACAAAGCAGAGTACAGGATGAGGGGATCAGAGGAACAAAGTTCATGTAAGGATCACAAGGTGAGATAAACAGGAATTGGTCCAGGGAAGTAGCAGATATGTATTGATAAAGAGATGATAAAACCCCTGCCTGTTAAATATTTCCTGAGGCTTCAAATTCACTATTCAGATATAACACTAACACTTCTAATATTTGTGAACTTAATGGACCTCTCTCTCAAAGGTTGTGCCTAGGCTTAGGTGAGCTTTCTAGCAATATTTTCTGAAGTCACAATCAGAACAAGAACCAGGTCTTGAGGCCATGTTAAGCAATGTTACTACTCCCAAATGTCTCCCTGGATCTCTGAAATGCTTCTATCCTCTGATATTCCAAAGTATAGGTCAATGAGTAGCTAGGGTTCTTATCCCAAACCCCATAAAGCGCATAGTATCATTCCTGCTAGTATTGTAAGCACATAGTAGATGCACTAAATTATGGCTCCACTCAGGTTTCTGCTCTTGTCCCAGCTGCAGAGCCACAGAATTTCAGAGTTGGACCATACTTAGCACATTAAATAGGGTCCAATTAAAATGCTGTGGCTATAGATCTCCTTAGAGATGGGAAAGCATCATTGTAGACTTCATAATTCCTGTTACACCAAAAACCTCCTTAAATAACTTGTTTTAAAATCTCAACCCTGTTAAGAATGAATACTAAAAGGGAAGCTATATTCTGAGTACTTTGTCCATAACACCATAGTCACCAAGGAAGCTGTGAGTAGGCCTATCCATTCCAGATCATGAGTTGTCAGTCACCAATAAGCTTATGACCAGAGTCTTACAAATCCTCTCCAGGGCTTTGCTGTTGCTTGTGGTGTTTTTTTTTTAAATAACCAATTCACATCAGCAGTGCATTCCTTTAAATTGTCTTGATGCATGTCTCATACTTCTTCATACATTGGCTTCCATTCAGGGTCAGTCAAATCTGTTCTACATGAGATCCATAAATTTCTCTTGATTCAAGCATCCAAAATAATCATGGAAGGCTTTCATGGGTAAAGACTAGTTGGTTTGGGGTACCTCACCTGGGATCTTTTACTGTACAATATAATGCTCAATTCAACTACTTTCCCCAAAACAGTATGGCTTGAGATGAGCTAGGCCTGATTGGGGATCACATACCTTTTTCTTGGTCAGCATCTGTAAGTAAGGTGGACTTTAGTGTATATAAGGTGGATTTTTGTTATTCTTTCTTATAGTTTAGCTCCCAGTATCTGTAGCCATAACAATCTCTTGTTCCCAGGTGTTAGATATGAGTTCTCATGATCATGACTCAAAACATTTCCACCATGCTTGCACATTGTTATATAATGATAAATAATATAAACATTTGTGCTTAAATTGTAAATATCCACTGCAACTGCACCGTGAAATATAGAGGTGAGGTAATATAAAATTGTGGGACTATTGTGGGCAATATGCCTTCTTTGTTTGTTGCCCTATAAAGCAAGTGGTCACTGGTCAGTGAGTGAGGAACCCTTAGGGTTGAATGCACAAACTGGAATGCTGTGCAAGCCTTGATCAGCCCCCATCAAGTGTTGTAGGGAATCTGTGTTTGCCTCAACTGGCCCCCATTGAGGCTTGAGGGGATTTAGGGAAGTACCCCAGCTGTGGTTACTCACAGTGGTTGACTCCATCAAGATGTAGAGGTAGTTGTCCCCCTTCACTCCAGCCCCTGTGAGAAGGGTTGTTAGGGAATGCTCTAAGAGTTGGTGTTCCCATTATCAACAACTCCCTTTGAGAAGACTAGACTAGAATAATAAAGCTTATTATTTAACCCCCCAAAGTTATCTGCCTGTCTGACCAGATTAAGAGTGAAACTGCTAGCAAGAGAGGTGCTAGAAGCCCTCCTGTGTTTCCTACCAAAGAAATGGCATCACAACTTGTATGCTCTCATCCTGCATATAGGCTCAATGCCAGTCATCTCTGTTCAAAACACTGGCTAAAGGCAATGTAGTTTGCCTCCATTGATGACACACTCTCCAAAGGAGGACCCAAACACCCTCTAGTGCTCTTTTCTGTGACTCCCTTTGAGTTACGGATTCCCTTTTCTGTTCTCTCTCCCCCTGATCTCCCCACCTTGACACAGAAATCATGCTGGCCTCTGCTGGGCAGTACTTTCACAAGAGTTCTTCCTGACCTATAGTATACACTAAACAGATAGTTAGCCAGGGCACCTTTCAATTTCTGGCTGATGTTATACTGCATAGCACTTTTCAGAAGTTCAACAAACTACTGTCCTTCCATACCTGAACTATGTATAAGAGTCCCATACACACAGTCTCTGAATTTTTCAATGTCAAAGATGAGAGCTCCAACTTGTACATTCAATAATGGCTCTCACAGCCAATCAGCTGTCAAATTCAATGGACTTCTAGTAGCCAGAATCTCTCCTGATACAAGACTACCCTTTAACCATCTAGGTTGGCATCAAAGTTTAATGCAAAAAGTTGACTTGGGGGGCAGCTAGGTGGCACAGCGAATAGAGCACTGGCCCTGAATTTAAATCTGGCCTCAGACACTTAGCACAAAACTAGCCATGTGATCTTGGACAAGTCACTTAACCCCAATTGCCCTACCTTCTCCACTCCAAAAAGCCAAAAAAAAAAGTTGATTTGGATTCACAAATGCCAACACTAGCACATATATGAGAAAGCTAAGCAAGGCCTCACAGAATAGGTCAGTTTCTCTTTCTAATGTCTCCAAAGGATACCAAGGGATAAAGTCCAGGCTATTCCTTCTTTCTGTTTTACTGTCTCTGAATTTCCTTTTTGTCTTTTGATTTATAATTTCTCCCAAATGATATATCCACAGGTGAGATTGTTGTGGGGCTTTGCAATGATGACATGTTCTTTCAACAAATCTCTAATCAAAATCACTTAATCCCTGAAATATCTTCATTTGATAATTTTCATGAGTACTTCTGTCTCCTCTGTGTCAGTATTCACACAACACACACACACACACACACACACACACCTCCCCTAAAATAACTATGTGACCAAAATATTTGATAAATACTCACCAAAACTAACCCTAGTTAAAACAACCTCAGCTATAGATCAATACTCTCCCATTGATGGTATGCCTTCCATAGCTTTTCCTCAGATTCTTTTAGTGACTTTCTAAAAGCAATGAGATCATTCAGATAAACCAGCATCTCTAACTAGTTCATTACCACCTACCACTATCAGTAACCACTGAAAAATGAGAGGCGCATGAGAATCCCTTCAGGGATGTGTTCAATTTCATAAAATGAAGAAGGCTTCTTTATACCCACCTCTGCAATGGAGATCTGTCAGTATCCACTCAACTGCCCAGCAGATAAGCCATGGAATCCTGACCTGATATCAAGGGTTTTCAATCGGGGGTCCAATAATTATTTTTCCTAATATTTTGATCTTTGTATTTTCAA
This sequence comes from Pseudochirops corinnae, assembly GCA_028646515.1. Classification (NCBI taxonomy): domain Eukaryota; kingdom Metazoa; phylum Chordata; class Mammalia; order Diprotodontia; family Pseudocheiridae; genus Pseudochirops; species Pseudochirops corinnae. The sequence continues at coordinate 217,002,658 of CM053587.1, read as the reverse complement.
TATAATTGGTAGCTAATTAATCTAATTGGTTGTAATCCTATGTATTTTACTTATGAATTTAAAAAATATATTTTGAGAAGAGGTTCACAAGTTTTTTCAGACCATCGAAGGGGTCCATGACACAAAAGTTAAGAGCCTTTATTTTATACCTTAGGATTTTAGTCCTTTGAGGTCAGGGACTGTCTCTCTTTTTATATTTGTATCCCTAGCACTCAGGACAGTGCCTGACAAATAGCAAATACTTAATAATTGATTTTTCATTCATTACTTCATTTGTTCATCCTGAAATAATGGTTTTCTTTACTGATCTACCTTCATTCTTCATTCAGGGTTCCAGAGTCCACACATATCCTAATGTTCCCAGTCTTTTTTCATACCACTCCATGGGTGACGGAAATGAACAATGGGACCCAGTAAAAATACCATGGCCAAAAAAAGTCTCTTTTCAGTGATTTCTTAGGTTCTCCATTTCTGGTAGAATGATTTTCCAGAAGGACGCTTAGAAAGGTCAGGAGTGATGGATATTAAAACATTCCAGCCCGAGTGTTGTTTGAGTTTCTTCCTAGAAAGAGCTTTCCATTCCTCAGGTATCAGGTAATCTCTAACCTCCAAATCTCTCAGAGACACCCCTGAAGTTGAGGGCTTAAGAAGCATCCTGGGAGAGCTGGGATGCAACAAATCTCTTTGCTTTCCAGCCAGCACTATCTTGTATCCTCCTGTGAGCTTTTGGACAGGAGGCAAGGATGGTCAGGGTTTTCAAATTCTAGTCCATTGCTTACAACCCACAGTACTTGGTGAGTGCTTTAATAATGCTGGAGCTGTTCCCAGTCAAAGCAGAGACTCAAGAAATGGAAGAATTGGTTTAATGACTAAACCCAAAGAGTCATTAATAGTTTGATGTCAACCCCAAAGGAGATCTTCAGTAGTGTGCTCCAGTGATCTGTGCTCAGTTCTGTGTTGTTTAATGTTTCTAACACTGGTAAGTTAGGTACAAGAAATCAACTTTAGAGATATAAGATGGAGGTAATGAGGCTAGAAAAAATAAGACCTAGGGATTTTAGTGGACTATAATATGAGTCAACAGTATGAAATGGTAGCCAAGAAAGAAGGTGGACTCTTAAAGTGCCTTGAGAGGCACGGCTTCCAGAAATAAAAGAGCTGATAATTCCACTGTATTCTGTCCTGGTTAAATTACATCTAGTGAGTTATTCAGCACTATTAAGTTCTGGTATCATATTTTAGGAAACACAAATAAGACAGAAAATTTCCACAGGAAGATAAACAGGATGTTGAAGAACAAGTCCACATCCTATGAGCATCAAATAAAGGAAATGGGAATGCTTAATCTGGAAAAGCAAAGATTCATTATTACAAAAGAGAAATATAGTGGGGTGAAGGTGGGGTGTAGAGTTATTAGGAAGTTACAATATTTTTTAAGTACATCAATAAAACACTAGTTTAACAAAATTACTGGAAGAAAAAGAGTAGGGTAGCATTATAATTATTTTGAAGTATCTAGATGGATTTGATTATTTTTTTCTATTTTCCCTCTTAATTTTTTTCTTTAAAAAAATTCTTTACGAAAATGAGTAGCTCTTTGGGAGGATCAGAAGAAGGGAGAGAATGATTCAAGAAATTAATCTGGAACTATGTCCCAAAAGTTGCTAAACTACACAAATCTTTTACCCTTAAGATACCACTATCAGACCTATATTCTATAAAAGAAAGAAGAAGCCGCATTTGAACTCATGAGGAAGTATCTTCCTGACTACAGGTCTAGTACTCTATCCATTGTGCCACCTACCTCCCCAATGTAAAGGAATACTATTGTCCCTATAAGAAATGACAAAAAGAAAGATTTCAAAATAACTGGGGAAAACATGTATGAATTAATGCAGAGTGAAGTGAACAGAACCAGAAGAACAATTTAAAGTGAAATGACATCAAAAAAATTAACAATTTCGAAAGATTTACTTATTTTAATTGAAATAATATGATTCCAGAGGACCCAGGATAAAACATGCTACTTACCTCCTGAGAAAGAGCTGATAGACTAAATATGCAGAATGAGACACACATTTTTAGACATGGCCAATATGGAAATGTGTTTTGCTTGACTATCTATATTTGTTACAAGGCTTTTGTTTTTCTTTCTTCCTGGCAGGGGAAGGGGAACTAAATGAAGGGAAGGAGGAGAAAACAAAACTTTGTTAATTTAAAATTGTTTTTAATTTAAAAAATAAACTTAGGTAAAGTTAAGAAAAGATAGTAATAAAAATTTAATTTTCAAAAGAATATCTGAAAGAAAGAATATACAGAAATAGTTTAAATTGGTCATAGGTCCTCCAGAAGAACATGAGAAATCAAAAAACATAAAACACCAAAAGGCAATAAGTAATACAAGAAAACAGCCCAAACAAAATCTGCAAATGGCTGGAAGAAAGATCTTTAGTTATAAAGGAAAGAAAATTCAAGTAACATATGATTATTCCACACTCCATTAGTAAATGCAGAAGGAAATGGAATAGTATATCTAAACAGCAAAGATGTTCAAGCTAAAATCCAAAATGACAAACCCTATAAACTTGAATCTAATCAGAGAGTGGAAGGAGTAACCTGGGGGGCAGTAGGAGACTACCTTCTCTGAGAAAGTGTTATGCTTCCATGAATAACATTCTGTCCCAAGAGAAGAGATATGCAAGTTCCTAAGGCCAGCTGGCATCCAGATTGGTGTGAAGACATGGATGAGATAGTATAGCCAATAGGATGGAGAATAGTCATAGGCAGAGTAGAGTTTAGAATTCATCCAAGTGCTTTAAGATACAGGTTAATTTCTTCAATGGAGTACTACTTCTAACCACATTACTTTCCTCATGAATTGATACTTTTAAGTTGTCTCTCCTGGATCTGTTTTCCAGGTCAGTGGTTTTTTCAAGGAGATATTTCACATTGCCCTCTATCTTTTCATTTGTTTGGATCTGTTTGATAGTATCTTGATTTCTCATGAAGTCATTTGCTTCCATTTGTTCCACTCTAATTTTGATGGAATTATTCTCTTCAGAATGCTTTTGAAATTCTTTTTCCATCTG
>CM053587.1:216971859-216999069 GCA_028646515.1 Pseudochirops corinnae | reverse complement strand
TTAGGAAGTTGCTGGGTCCCTCCCCCACTTCTGGCTCACTGAAAAAAAAAGAACCACAGGACCAAAGCCCGAGACCACTATCCGGATCCAGGCCACTCAACGCGAGAGCACTTGGCCTCTGAACGATCGCTTGGTCCCCCTGCAGTCAGAGCTCTGAAGCAGCAATGCAGAGGCAGGTGCAGGACCTCCGCTTTCCACTTCTCAGCCCTGGAGGCAGTTTGGCTGGACCACTTTTCTCCCACGACCTCGCAAGCCCCACTGACCTAATTCTGGATACTGCCGCAGCTGCCACCAATCCGCTCACCCGAAGCTCCAGCCAGGGCGTGGCTCCTCTTGTCCAGCCACCTCTGGGACACAGCTGGGTTTCAGGCCAGGCTGGTTTCTGTTCTCAGTGCTAATATGGTTCCTCATAGCCGAGCTGTCTTTAGTGGAAAGTATATTTGTGTGCATTTTGGAGTTCTAGAATTAGTTTAGAGTCATATTTTATGGGTATTTTGGGGTGGCTATGTGAGAGCTGCGATATGTTGCTGCTCTTACGCCACCATCTTGGCTCCACCTCATGAATTGATACTTTTAAGAAACATGGAGAACAACAGAAAGAACAGACAATAGAGCAATATTTACATAGGAAATAACTCAGGAATTGACTAAAAGAGTCTTCAAATGTAGTACTTCAGAAGCTTTAACCCTACAAGGAACAAAAAGAGGTTAAAGAAGGAAATAAGAACATAAAACATTTGTAAAGAAATAAACTTTCAGAAAAGACAAGGGAAGGAAATTAACGAGGAAAACAAAGCCAATAAAATCTTCTTATAAAAAGGCATAGAAAAAACTAACAAACATAAGTTGGAAAGGCAGGATGAATTTAAACTAACAATAGAAATAAGAGAAGAAAAAGAAGTAGGAGATAGGGGAGGAAATAGACAACTAAACAAATGAAAGAAAAAATAATTTAAGCAAAACCAGAAAATTAGAGGGAAAGATGCCAAATGAGAATGGAAAGTGAGGAGAAAAAAGCCTATGAAACTTGAGCAGCATCAGGATAATGTAAGCAAATTAATTTTAGGGGAAAAGCAATGACTTAAGAGAAGAGAAAAATTAAATGTTAAAAACTAGAAACACAGATAGAGAAAAACACAAACTACACTCATAACTTTAAGTGTGAATGGGCTAAATAATCTAATAAAATGAAAAAGTGACAATCACCAAGAAAACAAAACTCCACAATTTATTGCTTACAAGAAATATAACTAACTAAAAAGCAAAGACATGAATAAAATCAAAATGAGAGGCTGGCACAAGATTTACTATGCATAAGGATAATCATAAAAGAAGCAGGAGTTAAATTCATATTATCAGACAAATCAAAAATAAAAATTCACAATATCAATAGAAATAAACAAAGAAATTATATTATACTTAAAGGAACTATCAACAATAAACGAATGTCAATATTAACTGTATATGAACCATGTGGCAAAGCATCTACATTCACTGAGGAAAATAACTGAATTATAAAAAGACACACAAAGTAATACAATAAGAATAGGAGACTTATGATGTTCCTGGGCTCAAGTTGGACAAATCCAACAGAAAGTTGTTGTTTTTTTTTTTCCCAAAGGAAAATATACAACTGAAAAACTGTTGAATTTAGAGCTAAAAAACTTACGGTATACTTTTTGAATGGGACCACTAAGGAAGAGAGAGATGGAGGCAGAGACAGAGAGAGACACAGAGAGAGAGAGAGAAAGAGAGAGAGAGAGAGAGATAGAGAGAGAGGTGTAGCTGAGCCCCACATGACATTTTTACAAAACTAGAGCATTATTAGGGCACAAAGAAATGGCAATTAAATGTAAAAAAGCAGAAATACTAACCACATCTTTTATGGACCACAATGCAATAAAAATAATCATCAATACAAGAAACCTAATCAAAAGAGGCAGATCTAAATGGAGACAATAATGAAATCCTAAACAATGAGTATGTCAGAGAACAAATCATAAAAGTAATAACTATTTGAAAGACAAATGATGAGACAACATACCAAAATGTCTGGAATGCAGCTAAATCAGTCCTCAGAGGAAAAGGTATATCCCTAAAAACATACATTAACAAGATTTAAAGCTAAGATAGACCTAGTCCAACTCTCTCATTTTATAGGTCAAAAAAATGAAACTCAAAGAGGTTATAAGCAACTGGTCTGAGATCACACAATGGCAGAAAGAGGCTTCAAATTCAAAACCCTCTAACTCCTTATCTACCACCCTTTCCACTATACGAAAGTATACAGAAGAGTATCCTCTGCTGATAACAAACAAATCAATTAACCATGACCAACTTGGCTTATAGTTTATCCAAGGAAAATACTGTTTTCGGCTTCAAAGACAAGACCTTAATTATTTGATTTATTAGCCTCTGTCTCTTTCCTACTTATTCCTATTTTTCCACATAGCTTGCTTGAGGAAATACTAAGTGTGATCAAATACTAAATCACTCTGCTCCAAATGTAAATACACAGGGGGAAAAGCACATTCCAAAGGAAATATAGAAACAAAATAAATTGTTTCTATTTCCAGTAGGGAAAACTAAGAAACAGTGTTATTGTATCTCACATAACTAACTAGTGAGAAATTTGGCCAATCACCAGTTAGTCCAAAAGCACAGAAAACAGACTTAGTAACATTTAAGCTTTTAGAATGTTATATTTGTGAGGGCATGAGACTTTCAGGGATCTATTTTCATATGAAAAGATTGGAAGCTAGCTGATTAGCAGAGACAATGGATTTGCCCCTGGGTGTGGATAACCTTTGTCAGAGTTAAAGCTGGTTGGGAGTTGTGGGGACGGTAGTAAGGGTGGTATAACCAGGAACCAACCCTGAGGATGTTCGAAGAGTAAGAACTTGGCACCTGATGAGGATCCTGATGCTAAAAAAAAATGGCCAACCCCAAAGCAAAGACACTGAGGGAACAGATGTGGAGACTTCCCCTTCATCCTCTGGCAAGGGGCTCTGGTGCTGTCTAAAAGACATGAGCAGGGTCTTAGTAGAGGATTTCAGTTTAGTCAGCTGGAAACTGTGGAAACCATAACCAACCAGCTGAACAATATGCTCTGCAAAAAGCAGGCTCAGTGAGCACAGCAAAAAAACAAAACAAAACAAAAAACACACACACACACACCCCTACCCAAAATGCCTCACCCACTGAGAAGTGGTGCAGAGAAATCACAAGAGGACATCTCTGGCCTTGCAGCATTGAAGGTATAAGCTGCCCATCTGCACTGCCTCCTGGATCTCTCTGCACTTGGTTACCATCCCCATTGACAGTAGGCAGATGTGCAGGAGAGCGTACCCTAAATTTATGGGTAAAAAACTTCTTTTGTAAATCTACTGACTAAGCTCTTCCAGTAAGTGTCTTTGTTTTGAGCTAACTGTGTCTGGGTAACAACTGAAAGGTAAATACCTTGAAGGAAACAGCTCAAAGGAAAGTATCCCCAGGGAGCCTACCAATGAGTTGAAGGGAGAGGATAGTGCAAAGAGGTGCTACATACTTAAAACAACCATACAACTGGGTCATAATGGGAATGTTCTTTACTCTCTTAGCTCAAAGCCCACATCCAAAACACCTGATAATAAGTGTGTGTGTATGTATGTGTCTGTATGTCTTTATGTATGCATATATGTGCGTATATACACACACACATTTATTATCAGGCATCCTGGGTGGGGGCTTTGAGATGTGTGTGTGTGTGTGTGTGTGTGTGATTTTTACTTAACCTGTGATTTTATTGATATAGGGAATTCCCAATGAGGAAACTCCCTTTACCAATGCAGATCAACATCTCTTTTGCTACTTAGAGTCTTAGAGAGTTAAAGTCTTAGAGCACTGGGGCTGGAGTCAGGAAGACTTGAGCTCAAATCCATTCTCAAGACTTTGTTTGCCTCGATTTCCTCATCCCTAAAATGGGGATAATAATAGCACCTTTTTCTCAGGATTGTTTTGAGGATCAAGTGAGATATTATTTGTAAAGTATTAAACTTAATATCTAGCACATAGCTATAGTGATCATCGTCGTCGTCCTCATAGTTGCATGGGATGCCTAGAAGATAAGTAATTTGCCCAAGACTACACGGTCAGTATAGTTCAGAGGTGGGTCTAAAACTTAGATCATCCTGAATGGGTCTCTCTCCACAATGTCTCTTCACATTTATCCACACCATAGCAAATATTTCTCTTTGTCTCCTCGGGGCAATGTTTCCAACTTTGGGTGAGGTTTAGATGCGCGTAAACAGGAAGGAGAGAATAAAGGGAGAAGAGAGAAATCACATTTTTAAAAGTTTTATTATTATTACTGATGTGTAACAATAAATAGTAAGCTTTTTAGATGTAATGAAATGTATTTGTATGTTATATATTTGGACCAGAATCTTTCCATTCCTTTAATGTATTATTTGAGATGCTTCAATTTTTTAATTTTTATTATCTTTTGTTTAATATCACCTTCATTTTTAAAATATCTCTCTTCCCTCCCTTACATAGAGAGTCATTTCTTGTAACAAAGAATTAAAACAAAGGAGAACAAAAACAGTATTCAGCAAGACTAATCTATACATCAACCAAATTTGATAACATATACAATGCTCCACACCCCAAATACCCTACCTGTTAAAAAAAAAAAAAGGAAGTCAGACATGTCGATTTTCAAAAAAGTCAGTCCAAGCTTTGTCTTCCTAGATAACTCTGGTCCATTTATTCCCATAAATCCTATACAAGAGGTCCACCCAACATACAGGGGACTTCCTATAGATTTCCTTACAAATATACATCATTCTTACTTCTTTTTCTGGTCCCACATTTCTTTAGTCTCTTTTCTACCACTTTCCCTGAGGAATATTCCATCGATGATATATTCCAACTTGTTCACATCCACCCATGAATCTCTTTCTTTATTGCCCTCTGAGTTAGTTGAATTTCTCAGAAACTATAGTGTTGTAGTTTTCTTTTTTTTACAGTCACACACCATCACCAAAATAATATCAAAATTTAAAGAACAGACCTTGTTTCAGGAGGAAATCTGTAGTCATTAGAAGTACTACATAATTTCCAAAATGCAAACCAGCCAGATCTTCTCTTCCTATTAGATTTTGGACCATAGTCATTGTCCTTATATGGTTGACTAGCCAAGATATCAATACTAATGGACCTGTTTCATGTGTTGTCTATCCAAACTGCATATCTTAGTCTGGACAATACGCTGATGACTATGATAAAATTTAATAGATATAAAAGCAAAGTGCATCATTTGCATTCAAAGAATCAATGGTACAAGTCCAGGAAGGAGGAAGTGTGAACAGACAATAGTTCTTATAAAATCTAAGAATCATAGTCTACTACAAGCTCAATTTAAAGCCACAATGTGTGATACAGTAGATATAAATATTAATGTGGTCTGATTGCATTGAGAAGTTTATAAAGCAGTAACATGTCCAGAATAAGGGAGAAGACCATCCCATTATACCCTGCCCTGATCAAATCAAATCAGGACTATTGCATTCCATTCTGGTCACCACATTTCAGGAAAGATTGATGAATTAGAGAATATCTAGTAGCAGTAACCAAGATATTGAGAAAGACTAGAAAACATGGGGCAGCTAGGTGGTTCAGTGGATAGAGCCCCGGATCTGGAGTCAGAAGATTCATCTTCCTGAGTTCAAATCTGGCCTCAGACATCTGTATGAAGCTGGGCAAATCACTTAATCCTGTTTGCCTCAGTTTCCTCATCTATAAAATGAGCAAACCACTACAGTATTTTAACCAAGAAAACCCTAAAAGGGGTCACAAAGAGTCAGACAAGACTAAACAACAAACAACAACAATAGAAAATATGACATAAAAGAATTACATAAAAGGAATTTGGTGATGGGCAAAAAGTCAGAATTACATATTAATTGTCCTCAAGTATTTGAATAGTTGTGGAAGGTGGAACCAGGTTTGACCTATTTGACCCCAGAGAGTAGAACTAGATACAATGGGTGAGTTTTTCAGAAAGGCAGATATAGGCTTAATATGAGGAGAAACTAAACAATTAACATCATCCAAGCATAGACTACTGCTTTAGGCAGTAAGGGTCTCCCCTTGCTTCAGATCTACAAGCAGAGGCTAGACCAATTAATTCATCAAGACACTTTCATTAAGTGTCTACCATGTGCCAAGTACGACACCAAGCACTGGATGGGAATACAAAGAAAAGCTGATGATGATGATGATGATGATGACAATGATGATGATATGATGGTGATGATGATGATGATGATGATATGATGGTGATGATGATGATGATGGTGATGATGGTGATGATGATGATGATGATGATGTCAATCATGACAATGATACCAGCCCCCAAGGAACTTACATTATAAAGGAGAGAATATATGACCACTTTTCAGGGATGTTACAGACTGGATTCTTATCCAAGTCCAATTTCAATCAATTAATCATTCAACATGTATTTATTAAGGATCTAGTATGTGTTGGCCTTTGCTAAGTGGGAGGGATAAGGCTGAATTAAATGGTCTCAAAGGTCTCTTGAAACTGAGTTTCTACAATTCTAACAGATTCCATAACCTTAAAATAAGCCAAACAAAAATAAATACCTTAGAAAAAGTGACATTACAAAAAAAGAAAAAAAGGGGAAAAGGAAGTCTCAGTGACTGAAAGTGTAAAAATCTAGGTCATGGAAAGAAAATACACAACAGGAGAGAGCAGATAACACCAATACAGAGGAATGTCTTATATTTTAAATTTACTATTTAATAATCTGAAAAGACATTTATACTTCAACATAGCTGTACCCAATTATGCACACCACATTAGTGATTAAATTGTGCGAAATTATATGTTTCCTTTGAAAAATTATGGCTATGTTGGCGGGAAGAAGAAGCACAAAAGATTGAATACGACTCTAAATTAAACATTCATTTCAAAGATATCTGACAACTAAGTATTTGATTTAAAGACCCATTACTGATTCGTTTATTTCACATTTCTTTTAAACCATTTTAGAATGCATTATATACCCATGCCAAGTGGGAAAGACTTCAAACATGAAGCCACTGATGGACTGTATGTCTGTCCTCTAAGAACCAGACTAGCTAAATCCAGAAGCATACACCACCCAATCAACTGCCATGTGATAAAAAAAACTTTCTACTCACAGGAATCTGAAGACTAGCTACTAAGTGATAGAAGGGTTGTGGTCTGTAATGGTGGAGGGAATAACCACACCAATGGAATCTCAGATGTCATATTGAAGCTAAGCATATACTCATTGAGGAATTCCATAATTAAGGCTGATTTGTAACTTCAAATATTAGTTGTGCATGAAACAATCATCATGATTGTCTAAGTGGAAAGAAAATTGTGTAGCCTGTACCAGCTTCTGAAAAGGTCAACCCATATAAAATGGCAAGATACCTTTCTTGGTTAATTGCTTCAAGGATCTGAGCTCTATGTGGTGTTTGAAAGTGAGATTAACCTTACTAGAGCTCTTCTCCCCAAAATAATTAAAGGAAGTATGTCTATGATAAGCATAATTATCCTTGTGGTTCATTATAGTCTCTGCCTTCTGTTCTCTGATCCCTTGGATATGCCTTATGCCAATCATGACAGAAAGAAAGAATTCAAGAGATTTTAGGGAAAACCTTCATTTCAACAAGAAGAAAATCCCCATATACACCAAAATATTTATAGCAGCACTCTTTGTGAGAGCAAAGAACTGGAAACAAAGTAGATACCCACTGACTGGAGAATGGCTAAAAAAATTTTGATATATGAACATAATGGAATATTACTATACTATAAAACTGATATATGTGATGAATACAGAGAAGCTGAGAAAGATCTATATGAACTGATGAACAATAAAGTAAGCCAAGAAAACAATATGCAAAATAACTATAACAAATATAAATGGAAAGAACTACATACCAAAAAATCAAAAGTGAATGTAAAAAAATATCAACACCAAGCAGGACTTGAATGAAATTATGTGAGGGGACCCCCCCCCCAACCCATTACTTCTTTATAGAGGTTGAAGGCCCACAAGAGTTACACATTACATATGTTTTCAAACTTTATTTAACATATTAATTAGTTGTGCTGATTTTTTTTATTTTTTCCAAAAATGTTCTTTTTTAAAATACTATTTGTTATGTAAGATGGCTCTCTTGGAAGAAGAGGGAGGGATACTTGAGGTAATTATGCTGATGTAAGAAACCGAAGACATCAACAAACAAAAACTTATTTTTTAAAAAATTATATTAGGGAGTTGTGATTAATTAGGGGTATTCTGAGATTGGCATATTCACAGGATCTCTAGAATGAAGCTCTTTAAATGGCAGATCTGCCCTACATTTTGAACTCTAATGATCAATAGCATGGCTTAACCCACTGTGCCAGCTACCATTTTCTATGTTCTGAAAAAATCGAATGCTAATATGAGTCATTTAAGTATGGAATAATATAGTTCTAGACATTCTTTCTAAATTACATTTTGATACATATGTAATTACAATTTCCAAATTACATATATAAAGAAAAAATTTTAATCATTTAAGTTCGATAATCTATTGGTCATCTGTTTCCTCTATGACAATTAGTTTCTTGAAGTCTCTGATGACTGAAGTTCTGAACCTCTTGCCATTTTTCCAGGTTCAATGTAGCTGTTTTCAGTATAGCTAGGCCCCCATTAGTGTGAATAATGAATTGCCCAAAGCAGTTACAGTATTCGAATAAGTACAGCAAATTTCCATTGGGTTGGAACCAATTGCTAATGCATTTTACATCATTATAACTTCATATAGGACAAATTCTAATACATGCAATCACTTCGGGGGATTAATTGTTTGAATGCTATAAACCTTGGCTCAGGCACCACCTAGTATACTATATTTACTACCTGACCATGCAAAAGATACATAAATCACATAGTAAAAGCATATTGAACTAAGAAATTAAATACACACACCCACAATGTGAAAAACAAATAAGAAAATCATTCTCTGTCCAATACATACATGGGTTTGACCTCCCAAGTTTGGAGGGACAAGATAGAAAGCTGGTCAAGGGAATAAGGAAATTGGGCTCATCACATAAGCAAATAAAGTGAGAAAGCTGTAAATCAGGCCCCCATCTCCTTTCAATGAGTCTCTTAGCAAGGCTGGAGATCTGCAATGCCCTTCAACTCCGCCAATAAGCATCAGGATTCTGCTGGGACTCCCAGGTTCAGAGGACACAGAATAGCCTTGTTCCATGTGTTCTTTTCTGTCCCCTACTCTAATCACAGCCTAGAGTTTGCCTCTCCAATGCCTGTCTGTCCCCAAGGCTCTTCCTTCTCTTCTCTTCTTTTCCCTTATTCATGCTACCTGACACCAGTTTTCATCCCAGTACCAGCCTCCTAGGATTATGACAAGCTAGACTTTTTCCAATGAAAAGCAGCACCCAGCTTGCTCTTATTACACTGGGAAAATGACTGGCTGAATATTGATAAGTAAGAAACATATTTAGGTCTCATATATAGTAGACTGTATATAAAATATTAGAAATAGTAATCTCTTGAGAATACTGAAAATTTATCCCAGAGATTCATGTATACCATGTTAGAAAACTGGCTCATTCTCAACCACAATAGCAAAAAGGCTTTATATAAGAAAAGATGTACATCTCCTATAGCACCTAGCACAATGTTGGGCACATGGTAAGAATTTTATACTTGTGGGCTAAATACGGTCAAACCTACTTCACTTAAGTCTTGTTAAAAAGAAATGTAAAGATCATTTTAATTGAAATGCTTAATATTAGCTGAATCATAAGTTAGTGCCTATTTTCCCAAAGAAACCAAAATGAAAATACAAATACACACACACACACACAGCATAAAAGATGTCTTTAAGTCACTACAGTGGATAACCTATCACCAAACACCTCTTTCCTCTTGCAACAGCCAATGTGTCTCATGGGCCTTTTTCAGGCAGGGTAGTTATCAACACCCACCGTGCACAGCAGGTCAGTTAACAATATCTTGTATTTTGAGCATTTTTCCTCAAGGAATCAAAGCGCTTCGTGTCACTGAAACATTATGTTCCCAGGCCACAAATCAGTATTAACCCAAACTAATCTAGTAATAAAAAAATTTATTTTAAGACTATCACATTTTTAAACAATGCTTTTATAAATATTACAGCATTTACCATGCTACATGCTATATTACTAATCCACACGGTCACCATTTTAACATTGCACGTTTAGAAATTACAAGAAAACAATGACCCAGAAACAGCTGATCAAGGCATCAGTGGCCTTCTTCAGCCGGAGCTTACCCATATGGTTACAAACAACTGACGATGAACCACAGGACTGTATTATAAATCATTACTTAAATAAGAAGCTTTTATGGACAATTTTGTGTCTTTTGGTACTCAGTTAACAATAAATTAAATTTTAAAATTGCCTGCCTAAAACACGATGGGTCATAATGATCAGAATATTATATTGTTTGTATAGCTGATAGCATAAAGATCATGAAGAGAGTAGTTTTATTCCATAATGGGAAGTGTTATGTATTAAGATATCGAGAGAAGGATTAAACTTCTATGAAGCAATGTCAGTGACAACTGGTATTTCACACCTGAAACTGCACAATGTTGTTGACTACCATTGCTCATCTTAATCAAGAACCAGGATACTCATTTCTACTTGTACATTCTAATAGGGATAATATAAACATAAAAGTGATTTTCCTTCCCTCTTTGGGCATGCACATATCCTGCCTTTGAGCTCTACTTACACAAACAAATTTACACAGATTGTTTTTCATTTCACGACCACAAGCTACATTTCATGCTTCAGTAGATGTATAAATAAAACATTAAAACACAGACTTAAAATACGTAGTATATAGCTCACTGTACACTGGAATGCTGATTTCTAACATTTATCAACACAGTTTTTTCTCCAGTATGGAGGGAGACAGAATTGATGCTATCCCCAAAACTAGATTATATCTTATATATGACCTAGAGGTCGAGGTACAAACATGAAATCTCATTGTGCCTAGTTAATATCATTATCTCTCTGTTCCAAAGATATAAACCAACAGCCCCAATCATACTGTTTTAAGGCAATAGATCTCATCTTCACAATTGATGGAGCTTTGAGCTGCCTGAAAACTTTAATATCAGGTACAGACAATATGCACTTGGATTTTATATAACACTAAGAAAGGTTTCGACAGAGAAATGTTCTTGGATCCCTTGAGAAATAAAACACAAATACTTTTACATACAAAATATGACTATATTCTATATCAGCAAACTATTTCCCTAAGATTTTAGCCTCAATATTCTATACTTTTCATTGCCTTTCGAGCCTAAATGAGAAAATACTTATTTTTCATTCTATATTACATTCCTGAAAATGTTCCTCCCTAATTTTAATCAGCATGGTATTTCACTGCCATCACTGAAAGGAATTTATCAGAACACCTCTGGGCATGTATATTGCTATTCTAGAAGCAATTCAAGTTGGTTTTTCTTAGGCCTAACTACAATTCTGAACTAAGTTTTAACTTAGCTTGTGACTTAATTTCCTTATTGTCCAATATTCTCTTCTGAAGAAATGAAGTTCCTTAAACTGATAAACAATATGAGCCACCTCATATGTTGGTGAGCCCAATAAGCTAACAGGTATTAAAATCCCAGAAGAGAGAAAAGGAATAGCAGATAATTGCTTCAAACCTAAAATTGTCTACAGTTGCAAAACCTATAATTCTGATAAATTTACCTGTCATTCAGAATTATTATAACGTAGGCTTCTTTTCACCAAGAATCACTGTGGCAAAAATACAACTTCTCATATTTCTATTTAATTCTGCTTTCAGCACTCTACTCTGACTTCCAAATTTTTTTTCCTAGACTACAGTTACATACCTGATTTTGCAAATCACATATCCTGTTCCAGTGTAGCTCCTCTTAATCAAATGAAATTTATATTAATTCACCTATCATGGCCTTGTGACTGGAAAGATTATCTATTGTTCCTGAAACAAGACACTATTTTTCTTTCTCATTCATTTCATCATGTAAATTATTAGTTCTAAATGGCTGTTAATACAAAACTTTGACAATAACTTAAAACTAATTCCAATTGCAATCTTCTTGTTAATAAAACAAAAAGAAAAGTCATCACATTAATCTTTTTAAAATTAATAATATCCAGTACTAAACAATCAAAAAGAAGGGGCACCTGGTCTAATCACCTATTCAGTTCCATTTTGCACTCTTATCCATCATAACTATTTAAGTATATAGC
The DNA here is from genome assembly GCA_028646515.1 of Pseudochirops corinnae. Lineage (NCBI taxonomy): Eukaryota > Metazoa > Chordata > Mammalia > Diprotodontia > Pseudocheiridae > Pseudochirops > Pseudochirops corinnae. Next base: position 216,986,706 of record CM053587.1, on the reverse strand, counting down.
ACACAGCTCTCTGCCTCAAAAAAAATGGCTTGAATTAGTTCTTTTTTAAAAAATAAATCCATTAAGGCATTATTTAGTTGCATAAAGGAAAGGTACTTTATTTATGTAATACTGATGATCACAGTAATAATTACCAAGTTTTACAACCGTCTTACCACACTTGCCTTTCTATCACCTCTTTCTGGTAATGAAAAGTGATCCTGGCAATTTGCTCACTGCTTAGAAAAATCCTAGCACTGTCTCCAGTACCCATGTGGACCAAGTCTTGTAGTTGATAATTCTATTTAATCGAAATCCTTCTAAAATGGAGAGAATTAAACTCAAAATTCATACGGATTTCATAAGCAACATCAACATAAGTAAGAATGATAATTACAGGTTGGTTGTTTATACAACGCAATTTTAGAATTATTTTTTCCCATTTTTCCTTCATGATATTTTTAGCTCCCTGGGCCTCAGTTGCCTCAACTGTAAAATGAAGAAACACTGGACTAGATGGTCTATAAGGCCCTTTCCAGCTTTAGATCCTATAATTCTTCCTTATTCCTTCTTCTTTCTCTTCCTTTTCCCCTAATCTACTAAGAAGGTACAAAAGTAAATCCATCCATGCTAGTTCTCTAATAACAAAGCTGAATGTCACAATGAAATACAGTATTCACCATCTCCCGGGAAAGAAAAACAAAATGAGCCTAGCATTGACTGATCAGGGAGGCGCAACTAAGTCCAATTTGCCTTACAACGATATCATCTAAGTTGATGCCAGAACAGTGAACAACCTGTCAGACTGGAGAAGCAACCATATGCACCCGGAAGCAGCTGGAAGTGCCCAGTCTGGGAGAGAATTAATCCCATTCAATAGATGGAACCTAAACCCTGTCTCTTTCTTGAAAACCTGATGGATCCATACAAACTTTCTGTGCCCCTTTTATGGCACACATGGAAGTGCACTTAATAGCTTTGACTCTCACCAAAATGTCAGGTTAGTTTTCATGGTAAAACTAGCTCACTCGCTTTCTGTTTCCCTCTCTGTCTCTCCTCTCTCTCTTTCCCTATCGCTCTTCCTTTATCTCTCCCTCTCTCGTCTTTTCTCCCTCCTTCCTTCCATGCTCTCTCTTTCTCTCCTTTTCTCTGCCTCCTGTCTCTCTCCTCCCTTCGTCCTCCCCACCCCAGTGTGTTTCTGTCTCTGTCTCTTTGTCGATGTCTCTCCTATCTCTGTTTCTCTCTCCCACGCACACCCGCTTTCTCTTTCACTCTTCCTTCCTTTCTTTCGGGGAATACCACTGGATATAGGGAAGGAAAGAGTAGCATCTCTCGCTGCCACCCGAACTCAGCCCCTCATCCCGTAGAAGGAGTGTGTATGTGTATGTGTGTGCGTGCGTGCGTGTGTAACTTGGGTGTGTGATTTGGATGCCTGGATCTGAGGGGCAGGCTGGTGAGCGAGCTTGTTTGTTTGTTGGTTGCTAGAGCCAAGGAAGGAGAAGAAGGAAGAGGAGGAGGAGGAGGAGGAGAGGGAAGCAGCCGGTGCCCCCATGTTTCCAGCCAGGGATGCTCCTTTTGGGGCACACTTTGGTGCAGTCATAAACCCAAGAAGCCGTCAGCAGCGGCGATGCACACATACACACACGTCCCCACGCGCGCACGCGAGCGCACAGACACAAACACACACGCTCCCCCCGTGGCCCCACAATCCCCCTCCTCCCCTTGCCCCGATGCCCAGCCCGGGTGCGGGGTGTGCTTCGCCTTACCTGGCTCGGGCGGCCGTGATCACCGTGGCCGTGGCCGTGGCCGTGGGGACGCCGCGGCTGCAGCCCGATAAGCCCGGTGCCTGCTCCAGCCGCGGCTGTCGGGGTCTGGGGGGCGGAGGTGGAGACAGGAGGAGGAGCCCTGGAGAGGAGGAGAAGCAGGCGGCTTTGTTACTCCAGCGAGCAGCCGCCGATCCAGCCGTCACCATGACAACCGGCGGCTGGCTGAAGCTGCCGCGGGGACTTCGAGGGCCCGGGACGCGGCGGCCGGCGGTGCTTCTGTTACCAGCGCCCGGGCAGCGCTCCGTTCGTCCCCCACACACTGTCCTACACCCCCCAGAACGTTTCCGTTCTCCCTCCGGCGTGCACCCGTGTCCTCAGGGAACTGGGTCCCACGGCCGTCTTTACACTTCTTCCACCTCCTTTGGAATGGACTCTGCAGTAAAGTCAGGGTCGTGGAGACCCCCACCCTGGGATCCAGGAGTCACTTCACCCACGCCAAAATTAAGGATTGGGAATTCAATCGAATGTACTTATTAAAAGCCTGCAGTGTGCAAGAAGACATCACCCCAGGCGCCGTGTAAGAAATGCCTTTTCCCCAAGCGCTGGACTTTCTCTGTATCCCTGGAAATCCATCCCTTGCTACCCCAAACTGGACATTATAGAGCCCCGCCACCAAACGCCCTTTTCTAAAGATCTCTAGGGCCAGTGGGCCCCGCCCTCCGCCCCAGCTGCAACAAATGGCAATCCACGAGCTTTCTGCCGAGACCCGAGAGTCCTTGGGGGGCGAGGTAGAAATGCAGAGAAGCTGGCTTAGCGCTCCAATTTCCACGGCCACAAGTCAGGATGCTTCCAAAGAACACCTCCTCCCCTCTTTGCCTCCACTTTTGTGGGGGACTGATGGTACCTCCTTGACTATGTTCTTATTCTTATCCAAGTCTTATCTTTACTCTACTAACAAAAATGACCTGGATGGGCACCCTTTCCCCCCACTGGAGAGGAAGAAAAGGTAGCTTTATTTCTAATTTTGCACAAGAAACACATGTCACCGCATTCACTGTGATACAACTTTGAGACTGTATTGTACATCTCAGCTGATGCCTCAGCTATGCTACTGGCTGTGACTACTAAGTATCAGCCTTGAGCACTGGCCGGGTCTCTTGCCAAGAACTGACCGTGTACTGCAACAAGCTACAGTCCTCAGAGGAGAAGAGAAGGACAAGGCTAGCCTCTCCGCACTTGCCAGACACCCTCCCTCGATAAAAAAAAAAAAAAAAAAAAAAAAAAAAAAAAACCTTTAGTGAGTGAAAACAACTATCACACTCTCTATAAAACAATCCTAAAAGGGCAGCTCTTGAGGACAGTGGCCCTAGAGTGAGTGAGTCATCCTCTATGCTAACTATATTTTCTTGAAAGAGATCAGTTCCTGAATCCAAATCTACAATGTGTCATCAGTTCACTCCAATTTAGACCCTGGGTAGCATGGAATTTCTTTTCTAACGTCAATGAATCACCCTGAGATGGCAGAAAGGAATATTAATAACATGCAAAAAGCACTGAGAGGCTGGGTTTTTTTGAGAACTTTGCTGCCCATCAGAATCTGTGAGATGATATCATCATAATAGTTTGCCTTTCTACCAAAGCCCTTCAGCCCTTACTCTATCATATCTGTTGTGATAACTTACACTTATTGGTGTAACATATTGCTTTAATATTTATTTAAAAAAAAAAACTTTCATCACAATAGATGAGTAGTACAAGTTTTCTTATCCCTGATTTTCAGATGAAGAAACTGAGAGGTTCTGTCCCTTACTCAGGGTTGCTCAGTTGAAGCCTAGATCCAAATGCAGATCTTTTGGTGTTAGGACCAATTTTTTTGCCACTATAGTTCAATTTTAAAGATATATTTGTGCATCTTTATCCCTTGCTCTCAATTTTAGCTTAAAGCTTGAAGTGCGTAAGATTTGAATAATACTAAATGTGTTTTAAAAAAAAACATCAAAAGATAGCCCTCACTGGTTTAGTAAGATGCCGCTATGAAAGAAGAGGAGCAGCTAGGTGGCACAGTGAATAGTACACTGGCCTTGGAATTAGGAAGACCCATCTTTCTGAGTTCAAATCTGGCTTCAGACACTAGTGGTGTTATCCTGAGTAAGTCATTTAAGCCCATTTCCCCCAGTTTTCTCATCTGTAAAATGAGCTGAAGAAGAAAATGGCAAACTGCTCTAGTATCTTTGCCAAGAAAACCCCAAATGGGGTCATGAAGAGTCAGATATGACTGAACAACATGAAAGAAGCATTGTGGATACAAAGCCATGGAAAAACAGTCCTTGCCCCCATACAGATTCCATTCTACTAGGGAAATCCATGCAGATAAATAAAAGCATATTTGAAGAGGGAGAGATTGTTTACCATATGAGTGAATTAGAAAATGAGTGAGTCCAGAGAAGATCTAGGAAAAATTCATGTTGTAATCTTACAATTTGGCACTTTTATAATCTCCACTTAACAAATATCAGACTTCATTCTGTCAAATTTTCTTCCTGCAAATGAAACAATTATTCATCTTTAAAGTTTAACCAATTGCTTCCCAATAGGAAAAATAGTATACACAGGTCCTAATAAACAAAATTAACAATTTGCCTAAAGATGGATCAGATTATGATTATGGCCTTCAGTTATCATATTTAAATAGTCCCTTTCCCCTTATCTCTGCCCCCCCCCAAGCTCCCCACATACACTTACCAAGTGATATTTTCATTCTTTTTTTTTTTTTGCTTTTTTTGAAGGGGGAAAGCAGGGAAATTGGGATTAAGTGACTTGCCCAAGGTCACACAGCTAGTAAGTTAAGTGTCTGAGATGGGATTTGAAATTAAGTCCTCCTGACTCCAGGGCCAGTGATCCATTCATTGCACCACCTAGCCTCCCCATGATATTTTCATTCTAAAATAGGTACAGGTAGAAAGGGAGTTAGGTAATGTTCTACATCTTGATCAGAAGTTGTGCTCATCCAACCTTTTATAATCTTTGATATTTTTACCCCCATTTACTAAAAATCACTGACTAATAATAATAGTTAACATTTATGTAACACTTACTATGTGCCAGGTATGATGCTCAATGCTTTGTAATTATCTCATTTGATCTTCACAGAGACCCTGGGAGGTAGGAGCTATAATTATCCCCATTTTACAAAGACACTGAGACAGAGGATAAGTGACTTGTCCAGTCATATAGCTAGAATGCATCTGAAGTGGATTTGAACTCAGAGCTTCAGCTCATTTTACAGATGAGAAAACTGAGGGAAATGGGCTTAAATGACTTACTCAGGATAACACCACTAGTGTCTGAAGCCAGATTTGAACTCAGAAAGATGGGTCTTCCTAATTCCAACTTCCTAACTCCAGGCCTAGCAATCTATCTACTGTGCCACCTAGCTGCCCCAAACTGTATAATAATCAGGTACCATTATTTAAAAGAGCAGCGAGAGTGGCACAGTTGATAGAGTGCCTGGTCTGAAGTCAGGAAGACTCATCTTCATGAGATCAAATATTGTCTCAGACACTTACTATGACCCTGGGCAAGTCACTTACCTTCAGTTTCCTCATCTGTAAAATGAACTGGAGAAGGAAATGGCAAACCACTCCAGTATCTTTGCCAAGAAAACTCCAAACAGGGACACAAAGAATGAGACAGGACTGAACAACAGCAAAGAAATTATTTTACATCTAAATCTAACATTTCTTCATTCTTTTGTCTCAGAGGATTTGAGATGAAAAAGCCTTTTGCAGGTAATTAAAATTAAAACTTGAAACTAAAGGAAGTCCAAAAGTGGAATAAGCTCTCTCAGGATGCATTTTCCCATCACTGGAGGTCATCACTTGCAGGCTACTTATTGGGAATGTCATAGAATCGATTCTTGCTCAGGAATTCTTTGTGTCTCATGACTTCTAAGGTCCTTTCCAACTGTGAGATTCTATGATTTTGTGATCTTTAATCCCTAAAAACAACCTCCGAGGTTTACATACAATTATCTTATTTGATCCTGACAACAATTCTGTAGAGATGAGGTAGAATAAGAAAATTCTTATTTTATCAATAATCCTCTGAGAAGTTAAATGATTTACAGCTTATAAGAGTGAGGGATGTGAACTGAGGTTTTCTGATTTCAGATTCAGTACTATTTCTACAGAACCATTTCGCCTCTCTATTACAAGCTAACTGAAATAATGCCTTCTAGCTGACAAAAATTTAAGAATTTTCATAGAGAGTGCAGTTGAGGGTTGATAAGGATAGACCCTGATTAATCTGAGGAGTCTGACCCAGCTTGACGAGATTACTTTGACCTTCATCAGAAGGGCTATCTCTCATGGAGGCGGACACAGGTGCCCCAGCCCCTTGCTGAGTGGGCACAAGAAACTCCTCTGATTGATCTCCAGGGTCTGGAGTCATCTCATGATGACTGGATGGCTGAAATTCAGGAGAAGGGATTCTAGTGAGAGGAGCCATCTCTTATAACGTCCATAGCAATGAGCCCAATCCGTTTCACGTTTTCTTTTGCAAATTTTATCTTACTTGGACTTCCAGACTGGGGTACAACAAGGAGGGGAAAAGATTTAGGGAAGGGGAAGAAGTATTTGTGATAGAACAGCATAAAGTCAAAATTAGAAATATTTTTATTGTAACAGAAAAGAATTGACCTATTTCATTTGTTGTTTTATTAAATAATAATGTATACAATATGTTTTCAGCTTCTCACATAAACATATGCAGACGTAGTTTATAAAGTTTCTGGATATTGTGCCACGTTAGTTTCAGTTGCAATTTAAGGCATTAAATATTATCACATTTGTTATTTACTGAGTTAATCCATAATCCTGCTAGTAGTCTTTTTTTATAGCTATTGTAATTTCTAAAACTTAAATACACAATAAGGAAAAAAAAAAAAGCATTGCCATGTGCAACTGGTAGTCTTTATGCAATAAGGCAGCTAGGCGGTAAAATGGATAGAGCACCAGGACTGGAATCAGGAAGACTTGAATTCAAATCTACCTTCAGACACTTACCAGCTGTGTGACCCTGGGCAAGTCACTTAATGTCTGTTTGCCTCAGTTCTTCTTCTGTAAAGTGGAGACAATAATAGTACCCATTTCCCAAGGTTGTTGTTTTAATAATTGTAAAGCACGTTATTATTAAGAACTAGAGATCGGTCTTGTGATTTCATTGCTACATAGTAAATTTGGTTTTAAGCTTCAAGACTGCATCATGGGGGCAGCTAGGTGGCACAGTGAATAGAGCACTGGCCCTGAAGTCAGGAGGACCTGAGTTCAAATCCAGCCTCAGACACTTAACACTTGCTAGTGGTATGACCTTGGGCAAGTCACTTATATCCAATTGACCTGCCTTTCCCCCTCCAAAAAAAAAAAGAAAAAACACTTATGACACTTATGTGGCATGTTAAAAGTTTGCAAAGCACTTTATTTACATACATTATTTGCTTTGACCCTTACTGCAACCCTGTGAAATAGATACTACAAGGTATTATCATCCCCATTTTACATATGAGTAAATGGCTAATTGGCTTATCTATAGTCAACACAGCTGCCAAGCATCAGAGGCAGGATTTAAATCCAAGTCTTCCTCCCACTCAAGTCCAGCAAGCTTTCCATCATACCATGCAGCTGCTCAAAAAGTCAAATACCAGAACATCTTGATAAAATACTTTCCTGTTGTGTCCTCAGTCAGTTCACATCCCTCTCTATTTGCTACAGAGATAAGGGTGTACTGGTAAATGCCTAATAACCTGCTGGGGGAGGGGAATGTATGCACAACACACTTCTAAGTTTAATCTGCATTATTAAGTCTAGACAATCAACAAAACAAAATCAAACCCCATCCATAGCCTTTGCCAGTGGGAGATATAAATGACTGCACCAAAAATTGAACAATGGTTCCAGAAAGCCAGTTGTATCTGGCTTCATCACACCCCTGTCTGATATTCTTAGTTGGAAAAGCTTCTGGTTGGTAGAATGTAGAAGCTGCTCACCTCAAAGACAAACTGAAGACGTTAATAAAGGATCTTCTATCATTTGTACTTAACTTTCAAAACAGGGAATGGGCAGCTATGGAAGCAACAAAAAAGAAAAAGGAGCAGTTCCAAGAAATCTATTGAAAACTATTTGAAAACATCAGCTCCTCAAGTGTGTTTTATTCTACTAAGCAATGTATGCTGCATTAGACCGGGAAATGCAGTCTGCAGTGTTCTTTCATTATAACCTCATTAAACCACAATTCTATCGACCCCTGCCTCTTAGCCATGTTCTAACACTGCTTAATGAGGTGATAACAAGAAACCCAAAACAAATTAGAAAATACTTCTGTTGCCTATTTCTTTAAACACTTTTTCACTGGATTTTTTTTAAGATGGTTGCAAAGCCCAGCTGAGACAGTACAACTGCCCTAGAACATCGGAGCCAATTACCTAAATGAATTTATGCAAACTGGGGATTCATGAGTCACAGATTCTATTTCCTATTTTACCAATAATCCACTGAGGGATACTAGGAAAGGAAGCTCTAAGAAAGAAAGCCAGGGGCAAATCTACCAATTCACCGAGGATATGAGCCAACCTGGGGAAATACTAACACAGCTCCCAACTTGTCTATGATCCAGTAGTTGGGTCCTAGAAGCTGCCTTGGGTATACAGATGCTAAGTAACTTGCCCAGGACTTAAAAACTAGAGTCAAATGCAAGATTTGTATACATATCTTCCAGACTCCAAGGCCAACATGCTGTTACACTGTGCTACCTCTGTTTGTTTTATGAATATGTATTAAATACTATATTCTGTCCCATCAGCATTGTTAGTGGAGAAGAAGAAACACTCTTCTACTACTTCCAAGATAGTTGCTAGGGTGCCTGCCTACAGCTAATGGGCTTATTTACAATTTCTGTCTGAGGCAGGTGAGTGATAGACTCTTTTGGTCTTTTTTTTTTTTACTTGTAAGAGAGGATTCTAACTCTTGTTCCCGGCAGCCTCCCGGAGGTCCTTTCTTTTACCTTAGTTTCTATGTCAAGTTATGTCATTTCTTGATGTACAGCAGATGATTCAACTCTCAAAATTATCAATAATAACCTTAACTAACTTTCAGCTCAACTATGAACTCTTTAGTTAGTTGTAAGCCTAGAAAAAGAAACAGTGATCAATACAAATGTAGAAAGGTAGAGCATTGTGGGAAGTATGATGACCAAAATCATTCCAAGGTCAACCAGCTTTCTCCCATGCCATATAAATACGAAGGCACTGGAGTGTTTAGCAGGGGAAAGGGAAGATTTAAGGGGAACACGATAGTATTCATGCATTTGAAAGGACTGTCATGTGGAAGGGAGATTCGATTTGTTTTGTCTGACCTTACAGGCAGAAGTAGAAGCAATGGGTAAAAATAGCAGAGAAGTAGATTTCAGTTTGTTATTAAAAAAAAAAAAAACACCTTCTTAACCGTTAGAGCTACTCAAAAAGAAATCTCAAATCTTGACAAGTCACAACTTGTCTGAATCTCAGTTTCCATATCTGAGATAACACCTGCTCTCAAAAGCAGGTATTATTTATGAGAATCAGGTGAGACAATCTATGCAAAGTGCTTTGTTCCAAATGCTATTGATAAATGTCAGTTATTACTAAGAACAAGTTAAGCCAGACTAACTACATTTCCTTCTGGAACAAGATTACCGAACTATTAGAACAGGTTGCTGTTGTTCAATCATTCAGTCAGGGCCAACACTTTGTGACCCCATTTGGGGTTCTCTTGGCAAAGATACTGGAATGGTTTGCCATTTCCTTCTCTAGCTCATTTTACAGATAAGGAAACTGAGGCAAATGTGATTAAGTGACTTGCCCAGAGTCACAGGCCCAAATAAGAGTCTAAGGTCAAATCTGAACCTAGGTCTTCCTGACTCCAAGCCCTGTTCGCTGTCCTCAGCTCTACCTAACTGCCCTACTGTACCACCTAGCCCTAATGCCACAAACAGCGGCTATCAGACTTTTCATAAAATATTTGACAAAATCTCTTAGGTTTTTCTACTACAGAAAATGGAGACATGTTGATTAGGCTAGAGAAAGGGGTGGATTATGAATTACTCATGGGCTAATGTCAATGTGTCCTCAGGGTTCTATGATCTGATTCTATTCATCATTTTTATCAGTGATTTGGATAACGGAAAATAGATAAGAGGGAATCAGCCTAATATAGTGCTCTCCTTATACCGATCTTGAGCGATCACAACAATAGGTAACATTTCTGCTGCACTTACCGAGTGCCGATCTCTGTGCTAAGTGTTTTACCTTATTTGATCTTCACAACAACCTTTCAAGGTAGATGCTATTATTGTACCCATTTTACAAATGAGGAAACTGAGGCAAACGGCGGTTAAGTAATTTGTCCAGGGGCTCACAGCTAATCAGTGTCTAAGGCTGGATTGGAATTCAGATCTTCCTGACTCCTGGCCCAGAGCCCTTTCTGCCATACTCCTTAGCTGCCTCAGGTGGGTATTGCAAATGTTATCCCCACTTAGGAAACAGATTCAGAGAGGATTCATGACTTGTCTAGAGTATTGCTGGTGCTTAGTGACTGTTCCTTTATTGATTGCCCAAAGATATCAAACATCAAATCTGTGGATAACATAAAGCTGAGAGAAGTGGCCAACAGATTGGATAAGAGAATCAGTACCTAAAAGTATCTCAACAGACCGGAATGGTGAACTGATGCTAATAAGTTGAAGTTGACAGGGATGAGTGTAAAGTCCATCCTTGAATTTAAAAAATCAATAGCACTCATACAAGCTGGTGGGAGACTTGGCTAGAAAGTGGTTAGTGCAAAAGGTGATTTGGGAGACTTAATGAACTCTAAGTTTGCAATGAGTTAATAGTTTGTCAAAGTAGCACCCCTCCAAAAAAAAGTTAAAGTGACCTCTGGCTGGAATTAGAGTGTCCAAAACATGGGTGGTGGTAACCCCATTCAACTCTGCTCTAGTCAGGCCACATTTGAACAACGTGTTCAAGAAGGACCTTGACAGATTGAATTGCATCAAGAGGAGGGCTCATGAGGATGGTGAGAAGCCAGGAAATCAGTTATGGGGCTAGAGCCACAGATAAAGCCTGTCTATCCACTTGAGGTGGACCTTGTTCTGAATAACAGTTAAGTACAAAATGAATTTTTATAAATAGAATTTTGTTATAAATACCATAAGGGAGGTCAATAGTAAATGAACTATGTGGTGAAGCTTTTAAAGGGCAAATCATGACCTCTCAATACTTCTGGTTTATAAGCCCAAATTGTCGTGTAACCAATTTGCTTCAAGTGAGGCATGCTTCCACATGTGGCATAAAGTGTTCGGATGATCATTAATTTGTGCCTAAAGGGGCCTTAGAGGTCAGTAAGTCCAATCCTCTCGTTTTAAAGATAAGGAAACCGAGTTACAGAGTAGTTAAATGATTTACACGATGTCACACAGATAATAAGAAGAAAAACGGGTCCTCAGACTTAAAAAATCCAGTGATCTTTTCACTAGTGTCCCATCTACCTGCTCTTCCTGCAATCTAAATTGAGAGGAAGCAGAGTTTAGACAAAGCTACAAGTCTTACTACTTTGCCTCTATCTGATAATCCCTAGTAAAGATGACAATAGGTGTGAGGAGGGGGAGCTAATTGAAAACAAAGATGTCAGCAAAAGCACAATTGATAGATGATGGATGGATGGAGGGATGGAGGGATGGATGGACCGATGGGCAGATGCATGGATGAATGGAAGCATGGATGCATGAATGGGTGCTTAATAAGATAGATGGAAGGATAGATAGATATATGTTCTATTGAGTCATTTCAGTTGTATCCACATCTTCATGACCCCATTTGCTGTTTTCTTGGCAAAGACACAGGAGTGGTTCATTATTTCCTTCTCAGCCTCATTTTACAGATGAGGAACTGAGGCAAAAAGGGTTAAGTGAATTGCCGAGAATCACATAGCTGTTAAGTATCTGAGGTCAGATGTGAATTCAGTAAGATGAGTTTTCCTGACTTGAGTCCTCACACTATACCCAGTGGCCCACCTAACTTAGATAGATAGATAGATAGATAGATAGATAGATAGATAGATAGATAGATAGATTGATAGATAGATAGATAGATAGACAGATAGATTGATAGGTAGGTAGGTGGGTGGGTAGGTAGGTAGATAGATAGATAGATAGATAGATAGATAGATAGATAGACAGATAGATTGATAGGTAGGTAGGTGGGTGGGTAGGTAGATAGATAGATAGATAGATAGATAGATAGATAGATAGATAGATAGATAGATAGATAAAGACAGATAGATGTGAGAGCAAGCATTTACAAAGTGCCAGGCACTGTACTTATAAATCCATTTATTACTGGATTTAAGCTGGTTCAAGGGCTTTAGCCATGATACACATTCAAGTAAAATTGAAAGAGAAAGATAATTTGGAGACAAGTTTTTGGAGACATTTTCTCTTATTTTTATGTATATTTTTACATGGAGTTCCATTTCAATTCAGTGAGGAAGGTCACAGCTAATTCCAGAGTTAGTGAGTTTCACATGCTTCATTCATTTCAGAATGGAATTAGACATTTTTCTTTGACTATGAGAGTCAGAAGGGATCTTAAAATCATCTGGTCCAAACACTCACTTTATAGAGTAGGAAATTAAGATCCATTGAGGTTAATTGACTTGCCCAAAGTCATATTATTGGTGGCCTGTGGCAGAGGCAGACTTCAAGCCCAAGTCTTTGGACACCAACTATAATGTTATTTCTCTACAGCATGCTGTCTCCTGACAAGAACCAGGTTAAAATTCATATTGGAAAGAAGTAGGTTTAGACTCAATTCCCTGAAGTCTTTACCACCCTCTAATTTTCTAGGATAATCAAGAGTTCCTTCACAAAAGTCCTATCCTGATGATTCATCATAATCCATCCTCCACAAAGCTGCCAAAGTGATTTCCTTAAGAGAAGATCTGCCCATATCACTTCATTACTCATTAAAGCTCTGGCTTCCTACTGTCTTTACAGTAAAATATAAACTCTTCTGTTTTTTAAAGCCCTTCACAACCCGGTCCTAACCTGTCTTTCTAGCCAGATTACGTATTACTTCTATTACTTCCCTTCCCACACTTTATGGTCCAGCCAAACTGGCTTTCTCTCAGCTCTTCACATATGGCACTCCTCCCTTTGTACAGGCCATCTCCCATGCCTGGATTCTCCCTCCTCACCTTTACCTCACAGAATCCCTCTCTTCCTTAAAAAACAAACAAACAAACAAAACCTCAAAAATCATCTTCTACATAAAGCCTTTCCTGATTTTCACAACTGTCAATGCCCTCCTTTCTAAACTATCTTTTATAAAGCTACTTTATATTTATTTTATATTTATTCTCTATGAATATATTCTGTACATACTTATATATTTACATGTTGCATCCTTGAATATAATATAAGCTTCTTGAGGGCAGGACCTGTTTCATTCTTTATATTTGTTTCCTCAGTGTCTAGCACAGAGCTGGACACATAGTACATATTCAATAAATGATTGTCAATTGATTAACTTATTGACAGATTGATTATAACATAAAGGTGGCTCTGGGTTCCGAAAAGGTGTATCAATGAAAGACAACTTCTAATAGGTACTCCCATGATGGAAAGGCTTCATACATAGGCCAGGCAAGAGATTATCTCTGAGAATTCCCTAGCTAAGTTCAAAGGCCCATCCCTAGAGGGTTGACTATCAGGAAATGAATAGTTTTTGACCACAACAATCCACAAAATGTCCTACCGAAAGGTGGGGAGGGGCTGCAGTCTATAGGGGGAAATCAAGGCTGTTTTTGAAGTATTGAAGTAATCAATAACTCTCTAGAAAACCATCACTTCATTCTAACCTTAGTCTCTTCCCTGCAGTCAGAGAACTAGAACTGAACACGGACCGTACATCAGTATCTTTTTCTGCATCCTCGCCTCTTCACCTCCTCCACATCCTTTCCCAGATCCTCTTTCATATTACTTAATAGACTGACTTGGAGGGAACTTGGCAAAGCTAGATGCAATTAAGAATTAAGTGCATTGAAATGTTAAAAGAATTGCTGGTCATGGTCCAGGTTCCCATGGATAAACATTCAGTAGCACCAAACCAGCGCCATTCATTGTCAACCCTGTCAGTGGCAGCTGCGTGTAAAAGGGAGACAACTAGTCATTACCCATCAGAAGTATCCTATGCTAGATACTGATGGGAAGCCTTGAACTCATAAGGATCTGGGATTATTTCTTCTGCAGGCACACCATGAAACACTTTAACACAATGAACCATGTAGTAATAATAGCAGACACTTAGAATATATGGCACTTGAAGATTCAAAAAACACTGCACATACATTCTCTCCTCTTAGCCTCAGAACAACCCCATGAAGTAAGTGCTACTGTTACCATTCCCAATTTACACAGGGGGAAACTGAGGCTGAGAGAGAGGTTAAGTGGTTTACTTGGGGTTACAAGCTAGTATTTTAAGCATGATTTGAAGGAAGGTCTTCCCAATTCTAGGACCAGCAATGTACTACCTAAATGCATAATCCTACCTTGTCCCCCTTTTCACATTACAAATGAAAACAAACTGCACCCAGGACCCTAGAGGAAGAACAGAACTCTTAGACAACCTATCCTTTCAATGACTAGGTACCAGGTGAACAGCAAAGGCTTTTTCTTTCTTTCTTTCTTCATTTCTTCCTTCCTTCCTTTCTTTTCTTTCTTCCTTCTTTCCTTCCATCCTTTCTTCCTTCCTTCCTTCCTTTCTTTCTTTCTTTTTCTTCCTTCCTTCCTTTCTTTCTTCATTTCTTCCTTCCTTCCTTTCTTTTCTTTCTTCCTTCTTTCCTTCCATCCTTCCTTCCTTCCTTCCTTTCTTTCTTTCTTTCTTCCTTCCTTCCTTTCTTCATTTCTTCCTTCCTTCCTTTTCTCTTTTCTTTCTTTCTTTTTTCTTCCTTCCTTCCTTTCTTTCTTTCTTCCTTCCTGCCTTTTGTTCTTCCTTTCTTTCTTCCCTCCTTCCTTC
>CM053587.1:216953556-216971359 GCA_028646515.1 Pseudochirops corinnae | reverse complement strand
AATGAATGCTAAAAATTATGTTTACATGTAACTGAGAAAATAAAAACTTAATTTTTTTAAATGATGGAGAAAATGTTAATAACAAAGATTAAATTTGAAAGTACATGGTGAATACATTTTCCTCCAGAGAGTTAGCTGTTAAATATTTACTAGTACAACACTGCTTATAGGTTATTCAATAAACATAAAATTCTAATGCTTAGAACCAGGAGTGTGCTGGAACTAGTTAAATTTGGTTAATAATACAGATTGAATTTAACAGTGTATTTAATGAGTACTTTTTTTTTGTCTTGGATAGTGTAAAGCCAAGCAGCTTCCCAGAGGACTGCTGCTGTGAATAACTTTAAGGTTCTGATCACATAGTATAGTGAACTCTCTTTTTATTCAGCAGTAAACTAAAAGAAAACATTCACAGAAACCAAAGTACAGCATTCACGATGATATAACATAACAACTTATCACTAAAGTGACCACATAGTTTTATACAAAAGATATCATTCAGTAAATCCTTAACTCAATAATCCCTAAAGAGCAGTCCTCATCAAGAGATACAAAGAATGAAGGTCTCCCACCTGTGGGTCACATTGCCTTAATCTCGTCAGTTAAAAAGTCTTCTTTCTTCTCTATTGGAGACTAATTTCCAGTCATCCTTAACTCAATCATCCTTAAGGGGTACAAGGTACAAAGTTCAAAGTTCTCCATCCCTAGGTCACAGTAAATCATGATCTTGTCAGCCAGCACTAAGTACCTAAGGAGAAGTCTTTTTATCTTGGCTTCAGGCTGGCTCCCAGATTCCATGGCTCGTCTTCCATGGGTCCAACTCTTGCCTGAAATCACCCAACCATCACCTGGGTTCACAGGCAGGCAGTTCTCAGTTCCTCCTCCAGCTCCTTGTCCAGCTCCTCATCCAGCTCCTCATCCAGTTCCTCATCCAGATCCCATTCCATATTGAAGCTCACAGTGTTCAGTCCACCTCAAGTCTTTCATAATTTCTGTTCTGGGAAGACAAAGCTTAACAGAGCCAAAACAACATTCATACACATTGCTGGCACCATCATCAATTCACAATTTGCCTGTGAAATCAACACAGACCCACAAACAAGGTCTGAGAAATCAACACAAATCATCAGTATACCTGGACCTCTGAAACCCTCCTCCAGGACTTCTATAAACAGA
Source organism: Pseudochirops corinnae (assembly GCA_028646515.1). Classification (NCBI taxonomy): domain Eukaryota; kingdom Metazoa; phylum Chordata; class Mammalia; order Diprotodontia; family Pseudocheiridae; genus Pseudochirops; species Pseudochirops corinnae. The sequence continues at coordinate 216,970,183 of CM053587.1, read as the reverse complement.
CAACAAGAAAATCCTCTTTCAGAGTTTCGAGTAAGGCCCCAGAGATTCTGTACAAAGTACCACAAACACAAATCAACACAGACAGAACAGACAAACAGAGTGCCAGCCACCACAAGTGTTCTCCTTTTCAGTTCTACTCAGTCCCAGCTGTGCTTGAGCTTTTTATCTGTCATTAGCTCCTCCCTGTTCCACCCACCTCTTACATCCTTCCTGTTCCTGTCTTTGACAAGTCCCTCCCATTGTGGGATTCACAGGTTCTGTTTCTTAACAAAGACTTGATATAAACATGGGCAAGGCTCAAAGACACTTGAACTGAGACAAGGCACTAAATAAATAACTGAAGCAAGCTGCTAAGTATTCATTTGCTTGCTATTACAGAGAGCTGGTTATTAAACATTTGCCAGCATACTGTTAGGTAAAACTAATTAAGTGGAAAATATTTTTCATTTGCTGTTGGTGTAGTTAACAAAGCCTATTTGCATTAACTATTTTATCTTCCCATAGTTTTCTTCTCCTTCACCAGGTCATAAAAACTTTAGACACTTATAGTAAAGGTTGTACAACATTCTAGTTTACTGATACTAACAATACACTAAATATTTATTTTTATAAAGTAAGAGTCTTTTAAGAGCTTGGTTTCAGATACTGATATTTATAGGAATGCATAGAAGTAAAACTACCCCAGGCAGTATTTGTTCCCTGATTCTTTTAGGGAGAAGCTAGGTGGCACAGTGAGTTGAGTGCCAGGCCTAGAGTCAGGAAGACTCACCTTCCTGAGTTCAAATCTGGCCTTAGACTCTTACTAGCTGTGTGATCCTGGGCAAGTCTTTTCACCCTGTTTGCCTCAGTTTCCTTAGCTGTAAAATGAACTGGAGAAGGAAATGGCAAACCACTTCAGGATCTTTGCCAAGAAAACCCCAAATGAGGTCATAAAGAGGCAGACATGACTGAAACAACTGAACAGCAACAACTTAAGTAATGCCACTATATTTTTCTGAGTCTCAGCTTCCTTATCTGTAAAATGGTAATAATAATACCTGTACTAGGGCTGTTGTAGGATAAAACAAGATAGTACATATACTCAAAGCATTTCATTAGCCTTAAAGCATTCTATAAATGCTGGCTATCGCTATTATGGTAACAGAAAGGGAGAAAAGAGACAATGATCTGACAGAGCCAGAAATCATAAACTGTAACTTCCAGAACAACAACACTCTTTTAAAATACTTTTTAAACTCGATGGCCAACCTTCCTTTCATTGGAGATACGAGTGACTACGCGTACAGAATTTTGTATATCTTGTCAAAGGTGGTTGCTGTTTTGATTGTTTTTGCTCAATCAACTCACTTGTTATCATTTGCTTAAAATCATCTTGTTTGTCTTTGTTACAAGCTAAAGTTCATTGAAGGAAGGTGGAGAGGATGGTAGTGGGAAAGTTGGGGAGGCTTATATCTGAAAAAAAAACTGTGATGTAAAAAACAAAAGAGATCATTAAAACATTTAGAAATGAAAGCTAAAAATAAAATAAAATTGATGGGCAGACATTGTTAATTAGAGGACTAACAAAAATACAAACCAAATGGGAGGATATTACCCAGTAAAGCTCTTTGGAATACACAGATGTTTACAAAGAAACCATAAGAAAGTAAGAATTGACATACTGGGTCAGGCTACTCTGGCCTTTCTTTTTCTGACTGGCACCAAAAGAAATTTTCTGGGAGTGTTTTTGTCTATGATACCATCTTTAGAAATGTACCTGGAACAGCTCTAAGTCCTTTTTAATGACCTGTTTCTAACTGAGGGAGTGAGTTGGAACAGAGTGTACAGAATGAACTTGTGGGCTTTAAACTCCTGAGAAAAATCACAGAATTTTGGTGCTGAGAAGAAATTGGAGAGCTTCTTATGATTTATCCCCCTGGCTCTGGATAGATCGAATTTACTTCCAGAAACATGTAGTTATCAATTCCTTTCTCAAAAATCTCTAGGAAAGAGTATTTCACAGCTTCATTTGATAATTTCCTTTACAACTATCCTTGTTCTGTATTCAAAAAAATTCTGATACCTCATCTTAAATTTTTTTCAGTTAAACCTTTAGTAAATGGAGAAACAGCCATTCACTGTCTCTGTAGTATCTGGGGGTGTAACACCTCCTTGGAAGCAAAGAACTTCCTAGTACAATTTGTCTATTAGGAATTTGTTTTGGTAAAACTTATAGTGCTACACAGTTTACTTCTAAAATCTGATCCATTGTCTAAAATAAAAGTCAATACTGTGTTTGGAGCTATTTTATGCTCCTACTTGGTTCTCTTACCAGATAAAAAGAATATTAATTCAGGGGTGGTTAGGTGGAGTGGTGAATAGATCACTGGCCCTGGAGTCAAGAGGACCTGAGTTCAAATGTGACCTCAGACACTTAGTAGCTGTGTGACCCTGGGCAGATCACTTAACCCTGATTGCCTCCCTCCAGAACAAACAAACAGAAGATTAATTCACCAAATATCGAGTTTCTGTTGTGTGTCAGGCACGGTAGGCACTATGGAGGATATAAAGTTGGATGAGACAGCTTCTAACTTCAAGGAATTTACAGTCTAGCAAAAGAGATAAAACATATAAAAATATCCCTAATATAAGGCAATATATTTCCATGTTATGTGAGGGGTGGAAACTTGTGCTATAGGAATGCTTGGAATGGACAGATCACTTCCAGTTGGGAGAAATTGGGAAAGGTATCATGGAGAATGTTGCACTTAATTTGGACTTTGAAGGATAGTTAGGATTTCCATAAGTAGTTTTAGAGCAGAGGAAACATGCTGAGAAAAGGAGCAAAATTTTAAAAGCACATTGAATTTGGGAAATAGGGTTAGTCTTGAGTGATTGAAGAGGCAGGATTTAGAGTGAGAAGATTTGGGTTTGAATCCTGCCTCTATGGCTTCTACCTGAGTGACCTTGGGCAAATCATATTTGATCTTTCTAGGTCTCTTTTCCTCTTAGGTCTCTTCCAGCTCTAAATCTGTTAAATTTAACCCAATCATAACAAAATCACACTGCTCAGCACCCTTCTGAACTTTTTTTCTTCTGTGTATTTGTTAATATTTTACTCATGTTTTTTTCTTTCTCTTTTTAACATTCACAATTTTACTATTTAACATTTACTAATAACTATTTAACAATTACATTTCACTATTTATAATGACTGTTATTTTGTCATGAGAGAGAGAGGGCTGAAAAAATAGGTACAGATACTATTGTACTCCTCCCCCCTAAGATAAGCTTGCATCTACTTTGTATGTGTCTTGTGGTACCCATTTGTTTTCAAGTTCTCTCCCTCATTAGAATGTAAACTCCTTAAGAGCAGAGACGGTTTTTACTTTTCTTTGCATCTATAGTGCTCAGCCCATTGCCTGGAATATAGTAAGCACTTAATAAATGCTTGTTAATTGACAAATTGACTAAATTGTCTAATTTAGTTAATTGATTAAATACCTTAGTGATTTATTTATTTACTTCTCTGAGTAATGTCTCTGACATATGTTAGTTCACAAGACCAATATGCCCATACCTAAGGCATTAATTAGGACAAAGGTTTTTTTTTCTGAAGTAATGGTATTATGAGTCGTAAGTTCTGGCCATCTGATTTTTAAAGAAAGAGACTAGCAGCAGCAGGAAAGGGGAATTCTCTGGCATCCAAGATGCCATTATTCCTTATTTTAGGCTTTCAAAGGGCACTGTGGAAAGTAACTAAAGGGAAAGGCTCTTTCTCTTCCATCTCCTTGTCATTCAATGGCACACTTCCCAGTGAATCATGAGGCTGAATTGAGATAACCATCGTGGTTAGGTGCACTTTAGTAGAAAAATTGCCAACTTCAAAGACTAAATACAGCTGTGAAACAGGAAGTAGTCCTTTTCTGTGTACTTCTCACAATTTCAAACAGAAATTTGTTTTCAAAATTATTTTTACAACATATAAAATATCTTGATTGTGATAAAATGCCTTGGAAAAGCTAATTGTAGCAAAGGTATTTTGTGCACGTAGGTATGTAAATCTTTCTGCTAAGGCACTATTTTTATGCTTAATCTTAGCATAAAGTTGGCCCTTGGGTTCTTAAGAGCTCTAGCAGCAAAGAGTATGTTCTGATAGAGCCTACCAGTCTGGAAAGGCTTTAAACATCTAAGCCTGGTGCCAGACAATGCCTATCATTTGAGGACCAGCCCAGCCAAGTTCATTACTTTTTACACAGTTTGTATTTACTTGGCTATGTTTATGTTATTTCTCCCCAATACAATGCAAGCTCCTCAAGGACTCACGACTATTTCTTTTTGGCTTTTGTGTTCTCCACATCTCACACAACTCTTGGAACTTAGTATGGATATAATAATAATAATAATCAGACTTTATATAGAACCTTTAAGTTTTACAAAGTGCTTTATAAATATCACCTCAATTTATCACTAAACCCTAGGAGGTAGATGCTATTATTATCTCCATTTTACAGTGAGGAAACTGAGAGGTTAAGTGACTTGCCCAGGATCACATAGCTAGTAAGAGTCTGAGACCAGATTTGAAGTCACATCTTTCTGACTCTAGATCTGGTGCTCTATCCATCACATCACCTAGTTGCCTTGTTGCTTGTTGAATGAATGAGTTAACAGAAAGTTGGTCACCAGATGATGAGTTTTTTAGCCAGAACAAACCATGAAACTATCTTCTGAAGCGTGGAGGGATTTTGATTTGACTGGATTGAAAAAGTACTCATACTAATGATATCACAGATCATTTGAAATAATGAAGAATTTTGAGTAAAATAGAAGAATGAGCTTTTCTTGACTAGTGATGGATTAAGCTGCTTTCCTTTTCAAAGGGCAGAAAAGAATTTGAGAAAGATCAGTATTTGGAATTGCTCTGATTGTTACCTCTTGCTAGAAGTTTCAAAGTAGAACGTGTTTTAATAGAGAATGTGTGTTGGCTTTAAATTTGGTTTTGTATTTCAAGGTATGCATTACGAATCACTTTTCTATTTATTTCTATCAACATCGCATGTCTAAACTATAAGATACCTTGTACACAGATAATTACACTGATTGAAATTTGTAATCACAAAAATTGTGAATAAGAGCCTGAAGTTTGAGGATTATATCACCCCCACACACCTGGTCACAAAACAGACTTGACCTGTTCTTGTGTTTGCTCCCACCCCCTGAGTTTTATTGGTCAAAAACATTACAAAAAAAGTGTTAGTAGATACTCTGACTTTCTTATGGTGGTAAGAACCTTATTCTTCCTTCCTTCCTTCTTTCTTATCTTCCTTCCTTCCTTCTTTCCTTCCTTGCTTCCTTTCTTCCTTCCTTCCTTCCTTCCTTCCTTCCTTCCTTCCTTCCTTTCTTCCTTCCTTCTTTATCTCTTCCCTCCCCCCCACCAAGAACACACACATTAGAGCTCTAAAAAAGTATCAGATATTCCAATGAGGAGGAAGAAGTAATTGGAATTTTTTTTTTAAAGTACTGGCTCTGAGTAGCCAAGAGATGCATCCCACAGTACCAAAAGTTTGGGATCTGAGGGTCAATTATAGGAGTGTCTAAAGGTTTTGGAAATCTCAGGTAAGTATGCAACATGATCCTTCATTGGTCCAGTTCAGACACTCTGCATAGGGGAGCAATATTTCATACACACAGACTCCAGTCCTGTACATTTCCTGCCTTCAGGGCTCTGTCTGTTCCCAAGCTCTGAACTGCTTCTTGGAATGTCTTAGGGAGAAAGATACAAGCCTTTTCAACTCGTAAGAGACAGAATTGCGATGTCTTAACAGAACCTACTGAGGAGTCTTCTGCTCTGGGTAAGATGGTGATTTAATGCAAGTACAAACAATGAAATACTCTACAATTAATGCAAGTACAAACAATGAAGTACTTTATAAGATATGTTCTTTTCTAGGTTATTAAAGGTTAGGTAATTGGGTAGTTATTTATAGAGTTGGAAGGGACTTTAGAGGCCATCTACTCCAACCTCATTTTGTAGTTGAAGAATCCCAGAGAAAAATTATTTGTCCAAAGTCATACAAGTAGTGATATAGAAAGAATTTGAATGCAGGTCTGCTGACTCCAAAGCCAGTGCCCTTTCCATCCTACTATATTGCCTCATCAATATAGTAGGGTTTTTAGGACTATAGAGGAGAATAGTCCCTAAGATTTTGTTTCCCATGATGCTTGTGGTCCAGAGATCATTATTAATTTCTTTTGTTGTTGTTATTTGGCTTTTTAAATTTTCTTTTTTTATTATGAATTTAACAATAATTAGAAACATGAACATTTCAGCATACATAGCAGCTAAAAGAACTAAAGCATATGTTAAATTTAACATGGTAGTTACAGATTCAGCTTATACCCACTTCTGAATTTTTTTAGGTTTCCTTTTGCATTCATTTATCTACACTGTGTTTTCTAATGTTTTATTGATGTTCTTGTCTATTTTTTTCTCTCCATCTCTATCACTATTCACTAGTTCACCCTCATCCTTCTAATAGAAACCCTCCATTTATAACAAATAAGTATGGCTGAACAAAACAAATCACCACTTTGATCACATTTGACAAATATTTCATTCTGCTCCTTGAGTGCATCATCCTTCTCTCTGCCAAGTGGATGGCAAGCTTGATCATCAGTCTTCTGAGCTCATGATGGGTCCCTGCATTGATCAAAGTCCTAAAGTCTTTCAAAGTTGTTTATCTTTACATTATTGTGGTCATCTCATTAAGTTTTGTCCTACTTCTGTTTGTTTTTACTTTGTATCAGTTTATCCAAGTCTTTCTAAATTTCTCAGAATTTTTCATATTCATCATTTCTTATGGTGCAAGAAGCAGCTGCAAAGGCAGCTGGTGGTGCAGTGGATAAAACACCAGGCCTGGAGTCAGGAAGACCTAAATTAAAATCTGACCTCAAGTCACTTACTAGCTGTGTGAGCCTGGACAAGTCACTTAACCTCAGTTTCCCTATCTGTAAAATGGGGATAATAAGTGCACTCACCTCTGAGAGTTGTCGTGAAGGTCAAATGAAATAATATTATAAAAAAAGAACTTACCACAGTGACTTGCACATGATAAGTGTTATATAAGTACTTATTTCTATCCTCCTTCCCTTCCCTTCTCCAGCTTTTCCAGCCATTCCCCAACTGACAGGTACCTAGTTTCCAATTCTTTGCTAAAAAATACAACTATAATTGGCATTTTGACTGGCCATAACAAATGTTATATACATCTGTCTTCTTTCCTACTATCCCTGATATCTTTGAGGTATATGCATAATAGTAATCCTGCTGAATCAAACCACGTGAACAATTCAGTGACTTTCTGGGCATAATTCCAAATTGCTTTCTTGATAGTTTGGGCAGCAGAACCTTATTTGTCTCAGAGGGAGTTTAGAAGGATACCTTCTTCCTCAATTCTTGAAAACAATTCATGTAATGTCAAGTCCATAAACATTTATTAAACATTTACTATGTTCCAGATCCTGTGTTAAGTGCCAGGAAAAAGGCAAAGAAAGGAAAAAATTGATCTTATCCTCATGGTCCTTACAGTTTAACAGGACAGACACCTTACAGACAACTATGTACAAATAAGATATGTGTATGTATATATATATATGTATATATGTATATATGTATATAAGTATATAGATAGACAGGTGGGGGTAATCTCAGAGGAAAGGCAATAGCTCTAAAGGGGACTAGGCAAGTATTGTAGGTGGGATGTTAGCTGGGACTCGAAAGAAACCAGGGAACCCCAGAGGCAGAGAATCCTAGACAGAGGGCAGCTAGTGAAAATACATGGAATGGGAAGATGGAGTATCTCATATGAGGAACACTTAGGAGACCAGAGTTGCTGTATCATGGGAACGGAAGTAAGATGCAACCAGATCAACTGGCTTCAGGTTTTCTGGAAGGCCCAAAGATACACAGACAGAATGCTTGTCCCTTTGTGGCATTTCTTTGTATAGTGACCTACTGGGAGCTGGCTCTGCCCCTTGGTGTGACTCCTTTAGGCTGACTAGGATCCTACTGGCTTCAGATTCTGTTTATTGGTGATTGTGACTGATTCTAGGACCACCTGGTGAGCCCCCAACCACAAAGCCCATAGGATCCTGGTTTTCTTCTTGTGTTAAGGATGGTTTTGTTTTTTGGAGGGGGGAAGATAGGGGAAATTGAAGTTTAAGTAAATTGCCCAAGGTCACATGGCTAGTTTTTTGTGTTAGATGTCTGAGGTCACATTTGAACTCAGGTCCTCCTGACTCCATGGCTGGTGCTCTACTCAGTGCACCACCTAGCCACCCCTTGTGTTAATAATGTTAATGATGATAGCTTTTACTTAAGCAGAAATGTATATAGCCCTGCACTGGATGGAGGGACTTACTGATGTTTCCTTTGGGTTTTGTTGATCATTGTTTTATCCAATACTCTTTTAAGAATCTTTATCAAGGAGTTGTTTAGTATAACCCAGTTGAAGCTGTTATTGTCTTTACCAGAAATTCTAGGGATTTTAATTCAATTTCAGAAATAATGGCTGCTTCCTTTTATGATATTTTCTTCTGTAAAATTGTAAACTGCCTGCTTGCAAGTTAGTCTTAGGATCTTTAGTGGTGTAATATTTATATTTTCTCAAGTTTCCTGGGTAGCAAGAATGACCCAACAGAAGGAGAAAACTCCTCCAAAGTTTACATGAATCCTTCCCCTTTGTATCTTGAGACAGTCTTGGACCCAAAGGCTATACTTCAGGATAGATGCTTCTGATCTACGAAGAGTAAGATAGTGGAAGAAAGGGATCCCCCTGCCCCCTTGCCTTTTATTTGTTCAAGAAATTCTTATGCCTGTGCCTAAGATGAGGGCACTTTAAAAACTGCATTTGATGCTTACTTGACTATTCCTGGCAAACAGGCAAATGATATCTCCAAATCACAGTGGTACAACTTTTAAATTTAATTTACATAACATAATATGAGCTATAAAGTACTTTGCCTTCACGCACACACATGTGCATATCTCTAAATGAATATGTACCGATTATTTGCTCTAACCAACTCCAAAGTAAAGGCTCAAATTAATCCAACAGGAGAGTCAAAATTTGGATTAATATAGCCACGCTATTGTTTTTGCTTTTAAATATTCCATTTTTGAGTTTTTCTTTGAAGAAAAGGCACTATATAAATATAACAAGGGAAAATTCAGTCAACTATAATACCAGAAGCTTGATTTTCATAATTTATTTCTCACTGAAAAAAGTATATTGATCTTAAAGAGTGAAACAAAACCCACAAAGACCATAGTGATATGAAATTGCTTCTGAACTGTTTAAAGGTTTAAGAACTATTAAATAGCAGAGATAAAAACAGTTCTGTTTTTAGTTTTAAATGAAAATCATGGCATTTTGACTGGCCATAATAAATCATGACCAGTCATGATATAATTTGGGCTGTGACAATGTGTTTATTCCTTTGCTGTCTAGGGTGGGGGTACAGAAAGAATAAGAGATGGTTCCTGCAGGACCTCAAGGACATTATAGTTTCTCTGGGATGACAACAGCCCATATAAAACTATAGAAATAATGTCAGGTTATGATTAAGTACTAAATTATGTAATATAAATTTGGGTGTAGCATTTTTCTTCAAGCTACAAAGAAGAAATCAACTAATGTTAAAGTAATTGGGGAACATGTGGCAAAAACAGGACTTAAGTTGGGCCTTGGAAGAATAGTGGGAAATGTTTGAATAGAAATGTTAAGGGAGAATTGGAAGTGAAGACAGAGTAGTTTAAAGTCAATGTACTAGGAAATAGGAAGCCATTGAAAGTTTTTGAGCAGGGAGATAATAGAAGTTTTAAAGATGATTCTGGCAGTGGAATAAAGGAAGGACTGAAGTTAGCGATGACACTGTTTTAGTGATTGATTCTTGAGGTGGTGAGGGCTTTCTTAGATGAATAATAATAATGAAGATGATGGTGAAGAGGAAGCTAACTCATATTTGTTTAGCATTTAAGGTTTACTAGAGTGGCATCAGTGGAAAAAAGATAGAAGTGACAGGTATAAAAATATTTTGAAATAAAAATGAGCAGAATTTGGAAACTGACTGGTTATGGGAGATGAAGGAGAAAAATGAATCTATAAAATTGTCGGTTATGATCTTGGCAAACAGAGTAGTTTGGTGTATACTATTTGAACATCCTTAGGAATTGGAGATTTATCATGTTGTGGTAATAATTCACACTCATACAAATAAGAGATTTATTTCCTAGCCAATAGGTTATTGTAATATAATTGGCCAATATATTTTGTTGTGTTTTTCTAAGTTAACACAAATTTATTGGTGTTCTAAGAACAGGACATAATATTTCAAGTTTATAAAATGCCTTTATCCTAACGAACTTAAGATTGAGTAATAATACTTTCTTACATTTGTATAGAGGTTTATAGCTTTTCCAGTGTGCTTTCATATAAATTATATCATTTGTACTTTATAATAATCCTTTTTAAGTAAACAGGACAGATGTTATTATCATCCATATTTTATCTATCAAAAAATGACACTCAATAACATACCCAAGGCCACATAACCATCATAGAGAGTGGCAGGGATGGGACTAGAACCCAGGCCTTTTCTTTTCTAGTTCAATGCTTTTCCCATTGTATTATACTGTGTATATGGTAGAGGAGGCAGCGTAATAATAACAATAATTCATATTTAGATCGTTCTTTTTAAAGCCAAGAAAACCATTTATCCAAGTCGACAGTAAAACAAATCAGAGAAAGTACACATAGGAGAATAGACACCAGACAATACAAAGTGAAGGAACTCTCCAATTGGGAGTGAAATAACTCAGCTCAATGAGAGAGCGAGTGAGCGAGTGAGAGAGAGAGAGAAAGAGAGAGAGAGAGAGAGAGAGAGAGAGAGAATCTCAGATCTCACCCAAAGGCAACTTCTCTCAAGTGTAGCAAGCTGGGGATAAGCACATGATGGAGACTGCCAGCTCCTCTTGTGTTGGCTTTTCCCCCAGAATCTCATTTTCCCTTTAGCAATCTGAAATGGAATTGGCATCATTCATCTTCTCTCTAGGCTAGAAGCCACAAGTGCCCGAAATGACTATAGAACTCAAGAAACTGAAAAGACATGAACTTTCTTCTCTCCTACCCTTAACAACTTCACCGTCCTTCACAGAGGTATGGGGAACAGATCTCTATGAGTGAGAAGAGAGTCCCATATGTATGGACTTTTGGAACACGAATTACATTTTTCCCTTGGGCTAAAACTGCCTACAACCACTTTCAAAGATCGACTGGGGCAAGTCCAAAACCTGTGACTACATAACATAAACATAAGTATTAGAGCTTTAAAACAACAAAGATGATTTTTCTGATGTCCTAAGTAACTAACTTTCAGTACTGTTGCAACTAAAATGAAACAAATGCGCATTAACACATACGTATGCAGTAAATATGACACTAGATAGGGCCTGAAGGTTCACAAAGTGCTTTGCATATATTCTTTGAAAGCAATCCTATGAGACAGATGTTATCCCCATTGTATAGATAAGGAAACGGAAACTTAGAGACATTGTCTTATTCAGGATCACACAGCAAGTAAATGAATTAGAGTTGGAATCTAGGTCTTTCAGAAGCCAAGTCTAACAATCTTTCTACTGTGCCAGTGAATTCCAGAGTTGGCACTGGGATCCCCAGGGTCCCATGGCCTGACTCCAAAGAGTGTGTGATTAACAATTAGAGGGTAGGCAGATGGGCTGTATCCAAATCTCACTGTAATGGCCAATCATGGTGCTTGTGTGCAACACAACCATAACTATTCTTACTCTCTAATACTCTCCCATTCCATTCCCTCTCTGCTTCCATGTTGTAAGCTCACAAGATTTCTCTTCTGAGAAGGAAACTAGGTCTTCAGAGCTGTTAAAACTTAGTTGCTATCAGGGTACCCACTGGAAAATTTGTCTCTCCACAGCTTTACAACCCCATGTTCCCCAGATCATCGAGTGGCTTTGATTGGTCTCCCTTATCCTATGTAGGTTGGGCCTTGTGTAGGTAGTGACCAGTGAATAAGGGTCCTGCTTCTCCCGTTTTTGCTCTGAGTGGGACAGAACATCTCATATAGGATGAGCGGGGATGAATGGGTTGTGATAAATTTTGTAGTTGTTCAGTCATTTCAGTCATTTCTGATTCTTTGTGATTCTATTTGGGGTTTTTTTCTTGGCAGAGATACTAGAGTGGTTTGCCATTTTCTTCTCCAGCTCACTTTACAGATGAGAAACTGAGGCAAAAAGGGTTAAGTGATTTGTCCAGGGTCATATAACTAGTAAGCATCTGAAGCTGGATTTTAACTCAGGAGGATGAGTCTTCCTGATTCCAAACCCAGTGCTCTATCTACTGCACCACCTAGCTGTCCCCTTCCTTTTTTTTTTTTTTTTTTTGGTCTTTTTGGAGGGGGAATGCAGGGCAGTTGCATTTAAGTGATTTGCCCAAGGTCACACAGCTAGTAAGTGTCAAGTGTCTGGGGCTGGATTTGAAGTCAAGTCCTTCTGGCTCTAGCATCAGTGCTCTATTCACTGTAACACCTAGCTGCCCCTAGCTGTCCTTTTGTGATAAATTACAGACCTCATTAATTCTTGACTTCTTTTTTTTTTTAATCCTTGACTTCTTGCTTTTCTTTACCCCATGTACCAGTTATCTGCCAAGTTTTGTCATTTCTATATCTGTATCTTTTGCATCTGTCTCCTACTTTCCATCCACATAGCCTATTCCCTTAGGTAGGGAGTCACCTTCCTTCTGGGAGCAGTGATGGGATAAAGCTAGAGTTTTCTTACCTCCTGTGGGAGTTCCCCAGTCTCTGCCTCAAGTCAGCTTCCCTTTTCCCATCTCATGACTCCTATTTCAGCAGGAAGGTCAGAGACTATATGGTAGATTCCTGGCTGGGGAAACTCAGGCCCCACCCCCATCAGAAAAGATCCCTTCACTTGTGAGGCCACTGGTTCCATTAGCTGCCCCTGGGCTGAGTTCTGTTTTTAGTGACTGAATGTGCTGAACTACTTTATTTCTAGTCATGCTTGCAGTCCATAGCCAACAACAACTAGGAATGCTGGACACTTTCTTTACCCTCCTGGGTAGCATCCTGTAGCATTCATCAATCTAATCCTTCAGCATGAGAAGGAAACTGCTCCCTGTTCCTCAGAAAAGACTCCTCATATATGAATAGGAGGGTTCTGGTGCCTGAGTCATGTAGTGTCCTGCTGTCCCATCAAGCTACTCTCCTCCATTATTTGTGATGTGGTTAGGGTTATGGTTGCTCGAGACCCCAAAATACCAACATGCTGGGTTCTGCCAAATGAATTCGACTCAAATCTTCTCTCAGCCAAAGAAAAGCAAAGTTTATTAAAAATTTGCCTATACTGGACACAGAGCAAGTCTGTGCTAGAAAATTCTATGGCGCTCTCACACACAGGGGCAAGAAGGGGTCTTATATACAGAAAGGTTGTGGGAGGAATATATGGGTGGTCTGGAAGAGGAGTTTGGGGAGGGTCTTCAGGAGGAGTCAATGAGGTCAATGAGTGATTTAGGGTGGGAAGTTGCTGGAGGCCACCTGGAGCCAACAGACAATGGTGGGCTAGGCCAAATCAAGGATTGATATTTTGATAGGCTCAAGAGTGGAAAGTAGATGGACAATTGGGGGCTAGGCTAGTAACAGAGGTCTGGGCAGAGCCACAATGAAAAGCTTTGGCCTCATGCAAATGCCTCATCAAGCGGGAAGATTCAGTCAGAGTTCAAGGGACTTCCCAGAGCCTGTGCCTCATCATTTGTACAGCTCTTCCCCCAACTCAACCATGATGTGATCTCCAAGGCCACCTCAACTCACCCTCTCCAGCCCACTATGTCTAATGCAAGTGCCTTCTTAATTCAGGTCTGATGTTGGGATGAACTGAAACACTTGAAGGCAATTGAATATTTAACAAAGTTGAGTTATATTTCCCTAACATAGAAGGCATGCCACAAGTATAAAGTGGTACTTTGCTTCTCTAGACAAGGCCGCCCTCATTTCTAAACATGTCTGGTCAGTACTCATCAGGGCATGACAACTAGTGTGGTTTTAGGCACTTACCAAGTCTGAGAGGCACAGATTCCACATGACTGGCACTTATCATGCTCCCAGATGATCAGGAAGCTGCCAGGGAAGCCAAGACCAATCAGGTTTATCTTTATCTTACGCATCTACCCAATAAATTCTAGTGACTCTATTGAATCTAGGATCAGATATTATTTTATCTTTACTTTATGTCTCCAAAATTATTTTTGTTGTAAGTTTTACAACATACATATTGCTAGTATTCTAGCATATGTGCATAATTTATAAATCAATAAATATAAACACATTGAGGGGTGTGTTCAAATTTTTTTTTTCTGTTGAGGGTGCATGATCAAAAAAGTTTGAAGAGTGCACTATGCCAAGGTTCCAGATTCCCAACTAATAAGTGGCAGAGGTGATCTTTCTTTCTTCCTTTGTGACAGGGACTATTTTTGCCTTTCTTTGTGTCTTTAGTGTTTAGCATACTACCTGATACATCATGGGCACTTGATAAATGCTTGTTGACTTCTTTCCTTCCTTCCTTCTTCCTTTCTTTTTCTTCCTTCTGTCCTTCCTTCTTTTCTTTCTTCCTTTTTCTTCCCATCCCATCCCAGTCCTGCACCAACCATTGCCTATTGGACATTTCAAATTGGATGTCCAAATTCAAATTCTTTAATTTGATCTGTCCAAAAGGAACTATCTTTTCCCCCAAATCCACCCCTGAAACAAACTTCCTCATTTCTGTTAATGGCACCATTATTCCTCTAGTCTCCTGCATTCATAACCTTGGTGTTTTGCTTGAGTTCTCACTTTTCCTCCTAATGTCTAAACCTTGCTGTTTCTACCTTTACATCAATCCCTTTTCTCTCCACACAGTGATACTACCTTAATTCAGAACTCATCACCTATTACTCTGATTCTTTAATTGGCCTCTTCCTACAGTTGCTCTTTACTTTGATCTATTCTCCACACAGCTACCAAAGTGATTTTTCCTAAACAAGTATCCGAATGTTATACCCTCTCCTCAACAAACTTCAGTAGCTCCCTATCACTTCTAGGATAAAATATTAACTCTATTTGGCTTCTAAAGTCTTTTGAAAGTCTGAGCCCAACCTATTCTAGCTTCATTATATAATACTCTCCTTTGGCCCTCTACAGCTTTCTTTCCATTCCTCAAGTAAGTCTCTCCATCTCCTTTCTCCACATCTTTGCCTTGGTCATCCCCTCTTCTCCCCTCTGTCTCTTAGAATTACTAGTTTTCTTCAAGTGTCAGATCATGTGTCACCTTCCATATGAAGTCTTTTCTGATCTCCCAGTTGCTAGGGCTTTAACTTCCTTGCTTTGACTACTTTTAATTTATTTTGCATTAATTTTAGTTATTCTGTAAATATTATACACGTACATTCCCCTTCCTCCCACAGTACAATGGAAGTTATATTCTAGGACTTTTTGTCTTTGTATTCCCAGTTCAAAAATAATACTTGACATATTGGAAACTTAAATCCTTTCTGATTTATTTTTTTTTCTCTTCCACTTCTCTTCAATTTTTCTTTTGAATTTATTGATTCATATTGTTTTGACATGTCAAATACTTCCCAATTGACACTCAAAAAAATACTCCTACAAAATACATTCCCAGAAAAATCTTATTTTTATCAATTATTAACAGAAAGATATAGAATATAAGTTCCTTGAAGACAGGGACTGATGCTTGCTTTTATTTGTGTCATCAGCACTTTGGACAGTGCCTGACACATAGTAAGTGCTTAATAAATGCTTTGTGCGCCCTTCTAGTACTGATGCTTGTGAGCCCCCACTGGTGTGTTTTCCCTTCTAGGTTGGAGATTGTATGATTCTGACATTCTTTGAGATGCTGCTTTTCTCTTGGTATTCAGATGCTGTTTCATTTATGCTTAATACTGAAATCTAAACCCATCTGAGATGGACTTAATGGGTTTACTCAAGAGATGACTAACCATTACTCCAGATGTCCTATTGCACAGCCAAATAATTTTATAAAGTTTCCATATTGAATAACACTGCAGTGTCTGCACCCAGTGTCTGGGGATACATAGAAAAACTATGCAATATAAATTTAGTTGCTTGCACCACAACCTCAAAAAAAGTAATGAAACAATAGAATTTCAAGAGAACAATCCCTATCAGAGCATTTCAGAGCTTTTTTCTCCATTATGCCTTTATCACTCACTGCCTCCTCTTTTGTTTAAGGATCTCAATAGTTTTAGGACTAGGTTAACAAGTTAAGCACTTACTCTATGTTAGACACTGTACTAAGTTCTGAGGAGGCAAAAAAGAAAAAAAAACACCACAGTCTTTACCCTCCAGGGACTCACAGTCTAGTGGGGGACATAACATGATAATCATGTACAAACTAGATATATGCAGGATAACATAGAGATAATCAACAGAGGGAAAACACTAGTATTTTTTTTTTTTTTACTCATTTACTTTTAATTTACAAGATTCAGTTCCACAATCACTTGAGTTTCAGATTTTCTCCCCTCCC
>CM053587.1:216930172-216953056 GCA_028646515.1 Pseudochirops corinnae | reverse complement strand
TGTGTTCATAAAGGTATTGGGTTTGTTTTGGCAGGTAGATTCCCAAATATTTTATAATGTCTACAGTAACTTTAAATGGGGTTTCTCTTACGATCTCTTGCTGTTGGACTTCGTTGGATATATATAAGAATGCTGAGGATTTATGTGGGTTTATTTTATATCCTGCAACTTTGCTAAATTTATTTATTGTCTCAAGAAGGAAAACACTAGTATTGAGGGGGAACCAGAAAAGCTTCTTGTAGAAGGATCTTTCCTAGGACTTGAAGAAAGTCAGGGAACCCTGTAGGCAGAGATGAGGAGGGAGAGAATGTCAGGTATTTGGGACAACCAGTAAAAAAGAGAAGGTGGGGGCTGCTAGGTGGTACCATGAATAGAGCACTGGCCCTGAAATCAGGAGGACCTGAGTTCAAATCCAGCCTCAGATACTTAACACTTACTAGTCATGTGATGTTGGGTAAGTCACTTAACCCCAATCGCCTTGCCTTCCCCCCTCCAAAAAACAAACTAAAAAAAAAAATGAGAAGATGGGAGTGCCTTGTTGAAGAAATAGCCAGGAGGCCAGTGTCATTGGATCACATGAGGAGAGGGAAGGAAGGAGATAGGTGTTTAAGATATAAGAAGCCTTGAAAGATAGGAAGGGGCTAAAATCAGGGTTGGGGAACCTTTGGCCTCAAGGTCATATGTGGCTTCATTGTGAAGTTTGGATTTAGTCAAAGGGCTGCACTTGAGGACCTAGAGGGCCACATGTGACCTCAAGGCTGTAGGTTCCTAGCCCTTGGGCTAGGTTATATGGAGGGCTTTGAAAGCCAAGCAGAGGATTTTCTGTTTGTTCCTGTTAAGGAGAGACTGGAGTTATGTATAGGAAGTGAAATAAATGGCCTTTAGTATTTACTAGCTTCTAATTGCCTTTAGGTGGTACTGTCTGGAGTCAGGAAGACCCAAGTCAAAATATGGCCTTAGACATTCACTAGCTGTATGACCTTGTCACTTAAGACTGTTTGCCTTAGTTTCCTCATTTATATAATGAGCTGGAAAGGAAATGGCAAACCACTCTAGTATCTCTGCCAAGAAAACCCCAAATGGGGTCACAAAGAATCAGATACGACTAAACAACAATGAACAATTGCCTTCATCCCACCTTTGTGTTGCTGACCTGGTAAGTTTTTGAGTTAAGATTATGGTTTGGTTATTGATTTCCAGATGATTCCTCATAAGTTAGTTATAACGAAACAGCTCATTTTATTTTTCATTTTTTTTAAGGGGGGAAGACAGGGGTTAATGGGGTTAATGACATTCCCAAGGTCACATGGCTAGTAAATGTTAAATGTCTGAGCCCAAACTTGAACTCAGGTCCTCTTGACTCCAGGGCCAGTGCTCTATTCACTGTGCCACCTAGATACCCTGAAAACAACTCATTTTAGAAGTAATCTCCTTCATTTAAAAAATGTTCAGATGTTGCAGTATTGATGTTGCCCTGTCCCAGAAATAAATGTACTTTGATAGTTCTGATTTAGGTTTACAAAAAAAGAATGAATTATGCTTTATTCATGGGCATCCAGGTAATATTTATTAAGTGCTTGCTGTGTGCAATTAATCCTGCTGATCACTGGGTTACTAAGACTGCCTGTCCTCAAGAAATTTTCAATCTTTATTTAGACTTTTTCTCTGTGTGTGTGTGTGTGTGTGTGTGTGTGTATACGTGCATGTGCGTGTATATGTTTGTGTTTGGATAGCTGATAGTTATATTTGAACTGAGAGGCATTTTGATATTGGTTGCATCAAAAACACATTATAAAAATAAATGAGTGTTCTACTGTTCTAGATATAAGTTGCACTTTGGTTCTCAAACCTGGTTTATATAAAATGTATTATTGGTATTATTTTTGGTGTTTAGTATTCATGCACAATATTGTCCTTTCAAAGCTATTTATTTTTAGGAGTGCAACCTATATTTGCACCAATGTGGTATATGTAATCTGAAATAAACTTTGGGGAGTTAATTTTATCTGGGTCACAAGCTGCTACATAAATAATATTGTTTACCATTGATGGTCCTAGCCAGGGGTTATGTGGCCCTCTAGGTCCTCAAGTGTGGCCCTTTGACTGTATCCAAACTTCACAGAACAAATCCCCTTAATAAAAGAATTTGTTGTATAAAATTTGGACTCAGACAAAGGCTGTACCCAAGGACCCAGAAGGTCACATGTGGCCTCAAGGCCACAAGTTCCCCATCCCTAGACCATGGAATTCTGATTATGCCACTTTTAGCAGATATTCCTCAGAGATGTCTATGAGGTCAACATTAAACATTATAGCATGTAGTCAACTATTAATAAAAATTTTTTTGAATTTTAATTTTTCAGTTCTAATTTCTCTCCTTCCACCCCTCCCCCATTCATTAAGAAGACAAGAAATACAATTACACATGTAAAGTCAAGTCAATCATTAATTTTAGGATAACTGAGGCATCTCTAGTAACTGAACTTCAGAACTGTCTGAAATCTGTTGGAAGAAAAAAAAAAATCAGCAGCTTTTCCCAGCTGGAGAGTCTGACCATAGCAGCCAGAAATGCCTCACACAACACTGGTGGTGAGTGAGAACCATTTGTAAAGGCAGCTTCCATTCTTTTTCCCCAGAGAAAGAAGTATTGCTGTTCAAATTTTCCTGCCAACTTGGACAACCCAGTGATGCTTTTTCAGGCCCAACTGTCCTCACAGGGACATAGGTTTTAATTTAGAGGTATTCTAGCTAGTCTAAGAAAGCCTGAAAATGCATGTGAAAATATAGATTTATAAAAAAGAATTACGAGGGGATTTTCTTTTCTTCTCAAAAAGGGTTCTTTATAGGATGATCCCTTTGAGAAAGCTCGCAGGTTACATTTGAAATATGATTTTGTTTTAAAAAATTGATGACTGCTTTCAAATGTTTGAAGAATATCATCCTATTGGAGGATTGAATTTGTTCTGCTTGGCCCCAAAGAGTAGAACAGGGAGCAGTAGATAGAAGTTACAAAGAGCCAAATTTAGATTTGATAGCAGAAAAAAATTTCCCAACAAACAGAGTTATCTCAAAGTGGAAAGTAGTACCTCAAAGTGTTATGAATTACCTCCTCCCTGGAGGTCTTCAAAACAAGGCTTGGTGCCTTTGTTGGGTATGCTGGGAATGCCCATTTTCAGATAATTTCAGCTGTTGAATTCCCTCCCAACTCTCAGGTTTAATGTCATGTAGTGAAAAGAACATCGGATATTAGCTGTGTGACTTTGGGCAAGTCCCTTAACCCCAATTGCCTTCCAAAAAGCAAAAGAAAAAGAAAAAAAAGAAAAGAACGTTGGGTTTTGGCTAGTCTAGTCTCTTCTTGTGGTTGTGTAAGCAGAAAGTTATCAGGTGGCAAAAGCAGTCTGGGAGACTTTTCTGGGAGCATTGCCTTAGTGCTATTACAATATCAAAAATCCCTCCCCCCACCAAAAAACAGACAAACTATGAATTAGGGGCAGTTATGTACATTGCAAAAAGACTCCACTTTACAAAAGAATTCTCTGTGGTATGAATGAAACCTGATAGTTAATAAAGTCCTCCTTGTTAACCTTTAACTCCAGAACACTTACATAGCTCTATATTTAGGCAATTTAGGAACCATGTGCCTCAGTTATCAGTGCAGGATTAAATCAAGTAGCTTTCATCCCAAGGATCCTTTAACTACCCAGCAGCCCTAGTATAAAAAATTGTTTGCTATAAATCATTAGCTACTTGAAAAAAGCTAGGAGAAAGAAGGAAACACTGTTAGAGACTATCTAACGGTTAGAAGACAGCTAGAAAATGAGGGAGCCTCTCTGAATGCTTTATTTATGTAGAACTCTTTAGAAACACATGCATTCCATAGATTTAATAAACCCATAAAGTTTTATGCTCTATATACCCTTGGCTCACTTGAGGCAATAACTGAATTTCTGCTAAGTTGTGTGTAAAATTAATTCTTGTCAATTAAACTACATTTAAATGCATTTTTAATGGTCATTTTTTAAAGGGAATTTAATGGTCAGTGCTTTTATTTATTTATTTTTAAGTGTGTCCAGAACAGGTTTGAGGGATTTAATGAATAACAAGCTCAGTGTGAATCAATTGTGCTAAATTACACCAAACATCAAAATTCATGCTTTAGGTTGCACAAGAGGAAGGATAATGCCCAGAAGGAAAGTGGTATTTGCCCTGTACTCTGTACTCTGGCCATATGGATGGCGGCATGTTTTGTTCTGCTGAGAGATTTGATCATGAGACTTAATTGCCTCCAGCATACTGGACAAGGAATCCATCTCCACTCAGATCATTCAAGTTGAACAATATGGGGATTTCAGGGGCATGAGCCTAATGCTTTTAGGACAGAGTTTCTGGGTAATTAATAATCAATTTATTAATTAGACTGGTAAATAATTAATAAATTGATGGTCAATGGTCTCTCTTGGTAATAAAAAACAAAGACCATGGAGATCACTGAATGCTTAAATACCTTTGGAAAAGAGGGTGTCCTCTGACAGGTGGAGATCAACCCTAATTGGTTAACAATCAATGAGTGAGTGGAATTTTCTAATGAGGAGGCGAGCTAAAAGCTTCAAGCTGAGAATGTGGCTTGATCACAAGATTCAACCACTTCCACACTCATTCCCTTTTTGATTTCTAACAGTTCTATGCATTATGTTTTATTAAGGGAGTGGACAAATTGGAACTTGTTTTAAAGGGAGGGTGAACAGGATGGTGGAAAGAGATTTAAAACTACATCATATGAGAAAGAGTTGATATTTTGACTAGAAAAGAGATGACTGAGGTGGCAAGGGGGTAACTGATAGCTATCTTGAAATATTTGAAGGGCCGTCATGTAGAAAAGGAATTCAGCTTGTTCTACATGGCCCCAGAGGGCAGGAAGTAAACAATAACAGTGGTTGTTACTTACTGCCTGTGTAACCTTGGTCAAGTCACTTCCCTTCTGTGGGTCTTAGTTCTGTCATCTGTGGAAAAAAAAAAAGAGTTGGACTAATTGACCTCTAAGGTCCCTTCCAGAATCAAATCTATGATTCCCTAAACTATGTTGAGACAGATTTTGGTTCAATATAACAGACGGTTACCTGACAATAGAGTTATCACATCTTAGAACGGTGGAAGATTAAAAACAGCATTATATCATAAAATAGGAAGAAACAGTGGAAGGAAAAACAAAGTTAAAAAAAGTTTAGCATGAGGCCAACCAAGCAAAGTCTTCCCAAGGGTATTTAGACAAAACTGGAAAAGATCTGTAAATAATTTTTTTTTCTTAACAAACTTTTTTCACCATTTGCAACAGTGAAGCCACATCGCATTTGGATCTTAATAGCAGTCTCATTTTCTCTTGAGGAACTAAAAGGACTCTAAAACAATGAAGATGGAAAAAAAAAGTTGAACTAGATCAAGCATATACAGAGGAGGTTCATGTTGGAGGTGACACAATTTTGATGGTTTTAAGGGATTTTCAAGGCTTCTGAAAGAGGGGAAGATACCAAAGGAAGACCTGAGAACAATCTGAAGTATTTTTAACAAAAAAGGTGATACCATCAATAGCTACTAACCCTTATCTCCACTTTCCTATTTTTTACTTTTTTTTTGGAGGGGGGAAGGTAGGACAATTGGGTTTAAGTGACTTGCCCAAGGTCACATGGCTAGTTTTTGTGTTACATGTCTGAGGTTGGATTTGAACTCAGGTCCTCCTGACTCCAGGGCTGGTGCTCTATTCACTTTGCCACCTAGCCTCCCCTGCTACTTTCCTATATATATGAAATTATGATGAGAGTAATCTATATTTGTATCAATATCCATGTTGAGCATATTAGATGAGGACAGGCTTATGAAAGACAGTCTTTCATACTCTTTTTTCCCCAGAAATTTATTTATTTATTTTTAGTTTTCAACATTCATTTCCACAAGATTTTGAGTTACAAATTTTTTTCCCCATCTCTCCCCTACCCCTCACCCCAAGATGGCAAACATATTGAATGCCCCTTCTCCCAGAGGCTTTCATATTCTAAAGACCACATCTTTATTATCACACAAGTGACTGAAAAGTATGTCTATGTGTATATATTAAATGCATGTAATATATATACATACACATATATCTTCTAATATGTATAGATTGTCACATGTGTAGACCATATGTCCCCATGTAGGAACCAGGAGAGTTGAGAAACTCCATGTAGTGGAGAAATACTAGAGCTTCTACTTACTCAAAGTCACATAGCCCAGGCTGGATTTGAACTCAGGTCCTACTGACCCCAGGGTAAGCGTTCTATCAAGAGAGCTACCTAGCTGCCCCTGAGGGCAGTTGTCCAGAACCTGGACCATTCTCCTTGGCTGTTCTTAGTTCATCTGGCGAGGGACAATATCGTAAGGGGAAAGACCTTCGTCTAGTCTAATAATTAGGATGATGATAAAAATGACAATAGCAGCTAAAATATGTGTATCACTTTAAGATTTGCAAAGCACTTTACAAGGTTATCTCATTTGATTCTCGAAACAACTCTGTGAGTTTATTAATGGCAATAATTATTCTCATCCCTATTTTACACATAAGGAGATTGAGGGAGATAGAAATTAAGTGACTTGTCCAGGGTCATATAGCTGGATTTGAACTCAGATCTTCCTGACTCCAAGTCTCGTAGCCTATCCACTATGTCACCTAGCAAAGGGCAGAAAGGTGAAAGGGGGGGAATAGGGGGAAGAATACCTGGCCAGGGCCAAAGCCAAGGCCCCTCCCTCCTCTCCCAGCAGTTCCTCCTCAGTGATGTCCTGGAAAGTCACAATTTCTCTGTTTGGATTTCAATTCCTTTTCAACTCCCTTGACAAATTTTAGACAATCCCTGAATAATGGTCAAGGATCCTTGGCCTATCCCAGGGGTGCGATAGGGACTCAACTCAAAGGGATACACTTGAGGACCTAGAGGGCCAAATGTGGCCTTGAGGCTGCAGCTTCCCCATCTCGATATGATTCTTCTGCATTTCAGTTCAAAGGCTGGGAGTTAATTGACTGAGATAAGTTCTCATTCAGTTAAAGTATAAAGATTAAAATGGGGGAGGTGGTTTCAATCCACCTATAGATGGTCCATATTCTTTTAAACCAGATCTGTAGGAGCTTCTAGCCCTTTATTCTCCACTCTGCCACTGTCACTGCAGAAATACAATGCAGAGGGCCATTTCGTACTTATTTTTGCTTTAGGAGTTGCACAATCAAAGAATTCAGCTTCTCCATACTTAGCTGGGCTGGTTCTTAGACCATACTCAAAAAAACCTCTTTAGATTGGTAGGATATACCAGAGCTTTTTTTCCCCATTGGCATAGCTTCTGGGAACCCAGGGTTACCACCATGCTAGGATGATACATCAGAGCAAGACTTTGTAGAGGAGCTGACATTCATATAAGATTTTAATATTTGAAAAACCTTTTAGACACATTGTCTAATTTGAACCTCATAAGAAGGCTGTGAAGTAGGTACTATAAGTGTTATTATTCTTTATTTTATTTTGGAGGAAACCCAAGTTTAGAGTGCTTGAAATATTGGACTAGAAGATGAATTTGTAAGGGCTCTTCTAGCTCTAAATCTATAATTTAATCAAACCCACCTATGGTCACACAGTTAGTCAGTTATAATTCACATTTAAATAGCACTTAAAAGTTTGCAAAGCACTTTACATACATTACTTTACTTAGGGCTCACAACTCACAATAACCCTGTAGGGTTTCCTGACTCCATGTTCAGGGCTCTTTCCACTGTACAACATTCCTCTTATTTAAGATGCTATGATGAGGTGGGCCTGATTTAGGCCAACGTCAGGTTCAGTGTTGGAATAGTTGTAGGCCATTCAAAAGCAAAGAAAAGGAAATTTACTTGACCACAGCATAGAAAGCATTTTCAACCAGGGTATTCAGGCACTTAGCTTGGGTAAGTGCCAGCCCTTCCCTTATCTCCATATGGAAATGCATCTGGTCAGCGGGGTGGGGTTTGGTGCCTCAGGAGGTCATTTGACAAGTCTGAAAGGCCGTGACTCTATGTGGCTAGGTCTTTTTTATGGTGACCCTTAGAAGACTAGGAAGTCATATCAATAGTCAGAGGCTACCAGAGAGTAATGATGTCAAAGTTGCTACAGTTTGAACCTTGAACTCTGAGCCAGTCCCTCGAGAAAAGCCAGTCCCCTGGAAAATCTAACTTAAACTATGTTTTAAAAAACAATTTAATTATTTTTCAGTTTTTATTATTAACTTTTATAAGATTTTGAGTTCTAAATCCCCCTCCCCCTCCCCAAGACAGCACGCAATCTTAACCGAAGCTATACTGGGGAGAGGGAAGTATCTCTGGTAGATCCTATCACAGACTACTTAGACAAAAGGTATTTATAGAAAGTCCTGTTTTAGGCACTAATGGCCTGAAAGAATTCATGGAGCTTCCATACTGTGTAAGCAGGTCTCACTGTGTAGAAAACAAGGTCACCTACATACGTGTTTCACAGATCATGACCTAGACTTTGAGCTCCCAAGTGATTTTCCCTGTGCCTATATTCATGGAGCCATTTTGAAGTCGTTGAGAGTTGATCAGGTTTGCACATCCCATTCCCCATCATTTAACATGAAAGCAAAAGGGGATTCCTAAAGAATGATATCACCAAGGGGTGACAGACATGGGAGGGGGACAGATGCCAATGGGGAAAGAGGATAAGGGGTAGTTCTCCTTCTTGCACTGTCCCCCTTTCCACAGGCAGGCTGGTGTCTCAGACACACAAAAAGTTAAGCACTCAGAGGTAATGCATTGAGCTACTTAGGGCTCAAACTTTAATATAGATTTGACAGAACTGACATGACATGAATAGGACACTGCCCTGTCTTCTGTGGGGCAAGCGGTGGGGTAGTCTGGATTGCTGAAATCAGGGTCTTTTCTGAGGGGAGTAATGAGACATAAGAGGCAGGGATCCAGCAAACTTAACTCTGTGCCATAGCTAGAAAGTGGCTGGGGAGAATGGCAATATTCAATCTACAGGTCAGTTGAACCTTAGAACACATGCATCCTGGGGGCTTAGGCCACACCAGTTATGTTAAAATTGCATCTTGTTCTGGTTCTCTTTTCCCACTCCCCATATGGTAACCAGCATAAGGGGGCAATAGCAGGAAGTAAGATTTCTAAGGGAAACCTGGAAGTCACCTACAAACGGTTCCAAAGTTCAAAGGGACATAATTTACAGGTTGTATCATTTAACTCACATCGTGGTAATATGTGTGGAATCAGGGGAAGCCTGGTGGCACAGGGGCAGCTAGGTTTTGAAGTCGATAGAGCTTCAGGCCTAGAGTCAAGAAGACTTGTATTTCTGAGTTCTTTTCTTTTCTTTTTTTTTTTGAGGGGCGAAGGCAAGGCAATTGGGGTTGAGTGACTTGCCCCAAGGTCACATAGCTAGTGTGTAAAGTGCCTGAGGCTGGATTTGAGCTCAGTTCTTCCTAACTCCAGAGTGGGTGCTCTATTCACTGTACCACTTAGCTGCTCCCCGAGTTCAAAAACAACCTCAGACACTTACTAGCTGTATGACCTTGGGCAAGTCACTTAACCCTGTTTACCTCAGTTTCCTCAACTGTAAAATAAGCAGAAGGAAATGGCAAACCACTCCAGTATCTCTGCCAAGAAAATCTCAAATGAGGTCACAAGGAGTCTAACAAGACTGAACAACAACAGGAGAAGCCATCTAGGGAATGCTGTCAGGGCCTTTTGGTATACAAATCCAAAATTCCAGACCTTCATAGTCAAGATCAGAAGATCTCCAAATGGTGCTGATAATATTGAGATGATGGGAGTATGTTAACTTTAAGGTTTTACTGACAACTTTAAGATGATTGGGATACGCTCATGAACTAACCACAAGGTAGCCCATATAAGAGTTAGTCTGTTCCTCCCCCCCAAAAACCTATAAAAATGAGACCTCAAACTACTGCCCCCTCCCCACCCCACTTCTCATCCCCAGCACTCCATTGGGTCCACGCTGCTGAGTGTTCCCAACCGTAAGCTATGGGTACCCAAGTAGTACTCTCTGCCTCTCCCCCCTCATCTTCCTCACACTCATCCCTGTCCCCACGCCAGCTGCCTCTGCACCTGTTTCACTGCTTGTCTCTGTATGTTCTATGCTGTTTGTCTCCTCACCCTCTGTGACTATTAAAGAGTGATTACAGCCCCATTTCTTGCTGCCATCATGGTTTTTCTTGGTGAGGACCCAAAGAACCAGCAGTGCTTGCCCCCATTCCATAATTTCATTACTTATCAATTCAATTGGCACAGAAAACAAGGTACTATTGAAAGAAATAGCCCTTGCCCATCAAACTATTTGGAATTTCAGCCAGGAGGTGTAGGGAATGGCTAGCAATCCCGTTCTTTAACTAGTAACTATTCAGAGGTATCTTGCCCAGCTGTTTGTTTGAGAGCACTAGGGCTTGCTCTTCCCCAATGAGTGGCAAATCACTTGTGTGCTGTTTGGTCCCTCCCAAATGAAGTTTGTATAAGGGGCTCAAGCTGTTGCAAGATATTTTAATTTTTTTTTCTTCCTTTTTTCATGAACCTGGTGTCACGCTGCAGCCTTCTCCCCCCTTCCCTCCCTACCTTCCTCCCTCCGTCTTTGGGGAGAGTGTCTGGGATGGAGAGCCTGCTCCCTTCCCTTTCCCCATTTCTGAGGGGATGGTGTCTTAGGGCTCTGTAATAAGAATGGGAATTTGAAGATCTTCCCAGCCCCTTAATAAGCCTAAGGGAATTTGAAGACCTCCCCTGCTTTGAAAGTAAACTCTGCCCCCTAATAGGCTGAATGTAGTCACATGGAGCCTGTGGTGGGAGGAGTTTGCTGAAGGGAAGCAGAGCCCACAGGAAGCTGGTCAGAGCTAGACTAGATGGCTGGGGGAGAGAAGGACCTCAGGCAAGGAGTCAGATAGGCTTGTGAGTAAATATTGATCTTGTGTTGGTTTGTGGGAAGGTTGAAGGATGCTGTGGCTCTCAGCGTTATTATGGCTTCTGAATATCTTTGGTATTGTGATGGAATCGGCTTACTGGTTTTGGGATTGGGTTTCCGGTGTCTAAATAAATCCTTCAGTTCTATCCTCTACCTGGAGAATCTGATATATTTTGTGATCAAATACCATGTGATACTTATAGTCATGGTCTTTATCATGATTGTGGGCACTGTAAATATTGCATTGGCGCTACAGGCTCCCTCCCAGCAAATTGTTTTCCTCCCCTTCTATTGCTTCAGAGACTATGCCCCTCCCTTCCTTTCCCTTCCCATTCTCTGAGCTCTCCATCCCCTTCCCTATAATTGACATGTATGTCCAAGGATGTCAACTGGCCATTTGGATCAAGTATAAGTATTAGTGCTAATCATAAGCAAGTGGGAGCCAGTGTCATTACCCCTCCTCATGAGCTTAGGCAAGGGGTGGAATGTCTGCATCAGTTATAGAGGATTTACTTAATGAAGGTGTGATTATCCCCATAGTCCCCCTACTAAATTCACCAGTCTGGCCTGTCCAGAAATCAGACAAGGATGAATGGAGACTGACTGGACCACAGAAATTTTAATGGGATTGTTGCTCCAATTAAAGCCCCAATACCACAGAGCTCACAGAAGTTATTAAATCCTCTGGCTGGTCTTTGTTTGGCAGTAGTTGACTTAACTAATATGTTTTACTCTGTGCTCATGTCCTCAGACTCCCAACTCCAATTAGCTTTTACATTTAAAGGGGTACAATATGCTTTCACTAGGCTCTCTGTGAGATATCTGAACAACCTTGACATTGCCCACAGACAACGCCATTAGGACTTAGAGGACCTTCTGGTATCTGAGGAATTTCACATGTAGCACCATATGGATGACAATGGAGGCTCTACCCGACCCTGTCCAAGCCCACCTGGAGGCTATGGTTAGACAGTAGCCCCCCCCACCAAGTACAAGCCACTTCACAGTGTATGAACTTCATAGAATACATATGAACCAATAAGTCAGAGATATCCCTGCCCTGGTTTGAGATAAGCTACTCTCCTCAAAGTCTTCACTGATATTAAGACAGTACAACATCTAATGGGTTTTGGAGACAATACATAGCCATATTTACTCCCCTTTATGTGGTCACACAAAAGTTCCCCACTTTTCAGTGTGGCTCAGAGCACCAAAAGGCTCTGAATACAGTAAGGGTGGCAGGCAGTCAAGCATTGCCCTTCATACCACCAGATGCTGACTTCCAGGTAGAGGCCTAAACCATGTGCATACATGCCTCCTGAAGCCTGTGGACTCATCATGGTGGCAAGAGACTACCAGTGGCATTCTGGAGCACGAAACTCCCAGGCACTGCTGCCAGGGATTTACCCCTGGAGAGGCAGATGCTGGCTGCTTCCTGGGCTCTGATGGCCACAGAACCCTAAACAGGCATAGGGCCTGTCAGTCTAAGGACTGAACTACCTATATAACTCTGGGTTAGGGAAAACCGCCCACAGAAAACTGGGGTCAGTTACTGATGCTACCTTGTTAAAATGGAAAATGGAATTTGCAGGACGGGCTACACTGGACCCTCAGAGAGTCAACAATTTACATGAACAGGTGGCATGGACCCCATTAGGGCCCCTTGTCCCAGGAGATACACCTTTTCCCTCACTGCCTGATCTACTTCCTAATGGAGCCCACAGTGAAATCAGCTGGCAATACTGATGTGGTGAGGTTTATTTCACAGATGGCCGGGCCAATAGTTCTGGAGAGAATCTCCAGTGGGCAACTGTAGCCTTCTACCTTACAACCTCTACCTCCCTGAGGGCTGATGGTAGAGGACATAGAGCCCACTGGTCAGAACTGAAAGTCATACACTCAGACATGAAGGACTTGCTGAAGCTATGATGGAACTCTCTTTGGATCTATACTGACTTTTGGGTAGTTGTCAATGGACTTGTAGTGTGGACTGGTAAGCAGGCCCAGGATGACTGGTGGATCCAAGGCCTTACAGGATGGGTTGGGGGGGAGGTCCTGGACTTTGAGGGGCCTTTGCAGGGGCCTAACCTGGGTCAGTCATGTCTCTCCTTACATAGGAAGGGTTACTGAGGACACAGAACTCAAACAAGTGATTAACAACCTTACATGACCAGCAGCCTAGACTCTCCCTTTTATTGCACAGGACCTTGGAAATTGGACTTGTGAAATGGTCACATGTTTACTCTGGATATTTAGGGACTGCCAGCCTTACATTTTGGTTGAGGAAGTGGGGTGACCAGGTCACCAGGGAATTCCAAATATGTCCTATATTATGTGCCTGAAAACATAGACTTAAGGGCAACATTGTTAAGGGGCAGGCACTTCACAAAATTTGGCAAGTGGACTTTATGGGACCTTTGCCCCTCAGGCTGGAACTGTTAAATATGCCCTCTGTACTCTTGCTGTCACCTGTGTAGAGTCACCACAGCCCATAAAGTCCTCTGGACTGTCAAAGGAAGTCCTTATGCTTTTTGGTCCTCCCACAGCCATCCACAGTGACCAGGACACATATTTTACAGCCTGAGTCATGCAGCAGTGGGCAGAGGGCAATGACTTTTTGTGTCATTCACCTGCCCTATACAGCCTCCAGACTGCTGGACTGATTGAAAGGCATGATGATCCCTAAAAATAATCCTGTTCAATCTTCTGGGTGGGGGTAACTAGACCCTCAAGTGGGTGAAGATACGTAGATTTGAGAATTATTAGTGTAAAGATGGTAATTAAATCCATGTGAATGGATGAGATCACCAAGTAAAGTAGTATAGAGGGAGAAGAGAAGAGAATCTTGAGGGATACCTATGGATCTGGAAGAGAAACCAGCAAAGGAGACAGAAAAGGAGCAGTCAGTCCATACAGCCTTTAGTAGCACTAACATCTGTGTGACGGTCATGGGATGAGTCTTTGGCAGCAATGACCGGATTGCTTTTGATGATATGGGGTGTACCAAAAGTCTTAGTTAAGTTCTGTTCCAAGTGGAGAAAAAGTTCTGCTTCATACACACCTTCTTATTAGTAGTCCTGCTTATTGTCAGACCATAAAGATGTACTAATTGGCTGAGGCCCATGTGGCTGAGTTTGTGGGCAATCTTTTTTGAATTCATAATTGGTCTTTCAGACAACTTAGCCTTAACCCATTCATGATGCTCTGAAGCCTTAGATGCAGATGGCTGGTATGGACAAGTTATCATAATTAGCCCAAGGATAATGTATAGTTAGTGATCTTGGGTTGATTATCCCAGGGTGGACATTCTGCCAAGTTAAGGCACTGAAAATTGTCCTGAAGACAACGTGGAAGAAGTCACTTTTATTTTTGCAGTGAGGGAAGGAAGAGGAACACCCACTTAGTTTTTTGTAGAAATTAGAAAAAAGATTTTAAAAATTGTTGAACCTGTAGTATATAAATGGAGATTATAGGTGCTATGTGTCAAAGAAAATGATTAGTGCTTCACAAGAAAGCAAAAGGGAATACAATAAATTATAATTAATACAAAATTTTCTTCTATTTAGGAAAGGAGTTCCCCTCAAATTCATTTCATGAGCAAATCAAGACATCACCCTTAAGATGTCACTGGTCCTCTTTGAGAAGGAAGGACCAATAACAACCATAAGCTCCTTGAGGAGATACACTATCAAAAGTGTTTTTTGATATTTTGACTCTTTTTATATCCCTAGTGCTGCTTAATAAATGTTTATTGGATGAATGATATGACAGATTAAGTTCTCACAGAGGTATGGGTGTATAGGTATGGTGTGGAGAGGATTATGAAGCGGCCTGAAGGCCTGGTTTAGAGAGAGGTGAGGCAAAAATGCTCACTTAGCCAACGCTCCCTAGGAGCAAAGACCAAGGTTCCAGTAAGAGGAAGATGAGGATGAGTACAGGCAACTTGGTGAAGTGATATCTGGGAAGTGATGTGACACAGTCCTCTTTCAGGAAGGAAATAAACATTTTTAAGTGCCTACTTATGTGCTATTGTTGTTTGGTTGTTTTTCAGTCGTGTCCAACTCTTTGGGACCCCATTTGGGGTTTTCTTGGCAAAGACACTGGAATGGTTTGCCATTTCCTTCTCCAGCTCATTTTACAGCTGAGGAAAGTGAAGCAAATAGGGTTAAGTGACTTACCCAGGGTCACACAGCTAGTAAGAGTCTGAGGCTGGATTTCAACTCAAGAGAGATGAGTCTTCCTGACTTCAGGTCTGACACTTTATCCACTTTGACACATAGCTGCCCCATTTATATGCTAGGCATTGTGCTAAGTGCTTTACAAATATATTGTTTAAGCCTCACAATGACCTGATGAGGAAAGTGCTATTATGATCCCCATCTTACATTTGAGGAAACTGAGGTAGAGGGTAAGTGACTTACCCAAGGTCATGCAACTATTAAGTATTTGAGACTGGATTTGAGCTCAGGTCTCCCTGACTCCAGGCCCAGACCTCTATCTACTGTACCACCTAGCTGTTTCTAGGACAAGGTTTTCAGAGTCCAGTATCATGTCTTAGTTAACTTCCTATCTCCCTTATGATTTAACATCGTGCTTTGATTGTTGAACCAATAAGTTGTGTGATTTTGGCCAAGTAACTTTCTCTGGACCTCAATTCTCTCATTTTTAAAGTGGGATATTTAGACTAGATATCTCTAGCATCTCTTGGTTTTAAAATACTACACTATGTTATGATGCTTTAAAGATGCCAATAAAATTATTTTGCCATTGGCAAGATTTGACTAAGTAGATCATGTTGACGTGAACTATAGTGTTTCTTCTATTTTTCTTGGTTACCTGTTTAACCATTTAGCCCATAGTTACAAATATCATCCTACTTTATAAATTAAAATCATTTTATGGTTGAAAGCAAGAGGCTTAAATTTGATTAATAAACATAATTTTCTCTTTTTCTTTAGAGCATCTTTTGTATATACATAATTTATTGTATTTCTTTCTGGAGCCACCATGACTGAAAAGCTTGTGTTCAACTCTCTGAAACAATACTTATTAGTATTATAATTTGTCTAGTTCCCTTCTCATCTTAATTGCTCTTCTTTGGATTTTTTCCAACACGTTAACATCTATCTCCAATGATATTGTGCCAGGAAATGTGGCCATATTTTTTCCTCCTAATTTGCAATTGAAAGTGCTGCATAATTGAGTGTGAGTCTTAATCTAAAATGAAAATGCAATCATCTCAGCTATAAAAGAGAAAAAAAAAATCAGACCCTGAGGTTTAAGAAGGAAAAATTTTCTATTAACAGAGATATCCTTCCAAACTTAAGGTACACAGGGGTCAGGCCTTCATCATAGTAACCCAAATGTGCTCATTGCTGAAGATGAAGTGGGAGTGTGGCTTAGGTAACGATTGGACATCTTAGATTGGAATCTGTGGGAAAATTTGGTATTTAACCACTACTGTACAATCCTTGTGAGGAGTCTCCCAATATAAGCTTTCCCATGTGGTATATTTCTACACTTATATCTTATCTACTCTTTGTGGATAAAATCCAAGTTTTACTCATTTTTGTACCAAAATACCTGTTGCTCTCTCCCCCCTCCTCTGCTCCCCACTACTTAGTATAATGCTGTGTGTCTAGTAGGTACTCATTAGGAAAGGGAAAGATGGGGGGGGACCCACAACATTTCTCTTTTCTCCCTTCTTTTCCCCCTTCTCAGTGGCCTATGTCCTAGGGGTGCTCCCAGTCCTCCTCTCCCCTCTCTCTTAGGTTTGTCTGGTACCAGCCTGGAGAAATTTTAACCATCCCATCTAGCTATCTCAGGAAGAGTCAATGGCACATCAGATGTGATTAGAGAGAAACTTGGGACTTTTAAATTAAGCTCCCAGACCAATGGGAGTTTGCTCAGGCTCACTGATGTCAGTATACCTAAGGGAGTCATTATCTTTGAGAGTCATTGTGCCAGAACCTCATGTTTGGTGAGTAAATCATACGAGAAAATGGAGCAGAGCAGTGTGTTCTTAAACCCTGGCAAACTTTTGTGAGGTCAGATGTCTACAAGAGTCCTGGAAGATGCTATATCTGAGTATCACAGTTCTGAGCCTTCATAGTTTCTGCAAGGTAGAAAAAAAAGAAAAAGTGTGTGTGTGTGTGTGTGTGTGTGTGTGTGTGTGTGTGTGTGTGTGTGTAGGGGGTGTGTATGGTGGGAGGGATAAAGAAGGGGCTGCATGAATGGAACCAGAGCTTATAATTTCAGGTCAGTGCCAATATAAATGGTGTAACTCACAGAAGCTGGCTTGCCTACCTCCTTTGCCTGTCATACATGTTCTTGATTAATGCTAAATAATTATTTATTATTATTTATTAATAATGTTGAATAATTCCTTACTTTCTGGAGTGTCATCGCTGCTAATATGTCTCGGGCTTGATAATCCATCATGAGTTTTTCCAATGCCGTTTGAGTCACCTACAATTTTGATTCTTTTATAACAGTGGTGTTTCATAACTTGTAGCTGTACAGCATCTCCAGGAGAATATTGATATAAAAATATATTATTTTGTGCCCTGGAGCAGCTTGGGATCATTGAAGAGGTATAATTTCCCGGATGTAATCTAGCTGTCTGTTCTCCTTTTGTTCAATTTTATGCCCAGATCATTATTTATCTACAGTGATTGTTCAAAACGTGCAGGTAGATTAATTCAATGGACTTCCCATCAAAAGGGCATGTCATGTCCACTGGGTTTCAACTATGTGAATCACTGGGTCAATGTCTTTTGAAAGGTTGAGAGTTTCTTTGTGTTCCAGGGCCTGATGCAGTTAGAACAACATTATCTGAGAATAGGACTATCGGAAACAACTTTGAAAGGCTTTAGAACTCTGATCAACACAATGATAAATCATGAATCCAAAAGAATGAACATGAAACACTTCAGAGAGGTGATGAACTTAAAATGCAGAGAGGCATACATTTTCAGACACGGCCCATGTGGGAATATATTTTTGTCAGACCTAAGCAGCTATGTATTGAAGACCTCTTCTCTTGTCTTCTCTTATCTTGTCTTGTCTTGTCTTGTCTTGTCTTGTCTTCTCTCCTTTTTCCTTCCCTCCCCCTTCCTTCTTTCTTTCCTTCTTTCCTTTCTTCCTTCCTTCCCTCCTTTACTTGACTCTCTGAGGATAGATTAGCAGTCATCCTTATATTTAGCTGTAACTTCCTTGTGGCTTCTGATTTAAATTTTAGGGAGAATATCAGTATGGATACAGATTCTACCAAACTGTATCAACTCGGTTGCTGGACAAAGAAGTCACACTTAAAAGACCCAATTAAGGAAATACTGATATTAAATGTGACACAGAACTCAAACCTCAGTCCTATATCTAATGGTCATTATGATATTTAAATAGTTTATCTCACTTGAGGTGATATTTGTACAACTGTTGTTTGTTAAAGAAAAACTATTGGAAAGAAAAATCTTAGATGGAGGTGCAGTCATAATATTATTTAGCAAATTAAATTTATTTTCCAACCCATTTCCTTACTTATTCATGCACTATTTGGAGCCACCATGTTGCTAAGAACAATATGTGGAAATTATTTTCACATTAGACCTCCCTTCCCTGCAGACTCCCTGTTGTGTTGCCTCTTTGTCTGATTAAGTACAGACATGGTAGCACTGCTCATTAAGAGGTAAAATAAACATTTCCCATCACACTTGTACACATCAGTTGCTATGTGTTCTGGTTTGAGCCCATATTATCTCAGGTTACTTAGGTTACTCTTACAGTATCAAATTACTATTTGTAGCATAGTTTGTCAAAATAACTCAGGACATTTTTAAGAAGTAGATCAATTGATTCAACTGGAGATTTTTTTTCTCTATTATTGAAATGTTTTCCCATAGTTTTGGTGAAGACTTTAGGTTTTTTATCCTCTGGTTGGAGGAAAAACCCCCAGACAAACTCAAATCTCTACAACTTCTTCAAATAGGTCATGAATTGAGTCCTTTTTGATTAACTGGGTCAGGACTTTAACTATTCTGTAGTCATTTATTATTTTGGGTATGCCTAGTCTTTAGCTAGAAATCTACCCTCTCCTTACTCTTGCACTAAAGTTATTTGCTTTCTCTAAACTATTTCTGGGGTTTTTGTCACAAAAATTCTGCCTACCATCAGAGTTAGAACTAAAGAAGCCTAGAGCTTTGTTCCAAGATTCCAGAATTTAGAGGGTACCACAGCACCATTCAGGGTACACTTTCTCCCATCCCCAGTCTCTTGCTCCCTCCCTAGGGCTGGCTAGCCCCTCAGGAGTATTAAAACTTCCTAACTGAATTCTCTCTCTAACATTCCTTGCCCTGCCCTGTGCTCCTGGGTCTCCAAGCTGTCTGCCTCATGATTGCACCTCTGCATACAAGCCTAGTAGCAACACATCTGTAAAAGATGAGCTTTGACAAGACTGCTTTTTGGTACCATAGTTGCCTCTTGCCTCTGATTGGAGGACTGGAGGACAGAGTAATAAACTCCTCGGAAAGTCTTCCTTTATAGAGGGGCTCAGAACTTTCCCAGTAACTCCCATTGCCCATTAGCTGCTCTGATTGTTTTCAATTCCACAGAACCTCCGCTCCTAGGTGGCACTACCCACCGCTCCCTGCTTTTCAGCTTCTTTTTGTGTATTGTTATTATTAGATTGTAAGCTCCTTGAGGTCAGGAACAATCTTTTTCTTATTTAGATCCTCATGATCTTGCACAGTGCCAGGAACATAGTAGGTATGCTTATTGAATTGCTGCTTGATTTAATTAATTGTTAATTGAAAATGTTTATTTAATTGAATTCAATTACCTTTTCACATTCTTTTGCTACCCCTCTTTTTATCAGCTCTGGATAATCATCTTGCTTTCAGCTGCCTATCTGCTCCCACTGGTGTTAACCTACCTAGAGCTATTTTCATTTTAATTAAGATCCTCTTAAAGATGTAAATATGAAAATAAGTGGTAAGAAAAATACTTTTTAGTCATTGGAGGGGGCCCTGCCCATCATTCCTCATAGTATATCAAACAAGTACCACCCCTCCCCTCCAATTCTCCCAGATTGCAAGGCTGGGCATTGAACATTGGGGTCTCTGAATAATATTAATCTGAGGCACTCACAAAACCATGGGGATGGTCTATCACTAATTGAATCCACCAAATATTTTGACTGTATTTATATATGCCACGGTCTGGAAACATAATTGAAGTGTCATTTGGGTAAAGAATGAGGACTGAAACCAGGGTAAGAAAAGCTTTCTTTAGAAACAGATCTTGGACGGATTACTAAACATATGCTCTATATTACATGCTTAGCTAGGTCAAAGGAGGAAGAATGTATTCTATCCACTCTGCTTAAGTTTCTTACATGTGAAAAAAAGATCCCACTGTTTCTTCTTTGATTTCGTTATTTATAGTATATGATCTCCTAGTTCCTCTTTAGGTTTTCAGGAGTTAGTACTGAATTTTATATGGATAACAGGCATGTAATTAAAGATTCCCAGTGTTTAGGGGTCCCCAGTGTTAACAGAATCAAGACTGCTCTGGGTCCCTCCACACTCGGGCAGAACATTTTAGGTTTTTTGTTTTTTATTGTACAGTACATATATTAAAGTTTAATCTGTATCATTAACATTTTCTCCATCACTTTCTTTAGATAATCACTAATCAAGCCTTAATCTGTAGCATTTGCTGATTTATTTTTGTATTTTTTAAAATTTAACTTTTCTTGCTTATGTTTTGAGTTCAGAGTCGTCTTCCTCCCTCTCTCCCTCCCTCCCTCCCAGCCCTGCATTAAAGAAGACCAACATTTGACACAGATATATACATGGAACCATACAATACATACTTCCATATTTCCATTCCTTCTCTGGGGTTAGAGAGCATTTTCTTTCATAAGTCCTTTGTAGTTGGTTTGAATGATCATATTTACTCAAAATAGCTTAGTCATTCACAGTTATTCTTCAAGCAATATTGCTGTATACAACTTTCTCTCGGTTCTGATCATTTCACTCTACATTATTTCATGCAAGTCTTTCCATGTTTTTCTAAAACCAATCTGCTCATCATTTCTTATAGCACATTAGTATTCTATCACAATTTCCATATATTACAACTTATTCAGCCATTCCCCAACTGACAGACATCCTCTCATTTTCTAGTTCTTTGCCACCACAGACAGACTTGCTATAAAAATTTTAGAAAATCTAGGCCCTTTTCCTTTTTCTCTAATCACCTTGGTAAGCAAACCTAATAGTATTAGTTTTAGAATTCTTTGGGTATAATTCCAAAGTGCTCTCCAAAATGGTTGGGTCTGTTCACAGTTCTACCAATAGTGTATTAGTGTCCCAATTTTCCCACATCTCCTCCAACATTTACCATTTTCCTCTTCTATTTTAGTCGATCT
Organism: Pseudochirops corinnae; assembly: GCA_028646515.1. Lineage (NCBI taxonomy): Eukaryota > Metazoa > Chordata > Mammalia > Diprotodontia > Pseudocheiridae > Pseudochirops > Pseudochirops corinnae. The sequence goes on along the minus strand of CM053587.1, from coordinate 216,931,639 downwards.
GATGGGTGTGAGATGGCACCTCAGATTGCTTTAATTTTCATTTCTCTAATCAATAATGATTTAGAGCATTTTTCATATGACTATACATAGCTTTAAATTCTTCTTCTGAAAACTGCTTCTTCATAGCCTTTGACCATTTATCAGTTGGGGAATGATTTGTATTCTTATGAATTTGACTCAGTTCTCTATATATTTGAGATATAAGGCCTTTGTATGAGAAACTGGACATAAAATCTCCCCCTGACCCAGTTTTTTGCTTTCCTTCTAATCTTGGCTACATTGATTTTATTTGAAAATTTTTATTTTTATAGCTTGGGAGATCTTGATTGAGAGTACAGGAATTCAAAGGAGAGCTTCCTTCTCGGCCCTTGCTCAATCTTGGGGCTCAGACCTACTTATTGACAAAATGGCAGTGGAATGGGCATGGTAAGAAGGATTACTGAGCGCCTCAAAAATCCATTGCGCAGAATTACTAGAGGTATACACAAGACCCTCTGCAACTCTGAGAAGAGTCAATACTAGAGGGAAGATAGAAGAGAAGGACAGACAGGAACATCTCATTTCCTTGTTCCTCATAAGAGATCTCAAGGAAGACAAAGAATAGACTTAAAAGGCAGAGGGAAGGATAGAAGGATAAGAGATTATGTTCAGAAGAGATAATTTCAGAATTCAAGATCATGGAGTTGGCGCAATTTTGGGTGCTGGGGAGTGATAGCTCTTTCCATTCTTTACCACCATCAAGCTATGACCTTAAGAGAAGCATGTTGACTTGGATATCTCATGATGTCACCATTTGTGTGTGTCGTTCCCTGAGAGAGAAAGTTATTGTGTATCCCTAAATCCAATTCAATTCACATTCACGAAATGTTGTTAGATGCCTCCCAGAAACTTGCAGATACTTCTTTCTGTCTGGGTGCCTTACCTGTTCCTCTCCCCACCCCCTTTTTTGTTGCAGCATGGGCTGGATCTAGTCCTATATATGAGGCATATACCTGTATACCAGGTAAAATTTCTTTTAGAAGATGTATTTTTCTACCTAATGATGGCATATCATTTATCTGTGTTATGCTTTGGACTTCTTTTTTTGGGTAGATAACTTCCAAATAAGATTTTTTGTAAACAATGAACAATGGGGCAAATCACTGTAAATTGTTGATTGCCTTTGTTAGATCATGCATTCCATAAAAAAACAACCCCCAAACCCTAAAGTCCTATTTCAAGCTGAAGATCTCAACCTTGTCCTATTGCTTAAACCCAGGATATACTTAAATTGCCTATAACCTAGTCTAATAAAGGTATGACCACCTGTAATGCCAAGCAATGGCAACTTCCAAGGTTTAGATTACCAGCATAGTAAACCCCATTTATTCAGCAAACATTCACAGAACAGAGAAACTCAAAATACAGTGTAACTTGTTCATTTAGGAAGTAAGTTCTCAATTCAATTGCAAAGTATCAAGGTCCAAG
>CM053587.1:216895672-216929672 GCA_028646515.1 Pseudochirops corinnae | reverse complement strand
ATTCAGCCTATTAGGGAACAGAGTATACTTTCAAATATCCAAGGGTCCTCAGAGTCACGTAGCCACTTTAGCAAAGGGCCTAGGGGCAGGGAAGATCTTTAGATTCCCATAACACCCCCGTGATCTGGAAAACCTGTATAAAATTTTTTGGCCTTCCTTTCATACCAGAGAAGAAGTCTGAATTATTATGGCATCAAAAGACAAAATACGTTGATATTATACAATACTATACATATATTTTATGCATTTCAGAGTTTCTAAACTTTTTCTGTGTCATCTGCTGGCCTTTGTGCATCATCTACAGCTTCCACAAAACTCTCCCCAAGTTCCCATTTAATTTCTTATGCCAACTTGTAATATATCAAAATAGGGATGGGGAAAGTCATGATGTAGAAGGGATAACTATATGCATACATGTATGGGTTTTCCATCTCATCCTTCTGATCCACCTATGTGCACTTCACCATTTTGTTCTCTCTCTGTAGGTATATACATACACACGCATAATATATACACATATATACACTATATATAAATACTCATATATATGTATGTGTGTATACACACACACAAATCTCTAGATTAGATTGATGTTTACATAGTCTAGTGAACTTTAATGAATTTTCCAATTGGTATAAAGAAATGTATGATCTGTTTAGAAAAGGCATACCATGAAAAATGATGTCTTATGATCAAAACAAAATTTAAAAACATCCACTATTAAATAGAAAACTGAATTGCAAGTTCTTTTGGGGGACTCCTTTTGGAGTGATGTGGTTTAGATGGATAACATGAACTTTATTTCCTTTTTCTTTTCTTCTCTAAGTTACTAGATTGTTCCACAGGGTGCACATCTTGTTGAGGCTAGCTGTGTAAAATATTCAGATTATTTTCTCTACAGTACATAAAGGTCAAATAGTTTTCTGTTCTTATAGGTGTCACATAGGAGTTTATAATCATAAGTTTTTCAGTCTTATTAAAACATCTGAATGGCAGGAGACTAGCTCATCTTGTACACATGCTTTGTGAGTTAAGCCCATTTTTTCCCTAGCCTTTACATGTAACAAGGACACACATGTTCCCCTTAGGGGGCCTCCCTCTCTCCCTTCTTAATAAAGTTTGAAAAGCATTCCTATGGCAATTTGAATAGCCTGATCCCTCTACTCTGGAGGGGTATGGGTTAGAGAAGGAAATGTAGATAGGGAATGCATCTCTAAACCCCAAGATTCACTGGGAGGTTAAAATGTGAACAGGAGGCACATTGCTGGATTTTGAGGGAGGAAGGAACTAAACTGGACTGACTCCAAACAGATGTTTTTGAAGTGATCCAAGGATGAACAGTTCCCACAGTCACTATAAGAGACCCTTTGTGTGTAAGGATGGGGCTGTGTACCTGGGTGTATGGCAGCTTTCTCAAGAAGAAAGACAGTGGTCTGGAGATGTGGTTTTAAGTTGGAAACACATTTAGAAAGGATTGCAGACTCCAAGGTCACTTGCCTGTGTGGGCTGTTTGCTTCCCTTTGGGAAAGGATGTGCACATTCTAGGGAAGAGCTGAAGAATCCAGAAAAAGGAGCTGAGCTCCTGGCGACGTAGCCAGAAGAAGAGCTGTCTTCCGTTTCAGGCTCCTTAGAGTACCACTCTAGAGGCATCAGACCAGCACAGCTTTTTTTTTCTTTTTTTTTTTTCAGTAGTTATAGCTCTTTTCTGTATACAGCTCAGTGAGGAAGTTGGGAAAGTGGTCTGAGCAAATTTGATAACAAATGTGGTGAGCAGGGGCGCAGAGCAGGTAGAGCGGAGGGGAGAGTTTTCTGAAGGATCTGGAAGGTTCCTAGAGTTAGCTGGGCTAGTCTGGGTGAAGGCCAAATGAGGTTTCAGGGAAGATCTCTTTATCTTAAGCAGGTGAGAAGGGTTCTCTACCTAGAAGAGCACTCCTGGCTTGTTCTAAGGGAAGCCCTTAACCAAGGGAGGTAGTCCACTGGGACTGCTCTCCAGGGGTTTCTTCTCTATTAGTCTTAAGGCAAATGCCCAAATACTGACATTCTCAGAGGGAAAGATTCAGAGGAATGAGAGGTCCCCAAAGGGTACTTGCCCTCTTTTTATTAGAAGGGAGCTTTTGACATAAAGGCTACATTCAGTTGTTGTTCTTGGACCTTTTCTAAGAGGACCAGTGACATCATGAGTGACGTCTTGATTTGTGCATGAATTGGATTTGAGTGAGGCAGAGTTACCCAAAGTTGTCAGTCTTACTCCCTCTTCTTGAATCATGGAAATCCAAGGGCAAGACAAAAATCAAGATGACCTGTGATGGCCTAGGATGTAGTAGATGACCTTGGTATCTTCAATGCCTGACCAAGCTCTAGCTTCAATCTCCTCCATGGCCATTGGAACAAATTATTCTTATCTTCCTATTCTTTCTGGCAAAATCTTCACATGCTCATGGTAGAAATCCTCCTACCTCACTGAAAGGTTTGAGGCCTGTCAGTTACCTTCAACCTGATTTAGCCCGTCTGCCAAGACAGTTTAATGGTGTGTAGACACCTTGCATACTAAAGCTTCTTGAAGCTGCAGCTGAGAATAGGGTGAAAAGTGGACACTATGACTTCATGCAAGTATTTCTATCCCTTTCTAAGACTTATTTTGTTCAGTGAATTGAAAATAAAATAATTTTTTGGACATCAAAGGTGATGAGTAACCCTGAAGAGGGCTCAGCAAGCCTCCACGCCAAATGTGCTAGTCCTCCCTGAACACACACTCAGTTGGAGAAGATTTAAAGGAAACAATAAATGTGAGTCATTGCCGTATTTCCCAAACTTTTGAGCTATTAGTTCAATTTGCTTTGGAGAAAAGGGAAAGCCAGCTTGATTAAGAGATTGGCATTTGCATATATAATCAGTATCACCATCATAATCATCAACAATAACAACAAATATTTACTGAATACTAACTGTTAGGGGGCCCTGTTTGAGGGCTGTGCATTACACAGAGAGTTATGAGATATGTCCCAATCCTCCAGGGTTTGTAATACAGCGGAGTAATGTATGATAACAGGGTTATTGCTGCAACACTGCTAATGGTAATAAATAAAATTAATGATCTTTCTTTTAAAAATTTCTTTACTGATGCCTTTTGTTTTACATTGTAGTCATTTCCAGATATAGCAACCACCCTATCCAAATTCTCTTGTATCAAAGAGAAACAATTAACATAATCAATTGACATAATGACTGTATTTGATGTAATATTTCTATTCCACACTTGCAGTCCACCATCTTTCTTTCAAAAGAAGGGAGACACTTCCTTATCTCCAAGGCCAAGAATGGGCATTATAATTGCTCATCTAAAAGGCATAATAAAAATATTTCAATTACTCTACTTTTTGATTCATTTTCATATTCTTTTTATTTACAATATTGTAGGCATTGTGTACATTGCTCTCCTGGTTCTACTTTACTTTGTATGAATTCATTCAAGTCTTCTCACATTTCTGTGCATTTCTCGTATTCATTTTTCACATGTCTCAAACAACTGGCACACACTTTGTTTATGAGTTATACTCTTCTAAAGAAAGTCCCACTATATATGTTGGCAAGCATGAGGTCTTTCCTTCTCTTTTTGACTTCCCTGGCAAATAAGTCCAGGATTTCTGGGTCAAAGGGTAGGAATAATTAGTGACTTTTCTCTTCTAATTCAAAATTGTTTTCTAGTAGGGCTGGACCAGTTCATAGTATTAGCTTTATTTATGTATCATTAGAATTCTCCAACTCCCCCTCTTTCTCAAGGAATTCAATGTCTGGGCCTACAAGAAGTTGAAACAACTGGCTAGTCTGATCAGTTCAATCAAACTCTTGATCAGTAAAACATCAAACAGGAGGTCTTGTAGCCACATGTCCACATAGACACAAACACACTTTCTTTTTAGAGCTGGTAGGGGTAAGGAAATATTGGTTCTCTACCTTTATTCTCAATCTTTGATCCATTTCAAGATCACTGAATTTGGTTCTTAGTCCTTTGAAGATGTATAAAGAATGTTTTTATTCAGCCTGGCTGAAGAGTCCTGAGAACTTAAAAGATGAAGCAAAACATCTTTGCCCTAGTTATATAGTTATAGTTATATAGATTTATGTTGCCCAGTTTTGTTTTTTAAAACACAATGTCAACATTCTTTGCTCTCTGTGATAGACATTTTTTACATACTTTCAAACACTAAAACAAAAAAGTAAAAGAAAAAAACAAACCCAAACCCCACTACTTTGAAAGTAAAGCAACATAACACTCTAACAAGACCTAATCATCAAGAACAGTAACATTCTGTGATTGTCTTTAAAAAAAGCAAAACCCAAAAATTTTTTCCCCTGAAAAAATCGCAGCCCTGGTCTATGGGCCTCTTTGAGATACATAAAGTTTAAACACAGAAGGCTGCCTCTTATATAGACACTGAGCATACCTCTTTTCCTTCCCATTATCATATTCCACATTTGTTTGAGCTGGGTCCATTGCATTAGGCATTCCTGAATATCTTCCTGCTTGGGATATCACTATTTGGGTGAAAATCTAATCTTTCCCATGTTTTGCTGGCTCAGGAGGTTGTCTTGGTTTGAGGATGATTGCTACACAGGAACTCCCCTTCCCTCACCCCTTTAACAAGGAGGAAGCTATGGTCTGGATATGCTGAATTCAAGGCAGTCATCTCTGAGGGACCATGGCTGACCCACCTTCTATTTCCTGATGTGGCTGGACCACCTGCTCATGTGAGGTCCTGAAAGCAACACTGATCATATCTTTCCCTTATTTCTTGCTTCCTATTCCCTTGTACCAGAAAGTTCATTTTCCTCTATTTTCTAAAGCTAAAATATTCCATAATAAAATCCTATTGTTTTTATACATTACTAGTTTGTTAGATTCTTTTCTGAAACCCTCTTGGAGTCCTATAACTTCCATTAAGGATTGGGACACTATTCTTTTGCAATAAAAATAGCCTTAACTGAAGAAAATAGGATGGAGGGAAATACAGTTAGTAATCATATCTGTAAATGTGAATGAGATGAGCTTACCCATAAAACAGAAATGGAAAGCAGAATGGATTAGAAAAAAGAATCCAACAATGGCTTTTTAAAAAAAAATACAAGAGACATGCTTGAAACAGAAAGACACACGCAGAGTTAAAATAAAGGCCTGGAGCAGAATCTATTATGCTTTAGCTGAAGTTTAAAAAAAGGCAGGTGTAGTAATCATGACCTCAGACAAAGCAAAAGCAGAAATAGACCTAATTAAAAGAGATAAGCAGAGAAACTACATTTTGCTAAAAGTTACCATGGATAATGAAGTAATATCAAAAATTTTTATAGCAAGTTTCTTTGATAATGGCCTAATTTCTCAAATATATAGGCAATTGAATGAAATTTATGAAAATAAAAGCCTTTCTATAATTGATAAAGGTCAAAGAATATGAATAGGCAATTTTCAGAAGAAGAAATCAAAGCTGTCTATAAGTCTGTAAAGCCAAGCACAAGCAGCTCTCCTGAGGATTGCTGCTGTAAAGAACTTTAAGGTCCTGATCACATAATATAGTGAACTCTCTATTTATTCAGCAGTAAAATAAAGCAAAACATTCACAGAAACCAAAGTACAGCATTCACAATGATATAACACAAGAACTTATCACTAAAGTGGCCACATATTCTTAAAAAAAATATCATTCAGTAAATCCTTAACTCAATCATCCTTAAGAAGCAATCCTTCTTAAGGGATACAAAGTACAAAGGTCTCCCACCCCTAGGTCACATCGTCTTAATCTCATCAGTCAGAAAGTCTTCTTTCATCTTGATTGGAGACTAACTTCCAATCACCTTTAATTCAATCATTCTTAAGGAGTACAAAGTACAAAGTTCTCCCACCCCCTAGGTCACATGATCTTGTCAGGCAGCACTAAATACCCAAGGAAATGTCTTTTCATCTTGGCTTGAGGCTGGCTCCCAAATTCTATGGTTCCTCTTCCATGCTCCCAGCTCTTGCCTGAATTCACCCAACTGTCACCTGGATTCACCGTTAGGCAGCTCTCAGTTGTCCAGCTCCACATCCAGCTCCCATTTCATATTGAAGCTCATGGTGACCAGTCCACCTCCAAGTACTTCAATATTTCTATTTCTATTCGGAAGACAAAGTTTAACAGAGCCACAACAACATTCATATGCATTGTTGGCATTATTATCTCAATTCACTTTCTGCCTGTGAAATCAACACAAGTCAACAGACAGGGTGCTTCTGACAAAGTAACACAATTCAACAGACAGAATGTTTCTGTCAGACAAAGTAACAAACACAAATAAACGCAGAACAGACAAACAGAGTGCTGGACACCACAAGTGTTTTCCTTCTCAGCTCTGTTCTGTTTCAGTTTGTGCTCCTGCTTTTATATGGTGGTTCTCCTTCCTGTTGCATCACCAAGTTCCTCCCACTTTCAAATCACAAGCAGGGCTCAAAGGCAATTGAAGAACTGAAACAAGGTGCTAAATACTTGAATAACTGAAACAAAGTGCTAAGTACTCCTTTGCTTGCCATTACAAAGTCAAATGAAAAAATGCTCTAAATCACTATTGATTAAAGAAATGCAAATTTAAACAACTTGGAGGTATCATCTCACACCTGTCAGGCAAATGATGGAGAAGGTAAGAAAAAAATAGCTACACTAATGAGTTCTTGGTGGAATTCTGAACTGGTTCGACCATTCTGGAGAACAATTTGGGACTATCCCCAAAGGGCTATCAAATTGCACATACCCTTTGATTCAGCCAAATCAGTTCTAGGTCTGTACCCCAAAGAGATTTAAAAAAAGGAAAAGGACCCATATGTACAGAAGTATTTATAGCAGATCTTTTTGTGGTGGCAAAGAATTGGATATTGAGGGGTATTCATTAATTGGGGAATGACTGAAATGGATTATGATTGTGAGGAAATAGTATTGCACTATAAGAAATGATGAAAGGAGTAGTTTCAGAAAAGCACAAGGCAAGACCTATATGAACTGATGCAAAGTGAAGTGATCAGAACCAGGGAACCATAAAAGCAATGTGGTAATGATGATCAGTTGTGAAAGACTTGGCTACTCTGATCAATGTAATGATGTAAGAAAATTCCAAAGAACACGTGATGCAAAAAATATTATCCCTTTCCAGAGAGAGAACTGATGAACTCTGAGTACAAACTGAAACATAATTTTCACTTAATTTTTCTTACTTTTTTTGGGAAATGTGGCTAATGTGAAAATATGCTTTGTGTGATCTCACAATAAAAATATCCTTCTGTTACTTATGACCTGGTGACTATCTGTAAAGATACTTCCATTGAGTCAAAGATATTCCTATATAGAGATCTTTGTTGACAAGACGGTTAGTGGCAGAGGTGTGCTGGTAAATGTTTAGCAACTGACTTTTTTTTGAGGGGGAAGGAATTCTGAAGAATATACCTTTAAGTTTAATTTGTGGTATTAACATTTTCTGCATCACTTTCTTGAGGCTACACAATCAATAAAGGAAGAACTGGTTTACTGTATGTAAAGGCTTGAATTGAAAATTTAACAGTCAGCTCTCAGGAGCTGATTTAAGCTGGCTTCAGCACAACACTGGCTGCTGAAATTTGACATAAGTTTGGCCAAGATGTTGTTTTTCATGAGGAAAGGATTGGGGCTTCTTAAAAATGTGTATTATGTACATCTGCCCTCTACTAGATGGATTGTGTCAAGGCTCCTGAAGGGTTTATCAAGTAGCATCCATTTCCTTCTCCTTCCTTCCTTATTTCCTTCTCTCCTCTTCACTTCTCCTCTCTGCAGATGCTCCTTAAAAGACTACATATGTAGACTTGCTGCACAAATTATGCACATCTGCATACAAAACTAAAAGAAATATATTGGACTATGATTAAAGATGCCCATGTAATAGGGATGGTCAGGGAAACCCCTGGTGGATTTGGTGGATTCCCTCCAATTAACCTGATGATATTAGAAGTCTGGACTTGATGCCTTCTGCCACTGTCTTGTAAATCCCTGTCTCATATGAAAAAGGTGCTATTTTCCTTGGCAAACTCTCTTACCCGTGCAAGTGATTCTATCCCTTTCCATCCAGCCGATTTTCCCCCTCTATTATCTCCATTTTATATTCAATCTCAGTGTATCAATTGATGCTTTCCTCCTATCTACAAATGTGTCCCTGTCTGCCCCTTCTGCAAAAAACCCTCACGTGATCCATTCTTGGCATTATTATCCCATTTTTCTCTTGTTTTAGTGGCTAAATTCCTTATGAAGGCCATCTGCAATAGGTACCTATATTTTCCCCCCTTCTCTTTCTGTTATTAACTCTTTGTAGTCTGTCTTCTGACTTCATCATTCAGCTGAAATTGCTTTCTCAACTAATGATCTCTTAATTGCCAAATTTAATGGCCTTTTCTCAATCCTTATCCTTCTTGGCCCTTTTGCAGGGGCAAGAAACATCAAGAGATCATCTTCTTCTCCTTGATACCTTTTCTCTTTAGGTTTTCGTGACTCTGCTCTTTCTTGGTTCTCCTCTGACCTATCTAACCACTCCTTCTCAATTTCTTTTGCTGCATCTTGAGCTAGGTCACACCTGGGAACAGCAGGTGTTTCCCCTCCCCCTCCCCAGGGCTCAGAGGTCCTGAGAGGCCCTTCTCTTCTTCCTCTATATTTCTCTTGGTGATCTCATCAGCTCCCAAGAATTCAACAATGATCTTTATGCAGATGGTTCTCAGATTTATTTGTCTAACCTTAACTCCTTTCCAGACCTCCAGTCCCACATCTCTGTCCTACTGGATTTCTCAAACTGTCTCCTAGATATCTTAAATACAACATGTATAAAACTGAATTAGTTACATTTCCCTGAAAATTTTCCCCTCTTTCTAATTCTCTGATTACTGTTGAGGGTATAGCCATCCTCCCAGTCACCCAAACTTACACCTTAGAAGTCTTCCTTGACTCGGTCTCCCCTGACCCCCCCCCCCACCCCGACATGCACACTGTATCTAATCAGTTGCTAATTCTCTCACCTCTTGTCACAGCAGCAATGGTGAATTCTAGCAGAAGTACATGGCATTGACATTATTATAGCCAGGGCTGTGAAAGTTAAAAAAAAAAACAAACATGCTAAGACTATCAATATGGAAGACTAGAAGATTATGAAATTAAACTGAAATTAAACTGAAATTAAACTCAAAGCCAAGCCATGATATTTAGAGAGGTGATGATGCTTAATTTCCTAAAATTCCACTACAGTATAATTGTATAATATAATGGAACATATTTTTGTTGTTGTTGCAAGTAGAATTTTATTATAAATCACACAGCTAGTCAGTATATATGAAATGGAACTGATGGGGTGGCCTCTTTGAAAGACTTAGCAAATGAAATAAAATGTTCTGAACCCAGGAGGGGAAGAAGAGAAATGTCACATTTAACTGTTCCTGGTTCTTGGATCCTTGTATATGTTGTTTTGGCTGGTGGTTTGAGAGTTTAAGCAGGATGGGATATTTGAGGCAGGGAGATAGGAAGGAGAGTTGAAGGATAATTGTTGTTTAGTGCTAGAATAAAGAGACAACTCTAAAAAAAACTCATTTGAAAGTTAGTTTTTCTCTCCTAACTGATTTAAACGTCACATAATCAAATACTGTAATGAGAGTGACTATTATATGAATAGGAATGAAGGAAGGCATTTTAGAATAGAATAGAACAGAACAGAAGACGATAGCAGAACTGAAAAGGACCTTGGAGATCTACACTTGACAAGAGAGGCCAATTGACTTGGACAAAGTTACATAATTAGCTGGAACTTGAACTTAGGCCTTCTCGTTGTCAGCACAATGCTCTTTCCATAATACTTCTATGTTATTTCTACATTTTGTCTATTTTTTAGATTATTCATTGAAATGGCTTTATTTCATGGAATCTTTTAAAAAGATCTGCTTGGGCAATTGGGAATTTACCAATCTCATACAATTTCAGTGTCAGAAGGGACTTCAGAGGCCATGTATTGAAAGCCATTCCTAATCAAGAATTTCCTTTATAATGTACCTAACATGTGGTCATCCCCCCTTTGTATGAGGATCTCAAGTGAGGGGGAAACCTGCCATCTCCCATGGCAACCAATTCTGCTTTTGAATAGCTCTAATGGTTGGAAGTTTTTCCTTATAGAAAATCTCAATCTACCTGTCTGCAACTGTCCATAAGTCAAATTGACAAGCATTTATTAAATGCCTACAATGAGCAAAGCACTGTGCCTGGGACTAGGGAAACAAACAAAAAATAGTCCCTGCCCTCAAGGAACTTATAGTCTAATGGGGGAGATGACATGCAAACAACTATATACAAATAAGATAGAAAGGATCCATTGTACCTGATCAACAAAGGGAAGAGATTAATATCAAGAAGGCACAGGGAAAACTTCTTTTTAAAATTCTTAAAAAATTTTTTGGAGGGGGGAAGGCAAGACAATTGGGGTTAAGTGACTTGCCCAAGGTCATGTAGCTAGTAAAGTGTGTCAAGTGTCTGAGACTTGAACTCAGGTCCTCCTGACTCCAGGGCCTGTGGCAGATTAAGACGTTTTTTAGACATGATCAATTCAAAAGTCAGTTTTGCTTGAGTACGCAGTTTTTGAAGGTTAGTGCTATTTTTTGTAAGGGGGAAGAAAAGAGATTTGTTAGTTAAATGAAAAAATATTTTTAAAATTTAAGTTTTAGAAGAAAAAGTCTTGAGGCTTTAGCAGACTACAAGCTCAATGTAAGTCATCAGTGTGAAATGGAAGTAAATGAGATTGTAGGTTACATTTATAAAGGCATGATGCTCAGGATTGAGGAGGTAATAGCCCCACGGCATTCCGTGCTCATCAGATATTTTAGGTATTATGTTAAATTTTAGTCACCACATTTTTGGAAAGACACAGATAAGCTATAAGGTATCCAGAGGAGATAAAAAATGATCTCATTTACTCTTAATCTGCCACCCAGAGTCTATCACTCTCCAGTGGTAGGAAACATGTTTTATCATCATGCCTCTAGAATCCTGGTTGGTTACCATATTGACCAGAGTTCTTAAGTCAGTTCTTTTTCAGACAATCTGCTGTCTTTCTACCCCTGCTCTATCTTATTTTTGTAAAGTTGATTTTTGGAACTCATTTGGGACTTTACATTTACTGCTATTAAATTTCATCTTATTAGAATAAGCCAGTGTTTTAAGTTTGCTGAGGTATTTTTGAATTCTGAGTTTTTCATTTAACACGTTAACTATCCTTCCTATTTTTATGTGATCTGCTGATCTGATAAGAATGTTATCTATGCCTTTTTCCTAATCTTTGATACAAATGTTCAGCATCATAAGGTCAAAGGCAAATACCTGAACTTTTACATCAAAGACCTGCTTCCACATTGATATAGATAGAACTAAGAATGACTAACTTTTGTGTCCATCCATTTGTCAGATGCTCTGTTAAAGTCTAGGTAAAAAATACCTACAGCATTCCCATGATCAATTGGTATGTCACCCTATCGAAAAAGGAAGTGATATTAGTCTGATATTATCTACTCTTGATAAACTCATGCTGATTCTAATTATTGCCTCCTTCTGGATTCAGTAATCATCCCTTAAATAGTATACTTTAGATATTTTGCCATGAATTTAGTGAATTCATGAATTCACTGGCCTATCATTTGCAGGTTCCAATCTCTTCCCTTTCTCAGAAATCGGGACACTATTTGGTCTTCTCCAATCCTGTGGCTGAGAGTTCTCCATCGTCTTTTGGATATCAACTGACACTGGCTCAGCAATAGCATCCACCACTTCTTTGAATACCCTAAGGTATGGTTGATCTGTGACAGATGACTTGAACTCTTTAAGAGCATCTAGGGGCTCTCTTACTAACCCACTCTCTATAAATTTCTTAATAGACATTTTTGTTCTGTCCCTTTTTCTTCTTTTCAAGGTGCTAATGCTCTTTATTTTTTTTTCAGGTTCATACACTGCCCTAACTTTATTTTTAAAAATTGACTATACATTTTATTTTGAGTGAACAGACACATCCCTACAGATATTCTCTCCTCTGCACCAATTCAACGAAGTACAGTCCCCGAAAAACAGAGTTTTAAACTATTAACTAGTAAAGAGGACTATGTCCTTTAACTTAGTTAGCATGGTACTAATGTTGATTGTATTACTTGTTGCCTCTCCGTATTGATTTTACTTATATTATTGCAGTCATTATGTATATTATACTTATATATATACATGCATATATACATATACTACATGTATAATGCATATATATTAATATATACTATCATACTTTTGTCTCTACTTTCTTCACTCTGTATCATTTCATACGAGTCCTCCAATTTCCAAATTTATCGGAACTCTTTATGTTTGTCATACCTTACCTCACAGTAATATTTCACCATATATATATATATAAATCATAATTTTTAGTCATTCTCAACTTATTGGGTACCTATATTATTATTTAATTTTACACTTATCTGTTCAAAAGTCATTTTCTTGGCAGAAAAAGAGAGTAAGTCATCTCTACGCTATCATTGTCATCTCTTCTACCCAAAGCAGTAGTCTTGGTCTTTCTTTGATTCCTCCCAAGAACATCATAAAAAAACCAATCATCTAAATAAACAAGCAAACCAACCCAACTTATTGTCCCTAGTTTTCTTGCCAGTTTAGGTTCTTTCTGAATGTCAGTACAATTGATCCTATTCTTCCAGGACCATGCCATACTTCTGTATTCGTCTTCTATCTTCTGCCTTTGCTTCCAACTTTAATACACATCTTTTAAAAAATCCAAGTTGGTCATTGAGTTCTCTGATTCTATGCTGCATCATTAGACCACTGGTGTCAAACTCAAAGAGAAACACAGGCCACTAACCCATACATAAAGATCCCTGGAATTGCATGTTCACTTGGACAACCACATATTAACATCGTCTATGTTATATTGTATGCATACTTATTTTGCTAAATATTTTCCAATAACATTTTATTATATACCATGGCATAATAGAGTAGATAACGTCTGGTTCTGGTGCACTCAGGAGTGATCCCTCTGCTTGATACTTCTGCCTTAAATGACTCCCCTTTTCCTTTTCATTGGAATAATTTCTTTTTGTGTCTTCAGAATTAATTCTTGTGAACTTTCAATCCTCCTGAGGTTAACTTTCCTAATAAAATTTTATTCCTTGACATTTCACCTATCCTTTCTCTGAATCCCTTGAATTCTGCTCTCTCAAAACTGGGTGCACATTAGATAAATTTTAAGCTTTCTTCTTTTTCTCTGACAACAATTTAATACAGAATCTTCACTCTTTTCCAAGGCTCCCACCATTTCTACCTTATTGAGAATCGGGTCCAGAATGGAAGTTCCCATCATCAGTTCCTCTGTCTTTTGAGAGAGGAAATTATCATAAGCAAGTCAAGAAATTATTACCTGCTCTGCTTTTGGCAAAGAACTCTACTGATGTCCTGATAATTGAAGTCTCTTATCCTGACTTTATCAAGTCTGCTTGCCAGGCTTGTGATTTGTTTCCTAAATATCTCATCTATTTCCTCTGCTTCTCCAGGTGGTCTGTAGCAGGCCCTGATGATGATATTTCTTCTATTCCTTCCTCCATTAATCGTCACCTTAATATTTGACAGCTTGCTGCCTCAATCATATTCCTATATATGGTGTTATAATTCTGGTTGTTCACGATTTGTCACACTGGTTTCTGAGCATTTTCATCAGCATCAGAGAGAGAGAGAGAGAGAGAAAGAGAGAGAGAGAGGGAGGGAGAAGGGGAGAGAGAGAGAGAGGGAGAGAGAGAGAGAGAGAGAGAGAGAGAGAGAGAGAGAGAGAGGGAGGGGGGAGAGAGAGAGAGGGAGGGAAAGGGAGAGAGAGGGGGAGAGAGAGAGAGACAGAGAGAGAGAGAAAGAGAGAGAGAGAGAGAGGGAGAGAAAGAGAGAGAGAGGGAGAGAGAGAAAGAGAGAGAGAAAGAGAGGGAGAGAGACAGAAAAGGAGAGGGAGAGAGAACGAACACCAGAACACCTTGGAGAGGAGAGAGACATAGAGACAGAGCAGGGAGGAGAGAGAAGAGAGAGAAAAGAGAGAGGAGAGAGAGAGGAGAGGAGAGAGAGGGAGAAGGAGAGGGAGAGAGAACCAACACCTTGGTAGAGAGAAGATTCCTCTAGTTTCTTCCTTCTATGCCTTTTTACAAATCACTTATACAAATGTTCAATGTCACAGTTTCAAACACAAAGACCTGGTCTTTTACATGAGAGACCTCCTTTGACATTGATAGAAAACCATGGATGACAACCTTTTAGGTCCACCATTGAATCAGATCCAGACATACCTAACTATACTATGGCCTAGCCCATATTTCCCTGGCTTGTTTTCCATAAGTTCAAGATAGACAATTCTTCCATTCACCTTCCCTCTGACCAGTCAGAGTGATTCTTGGTATGACCATGGACAGGCACACATTGCTTTATTAAGTTTTGTTTTACTGCATTTTTTAAAACAAATGAAAAATTTGTGGCAATCCTGGATCGAGCAAGTCTATCGGCACCATTTTTTCCCAATAGTTTGTGCTCACAACTTGTCTGTGTCACATTTTGGTAATTCTCACAATATTTCAAACATTTTAATTACTATTAAATCTGTTATATGATCTGTGGTTATTGATCTTTGGTGTTACTATTATAATTATTTTGAGATGCCATGAACCCAACCATATAAGACTGAGAACTTAATAAATAAATGTTGTATGTGTTCTTATTGTTCCACCAACCAGCTGTTTTCCCTTTCTCTCCCTCTCCTTAGGTCTCCTTATTCCCTGAAATGCAGCAATATTGAAATCAGATCACTTAATAGTCCTACAGTGATCTGTAAGGAAGGGAGATTCCTTTCTAAGAAAGGAAGAATTAAGTGTTGCAGTAAACTTCATTGTTGTCTTATTTTGAAAAATTGTGACAGCCACCCACCCCAAACTTCGGCAACCACCACTCTGATCAGTCAGCAGCCATTAACATTGAAACAAGCAAAAAATGTTACAACTTGGAGACTCAGATGATGTTTAGCATTTTTTTCTAATAAAGTATTTTAAAATTAAGATATGTACATTTTTAGGCATAATACTATTGCACACTTAAGGGACTACAGTATAGTGTAAACATAATGTTAATGTGCACATGGAGACCAAAAAATTCATGTGACTTGCTTTATTGTGAACTTGCTTTATTGCTGTGGTATGGAATAGAACTGGTAATATCTCTAAAGGAATGCCTCTAGTATCATTTGACTCCTAGATGTGTAGTAACCAAAGTAACCAAGTTTCTACCAAATATCTATTCTCAGAGACATGCATAGGGATGACAGAACAAACTGTCCTAGGGTTGAGCTTGCACTAGCAAAGATTTCAAGAAGATGATTTCCCGCCCTCCCTTCTGAATTTCTCTGGGCAGTGAAGAGTAGATCTCATTAAGAGAGGACATCAAGACAGGACTGTAGTCACAAGTAGGTCATGGAATGCACTCAGGTTCCCAACATCAATAAAAAACACAAAAACAACAATAATAAAACCCCCTTTGACATAGTGCTTTATGAATTATAAAGCACTTGACATGCATTATCTCATTTGATACAACAACCTTGTGAAGTAGACATTATTTTGCACATTTTATAGAGTCAATATGGTACAGTAGGAAGATCATTATATTTGGAATAAGAAAAAAAGTAGGTTCATATCTTGGTTTTATGACTTACTATCTATGGTCCCTTAGGCAGATCTCTTAACCTTTTCTGGAGCTCAGTTTCCTCATTACCAAAAGGTGGAAATTAGACTAGGTGGTCTCTTTTATGTATATATCTGTGAGATCAAGGCCCAAGGCATAGAACTTGCCTGAGGTCACAGAGAGATGGAGTGAGGATTTAAAGCCAGGTCTTCTGATCTCATATCCAGTGCTTTCCTCACTCTGTTCGAGCTGCCTTATGTAGTACTGAGGGGATGCAGACCACTGGACTGGATTGATGACAGCTGAATACTGACACAGTGCCTGGGAAAGGCAGATAAATGAAGTGAGCTGAAAGAAAAAGCCGCCACAAGCAGAGTGTGCCAGAGAGAGACTCAAAGGCCACATCGAAGCCAAACTGAGAATGATGCACTATGCCTTCAGGATGGTGCAAAATGGCGGCCCTTGACAGATCAACCTGACATGTAGCAGTCAGAGGGAGATGAGAGACTATTTGTGACTAATGGCATCAAGGTAAATGCTTCTTGTTAAATAACACCTGCAGTCGCCAATCAGAGTCTGGACTCTCCTTATACGCAACATGGAAGGAACCCCTCTTAGCTATGAGGCTTTTCAACCGTTTTTCAAATAATTGTTGATAATAGATTTAATTGATAATCCTTGATAATCAGCTTTAACTTCAAGGAAAGAAAAATAAGGCAAAAATTTTAAAGTCACCCAGTGAACACCTGTAAATGTTGAAAATTATTCTGTTTCCTCTAAATCATATCAATAGCATAAGAACTTTAAAATCTGTAAAAAAGTGTTTTTTCTATACAACATGCTGGTGAAGTAGGTAGGTGCAAATGGTATTATGTCCATTTTACAGATGAATAAACTTAGGTTCTAGAACAGCGGTTCTCAACCTGTGGGTTATGTTCAATTTGTAACAATGAAAATATATCCTGCATATCAGATATCTACATTATGATTCATAACAGTAGCCAAATTACAGTTATGAAGTAGCTACGAAAATAATTTTATAGTTGGGGGTCACCACAGCATGAGGAACTGTATTAAAGGGTCACGGCATTAGGAAGGTTGAGAACCACCGGTCTAGAATATCAAATAACTTGGTTCCTAGAGTCACATAGTTAATAAGTGGTAGGACCTGAATAAATGGAAAAAGTATTTATCAGGTTTTTACCATGAGGATAACACATACAAAGGAGAAGACAGTCCCTTCTGTCAAGGATCTTCATTCTAACAGAATTTGAACTTAAGCCTCTTGGCTGCAAGTCCAAATGATTTGAGGGAAATACTGAGTTTGTTGTTGTCCTGTCATTTCAGTTGTGTCCAAATTTTCATGACCTTATTTGGGATTTTCGTGGCAAAGATACTGAAGTGGTTTGCTATTTCCTTCTCCAGTTCATTTTACAGATAAGGAAACTGAGGCAAACAGGGTTAAGTGACTTGCCCAGGGTCACACAGCTAGTAAGTATCTGAAGCCAGATTTGCACTCATGAAGATAGTCTTCCTGACTTCAGGTCTGGTACTGTTATCTACTGTACCACCTAGTTGCCCTAAATATTGAGCTAGGAAAAGATAAATGAATATACCATATGAATATTAGTGATCATGTGCAGATCTAAAGAGAGAAAATGCAGGATTAAAAAAATTATTTGTAGTATTATAAAATTGTCCATTCAGTTTCTCTGCTGTTTAGGCATAAAATTTCTTTGCTATACCATTAAGGAAGATCTTATGACTGCTTCTTAATTTGGCATTTTTCCTGCTGCTCCTGCACCTGTTCAATAGTATGGGTAACACACATCCTTGCATTGGTGATGGTTTGGTTTGGAGCCCTAGACTGTATTTGATGGTAATTTCTTCCACCTCAGGTTCATCCGTCTGTATCTCAATTAACTCGACCTGCTGAGGAAATAGAGCTGGAGTCTCTCAGCAGGCTGTAGGTAGACTCATTAAGCTTGGTGATAATCATGTGTCTTTGTGAAGATTCATTAGCTGCTCTGCCTCTTATGGTCCCTGTACTTAGGCAGACACATCTCTGTTACAGTGAAAAGGCAAGAGGAATATCTGGTTCAAATTAAGTCTCCCTTGACTTTGGTTCTGACCCACGAGGAATCCTGGCCACCATAGGCCAGAAGATACAAAAGATCACAGATGTGCCCAGGAGAAGCCCTATGAGAGCACTAAGGGCAGCTCTCTACTGTGAGACTGCTCCCCCAAACTGCTCCAAATTGGCAGTGCTCACGGAGGTGGGGGGCACTGTGAAACACTTTGCCCAGCTGAGATGCCCGTAACTCTCCCACTTTGCTGCTGTCTGAAAACACATCAGCATAGCTAAAAATGTCCCACTGAAAACCAGGAAGTCCTGTTAACGGGCAAGATAATTTCAAGGGAGAAAAGCCTGACGCCGTTGCAGCTCATGTGATTTTTACCTGCTGTGCCATTATTTGATTAACTACTCTCATACTTCAGTGTGATGGAAAGAAAAGGGATTCAGGTTTGGGAAAATAGGGTTTGAACCACTCAGAATGAATGCTGTCCAACAGTAGCATAAAAGATTTTCCCTTTGTGTGATTTATGTGTGTGTGTGTGTGTGTGTCCCAGTTGATATAGTGATATTAGTACTTTGTGTGGGCAGCCTTCCACTTACAAACGAATTTTTGAGACACAACTTGCTGGTAAGTCAGACCCTATTTCTCCATAAAAACCAATATTATAAAAGATGGCTAGGTTCCAGGATAGTCCACAAAACTCAAAGTTCTTCACTAAACTTGTACTCTGATGTCTCATTGTGGTCTGGAGGTGACTACACACACACACACACACACACACACACACAGAGACATATACATATATACACATTTATATATTTATGTTTTTAAAATTCAACTTTTTTTTCAATGAATAAAAATCTACTTTTTCTCCCTCTAATCTCTCCCCACCATTGGAGAAGAAAAAAGAAAAAGAAAATCTTTGAAACAAATATGCAGAGTTGATCATTTGAGAAACAAGTTGGAGGACTAGACATTTTCTCTGATCTCTATGACCTCTCAATATCTCTCCAAAACAGAAATTATGTGTCAAAGATTAAATAACTTCAGCTGTCTCCATGATCTAGAACAGAATCCAGAATCCAAAAGAAGGTTAAAAAATAAAAAAAAACAAACCCCAAAATGTGAACTGATTCTTTCTAACCCTGAGCTCACTTAGTACGCCTCCCCTACCTCCCAAGCTACCAGTATTTCAATATACTAGCAGGCCCAAGGACCCGACACATAGATACAAACAAATCTCAACCCCATACTCTCTGGTTCCCTTCCCTCTTTCCAGGTTGTGGAAACATGCTCGGCTACAAAAGACAGCTAGCATGGTGGTGGTCCTTTTTATTTATTTGTTGGTTTTTAAATTTATTTTATTTGTGATTTATGGAATAAAACAAGCATTTCCATAATATAGTATAATAAAGAAAAAAGATTGCACATGAAACTGCAAATCTTTTTAGAAGCTGGATTGGGGCCACAACCCATAGCAGCGGTACTGAAAATCTCTGAATCGCCAGTGCTGGGGTGGACAACCCCTTAGCACCAGAGTGGTGATAAGCCAGTGAAATGAGAGCTAAAAGAAGCAGGAGAGGACACCATTAAGCCTGAAAGAAAGAACACAGCATCCAAATAAGGTCAGTTTTGACTACCCAAAAGTCAACCAGGGCAGAGATCTAGGTTGGTGAATCATGGATTGATTACCTAGCATGAAAAGAGGCTGAGATGCTTTGAGTTCTAGCCCCAAATTAAACCACCATTGGAGAACTCAGAATCAGAAAGTGAATAGGAGAAAACCAGGAAGAAAAATAGAAGACTGGAAATGCCAAAAATTTCAGGAAAAAGAAAACTCAAAGTTCTTGAACATAAACAAACAGGAAGAACAGTAACAACAGAAGGAAAAATAGCCTCCAGAGCTAATATAATTTCAAGCACCTATGAATACATAGTACAAGTCCAGTACTTGATGAGACAAAGGACCCTGTGAAATGTGGGAAAAATATGGAACCATAACACAATGTTCCTGAGTGGTTCAAAAGAGAAATAAGAATTCTGCAAGTAGGATTTTTGGCCTGCACAGAAAAAATAATTGGCAGAACAGAAAAAATTGGGAACTGTGATGGCCAGTCTCACTGAAGAAACATAAGAGAGGACAATAGATTTTAGATGTAATATACAGAAGTAAAGGTCAATCTAGAAAACAAGCAAAAAACAACTACATTAGAAGAAAATATGTTTACTATGTGAACAAAACATACTGATTTTGAAAACAAGATGTGTAGAGAGAGACAGCCTAAGGATCATAGGTCTCCTAGAAGAACACAATAGGACAAAAAAACCTTAACACCATAATGCAGAAAATAATTGAAGAGAATTTCCCAGAACTTCTGCAGATAGAAAACAAAATATCATTTGAAAAAATTCATAGATCACTTCCAGAAGAAAAAAAAAAAACCCAGGCTGCAAACTCTAAGGCACATAGTGGTTAAAACTGAACGTGTCTATTAAAAACAAGAAGTTCTGCAAACAATCAGGAGAAAGACCTTTAAATACAAAGAAAACGAAGTTCTAATAATGCAAGACTATATTACACCCACCAGAAAATGTAAGAGGGAATAGAATAATGTTCCGAAGAGCTGTAGAGCTCAGGATGCAGACCTACCCTGCAAATCTGAGCTTAACTGTAAATGAAAAAAAAAAATTTAAATAATTGAAACAATACCTTCAGCCAAGTTTCAGGCTATAAAATAAATCCTCAAAAATCAACAGCATTTTTAGATAATAATAACAAAATACTGGAAGCAACAATATAAAGGGAAATCCTATTCTAAATAACCACAAAATGCGTAAAATATCTGGGAATTGACCTACCAAAGCACCCAGAAGACCTGTAGTGGCTCAATTACAAAGTGCTCCTTAAGAAATAATGAACAACTTAAATAGCTGGAGGAATATTTGGTGCTCATGGCAAGGTTGTGCTAATACTAAAAAACGACAATACTACCTAAATTAATCTACACTTTTACTGCTAAACGAATCAAATGACCAAAATGATACATTATAGAACTTGATAAAATAATAACAATTCATTTGGAAAAACAAAACATCTAGAATATCAAGGAAAATGATGAAAAGAAGTAGGGATGAAGAGGGTATTCCCTCTTCTAGACCTCATACTATATTATAAAGCAGAAGCCATCAAATCAAATTGGTATTGGTTAAAAAAATAGAGAAATAGACAATGGACATATGGACTAGACAAGGGAAAATCAGAAGCAATGGAACTCAATAGCCCAGTGTTTGATTAAATGGAAAACATAAATTATCCAGAAAAATCAAATATGCAGAGTCTAAGAACAAAACAAATTCCTCTATTGGCTATGTTCAAAACCAGTATTCTCTACCTTGGGTCCATTACCTCTCTATCTGGAAGTAGGTGGCATTGTTCATCATCGGCCCTTTGGAATTGTGATTGGGCATTGTGTTGATTAGAGCTCTCAGATCTTTCAAGTTGTTGGCTTTGGTGATGTTTTTGTTAATTGTATAAATTGTGCTCCAGATGCTCCCAAAGACAATAACTATGCATAGTGTTTGACCCAGGAATAGTAGGCCTATATCCCCCCCAAAAATCAAAGAAAGACCAGAGAAGACCCTTATATATGCAAATATATTTAAAGCAGGTCTTTTTGTAGTGGTGAAGAACTAGCAACCGAAGGTGTATTCATCAGTTGGGGAATGGCTGAAGCAATTGTGGTTTGTGAATGTAACAGAGTAATATTGTGCCATCAGAAGTGATAAAAAGAGAATACAAGGTCTGGTAAGGTAATAGCAAGTGGAAATGCTTTGAGTATAGTCCCAGTGATAGATAGTGTCTCTTGTCAAAGGGCCAGTCTAACAAAATTTAGAATGGTGTTGTTGCTGGTCCTTCGTTCTCTAAGAGGACCAATGACATTAGGAGGGTGATGTCTTGACTTGCAAGGGAATTGTATTTAAATGAGGCAGAGCTGTGTCACCAGAATGTTGACCAGTAGGTGATGAATTGTTTTAGTCACAACAATCATCTTCAAAAGTGTAGAGGCAACATATACACAGAAGAAATTATGGAAGAAGTTTCATTGATTCCAAATTTCTATGAGAAAATGCATCCCAAGTCAGAATTTGAGAGGCTGGGAAAACTAGATTGGGAACCACTGACCCACAAGAGGGAAACACTATGATTTGGGAAATGCTTCTTATTCTCTGTAGCATAGGGGAACTTTCTCCAACTCCAAGCCCAATATCTGGCATGGTGTTTATATGACTTGAATATTGCCTGTGTCCTTATCACTCTGGAACAACCCTAAGCTCTGTGATTTTTCATCTTTCAACTTGGCTCCAGTCCCTCTGCCCTACAACTCTAGTCTCTCATTGCTGAGTTCTTCCCAGAACCTCCACTGGGTACTTGGCCAATAATTCCTAATTCTTCTCCTGTCCTCACTTTTGGATCTCCAGATTTTATCACCATGCCTCAATTTCCTTCTCATCTTGTCTGTTCCCTCAATGCCTGAGACTTTCTCATACCTGTGTCCCTGCAGCCCCCTTCTCTACTGGTGAGCTCCTCTTGGAATTTTCATTTTGAGGAGGAGCCCCTGGACTATCTGTCATCCCTCTCTTGGTTCTGCTTCTTATTCTCCAGACATCACCACCATGTTTCCACACAGATATTTCTTGCTCCCTTCTGTGTGTTGTCTTCCCCCATTAGAATAGAAGTTCCTTGAGGTCAGAGACTATCTTTTTGTTTGTATTTGTAAAGCCAAGCATGAGCAGCTCTTCAGAGGACTGCTGCTGTGTATAGCTCCAAGGTTTTGATCACATAGTATAGTCAACTCTCTATTTATTCAGCAGTAAACTAAAGCAAAACATTCACAGAATCCAAAGTACAACATTCACAATGATATAACATAACTTATAACTAAAGTGTCCATGTAGGTTTTTTTTGGACGATCACTTAGCTTATTTATTTTAGAAATTGCTGCATTATTAGGATTTCACCTGGCATGAGTGATCCAGGTGTGTGCCTAAGTTTGATGTAGAAGGGCTTAGTAGAATGAGTGAAGGAGGTAGATACTCTAGGAACACTTTTTGATTGACAGCCCCCACCCTTCCCACTAGTTCTGCCTCAATTATAACCCAAATGCTCCATGGACCTTCTAAAATGTATAAGGACTGGCTTTGTCTAAACTAGAGGTTAAGCCATTATTTGGTTTTGGAGCAGGAAAACCATCTCCTAAAATCAAAACCTGAAGAAATAGGTTCAAAGTCCTGGGGAAAACTCATTCCCAGACTTAAAACTGTAGAAATTTTCTGTTTCCTGGGACTTCACAACCCAAATGATTCACTCTTGGCCAAAAAAGAGTATTCTACCTCATTACTTGAGGCTCATATTTGGGGATGTCCCTCAAGGGCTGGGCTCCCCAATAATGACAGCCAAGGATGAATGCAGTAACACATCAAAACAGAAGGAATGCCAAAGGAATGCATTTGGAGATTGACCAAAAAGAACCATAGACACCCATTTCATCCAAGGTTTATGAGAAGTGGGGAAAAAAAGAGGCCAGCCCTTTGTGACAAAGGGCATGCTAGGAAGGGTGAGTGCCAGAGCCGCCTCCCTAGAGTATGCTGGGAAATGGACATCCATATACCTCTATGGGCTGCACTTTCCCCTCCCCAACCCAGAGAACAAACAGAAAGGCTGTCTAAAGATGACTGTAGAAAGGGATTCTGTGTACCAAATACCATGGTTCTTGGGACAGCCCTGTCCTGTGGTATGACAGTCAGCAAGTGAGGAGGACAGACCAATGTGGGAGACAGGGAGAGAAAGACACAGAGGGAGGAGAGAGAAATAGAAGGACAGACAAACAGACCAGGAGAAGAGTGATGGAGAAGAGGAAGAGAGTAAAGCACAAGGGCTGAATTGCTGCAGAGTGACAGGGTTGGGGGGCTTAAAAGGGGATAGGGGCAAGGACAATGGTGCTTATCCAGAGGCATTGATAGACAGCTGACTCTTGAGGATGTAGTCAATGACAGGCTGGGTTAGGTAATCCACAAAGTGTCCATCCCCATGCTGCAGGGCCAGTCTGCTCTTAGTGAAACTGATGATGGATATGGGATGGTTGATGTCATCCTTTACCACCAGGATGTTGTTCTTGCACTTGCGGAGTATTGAGGAATAGCTCATGATTTGGTCTGTGTCTGCGGCAGCCCAAGGTACCACCACGATTCCAAAGTCATCAACAATCACCTCCATTTCAGCCGCATTCAGACTCCAGGGATGCAGAAGGATTCTAGCAGGTCACTGCTGCACAGCAGCAATATGTGGAGTTGTCTCTTCATACCACATCACTGTGCTCAGATTGGCATTCTCATCAACAAAAGTGAAATGCTCCACTGGTGGACGGATGCAACAAATTCGGCTCAGGCTTTCTTCCACCTTCCCCAAGATCTTTGCTGCAGTGGGCTTAGTGGGCACATTGTTGTTCTGATAAATGGGCTGGGATGTCTCATGTTGTGGCTGTCCAATCATCAGGGTCATAGAAGGTGTGTTGACATTGGAAAGGATGCATCTGGTCACTCTCTTCATGAGATCCTGGTGGTGTTCTAGCATGCTGCAGGTTGTCTACCACATGTCCTGATAGCACTCCCAGGGGTCCATTCTGATCCAACCAGAAGACTGAATAGCCAATTGGCACATGATCAGTCCATGTCGGCTAGACACCAGGCCTTGTTTTCCATTGGAGTCATGGACAGGAAAAACAATTCCACTGATCACAATAAACCTTCCAGTCTTGTGCAAATAATCCCTGACTCTTTCGAACATCTGAATGTGTCCCTTGGTGATGGGATTGAAGCTGCCACAAGCCAACAGGATAACATGGGTCTTGGTGTTTTCGGTCATGATGCTCTTGGGTCTCTCACACTGGCTTTTGTGTCTCAGTGTGTCTGCAGAGGGAGAAAGGAAGGCGAGACTCAGGCTCTGGATGCTGTGGCCACATAGTTTTAAACTAAAGATATCATTCACTAAGTCTTTAACTCAATAATCCTTAAGGAACAATCCTCTTTAAGTGACACAAAGTGCAAAAGTCAAAGTTTTCCCTCCACTAGGTCACATTGTCTTAATCTCTCATTCAAAAAGTTTTCTTTTTTCTTGATTGGTGATTAGTTTCCAATCACCTTTAAGGGGTACAAGGTACAAAGTACAAAGTTCTCCCACCCCTAGGTGTAACAATAATGCAATATTCACAACACCCACAGTGGTTATGAATAAGCTGGTATAATTGTGAATCACAAAAGGTAGCAGACTCTCCAAATGAAGGGTAGAACCAAAGCCTTTATTCAGATACCAGGAAACTGAGTCCCAGAACCAGAAAGCCAAAGTCATCACAGTAGCCACAAAGTTGATACACATGGTTAATGCAGTGAACACCCACATTCTCAAGCCTTTACAACAGAACAGGCTCCCTCAAGCAGGGATCCTCCTCTCTCACTCACAGTAGCTCCTCATCCTTGTTCTCAGAAGTTCTTAGCAGAAATTCCCAAAGGAGAGGTCTTAGCAGAAGTTCCCAGAAGAAAGGTCTCAGCAAAAGTTCCCAGAAGAAAGGTCTCAGCAGAAATTGCAGCCTCCAGTTGCTCACTGAGAGAAATTCTGCCATTCCCAGCTGGGCTTTTCCTTATATTTGCCTTAGCTCTTCCCTATTCTGCCACTTTCTGTTACATCAGCAACTTCCTCCCAAGGTGTTAACTACCTCTGTGTTAATTAAATAGCTTAAACAAGGTGTTAACTTGAAACAAGGTGCTAAGTACCTGCTTATTGCCAATACAAAGGGGCATGGAAGATCTTCAGATTCCATTAACATTACACTAGACCACAGTAAATCATGATCTTCTCAGTACTAAGTACCCAAGGAGAGGTCTTTTCATCTTGGTTTAAGGCTGGCTGTCAGATTCCATGGTTCCTCTTTCATGAGTCCAGCTCCTGCCTGAATCTACCCAACTGTCACCTGGACTCACAGGTAGGCAGCTCTCAGCTCCCCATCCAGTTCCCATTCCATATTGAAACTCACAGTGTCCAGTAAACCTCAAGTCCTTTGCAATTTCTCTTTCTGGGAAGACAAAGTTTAACAGAACCAAAACAATATTCATACACATTGCTGGCATCATCATCAATTCACTATCTGCCTGTGAAATCAACACAGACCCACAAACAAGGTCTGAGAACTCAACACAAATCCTCAGTATAGTCCCAGGATCTCTGAAACCCTCTTCTAGGACTTCTGTTAACAGACAAGAAAATCCTCTTTCAAGGCGTCCAGTAAAGTTTCAGGGCTTCTGTAGAAAGTATCACAAACAAAAATCAACACAGACAGAACATACAAACTGAATGTCTGGCCACCACAACCATTCCCCTTCTCAGTTCTGCTCTGTCCCAGCTATGCTCCTCCTTACATATGGTGGTTCTCCTTCCTGTCCTACCCTTCCTGTTGTGTCAGCAAGTTCCTACCACCTTCAAATCACAAGGGGCTCAAACAAGGTGCTAAATACTTAAGTATCTGAAACAAGGCCCTAAGTACTTCTTTGTTTGCCATTACAGTATTGTATTCCCAGTGCTTGGCATAGTTCCTGGCACATAGTAAAACTGAATAAATCCTTGCAGGCTAACTGACTGAACATATATGGGATATTTGTATGTTATGAGTATATGCTTTAAAAAAAATAAAATGGACCCATAACCCCAGTGATATGGGGAAGATGGGAAACTCCTTTGATCTACGTGCACTGGCACTTAACTCTGCCCACTTTGAGTTGCCTTGAAATTGGAGGTTAAGTGACTTGCCTAGGGTCAAATGTAGGATTTGAGCCCAGGGCTCTTCTGATTCTGTGACAGCCTGGCATAGCAGATAGTGCCCTGGCCTCAGAATCAGGAAGACTCACATTCAAACCCTGCATTTGACCCATGCTAGCTGTCACTTTTTTTTTTCTTTTTTAGCCTTGGAAAAATGTAATGAGGCCCATCCTATGATGTAAATGAAAAGGAGTTGAACTATCTCACTACAGTCTGTCTCAATTCAGAGAGTAAACAAGTGTTTCAGATCCAGAACAGTTCACTTACTCATTTGTTAGTAGAGGTATAACTGTGGCATACAAGAACATAGGCAGAGAGTTATTGTCACCATGGTAAAGGAGGAAAAGGAATCGAACTTCTGGGATGGACAGTGGCAACTGTTATCAATAATCCAAGGAGAGCAGCATCTCTCTCACACCTTACCTTTCAGTCAGCAAATAAAAACAGTGAGAAGCAAGACTTCTCTGCTGGTATTTGAAAGAAGGCCTATCATGCCACTAATGTAGAATTTATTTTACCTAGGAGGGGGAGAGAGACACACAGACAAAGAGACACAGGGAAAGACACAAACAGAGAGATGGGGGAGAGAAGAGTATAATTTTGATGCTCCTAGGTGGTTTTTCCTGTGTGTCTCTGTGCTCCCTCTTGTCATGTATGTGTCCGAGGCAATCATCTGTGCCAGACGCGCTGCAGAGTTTCCTAAAGTCTTGGGCACAGGGGACACCAAGGAGACAGTGATGGATGATGAATCTATAATATAATTTCTGTAAAGGTTGGGGCCTTGAAAGCACTATCTTCTCTCTCTCTCTCTTTCTGTCTCTCTGTCTCTGTCTCTCTCTGTCTCTGTCTCTCTCTCTCCTCCCTCCTTCCTCTTTCTCTCTTAGCATATTAAAATCAGAAGTGTCAGTATCACTATCAATTGGGTCATGAAGCCCCACAGACTACAGTATTGCTTTAAAGGAGTAAAGAAGATGTCAAACTTATTCTCTTCATAACTCACTCCCCTAGCCAACAAAGAAACACTTCCCTGACCCATTCTCCAGCTCCCACCAGAGAAATTAAACTATTTAAAGGAAAAAAAAAGATCTGTGCTGTGTCCTCAATGTCATATGATAATAGCAGACCTTATGAATTCTTAAGGCTACCTTTAAATTTCAAAGCCCAAAACACTTAAAGTAGACACAGAATTGAGAGAATAGAACGGAATAACTCATTGATAGTTTGAAAGTGGCCTTTTCTTCTGCCCAAGTTCCATCAAAGATGATTTAAGTTCACTTCCAATGTAGCTGCTTCTGTCTTGATCTGTCGCTATTTCCAATCATTCTAAAATCTCCAGAATATTTTCTGAGACCTATTTTTGTATCAGTGGATTATACATAGCTGCAAGGCAGGATGACTGATTTATGTTGCCTTGATCATAATACCCCCCACTATTCCCATAAAGGCAGAGAGGATTAATTTCTTGCTGTGAAATGAAATGAAACTCAGTGGCTAACATGAGAATGTTTTAGTAAGAATTCAGAATTCTGAGGTATCTTGTTACTATAACCAAATTTTCATGTCACATTACATAGAACAATATACATAAATAGATTATACTTTAAAATTATTCTTATAATTATATTGTGCTGCATGTAAGGATTTCTTTTTCCATCTTCAATCCCTGTCACCCAAAGCATAGCTATATTTCTGGAATCAGCACATTTCCACGCTCCATTATTTACCCGTATTTAGGAATTTTTCTTTATTGAGGAAATGATGGCTAGATGTGCTGGTGTACATCTAGAATTACTGGGAAGGCTGGAGCTGATGGATCTTTTGGGCTCTGGGTTTCTGATTTGCAGTGGGATAAAGTCAATTGTGTCTAAGCGACTAAGTCCAACACCAATGTGGTAGAAGCCCAGGGTGGTGGTGGTAGGGTCTACCAGGCTGTCTAAGGAGGGGTTCACTGGCTCAGATCAGAAACAGAGTCGGTTAAAACTCTTGAACGGATCAGTGTTAGGATTAGACCTGTAAGTAGCTGGTGTACTTCTAGCCTGGGCAAGATAGCAAGACCCAGTCTCAAAAGACCATCTTCCCCCCCCCCCAAAACACAAAAAACTTAGTGTAGTGTCATAGAAAGAATCCTGAACTTGGCGTCTAGAGGACCTGAGTTTAATACTTGTCTTTGCAACTGTGTAATTTTTAGCCAAATCTTCAGATTTTTGTTTCCTCATCTGCAAAAATGAAGGAATTGTTGTTGTTCAGTTGTGCCTGGCTCTTCATGCCCCCATTAGGGGTTTTCTTGGCAAAGAGACTGGAGTGGTTTGCCATTTCCTTCTCCAGCTCATTTTAAAGATGAGGAACTGAGGCAAATAGGGTTAAGTGACTTGCCCAGGGTCACACAGCTAGTAAAAGTATCTGAAGTCAAATCTGAACTCAGGTTTTCTTGACTCCAGACCCAGTTCTCGATCCACTAACTGCCCCATCTGTAGAATGAAGGGATCTTTTTAGATGTGGTCCACAGGGGAATTTGCTTTGCTTGACTATCATATTAGTTACAAGGTTTTGTTTTTCTTTCTACATACCTTACCCCTGCTTTGCCCCAACCATGGATGTGGAAGTAAGTGGAAAGGAAAGAAAAAATATTTTTATTAACTGAAAAAAAATTAAATTGGAAAAAAAGGAAGGGATTGGGCTCAATGACCACTAAGGTCATTCAGACTCTAGATCCATGATTCTATGATCCAACTGGATCCACAGTTTCATCAATATGGGCATTTTCTCCTCTGAGAGAGATCCCATATCCCTCACCCCTTACTGGATGGTCTTTATAAATCTCTGCAGCCCCAAAACACCATCCCTTGGTGGCCATCTCAGTCCACTACGCTACTTTTGGCTTTCCTAAGGCTTTCTCTGAAGGGGCAGACCAGCCAGTGATGCTAAAAGCATTTTAGTTCATACAAGGGAAAGCATAAGGCCTTACCTGAGACACTTAGGGACATGGGGGGGCGGGGAGAAGAGAAGAGGGGTTTAGGGGAAAGGATACATACAGATTACTATCATAAGAGAAATATTTACAGCCACAGTTCAGGAAGAGGAGTTGTTTTCAGGTACAATCATCTTAGGCTCCAATCCTGGCCATGGAGAAGAGATTTAGAAACACCTCCTTCCCTGCAGTAAAAAGGTGGGGGATACTATGGGTACGAAATGTTGCCTAGACTGTCAGAGGCAGACACTGTGGTGGTTGGTTTTTAACTATTATTTTTCTGTTAAGGACTCATTTCTGTAGTAGGGATATATCTGATATATATATAAAAGGCATTCATAAAAAATTTTTTTCTTAAAGAACCCAGGGTCTCTTCCAGCCCACAAAGAGACATCAGAGAAGGACTTTACTGATTTAGTCACACTATAGAAAAGTTAATTTCCAAAACTCCAGCTATTTTCTTGTGTTGTTATTGTTGAGTCATTTCAATTGTGTTCTACTTTTCTTGAGAGACTGGAGTGGTTTGCCATGTCCTTTTCCAGCCCATTTTGTACATGAAGATCTGAGGCAAATGGGGTTATGTGACTTGCCCAGGATCACACAGTTAGTATGTGTCTGAGTCCGAATTTGAACTCAGGTTTCCCTAACTCCAGATCCAGTGCTCTATCTGTTGCGCCACCTAGCTGCCCAACAAAAAACAAGTTTTTTGTTTTGTTTTTTGGAGGGGGGAAGGTAGGGCAATTGAGGTTAAGTGACTTGTACAAGGTCACAAGGCTAGTTTTTGAGTTAAGTGTCTGAAGTCCTCCTGACTCTAGGGCCAGTGCTCTATTCACTGTGCCGCCTAGCCACCCCAAAAAGCCATAATTTTTTTTTTTTTGCTTTTTTTTCGGATGGGAACAACAGCTTTCTTAAGTAGCTGAATACAAAGTCTTCTTAGATGAGCATCTGCTGATTATAGGGGCAGGAAATGAAATTTCAGAAACCAACCTTCTCAGGCCTCTCTCACCAGCTGCTGAGAGTTGTTTTTAGCAGAGCTCACCTTCATCTTTTTGTTTTCATGAGAAATGATTTCTGCTTTGCCTTTGATTCTTGTGCTGACTGAGCCCAGCAGGACCGAGCCCCAAAGCTGGCCCTGGCTAGATGCTATTCAGTGTCTCTCTATGGCCCTAGGGAAAGGACTTCCTGGGAGATGCTGCTGCTTATCCAGCTAGTCATTTTGTACACAGAGTATATGTTGGGCTCACAAAGACAATTGTGAAAAGCCAAGAGTGGATCAAGGCAAACTGAGGTTAAGTGACTTGCCCAGGGTCACACAGCTAGTGTCTGAGGCTGGATTTGAATTCATGTCTTCCTGACTCCAGGCCCAGCTTTCTATCCAATGAGCCACCTAACTGGCTATAATGATAGCTAAATAGAAAGAAATAGATTACAATGTTAGTTGACAAATATAGTGCTTTAAAGTTTGAAAAAAAGCACTTTATATACATTATATCATCTGCTCATCACAACAACCCTGTGAGGTACATGCTGTTATTATCCTCACTTTAATGACGGAGAAACTGAGGCTTGTAGAGGTTGGATAATATGCTGAGGGCCACTCAAATAGTAATGTCTGAGGCAGGATTTGGATCTAGGTTTTCTGGAACCCAAGTTAGGGCTCTCTCCAATACACAGGTAAATACCTTTCCTTAAGCCATCCTGTCTGCAATTCTAACTCTCATAGCAGCATCAAGATACCCAGGGATCTACAGAATCATTTTTAAAAGCACAGTGGTATTCCCCAAACATGTTTAACTCTCCTTAACAATCCCCTAACAATCTGTCAGTGAGTAACAACCTATTCCAAAACAAAGAGAAAAAGCTAATAAATGGCAAAATTGATGGATTTGTCTGAATTCTGTGTGCCCCATCAGCTCTCAAGTAAAGGTGATAATGAAAAAAAAGCTAGTTCTTGAGAAAAGGGAGCTAGATAAACCACAGATTGGACAATCAATCCCAGAATAACCAGCAGCTAGTTGTATTTCTAAAATTCCTTTTTATTAAAAAATTATTTCCTCTCAATTACATGTAAAAACAATTTTAAAAATTCATTTTTTTTTAAGTTTTGAGTTCCAAATCCTATCCCTCCCTCATCCCTGAGACCGTAAGGAATCTGACCTAGGTTACACATGTGCAATCATGTCGTAAAACATGAAAAATTACTTTTCGTCAAGAACCCATGGCACACTACTTTTGATTCATGACTTTACAAGTAAGAGACATATGTGGTGTGATTTTTAGAACTAGAAAATTCCCCTTTGACCAAAAATATCAACCTTACTGCTTGTCCTAGAATCCAAAATTATAGTCCATGAGGCCCAGATTCAAATGTCCTGGGTGTGGGTCACACTAGCTTATTTTTGGCTACTTTTTTGAGAGTCAGGCCATGAAAAATTGGGACAAAGAATGGGTAAATTTTGATGGAGAAGAACAGTGGAGGGAAGGGTCAGGAGTGGGAGGAATTTCCTAGCCAATATAGTATGGAAATGGAGACACGCAGGAGCATGGGGAGAGTGATTGAAAGGAAGAGGGGCTCAGGGCAAAGGATAATCCAGATTAGAGTCATAAGAGAGACAGAGCCGGACACAGCTCACCCCTCAACATTAAAGGGTCATTGGAAGACGCTGGTTGCCAGGGACAGTGAAAAGGAGGAGCACTGTGACGGAATGTGGACAAAGAGGAATGGAATATGCATTTTTCCCAGTTCATCATTTTGCTAAAGGTCATCACTGCTCACAGCATCCCCTGAGAGACAGACATGATATTATTATTCCAAGTCTAGAGATTAAGTG
Source organism: Pseudochirops corinnae (assembly GCA_028646515.1). Taxonomy (NCBI): domain Eukaryota; kingdom Metazoa; phylum Chordata; class Mammalia; order Diprotodontia; family Pseudocheiridae; genus Pseudochirops; species Pseudochirops corinnae. Next base: position 216,897,165 of record CM053587.1, on the reverse strand, counting down.
ATTCAATCAACATCAGACAGCGGGGTGACTAGCAATCTAGGAACACAAAGCCTGCCTTCTGGCGGAGGTTTGTATTCAGCCGCCCATGTTGCTTAATGTGATCCCAAGGGGGGGGAAGAAAAATAAAGAATGGCTCATACAAGCAGCTATTATACAAGACCAAGCATTCGAAAGGAATTAATTTGCTCCCTTCTAGGAAATTTATGAAGCAAAGTATAATTTTCATGGCCGGCAACTGGCAAAGACAAATCTGCTAAAGTTGAGCAACACCTTCCCTACCATTTGGCTCCGATATGGTTTGTGCTTGGTAACACACAAAGCAAGGTACTCAGGGACCACCATTTTTCCTGCTTTCATGAGGCTGCCGGACATGTGGCTGACTGCCCAGAAGCCTCTTTGCGAGGCTGCCTAACAAGACTTCCACGTGAGGAGGAAATAAACAATGAATCCTTTCACTGATGGCAGTCTGGATGGTCCCACTGAATAGGGAGTCTGGACACCTGGGCTTAAACCCAAAGCTTCCTGATTGCCTTGCTGTTTGACTTCCTCTCCTAAAATCTTTTAAGACTCAATTTCCCTTGCCAGGTGCAGAGGCACACCCGGGTAATTCCAGCTACAGGGGAGGCTAAGGTTAGATGATTTGCTCAGTCTTGGGATTTCGGAGCTCTGAAAGGTTTAAAGCCTATCTGGTGTTCACAGCAAATCTGGCATCAATATTGTGAACCCCTGGGAGGGAGGGAGCATGAGGATGCTTAAGGAGAGGTGAACCAGCCCAGGTTGGAAATGAAGGCAGTTAAAGCTTCTGTGCAGATCAGCATTGTGATTAGGGCTGTGGGTGACTGCTGCATGTCCAGCCTGAGTGAGATAGAGAGGGGCTCAGCATCCAAAATAAGATTTCCATTTCCCTAAACTGAGCATGTATTTGGGTTAGTCCCAGTGACACATCGAATCATTGGTGATGTTGGAGGGAATATGGAAGACATCTAGTTTGATCCTCTAATTTATTTTACCAATGAGGAACTGAGGAGTTAAGGGACTTGACCAAGGTCACAGAGGCAGTAATTATCAGAAACAAAATTTGAACACAGTCTTTGACTTCAGAGTCATGTTTCTTACTACACAGATCTGGATCTGGGGTGTGTGTGTGTGTGTGTGTGTGTGTGTGTGTGTGTGTGTATGTGTGTGTGTGTGGAAAGAGAGAGAATGAGAATGAGAATATATTTGTACGTGTAACATGAGAAAGGCTCAATGTGTAGATGAGACCCATGCATGATGAGGGCTGTTTCTGTCTGTAGTATGAGAGGGGGTGTCCTTGTACAGATCAAAGGAAGGCAGAACAAACAATCACTAGCCTCTTCTCCCCTTGTAACAGCAAGCACCCTAGCATGCCTAGGGCAGCTACTAGCACAGGTTCTTAGATCTGCTTTTCTAAAGGAAAGCAACTCAAAATGGGTTAACAAGCTTACTTTAATCAAACATATCATTTACCTAGT
>CM053587.1:216864584-216895172 GCA_028646515.1 Pseudochirops corinnae | reverse complement strand
TGCCACAGGCTCCACGTGACCACATTCAGCCTATTAGGGAACACAGTATACTTTCAAATATCCAAAGGTCCTCAGAGTCACGTAGCCACATTAGCAAAGGGCCTAGGGGCAGGGAAGATCTTCAGATTCCCATAACACCCCTCAACTCCCCTCAAGGGAGACTTCAATTTCTGCCAGGACAGGAAGCAAGAAATTGGGGCCAGAGGCCACCCCTCTATTATCCTCAGAGAGAGGTGGTGCCAGGCTAGAATTTTATCTATCTGCTCCCTTAAATATTATAGTCTTGGGGATATGGTTGGGTTCTATCTAACTTCTGATCTTGGTGTCATTATTAGAGGGAAGGAGGACCCCAAGCTCTGTATATCAAAGCTTGACCCCTTTCCCACCAAGTACTTGTGAATACATAGCAAATAGCAAAGAAACCCATTTATCCAAATTATAACAAAACAGAAGTCTGAGGTCTACACAGGGGAACACATAGCAGACAATACAGAATGAAGGAACTCTCCCACTAGGAGTGAGGTAACTCAACTCAACCAAGAGCTGGATCAAAATCCTTGATCTTGCTCAAGGAGAATCTCCCTGAAGTCTCTAGAGTAGTAAACTGGGAATAGGGACATACATGATGGAGACTGCCAGGTCCTCGCGTGTCTGCTCCTTCCCAGAGTCTTTTTCCTCCCCGAAGTGGGGTTGGCGTCTTCTGTCTTCCCTCTGGAAGCTAGAAGCCAGAAGCACCCTAGGCAACTGGAAGCCTGAGGAGTCCTTAAGGAATACTGAATAAGGCTGGAAGGAGATCTGTTCTCACCACTCTGCCCAGCCCTTGCACAGAGCAGGGCATTCATCTCCACCAGTGAGAAGAGAAGCCCATACCTGGTCCCTTTGGGACATGTATGCATACATATACATAGCAATATACAATATACATAACACAACAAACATATATACACAATAGACATATATATGCACAATATATCTATACATAATATACATGCTTACACCTATATACACACATACATACATAATACACACATATTTATGTATAACACATACACATGTATATACCCACATAACACTATATATAATACAATGTGTATATACACATGATACATATACATGCATATACCTATACAACACACAAGTATACACACAATATGTGTGTATATATACATACATCATAATACACATGTATATACTATCCTCAAACAACAAATTGGCAATTTAGGATGATAAGATGTCCTTAAAAAGTAGTCTAGTGAAATCCTCTCATTTTACAGAATCTCAGGGGTCACCAGCGAAGGCTGTAAGCATCAGTAAGAGGTGGGATCACAAGGGGGGCGTGGGTTGCAGTCAGCCTTAAGAATTCTTAGCCCTGAGTAAACTTGGGACTAGTGAAAGTTTTTCAGTTTTTGTAACCCCAGGATCTAGCACAGTGTTTTACACTAGTTAACTAATTTATTGATTAATTCAATAATTGTATATTACGGAGCTGTCACATGCCAAACAGTGCTAAGAGCTGGGGATACAAAGATTAAAAACTAAACAGTCCTTGCCTTCAGGGAATTTGCATTCTATTGAGGATAAAGGATGCACAAGGAAAATTAAGTACAAAGAACACACAAGGAAATAGGTATACAAAGAAAGCATTTTGTGGGACACAAGTCACTGGAGGTTTTGTATAGGCTGCCTGCAGGAAGTGGTTCCTGAGCTGATCTTTGAAGAAGGCAGTTAGGTGGTGCAGTGGTTTAGAGTGCTGAGACTGGAGTCAGGTAGACTCATCTTTCTGAGTTCAAATCTGGCTTCGGATTCTTATTAGCTGTGTGACCCTGGGCAAGTCACTTAACCCTGTTTGCCTCAGTTTCCTCATCTATAAAATGGAAACGATAAATTTACTAAGCCATTCTCTTTGCCAAGAAAAACCCAAATGGGGTCACAAAGAGTCAGACAAGACTGAACAACAATATAGGATTCTATGAATGGAAGAAGGAAGAGGGATTGCATCCCAGGCATTGGGGACAGCCTGTACAAAAGCAGGGCATAACTAACAAACTAGTTTGCCTAGGAAAAAAAAAAAAGGACACAAAAGGAAATTACATGCAATAAGTCTAGAAAGACAAGGAAGACAGACTGTGGATGGCTTTGAAAGCCAAAGAGAGGAATTTGTCTTTTACCTAGAGATCAGAAGCTGCTGGTACTTCTTGAAAAGGAGGATAACATAGGGACATTGAACATTATAGCTTAATAACTGCTTGTTGAATGTGGATGGATAGGTGGATGAATTAATGAATTGACTAATCATCCTCCCTGCCCCATTGCTCCTAGCTAAAAAGTGTTTTAAGACTATTACTTCTTATAATAGAGTTTTCATTCGGACTGCTGCTGCATTTGTGAAGTAAAGAAAATTGTGGAATAGATTATTTGGGCATAGATTATTCCTCAATTCTCCAATTCAAATTTAGATGCAGTTATAACCGAGAGAGAGACAGAGACAGAGAGAGAGAGAGAGAGAGAGAGAGAGAGAGAGAGAGACGGGGGGAGAGAGAGAGAGAGAGAGAGAGAGAGAGAGAGAGAGTCCATCTCTCCCAGAGAATACTCTTCAGCCTTGATCAGCTCCTATTTCAGGTGAGCCTACCTATAATGATAATGGGAATTTGAAGATCTTCCCTGCCTCTGGGTGGCTTGCTGCCTCAACTAGCTGGCTTGCCTGCCCGTTTATGCTAATAAATTGGTAATTGTTGGAATATCTGATCTTTTCACTAAGGAACTTCATTAACGTTTTACAGAGAATGAGATGGAAGAGGAATATGACATGTGCAGAGAAAAGTGAATTAATTTTACGAGAGGAAGAACACTCCTCTCTTTCTTGGGGGGAATTTATGTAAAATGGCAGAAAAGGAAAGGGAATGGTGGCGGTATAGAGCCAATGCAATTTTCACAGAGCCCTTGGTCACTATGAATATACCTGCATGGTGCACAATCACAAAATATAACAGACTCTCCATACAGAAGGGAGAAGTGAAATATTTATTCAGACCCCAGAAAACCAAATCCCAATACCAGGAAACCAAATCCATCATAGCAACATAGAAGTTGATGCACCACAATGTAGCAGAGAGTCACACCATCCTTTAGCCTTCCCACAAACCAATATTTGACCAATATTTACTCACAAGCCTGTCTCCCTTGGAAACAAACTCTCCTCCAAACTTGTCTACCTAGCTCTGACTCTCAGCTTCCTATGGGCTCTGCTCCACCCTTCAGCAAACTCCTCCCACCACAGGCTCCATGTGACCACCTTCAGCCTATCAGGGGGCAGAGTTTATCTTCACAGCAGGAAAGCTTCCTGTGGGCTCTGCTCCACCCTTCAGCAAACTCCTCCCACCACAGGCTCCATGTGACCACCTTCAGCCTATCGGGGGCAGAGTTTATCTTCACAGCAGGAAAGCTTCCTGTGGGCTCTGCTCCACCCTTCAGCAAACTCCCCCCACCACAGGCTCCATGGGATCACATTCATCCTATCAGGGGGCAGGGTTTATTTTCAAAGCAGGGAAGGTCTTCGGATTCCCTTAGGCTCATCAAGGGGCTGGAAGATCTTCAAATTCCCATTCCCATTACAGGCAGGGTCACCTGAAATAGGAGCTGACCAAGACTGAAAAAGATTCTCTGGGGAAGGTGGACCCCTCTCCACATAGCAAAGAGACAGGCCAAAGGACGACTCTGGGCACCTTAAAGTCTTCAAGGTCGTTTCATGGGCCCAGAGTAATAATAATAGCTAACATTTATATAGCGCTTTAAAATTTGCGAAGCACTTTACAAATGCCCTTTCTCTTTATCCTCACAACAACTCTGGGAAGTAGGTGCTATTATTATACCCATTTTACAGACAAGGAAACTGAGGTAGGCAGAGGCTAAATGACTTGCCCAGAATCATACAGCTACGTGATCCTGGTAGCTATAGACATAGGCTTTCAGAGAGGGCCGGGGAAACCCATCCCCTAATCTAGGGGTGAGGATGCCACGGCCTTGAGGCCACATGTGGCCTTCTAGGTCCTTGGGTGAGCCTTTTGACTGAGTCCAAGTTTTATGTAACATATCCTTTTATTAAGGGGCTTTGTTCTGTGAAGTTTGGATGGGGTCAAAGGGTCACATCCAGTACTCTATTCCTTGTGCCACCTAGCAGCCAATAAGAGATATAATGAGGTTAACTGACTTCTTCACCTTGACAGCCTGTGAGTTTCAGAAACTCAAACTCAGGTCTTCCCACTCCAAGCCCAGAATTCTTTCCTCACTGCTCTAAATTCTAAACTGTGCCCTGCCAGGTGGGGCTACATCCCCCTTTCTTTACCTGTTTGTAGCTATTACACAACTCTATTTATAGCATTAAGCTTGTTACATTAAACAATTACACTGAATTTTACCTCAATGTGATTTCTTCTTAGGACATTATCAGACTAGCCTTCAGCATTGCTTTAAAGACACCCATCAATCTGGGATTGATTAATTCTGCATCACACACTGCACTGAGGAAAGGAGTTATGCTAAATTTCTTTCACTCCTAAATATAGTCTTCTAGAGTAAGTGGCTCAAAGGTCTACAAGCTCCCTCTGTCTCTGTCTCTGTCTCTCTGTCTCTGTCTCTCTCTCCACACAGCATGTACCAGGCAAGTCAAACCACCAACACCATCTTGGCCACCATCTCCCCTTGGACCCTGACAGGGACAGCCAGGGACCCCAAACCCAAAGCCTTGGGCATAGCAGCGCTCCTAGCCCAGTGCCCTTGGACAATGTCCTGGGAAACAGCCCCTGAGGAGATACAGCTTGGGACCTGCTTCTACAGGGTCTACAGTCAGAGCTCCTGAAAACCCAGAAAAGAAAGTTCTCATCACTGTCAAATGGTGCAGCATCAAAAATGGATGTGCTTTTTATCAGTGGAAATGACACTAAAGAAGAGGCATCACCATCTGCTTTGCTGCTGAACTCTAAGGACTGTGGGACCTTTCTGTCTGACTTGAAAGGGAAACCTTCCTGATGAGTTGGCTCCTTCATTAGAATGTGAGCTTCCTGAAAGCAAAACTCATCTTACTTTTCTTTTTGTATCCTCAGCCCTTAGTACAGGGCTTTGGGCATATTAAGTTCTTAATAAATGCTTCATTCACTTATTCTTTCATTTATTCATTCCTTGAGGGAAGGGACAATGCCATTTTTAAATGTTTGTATCCTAGTGCTTAAAATGGTGCCTCATACACAGTAAGTGCTTAATAAATGTTTGCTGTTCATGGAGTGAATGTTGTCCCCCTCAGTTCCTTCATCTTTCCCTTTTCACTCTTATCTTTCCAATATTCTTACATCTTACTCCCCAACACTTATTCTTCAGTGCAACGATACTGGTTTCCTGGCTCTCTCATGAACAAACAATATACTCCATATCTCAGCTCTAGGTATTTTCTCTAGCTCTCTCCAGTATCTGGAACCTTGTCCTTCTTCTGCTCCAACTACTGACCAACTTGGTTTCCTTTAAGTCCCAATTAAAATCCCTTGTCTACAGTAAGTCTTTCCCAACCTCTCTTTAATTCCAGTGCCTTCTCTCTTTTAATTATTCCCTATTTATTCACTATATAGCTTGCTTTGCATATATTTGTTTGACTGTCGCCTCCTCCATTAGACTGTAAGCTCCTTGGGGCAGGTACTGTCTTTTGCCTCTTAGCATAGTGCTGGGCCCACAGTAGGTGCTTAATAAACATTTATTGATTAATTCCACTTCCAAGTTATATATTCCAGGAGAGTCTTAGGAAGAGGGACAATTGTATAATCTGACACATAACAAGTTCTTAATAAATACTTATTTAGTGACTGACCTACCTCAGACTCTGAGAAGCACTCATAGAGGGTCTAATCCAGATTTGTGAACTAAAGCAAAGTGAAGATGGCAGATACAAAAGAACAAAAGCCACCAGCTACAATTATGTTTAGGGAGCACAGCAATTTGATTGCTGGGGTGGGAACGGAGTAAAAGTTCTCCACCCAGTCCCTTTCAGTACTGCTACTGAGGTGCTACCCTTGGACCCAGGTTAGAAATCAGGGGCATAACAGGGATTAAAAGATTCTTAGCAATAGAATTGGAGGATATTTCAAAGGCCATTGAATCCATTTAACAGATAAGGAAATGTAGCAACGAGCACCCTAGAAGACCCAGGATGGCTGCCAGCACAGGTTCTTTGATCTGTTTTTCTAAAGGAAAGCAGTTCAAAATGTTGTGCAGAAAATAAGAGCAAGCCAAGACCTGGGTTCAAGATAAATTTAGGTGTGGATTTATTAAGTGAGCATGCGACAACCAGAGCGTTCATCACTCAAATTGGTAGTGATCTTTGGGGGTACAGACTTTGATTATAAAGGCTAAAACTACACAAACCACAATCAGGGAGGGTAGCTAGCAGAAGCCATGATGTACAGAAGCAAAGAACAGCCATTGGTTAGATACATAGTTCAGGGCTAATTTGGGAATATGGTGTGAGGGTACAGGGGTACAATCTTCCTGTCACTTAGGTGTCCCTCGGAAGAGCAGGGTGGAGGATCATAGTCAACACTTTCCAGAACAGGGTGGCAGGTCATGGGGTAAGGGGGAAACTGGAAAATCCCAGAACAGGCTGGGGTCATGCTCTGGGCAAAGGGTGTGGGGACCCAGCTTGGTTGGCAGAACAGGAAAGGGTGGTCTCTATATTACACCATAACCCTGAGTTGCACTTTGTATACTCATACTGATTCAAGGAAAATATATAGAATGCTAATTTGAGGAAGGATGGGGTAGGGAACTTTTCCCTGAGCAATGCCCAGACATTCCTTAAAACTGTTTCAAGCTATGACAAGATATAGGATAGAGACAAAGATAGAACTATAAAGGGGGCTTAATGGTGGGCCACAAATCAGGTGGTGTGCAGTGACCTGGGATTTGGGTTTCTGTACAACAAAAAGGGGTTAACAATCTTAGTTTAATCAAACACATATCATTTACCTAGTTCAGGGGAAAAAGTCAGCACCCTGAACTTCAGAGAAAATACAAACAAGTTACAAGCAGATAAAAAAATATGGACAGAGAAAATAACGCAATTCAACAGACCAACAGATGGGGTTTCTAGTTGTCTGACCATCACATACCTACCTCATTAGTTACCAGAGAGAGAAGCACCAACATCTGGGTTTTCAAAGCCGGGGGACTCAATGTACCCAGAGTATCATCTGGCCAAATCACAGAACTCTTCCCATAAAAAGCCCCAAAGCAAAATCTCACATCAGGTTATATATATATAGCCTTCTCCAGGGTCAGAAGACATTACAACTTTCATGACCCACTGCCTAATTACAAAGTAACAAAAGGTGTGTTGAAAAACAAACCTCCCCTACACAAGCTTCTCTTGTTGGGCTCCAAGTGAGGCCTGTTCAGAGGCAGGGGAGATCTTCAAATTCCCTTACCATTACAGGAAACTAACTCCCAGGGATGTGCTGGAGACAATGGATGAATCTCTATTAATTGTTAAATTTTCAGTTTGAGTATTTACACCTCAGAAATCTGCCAATGCTACAAATCACAACTTGATTTATCATTTTTCCAGTTGTCTAGATTTAAGAAAGTGATTGAGAAAATGTTAACAATGCAAATTAAGCTGAAAAATGTATCCTGTGTATATCACCCCCCTACCGCCCCTCCCATTTGTTAAAAATTTATGAGCACATCATTGAAACTGAGGAATCAAAAAGGGAAATAGCTTTTCCTAATGCAGGACACCATGATGCCTTTCCCTACCTTGGCTCTACCTGATTCCTTTTTTTTTGGGTAAATAGAAGTCTCAGCAGGCTAGCTAGCCATCAGGAGGTCAAGAATTTGTTGTTGTTCTATTGTGTCTGACTCTTTGTGACCCCATTTGGGGTTTTCCCAGCAGAGACATTGGAATGGTTTGCTTTTTCCTTCTCCAGCTCATTTTACAGATGAGATAACTGAGACAAACAGAGCTAAGTGACTAGCTTAGGGTCACATAGCTAGTAAGTGTTGAAGGCCAGATTTGAACTCAGAAGAAGAGTCTGATTCTCAGCTCAGTGTTCTCAATACACTGTGCCACCTAGCTGCCCTCATCAGGAGTTAAAAGAAATTTTCTAACCAAAATTTAAATAAGGGTCTAGAGATTCTGAATGGCCGCTCAGAAAGCCCACCTTGCCTCTTATTTAAATAGCAAAAGGAATTCAGGGCATTGGAAAAGAAATTAGCATGAGAACAGAGAACAAACATAGTGCCTATGGACTTTTCACTGGACATGGGCCTGGGTCTGAATAACAGAGCTGAAAGAGTACATGGGCTTTAATATTAAAGAACTGACCAATACCTACCTCTCCCTAACCCAAACCGTACCACACCTCCCCATCCATATCTTAGTACTTCGGTCCCTTGCTGCTTTAGAGACCAGGTGGTCAAAGGCAAGAACAGTCAGGCAGTAGGTAGGGGAGGAGAAGCTGGTCCTCAGCTAGTGCTAGAGAATATTAAAAATCATTTTGATAATTGAGGACCATGGTATAATGAAAAGGACACTTCCAGGAGTCAGGAGAACCTGGATTTAAGTCTTATCTCTGGCCATCTACCATTTGCTTTTCCTACTTAAATTATTTCTTTATTCCTTGATTGCCTTGTCTGTAAGGTGAGGGAGTAAAACTAAATCTCTAGATTTTCTTATGGCTCTAAATCCTATGAACCTAGTACTAGGCCCATACCTGGTAATGTGGTCTCTCTCGTCTTAGACTGTTATGTATGTATCCTTTTATGGTATTTTCTCCCCTTGGCACATCCAATAAGTTTTTACTGAATTATTTTCTACTGTAAAGCTGTTTTTATTTGGAGTTTTAGGTGTTTTTCAACTGCATAAAAATATTGAGAGATGAAGAACATTCCCCCATGTATGAACCTTGAGGGGTGGCAGTCAGGTTGAGATAGATAGATAGATGGATAGATGGATAGATGATTGATAGGTAGATAGATGATAGATAGATTGATAGATGATGATAGATAATAAATAGGGAGATAATTACAGTAGGTAAGTAAGTAGGTAGATAGAGCGTTAATTAAGGGCTTACTATGTGCTAAGTATTATATTAGCTGATAAGGATACAAACAAATAAGAAAGACAGTGTCTGCCCTCCAGGAATTTGTTCTTTAATGAGGGAAGACAACACATAAAGGAAAAAGGAAAGAGGAATAGCATGGTGGAGATGTAGGAAGGGTTCCTCACAAGGCAGCTGGTGAGAAAGATCTCCAGAAGGTGCGTTGAGCCAGAATTGAAATGAGGATGGTTGGGGCCCCTCAGGAAATATTGTCCCAGGCTAGGGACCTCACTCATCATGAGAAGGGAGCTTAATGCAAAGGTTTATCTAGGGTGGAAAGACTACTGACAAGAAGATGGAAAAATCTGAAGAGGTTGACAGAATTTTTTTTCAGCAGGTGATCCCAGTAGCTTTCATCATGCTTGTAAGTCCCTGGGATACCATGACCATTGTGGAGGCACTGAAACTGAGATCAGAGAGGGCAAGAGAAATTCATCCCCTAGTCAATCTCTTTAGGATGAGAACTCCAGGGGAGCTGACAGCTTGTGACATTGTCTGGGAGCACATGGTGATGAATCCTCAGCCACATCTCCCCCACCCCATTCCCCTACTGCAACCCAAGTAGAACTATTAACCTCCCTAGTCAACATCTTTTTTAAAAATTGAATTGATTTATTTTTTAAATTTTATTTTTAATTTATGAAATAACACAAGTATTTCCATAATATAGTAGAATAAAAAAAAATGATGGTACATGAAACCGCAAATCTATCATGTACAACTTGCTATTCCTTTTAAATATATAATAAAGTTATCATGTAACTTTTTTTTTTTAATCTGAGGCCTGGATCATTTACTCATTTAATAAACATCTGTTAACTTCCTACTAGGCTCCATGAACTGTGATTAGTCTTGAGAATATGAAGAAAGGCAAAAGACATTCTCTGAGAGTAGAGAGATCACAGTCTAATGGAGGAGATAACAGGCAAACAACTATGTACAAAGAAAATGTATAAGGGATACCCTGGCGGTAATCACAGAGGAGGGCACTAGCCTACTGGCCATCTCTTGACTTGGACCTTTGCCACGGTGCTGTTTTAGCCCAGAAGCTAGCTACCAAAAGATGGTTCTGATAATGGCCTTCCTGGAAGCCTGAGGAGCCAACGGCTCACATTTTTCATCTAATTTTTCTGTTACTTGGCACAAGTGTTAATATGTCCTCTTAAGCCAATTATCAGTACACGAAAAACAAGTCCAGAGAGAAATGCTCCAACTAAAAGGGTTTTTCTGGTTTCCTCAAATAACCTCCTTTTCATGGTCTGCACAGACATACTGTATGTCGAGTTGGCATTTGAATAGCTTTGGAGGGAGAAGACTGGGTGGTGGCAAATCTTGATTAGTTACTCCCTCCCTCCTGCACCAGCTCTCCCTCCCCCCATGTCTGTTTATTAACTACACTGGATAGTGACTATTACAACAACATTTTGGTGGTTTTTCTCATGGAACACTCCAGAACTGTACTTTTTTGGACTTGAATATCTGCATAATCCAACACAGTGGTGAATTTGGCCAGGGCATAGTAGGCCATGCACATAGTAGGCACTCAATAAATATGTATTGGATATGATTGGTTCACAACAGAATCAGAAAGCAAGATTCAAAGCCCTGATACAGGGCTTTGACCTTAGAAAAGCTAATTCAATTAAACGGGTCAACTAATGTTTGTCACATGCCTATGTATATACACACACGGGTATGTGTGTGTGTATATATATGTGTCTATGCTGGGTACAGTGCCATGAGGTATTCAAATGAAAAGAATTAAATAATCCCTACTCTCATGGATTTGACTGTTTTAATCTTAGTTTATAAATCTTTAATACAGGGATAATAATGCTCGCTTTACCTAACAGACAAGATTTCTGGGAACTTCAAAGGAGATTGGGTATCTATCTATATCTATCTATATCTATATCTATATCTATATCTATATCTATATCTATATCTATATCTATATCTATATCTATATCTATATGTGTGTGTGTATCAGACACACATACATTTATATATCACATATGTATATAAACGTGTATATGGATGTGTGATAATAAATTGGATTTCTCTCAGGCCTTAAGATATAAAAATTATTGTTTTCGGATCCCCTGACTCCATGTTCAATGTTCTTTCCACTCTACCAGAGATTTGCAAACTGTATGATATCCTATAAAGGTCAGTTCTTATAAAGCCAGAGTTCATTGCCCATTAGAACCCTTACTCTACCAAGAAAACGTTTTGAGATTAAATGTTTCAAAATAAGGAGATTTCATACTTTCCCTAGATTTGCACATCAATCTCTTTATCTAGTAGGTTATCAGGTTGTTTTTTTTTTAACTCTGAGATCATAATTTTGATGTTCTTTGTGTATAATGTGCATTTAAAATGTAATGTATGTAGTTAATGTAGTAGAAGAGTAACATTTTAAAAATGTTTTCCCCTGTAATAAATGAAAGTCTGTTTGCAAAATGCATTGCAGCCACAATTGTTAATCTTTTCCTGCCTGCTAATCCCCAGTTTATAAAAGAGTCATAGCCAGATTACATGGTTTTCCCTAAAGTCATGGACTAAGGCCACAATTACACTTGGGTCACTGGTCAAAGTTGAATGAGTCTCAAATCAGCAGCTTATCAACTGGGTTGCTTTCTGTTCATCATGATTAACTGAATAAATCCACCTTCAGACGATAAGGCCATATGGTGCCAGCTGCTTTATGATGGGGAGAACAGAATTTCATGAGGTTAACTCTGTGCTACAAATGTAAAGAGTACTGGGTCCAAAGTCAAAGGACCTGGATTCAAATTCCAGCCCGGATGCTTACTGTATATGAGACCTTTGGCAAATCACATAATCTCTTTGGGCCTCTACAAAATAAGGGAGTGGTGGTGCAATAAAAGGCTGGATCTGAAGTCAGGAAGACTCATCTTCCTGAGTTCAAATCTGGCTTTAGACACTTTCTATCTGTGTGACCCTGGGCAAGTCACTTAACCTTGGTTGCCTCAGTTTCCTCATCTGTAAAATGAGTTGGAGAAAGAAATGGCAAACCATTCTGGTATCTTTGCCAAGAAAACCCCAAATTGGGTCCAAAAAAAGGAGACATGACTGAAACGAATGAACAAGTTGCCAAGGAGTTGAAATCTGCCTTGAGAAGAGTGTACCCACATGGATGAAATCATAGAATTTTAAAGTAGAGAGGTGAGTGCAGATGAGAAAAAAGGAGGCTTGGTGACTTGAAGCAATTTACCCACAGTTACTTAGCCATAAGTAGCCAACATGGGAGGTAGCAATTGTTACTAGTAAAATCTCCAGAGGAAAGAGGAGGACTCCGGAGGTAGATGAGGCAAGCTCATTTATTCTACAGTTTTTGCAAGAAGTGGGTATACTGCCTGCACAGCAACACATATCCAAGGCGAAAGCTGGTGGTTTAAATCCCTAACTCCAAACACAAAGTCCCTCCCTCATTTTCTCATTGACTGAGTACTTTGAGGTGTACAACTTTCTGGCACGCCTACTTCATGTTTCCCCCTTGTCATATTCTCCCCTCCCTCCATATATATCTACATAGATTGGATGTGCATTAAAATAAGCCTTAGCTCCTCCCAGGGAAGAGAAGGTAATAATCATGAAACAATTAAGCTTGTGTACTTAAAGCCTGGCTGACCTAGTTACCCTATCTTACCACAGACCTGGTTGAGACTGGTTTTCCCCTTATTTTAAGAATTGTTTTTGCAGAAAGAGGCTAGCTCTTTGAAAAGAAAACCCACTTCCCTGTACCTTTGTGGAAACATAATTTTTTAATATCTCACACAATGAAATAAATATTTTTAGTGCTCTTTCCATCAATCTATGATTTGAGAATGTCTGGTATTATTTTTTTTTTCTGAAAATTGAGCATCACACACAAATCCTAAAAACAAAAACAGAAAGGACTTAATTCACACACAAGGTTGCTTCAACCTTGTGGGAATACTATTGTTCCCATTTTGCAGATGAAGAAACTGATGCTCCAAGAGGACTTGTTCAGAGTCTTGCAAATAGTAAGTGTGTTGGTTTCAGGATTCAAAACCATATCTTCTGAATCAAAACTTTCTTTTTCCATTACAGAATCCTGGATCACCTCTAAAGGTCTAAGATAACATGAATTTAGCTTTAAAATATTTATTAAAAAAACCAAAAAACCAACTTTTATTTATTTTTTTTACATTCATTAAAAAAAGTTTTAAGTTACAATTTTTCTCACTCCCTAGATCCACTCCCTCACCCATTAAGATGGCAAGTAACATGATATCAATTATATATGTGAATTCATGCAAAACATGTTTCCATATTAGTGAAGCAAGAAAAATTTAATAAGCAAGAAAAATAAGAATAACAAAGAAAATTTTAAAACAAAGTAAATTTAATTAATTAAAATAAATTAAATAAATAAGAATACATTTAAAATAAACAATAAGAAAAACAAAGATAATAAATAAAATACATTTCAATCTGCACTCAGAATTCATTAGTTCTCTCTCTGGAGGTAGATGGCATTTTTCATCATGGGTCCTTTGGAGCTTTACAATGTTTAAAATTTTTTTATTGATGTTTATTTTTTTATCTCCACTTTTATTTCCAGATATGTTATCCCTCCCCCAAAGAGAACCATCCCTTGTAACAAAGATTATAGAATAAAAGAATGAAAAAAAAAATGGTTCAGCAAAACTAGCCAATACAAGAACTGAGTGGAAGTATACACAGTCTTTCACATGGATAGTTCACACTTTTGCAAAGAAGAAAGAGACATGCATTTTTAACCTTTTTTCCATCGGAGACAAACTAGCTCATTATTAGCATTCAGTTTCAGGGTTTTTAAAAAAGCAGTTGTTTTTGTTTTTTCATTTCCATTGTTGTCGTCATTGTTTATCCCTGGTCCTGATTACTTTGCTTTTCAATAGTTCACATCAAAGTGCATGGTACACAGCTTTTCCACTCCACTCCACGTCAGTCTTCCCATGCTTATCAGTATCCTTCATACTGACCATTTCTTTTGCTGTGCTGATATTCCCTTAGTAGGTCACAATTTGTTTTGTCATTTACCACTTAATGGACACCTGCTTTGTTTACTTCTACCAAATGTGCTTCTATGAACATTTTGGTCTATACAGGATATTTACGTCTATCTTTCGTTTCCTTGGAGAGATATGCCCAGCAGGGATTTCTGGGTCAAAGAGTATGAACACTTGACTCACTTTCTCAGCATAATTCTAAATTGTTTTCCAGAAGGGTTGGTTTAATTTATAGCTCCATCAATAGTGGATTAGTTTGCCTATTTTTTCTACAGCCCATCAAACTTTGACTGTTTCTATCTTTTGTTAATTTTGCTCTTTTTCTGAGTGTAAGACAGAAACAGGGTCATCTTGAACACCCTCTTATTGATCTTTAAAGGTTATGCTATAGGGAGAAAACAAATATTAACATTTCTCTTATCATTAGTGATTTGGAATATCCTTTCATATAGTTGTTAATAGTTTGGGATTTTTATTTTTTTCTTTGGAGAACTGTTCTTATCCTTTGACCATTTAAACTTCTGGGAATGGCTCTGGGTCATATTTGTGTTAATTTCTTATATACCATGGATCTCAGGCCTTTATCTGAGATATTTGATGTAAATTTTTTTTTGCTCAGAAAGGATAATTTCCATTCTTATACTCAAATTGCGTTGATTTTATTCATGCAAAATTCTTCCAATTAATATGTTTTTGCATGATTTCACATGTATAATTCATATATTGCTTGTCTTCTCAATGGGTGGAAGAGGGCCTGGAAGGAGGGAAAGAATTTAGAACTGAAAATTTTAAAAAAAGAACAAATAAACTAAATAAAAATAAATAATAATTTTGAAAAAAGAAAGAAAAAATAGAATTTAAGCTGCATGAAGACAGGTGCTGCTTCATTTTTGTCTTTGTATTGCCAATGTCTAGCACAGTTCTTTATATAGGGTAAGTGCTGCATAAATGTTCTTAGAATCCAATTTAATAGGATCAAGTAAAATCACTAGAATAAGAAAAGAATATCCTTCCAATTTTATTACAAATATTTTGAAAAAGTACATTAATTTTATGATTGCACATATATTACCTATATGAAACTGGTTTTCTTCTTGGAGGAAGGGGGTAAGGAAGGAAGGGATAGAGAAAATTTAGAATTAAAAATAAAAAAAAAATGAATGTTAAAAACTGTCTTTATGTGTATTAGAAAAAATAAAATACTATTAAAAAAAGAAAAAAATACATTAAGCTTATTGTAATTCTACCCACTCCCAACCCCTTCCTTACCGATGGTTCCATCAAGATTGTTGTCATTGCCCATAATTTATGGTCCTTCTCCTGTGACACTTCTATGAGTGGCTCATAGATACATACACACACACACACACACACACACACATACACACACACACACACACTCTTTTTTCCAGTGAACTCATAGTACTTTACACATGTTATTTCATTTACCTTTCAAACTTATTTATGATATAGGGAGAGAACATGCATCAGCATTGATAGTTTGTAGCTAAGTCTCAGGCATGAAGTGGTTTGTTCTCTTGCTCAAGATTAGGTACCTAGTTAAGATCTGTATTAGAATTTAGATTTCATGATTTCCAGGCCAGTGATTTTTTAAAAAATTTTCTCACCAAGACAATACAATACTGAGTTTTCAGTTGATAAACTGGCAAACATTTTAAAGCACTTTCTCAACATTTAACTTCAAGAATGTGGAGGAGAGATTAGATGTGTTCTATTTGACCTAAAAGGGCACTAATGTGATGGATGCTTCAGTTGTTCAGTGGTTCTTCAGTCATGTCCAACTCAACCTGGCCCCATCTGGGGTTTTCTTGGCTAAGATGGCATAGTTTGCCATTTTCCTTCTACAGCTCATTTTATAGATTAGGAAACTGAGACAAATAGGATTGAGTGACTTGCCCAGGATCACACAGCTAGTAAATGTTTGAGGCTGGATTTAAACTCAGGTCTTCATCACTCCAGGCTATGAGTAAAAATTTCTGAGAAAGAGAGTTTCTGGGTAAATTATAGTCAATTTAATCAACTACAACTAGTAACGAGTCAACCAAAAGGGCTCCTTTGTCCTCTTGATGATCAAAGAGACTTAACCTATGGAACCTTCAATACTTAAAAAGCTTTTGGAAAAGGGGGCACGCTTGAGGGCAGCAATCAACTCTAATTGGTTAACAAGTAATGAGAGAATGAATATTATAATGAAAAGTGGGCTTATTCCAATGAGAGTCTGGAAGCTATGACTATGATCACTCAGTCTTGGTCAAGGAGACTTATCCATACCCATATCGCCCTGTCTAGGGTAATCTAAACAAAAGGAGGAATTTACTTTTATCCAGCCCTGTCTGAGTAAAACACAATGGGCTGGTGAAGTCAAGCTGAGATGCTGAGAGAAAATGGAGTTACCTGGGAAGGTCTGAAAGTTCTGGGTCCTCTATAAAGGGAGGCTTTGTGAAGAGTTTACTGTTCCACTCTCCAGCCCTTCAACCAGAGGGGAGAGGCAACTGAGGGAGCTGACAAGGTGTTGAGTATCAGAAATGGAGTCAATTTGAACCCAACACTGTGGAGGAAATACAAATGTTAAGGATTTAAGCCAATAGTTTGAGAGTAGAGCGGAGAGAGGTAACTGTTCATTCCCCAAGAGGGTCAGCCCAGACTAGAGCATACTCGTTGTATATGAACTAGGTGTGCAATAAATACTTGTTGAATTGAACCCATGTTTCTGATTCGATGAAAAATGTTCTTTCCACTAAACTACACTGACCTTTAGTCTGTTCTTATTTCCATCAATAATGGAAAACATTTCAAATAAATAAAACAACACTTCTTTTTCACTTGCCAAAAAACCAAACCCACTCACAATGGGCCAGAATCCATCAATTCACCTCAACTAAAATTTCTTTAATTTTTGAACAGATCTGAGTTTTCCCTTTCGTTATCAGCCTTGCACTTCAGAGGCTGCCTGAGTAACCTACAGAAGCTAATTTCTGAATGAGTAAGTAGAAAAGGGGAAAACCCTTAGTCCTAATTCAATAACTAGCAAAATAATAATTTCTCTCAATGCCTGGAACTCTATCTCCTGTGCCACCACGCTGCCCTGATATTACAGGGAGAAAAATTTTGGTTTGATATAAGGACAAGAAAAACACACATTCAGGAAGCATCAGTTTATGTTCAAGGCACTGTTCTGGGCACTGGGAGTACCAAGTTGAAAATGAACAGAGATTTTACCTAACAGGAGGAAGTCTAGTATAACTGAAAAGCTAGATCTGGGTTTCAGAAGGCTAGGTTTGAGTTTCATCTACTCTGTTAATTAGTTATGTGGTTAAGTCATTTGTTATAACCTTTCTGGGCCTTAATTTCCACATATTCAAAATGGCAACAGTAATGCTTGTAGGTTCTTATCTCACAGGGCTATTGTGAAGAAAGCACATTGTAAACATTAAAACACCATTTAAATGTCAGTTAGGGGGAGTGTGGCATATGCAAAAATAATTACAAGACATATTAGAATGAGAAAAGTGTACTGGAGAGGTCAAACAGAGATTCAGATAGGAAGGTGTCATCTCTAACTGAAAAGGTGAAGTGTGTGCATGTGTGTGTGTGTATGTGTGTGTAGGAGATCAAGGAAGGCCTCAAAAAAAGAAGAGTTTGGACTGGGTTTTGAAAGGAAGAGAAGGAACTCAACATGCCTAAATAATAGTAATAATTCACATTTTTATAGCTCTTTAAGATTAACAAGGCAGCTTAGCAGAAATAGGAAAGTAACATGGTTCAAATGACCTCTGCCAACATCTCCCCTTAGATCCTGATGCTGACAGCCTGGTACCCTGAGTCCAAGAGCCCTGGGTACCCAGGCCGCTAGCTTTGCTTCCTTCTCAGCCTAGGGAAACAGCCCTTGGGAAGAAGATGCCTGACATCTCTGCCACCATCATTGATGGCTAACCAACTGCCACAAATAGGGAAGCAGAGCCCTGAGAACAACAGGACTCTCTAGTATGCCCCAGACTACCAGCCTTGCTTCCATCATGGTCCCCAACATCCAATGTCCTGGGCAACGACCCTTGTGGAGATGAAGCCTGGTAACCGCTGCAGGTGCTGAAGCTTCTGCTTCCTCAGCAGTCACAGTGGCTGCACAAGATATGGAAGAAAGGACACCAAAGTCCTTGGTTCTGTCGAATGCTTCAACATCAGAAACCAATGTGGGATTATTTATGTAAATGACACAAAAGGACATGTATGACTTTGCTTCTGCTGCCTTGGGGTGCTGCTTCCTCCCAAGGGCCACTGGGCCCTGCCCTCTTAATCACAGCTGAAACCTCTTCTGGGTGTTGTCTCCCTCATTAGACTTGTGTGTGAATTGGTCCTTCTTTCAGAACCAAGGATGAACAACCACCACCACAACCACCACCCCCATTGGATGGTGAAACAACAGCATTTGTCTTGTTTCTATCTCTAATGCTAGCCAAGTGCTCAGCAAAGAGTAAATGCCCAATAAATGCTTTTTCATTAATTTTATCTGTTCATTCATTGACAAAGCACTTCTCTGCCCCCTTCCAACCTGTTGAGAAAGTAGTAGGTGTCACAATGGATAGAGCACTGGGCCTAGACTCAAGAAGACCTGAGTTCAAATCCAACCTGAGACCTTGGGCAAGTCAATTATCCTGTTTGCCTCAATTTCCTTAACTGTAAAATGGTGATAATAATATAGCATCCACATCCCAGGGTTGTTGTGAAGATCAACGAGATAATATTTGTAAAGCACGTGGAACATAGTAGTTGTTATATAAATGCTATTACTAATTGTCCCCATTCTACAGATGAGGAAACTGAGAGTTTCTACACACAACTGCCAAAGTGATTTTCCTAAACTATAAATGTGATCATATTACTTACCACTCTCCTTCTACCTTCCCTCCACTCAGTAAATTCCAGTGGCTGCCTATTGCCCCTAGGATCAAATACCAACTCTTGTGTTTGACATTTAAAATTCTTCACTGTTGGGGCAGCTAAGTGGCACAGTGAATAGAGCACCAGACCTGGAGTCAGGAGGACCTGAGTTCAAATCTGAACCCAGATACTTAATACTTACTAGCCATATAACCTTGAGCAAGTCACTTAACCCCAATTGCCCTGCCCTCCTCCCTCCAAAAAGAAAAAAAGAAACCCAAACAACAACAACAACCTCTTCACTGCTTGGCCCCTTCCTTTCTTTCTAGTCTTCTTATGCCTTAAGCCCTTCCATGAATCCCATGGTTCGATTAAATTGGTTTTCTCTCTCTTCCTCATGAAGCAGCTAAGTGGTGCAGTGCTGGACCTAGAGTCAGGAGGACCTGAATTCAAGTCTGGTGTGACCCTGGGGCAAGTCACTTAACCCTGTTTGTCTTGGTTTCCTCATCTGTAAAATGAGCTGGAGAAGGAAATGGCAAACCACTCCAGTATCTTTGCCAAGACAATCCCAAATGGGGTCACAACGAGTCAGGCATGACTGCAAAACATCTCTTCCTCACACTTAAAGCTCTTTCATTTCTGTGCCTCTGGACATTTAGCAGCAATAGCAGCAGCAGCAAAAACACAAGCTTGTGGCTATTAAGTATCTCAAGCCAGTTTTGAACCAGAGATTTCTTCTGCCTGAGGTCCACTATGATTCCATTGCCCTCTATACTATTCCTCTCAGGCAAGTCATCAGGCTTCCTCTTGGACAATTCCAGTGATAGAGCATTCCTTTTCTCATGAGGTATTCCATTCTAATTTCAGATTTTAGGGTTAATGTTGTAGCTTGTGGCTTCTGTTAAACTTAAATTCCAGAGAACAAATATGCCTTTGGGATTTTTTGATAAGGTTCTATTATGTCTCTGTTTGATTGGGAATAATTTTAGAGTCAGGAGAGAATCTGGATTCAAATTCTGGTTCTGACATTTACTAACTGTGTGACCTTTGGCAGATTTCTTAACTTCTCTGAGCCTCAACTCAGAATATCTTTGCCAAGAAAATCCCAAATGGGGTCATGGAGAGTCAGACGTGACTGAAAACGATAGAACAACAACAATTCAAAGCACTATTTTCAGGGAAAAAGAACTATCTTGTGCATTTCTTTTTTCCTCTTTAGTGACTGTGAGTCAGGCCTCATAGGATAAGCTATGGTACTTGTCTTTTTTTCACTCCTCCAGCAAGGTGACTGTGAGTGAGTAAAGTGGGAGAGAAAAACCTTTGTCCTTGAACTCCTCAGGCAATTTCATGATTCCTTTTCTATGATCTCTAGGTCTCTTTGACTGTGTGGGTTTGAAGGTTCTCTTCTCCTAGTCACAGTGATGAAAACTACTTTTTAGAGCAAACGGGGCAGGGGGAGATGGTTAGGATGGTGGGTAGGGAATGCACTATAGGGAGGAACAACAGGACATATGCACACGCATGGACACATACATGTGTATCCCTATAAATTAATCCACCAATGACAAGAGCGTATACTTTATGGCATGTCATAGAACTGGAGCCTTTATATGATGCTAGGGGGTGCATTGTTTGGTATTTTTCCTTTGATGCTACAAATTTGAGATCAAGTAATGGTCTTAATGATGTGTTCCTTACCTCCTTCCTTCCTTTCTTCCTACCTTCCTTCCTTCCTTCCTTCCTTTATCCCTCTTTTCCTTTCTTTCTTTCCCTCTTCCTTTTCTTTTTATTTATACTCACTCTATTCTCATTTTTTAAAAGTTTGAATTTTAATTTATATCTTTTATTTTTATATTACAAGAGATGTCTCTGTAACAAAGAATATTTTTAAAAAGCCAAAATTCCCCAAAACTAACAAATCAGTCTTCTGAGGCTATATACAATGTTTGATCCTCATAGTCTTCCAACCTCTGAAAAGAAGTGAGTAAGATACAGTTTTTCATTTCTTCTTTGGGGCCAAACTTAGTCTTTGAAATCAGAAGCTTCCAATTTAGGTTCTGGTTCTGATACTTTTTTTTCCAATTATATTATGGAAGTCACTGTATGTATTGTTTTCTTGGCTTCTTTTCATGCTGTATCAGGTTATTTTAGTCTTCTTATATTACTTACAGAGTCATCATTTTCCTGTACATTCATGTACCATAGTTTAATTAGGCATTCTCTAATCAGTCAGCGTGTTCTTTGTTTCTGGTTCGTTGCTGCTGCAACAAATGTTGCTTTATATATTTTGGGGAATATGGGACTTTTCTTTATATCACTAACTAAAAAGTGGCCTTGGGATACATGCTTAGCAGTGGGATCCATGGGTCAAAGAGCATGGATGTTTTAGTCACTTTCTTAGCATAATTTTAAATAGCTTTTGAAAAATTTTAACTTAATAAATGCCAAATAAAATCAACATTTCCACATATAGTAGAACAGAAGAAAGCAATTGTACATGAAACTGCAAATCTATCATGTACTGTTATGCTTTTCTTTTAAAGTATAATAAATTCAACATGTAACTTACAAAGCCTTTAAAGTACTGGTTTTGTTTGTCTAGAAACTTAAATTATATGTTAATTAGAATTGTCCATTTAAACTTCCGTGATCTTCTCTGTTCCTTGATTATTATATACTTTTTTCTGAGCATAATTGTGAATATTTTTTTTCCTTATTCTTCTAATTTATTTGTGATGTGACCTCTTACATTTAGATCATGTATCTAACCAATTATTTTCCTGAATGGTTAGATCAATTCATAGCTCCATCGAAAGTTTATTAGTGTGTTTGTCTTTCCATGGTCCTTCCAGTATTGACTGTTCCTATCTTTTGTCATCTTTTCCAATTTGCTATCTATGAGGTAAAACCTCAGAGTTGTTTTGATGTGTATTTCCCTCATTATCAATGACCTGGAATGCTTTCATCTGGGTTGTTAATAGGCTGCAAATCATTTGAGAATTGTCTGTTCATTTCCTTTGACAACTTTTCCTTTGGGGAATGGTTGGTTATTCCTTCATTTTTACTCAAACATTCATTAAATATTACTCTGTGTAGAGCATTGTGCTAAGTGCTGGGAGAGATGTGAAATTTAGATTTGGGTCAATTTAATCTTTTATTAAGCTCAAATTACAGCAAGGTATTGTATTAGATGCTGGGGATCCAAAGACAAAGAGGATCATGGATGTAGAGTTTGATGGCATCATAGAAGACATCAAGGCCAACCATTTTACATATGAGGAAATTAAAGTCTGGGGTAAAACTAAGGTGAATGGATTGGCCCAAGGTCATAATGTCAGTAAATAGTGGAATCAGGATTTGAACCTATGACCTCTGACTACACATTCTCTGCCCTTCATTATATCACACTGCCTCCCAGTGACATAGTCTTCGCCTTCAAGAATTATTTGTGGGTTACAAAATGTACATCATGTAATAAAGCAAGTGGATTTGAACCTGAGAAATAGGACATCAGAGAAGGCTTCAGGAAGAGGTGGCATCTCAGATAAACCCTGAAGGAAGATAAAGGATTCCAAAAGGAGGGATGAAGAAGGTATAGGGGAGAGACAGAAGGTTAAGTGATGAGTTTTGGGAACACTGAGCTATCCAGTTTGGTGGGAACAAAGAATATGTGAAAGGGAGTTGTGAAGTATGATAAAAAAAAAAAAAAAGGTAGGGGAGGCTAGGTGGTGCAGTGAATAGAACACCAGCCCTGGAGTCAGGAGGACCTAAGTTCAAATCTGGCCTCAGATACTTAACACAAAAAAAACTAGCCCTGTGACCTTGGGCAAGTCACTTAACCCCAATTGCCCTCCAAAAAGCAAAAGAGAGAAAGAAAGAAAGAAAGAAAGAAAGAGAGAAAGAGAGAAAGAAAGAAAGAAAGAAAGGTAGTTTGGAGTCATATGGAGTAGTGTGCGGGGACTTTGTACATTATGCTAGAAGTAATTTTTTGTCTTTCAGTTGTTTTTCAGTCATGTCCAACTCTTCACAACCCCTTTTGGGATTTTCTCGGCACAGATATGGAAGTGGTTTGCCCTTTCCTTCTCCAGCTCATTTTACATATGAGGAACCCTGCCCAGGTTCACATTTGCCCAGGGTCGCACAGCTAGTAAGTGTCTGAGGTCGGATTTGAACTCAGAAAAGTGAGTTTTCCTGACTCTATCCACTGCACACCCAGCTGCCCGGTTACTCTAAGGCTCAGCTATTTTAACCCCCATCCCCTTTCAGCCTAGTCAATCACTGGTGCCCCTTCTTGTTCACTCAGAAAAAGATGTTAACATTTTGTAAAGGGATCCCTGCCAGTTGACTTGTTAAGGCATTAACAGCTTATTTCTGCTCTTATCTATTGTTTGTTTCCAGTGTCTGAATCAATAAAGGAGTGAGAGAACCAAATTTCCTCTTCACGTGTAGATCTGCCCTGACCAGAATAGGGTACCCAAGCCTATGGCCTCCCGTGCCCTAGACACCATGACTTTCCTGATGCACCAGGAGGAATGCAGTGTTGGCTTTATTGGGCGGTATGCTAATGCCCACTCTGCTTCCTACACTATAATGCTGTCAATGTTCTGTGCCTCCTTCCAGCCTATTCCAGCTCAGGAGAGAATGTCACTGAGCTGTCACACCAGAGAACTAATCAATAGGAAATTTTCCTTTGCGCCTGTCTCCAGTCTTACTGCTTTTGAGAGAAACCTGACAATCAATTGCCTTTGTAGCTGCGTGGTACATTACTGCCACCTAGAGGTAGCACTTTGAATCACAGATTCAGAAAAGTGAGTATCAGAATTTTTGTCCTTTGTTCAAGGTCCCTTGAGCTGCTTTTGGAATGGGATTTGGACACAGAAAATATTCCAACATGTGTCCAACTTCTCTCTCCTGTTTATGGATTATCAACAGATATGACAGAATTTTTAAAAGTTCGAATTTTGTTCCTCTCAAAATATTTAATAAAGTCTGAAATAAAATCATTACTAATGATAGATGTTAAAAAAATTAAAAATAATTTGAAGGGACACCTTAGAAACATTTTATCCTAAGGACATAGCTTCATGAACCCAAAATTCCAGTCACCCCTGGGAGGAGTGCTGGCGAATGTGCTGCTGTTGATAATAAATTGCAATTTATGTAACCCCTTCAGGTTTGCAAAACAATCAATATTTATTAAGCCCCTACTATGTGCCAGGCATTGTGCAAAGGGCTGGGGATATTTTAAATAAAAGATGGAAGAGAGCCCTCAAAGAGAGCTTACAATGTAATGGGGGAGACAACATGAAAACAAAGAAATCTATTTTCAGGATACATTTGAAATAATTAAAAGTGGGAAAGGTCTGAAAAATATTTCCCTCACAACAACCTTGTGAGGTAGGCAGGACAATTATTACAATCCCTATTTTACAGATGGGGTAGCTAAAACTCAGAAAAGTCAGGTGACTCATCCAGGGTCATATTGGTACTAAATTTCAAAGCCAGGATTTAAGCTCAGGTTTTCCCAAATTCAGCTTTCTTTTAGATACCATGATACCTCCTATTCCCTTTCAAGGGCCATTGATAGGATGGAACTAGCATTGAGGAAGGTCCTGAATGTAGATATGGTAGAAATTCTGGCCTTACTTAGCTTGTTCTTTTAAGTATCTTTCATCTTCATACTTCCTTCATTATTATGAGTCTTCTCAGTCCCTCCACAGACAAGAGCTGCTTTGAGGCCCATGCATTGAAGCATTGCATTGTAGGTAGAGTATTAGATTTAGACTTTGGAGGTGCTGGGTTCAAATTCTATCTTTGAGACTAGCTGTATGTCCATGGGCAAGTTTCTGGGCCTTGGTTTCCTTATCTACAAAATGGAGAATATTGGATTAGACTCTGAGGTCCTTTTCAAATCTAGAGCTATGATCCTATGAATTAGCAAAAGTTAAGGAATCAGAAGGTTTGAGTTAGAGTCCTGGTTCTTATAGTAACTCACTGTATGGTTTTAGGCAGGATGCTTCCTTCCTCTAAGCCTCAGTTTCCTCATCTGTTAAGATGAGTATATTTTTTTACTGCCCACCTTAGAGTGTCACTGTGTAGCTCACCTTAAAGATCTCTTTAAATTTTCGGCATTATTAACAACTGAGAAACTTGGTGATGCTGGCGGTGGTTGGTTTGCTGATGTGAAACACACATAAGATGAACTCATGGATGCGTATAAGTCTAGGAACTCTGAAAAATAGGATTGTCATCTTCAGAATAAGTCATCCTTTATAGGCCTCACATTTTAATGGTATCTTGGAGAGTATTTTTTTTAGAATGACCTCATGAGGTAAGTAATACAAGTATTATTATTCCCATTTTACAGATATGGACACTGAGGCCCAGGGAGTTGAAATGATTCACCTACAGTACCATAGCTTATCAATGTCAGAGCTGGGGCTCAAACCCAGGTCTTCTATCTCCAAGTCACTGGTTTTAAGCTTTAAATTGCAGCAATTCAGATCCCTTGGGACAAGGAATCCAATTCAATAAGCATTTTTTAATGTTGAAACATACCTACTGTGTGCCATGCACTATGTTAAGTGCAAATAATAATTCTAATATGACTTTATTTTGTGGCAACAAAAGTCCTGTGTATATATGTTGTCTCAGAATTTCTGATCTTGACCAGATGAAACTAGGCTGACCTAGTTTCCTCACCTTTAGTTAATTATCTGTCAGTTCAATGCAGGCTATTGTGACATAGATAGGTGCTTTGTTGCTTTCTTTGATTGTGTTTTTAATTTTGTGTTTTGTAACGAATGGATATTACTTTAAGTAAACATGTGGAAGTTGTAACTCTAAAAGAGGACACTACAATTACTGTTAGAGGTATTGCAGTGACTATTACTGTAGAGAAGTCAGGCCTTTAAAAGATGATTCAGGCCATAAAGAAACAGAATCAGATGCATCAAAGAGGAAAGGAAAAAGTGGTCAAATTTTTTTTTAAAAAAGCCAATAACAGAAAAACTATTGCTATAAAACAGCCCAATTAACTCTCAGAAAACAAGCAGAGACTTTTGGAGGGATCTGTTCACTAGAGGAGACAGGTGATATAGCAGATAGGACACTGGCCCTGAAGTCAGGAAGACCTGAGTTGAAATTCAGCCTCAAATACTTACTTGACTGTGTGACTTTGGGTAAATGATTTAATCTTTATTTGCCCCAGTTTTCTCACCTATAAAATGGGTAAAATAATAGCACCTGCCTCTCGGGGTAGTTATGAGGACCAAAGGAAATAATATTTCTAAAGCACATAGTACAGTGCCTGGCACAGTAGGCACTATATAAATGCTAGCTTTATTATTATAATTAATTACTCTCTACAATGCAATTTAGACTTTTAAAAGTTGAAATAATAGGAAAAAGATCAGTAAAAAATTACTCTTAAGTAGAAGTGCTTATGATTGACAATCCAAAGATTGGAGTAATGAAGACTGGCAAAAGGCAAGTTTTGACTGATTAATTGTTGTACAACCATATGTGACTCTTCAAAACCCTCTTTAGGGTTTTCTTGGTAAAGATATCGGAATGGTTTGCCATTTACTTCTCGAGCTCATTTTTATAGATGAGGAAACTGAGGCAAACAAGGTTAAGTGACTTGACCAAGGTCACACAGCTAGTAAGTGTCTGAGGCTAAATCTGAACTCATGAAGATGAATCTTCCTAATTCCAGGCCTGGTACTTTGTGCCCTATGGCGACACATAGCTGCCGTGTTCTTGACTCATTAAACTCACCTTTCAATTCTAGTGCAGCATCCTTCTTTGGGATCACTGTTATCTCACTCACACTGGCAGATTGGATCCCCAGAGGCTGATTAACTTCTTTCCTCAGGATTTTAGGGAGCAGCCCTAAGGGGTTATGCCTTTTAATACTTATGAGCCCTATCTGGTATATCCCTTCCAATACAAAGAGATATTTACTGAGAAGGTATATGAAAGATAGATATTACAAAAATAGCCCACGAACTAGGGCTGCACTATTTCCTCCATACACACTTGGTCCCTGGAGACAATGGGCTCAAACTTGAAGCTCAAAGTTGCTGAGGTACACATATTAGGAACAGATGGAGTTGAAGAGCCAAGGAGCACCTCCACATTCCCAGCTAACTCTTTTCTTTCTTTAAGGAATCCCCAACAAGGTTGTTTCTTGGTGTGGTACCATTAACCAATGTAGTTTTCCCCCTCTTTTCTGCTGGACTAACTCTTTATAGGATGCTGTATATTAACTTCCAGACTAATCTACTGCTAGGCTGGGTTAGACAGGCTGATCCCCAGAGTTGCCTCCTCGATGGATTTTTCTGCTGATGCTAATAGCTTTAGTGATCTCTGTTACCATCTCTGGTTTCTGAGGGGATCTCAGATGGCTCTTCCTACCATTCAAATCTCATAATGTCAAAACCTAGTCTATGCTCTCTTTGGATACTCATTCAACTATGATCAAGAAAGAATAAATAGAGCAGAAATAGGCGTCATGCACTCAAGGGGGCATTGTGGCCAGATCAGGAGACAAGGCAGTTGAAACCACAGCTCCTCCCCATACCTGGAGGCTCCTGGCAGGTCTTCTCGACTTGAAAGCCTCCAGGGAAGAAAAAAGGCTAAGTGAGGGGTGTATCCAAATGCAAAATTAGTTCCAAAGTCAACCAGAAAATTCTTTGACACCACACAGCACCAACCCCTCCATCACTCCCAGCCAGAAGAAGGTTCCTCCAAGTTCCATGTGTTTTATTAAAACCAGGCGAAGAATATCATGCAGGATCTTAGGACCGGACTTTCATTGACCAGTCTTGTGTTACTTTAGTTGACATTGAAAATACTGCAAGAAGTCCAGATGAGCCTATAAAAATCTGGATATCTTCTTTAGACTCAAAAACATTTTTTTTTTTAAACTTCTAATGGACCTGGATATCTTGTACTCATTGAGGGAATGATGAACTCTGATAAATATATTGATATACCAAGAAGCAGAATTATTTTAGAGTTCTAGGAATCTCCTAAACGGAGATGTAACAAGTTGTAAGGTTCATCGTATCTCAATAAATTTCATTATTTCACTTTGTCCCAAGTAATTCACACACCACTGTAGGTGCTGGAAGAGACATAAAGTTTAGATATTTGCCGACTTCATGGAGCTTACACTTTAGCAGAGGGGTAACACGGAGGCACAACTATGTTGAATAAGTCATGAGACACTTGCAATTCAAATCTACAGTGTTAGCACTTTGACTTGCTATAATTTTCACAGTCTCCAGATCTTTCTCTTCTATGGGTCCCAAGAACTGATCTACAATAGATGTGGTTAGAATTATTCTTTCAGTTACTAGTTTATTCACTAAGCATATTCTTATTAAGAATCTTCCTTGGTCAGAACATCATGCTAGACTCTAGATAACATGGAAAATTTAGATAAGACATGGTTCCTGCTCTCATGGAATTTATAGTCCAGTAGGGGTATAAGTTATAACCAAAGATGAGTATGATATACAACAAACACAGCCTCATAAACGTATCTGAGAAGTGCAAAGTGAAATGTTACATGAGGTCCAAGGGA
Organism: Pseudochirops corinnae; assembly: GCA_028646515.1. Lineage (NCBI taxonomy): Eukaryota > Metazoa > Chordata > Mammalia > Diprotodontia > Pseudocheiridae > Pseudochirops > Pseudochirops corinnae. Next base: position 216,866,502 of record CM053587.1, on the reverse strand, counting down.
GATAGACATTGCTAATGTTTGCCCTAAGAAAAACTACAGATCAACAAAGTAGGTATGCCCCTAAAAATACTAGAAAACGAAGAAGTTTTAAAAATCTAAATTAAATATCAAATAATAGTACCTATCTTCCAGGGTTGTTGTGAGGATCAGATGAGATTATTATTATAAAGCATTTAGAACAGTGCTTGGCACACAGTAAGCTCTATATAAATGTTAGCTTTTATTATTATTAGAAGCAGTACTAGAAATACTGGCTGTAGCAATAAGACAAGAACAAAGAAATTAAGGGAATAAATATATGTAAAGATGAAACAAAATGATCACTTTTTTTTGCAGATGATATGTCTACTTAAAAAACCCTAAAGAGACTACTAAAATTAATTGAAACAATAATTTCAGCAAACTTGCAGGATACAAAATAAGTCCACAAAATCAGTATCATTTCTATATAACACCAATAAAATTCAGCAAGAAGAGATAGGAAGAGAAATTATATTTTCAGTGATCAGAAGGGTAGTGTATGACCTTGAAATAGAAGAAAATCAATTGACCTTCATGAGAAAGAAACCTAAAAAATTTTCCTCACTATTCTTGCGTCCCAGTCAGTGTTGATGTTCTGGGTGTATTAAGATATTCTGGTTTTCCCTAATCTCCTTTTCCAAATTTTGACCTGGAGGATTGAGAGTAGATTAGTTATGCTGAAGAAAGGAGGGAGAAAGATGTGCATATGTGTGTGTATGTGTGTGTGTGTGTGTGTGTGTGTACATGTGTATGGAGTAGCTGGACAGATGAATAAAAGGGATTTCTCTTCTTGTAGGTGAACAGGTTTACTAGTATGCCGTCAACTATGACAGGTTGGGAAATGCTGTTCTAATTAACTTTGATTACTATTCATAGGCAAGGGTAAGTAGAATAACATCTATTATTCTCTGGATGGGGAAGGGATGTATGGTAGATACCCATATAATCTTGGTCTCCAGATTTTGTTTTTTCCTAACTTTGGTCACTCCACACTCCTAGTAGGGAATCTCTAAACCAAGAGTGAAGTTTACTCTGGAGGCAACGGCTACCACCTGTGCTGTGTTGTATGGCTGTTTAGATTAGTTGGATCTGTTATCTGGGCCAGAAAATGCAGGGCTAGGCAGAAAACTTTGATTCAGCTTGTGTTTACTCCTAGAAAATTATTCTTAAACCCTCCCTCTCTCCTGCTACCATTTTTAGGAAGCATTTTTCTTTTTTTAAAAAAATTAACTTTTGTTTATTTTTAGTTTACATCATTGATTTCCACAAGATTTTGAGTTACAAATTTTCTCCCCGTCTTTCCCCTACACTCCCCACAAAACAGCGATCCCACTGTATACCCCTTCCCCCAATCTGCTCTCTCCTGTATCTTCCTCCATCACCCCTCTGACTTTCTGGTAGAGCAAGATGGATCTCCCTATCCCAGTGCCTGTATATCTTATTTCTCAGTTGCATGTAAGTAATAATTATATATATATATATTTAACATATGATTTTAGAACTTTAAATTCTAGATTCTTTCCCTTCCTCCTTTGTCACCCATCCCTGCTAGAAAGACAAGCAGTTCAATACAGGCTGTACATGTGTAATTAAGCAGAACATATCCACAACACTGACGATATTTCCCTCCTTTCTATCCTGCCCTCCCCTTGTTCTGTTCTCTACTTTGTCCCTGTCTCTTTACAGAAGGGTGTGCTTCTAACAACCCTCCCCCCCAAGCTGCCCTCCCCTCCATCATCCCCCTTCTCATCCCCTTCCCCTCTACTATCCTACAGGGCAAGATACCCAATTTAGAGTGTATGTCATTCCCTCCCTAAGCCAAATTCAATGAGAGTAAAGGTGATCCATTCCCTTTTTGCCTTCCTGTTCTTCCCCTCCATTGTAACAGTTATCCCTT
>CM053587.1:216835305-216864084 GCA_028646515.1 Pseudochirops corinnae | reverse complement strand
TTGAGAATTTCTTGAAGGATGATTTCTTGGCTCTTTTTTTGATCATGGCTTTCAGGTAGGCCAATAATTTTAAAATTGTCTCACCTAGATCTATTTTCCAGGTCAGTGGTTTTTTCAATGAGATATTTCACATTGCCTTCTATTTTTTCTTTTGTTTGGATCTATTTAATAGTATCTCTATTTCTCATAAAGTCATTTGCTTCCATTTGCTCCACTCTAATTGTGAAGGAATCATTCTCTTCAGTGAGCTTTTGAGATTCTTTTTCCATCTGGCAAAAGTTGACTTTTTAAGGCATTCTTCTCCTCATTGGCTTTTTGGGCCTCTTTTGCCATTTGAGTTAGTCTATTTTTGAAGGTGTTTTTTCTTCAGTCAGGTTGACTCTCTTATCATAATTTTTTTGCATGATTCTAATTTCTCTCCCCAATTTTTCTTCCACTTCCTTATTTGGTTTTCAAATCCTTCTTAAGCTCCTCTATGGCTTGTAATCAGTCTACATTTTTCTTGGAAGCTTTTGGTGCAGGAGTTCTGACTGTGTTGTATTCCTCCCATTCCATGCTTTGATCCTTTTTGTCCCCCAAAAAGGAATCTAAAATTGGATTGCTGAGCTTTCTTTGCTTCCTTTGCCTGCTCATGTTGCCAGTCAGTTACTTGACTTTTGGGTTCACTTGAACTCTGTTTTCAGAGGGGAGAACTCTGTCCCAATCTCTGGGGTTTTAGCAGCTTCCAGAGCTATTAGGAGGCCGCAGTCTCTGCAACCCCCACCAGCTTTGGCTCACTGAAAACACACCTCAGGATCACCACCCAAGACCACGATCCTGATCCAGGCAGCTCAAGACAAGAGCACTTAGCCTCTGAATGATTCCTTGGCCCCCCCTGCAATTTGCAGGCCACGAGCTCTGAAGCAGCCATGTGGAGATGACTGCTGGGCCACTGCTTCAGACTGCTTCTGGCTCTGGAGGCAGTCAGCTAGACCCTCTCCCCTAAATTTAGCTGAGTTCCACTGACCTTTTCCCTTTGTCCTTGACTCTTATGGGTTGGTAATTCTGGAAACCACCACAGCTGCTGGTGATCCACTCTCCTGAAAGCTCCAGCTGGGGCTCTTCTTGGATGGCCTGGGGCTAGAACCACATGGAGCTGGGCTGTGCTCCCAGTGCACTGCCATGAGCCCTTTCTGTCCATCTGCCAGGCTGCCTTCAGTGGGAGCCTTGTTTCTCTGTCATTCTATGAGTTCTGGAGCTCTAAAATTTGTATAGAGTCATATTTTATAGGTATTTGAGATGGTTGTGGTGGGAGCCATGAAGTTTTCCTGCTTCTATGCTGCCATCTTGACTCTGCCCTCCTGTAAATCAGGAAGCATTTTTCAAAACTATCATGGATAATTTTGTTGTTGTTTACTTGTTTCAATCATGTCTGACTCTTCATAACCACATTTGGAGTTTTCTTGGCAAAGATGCAGAGGTGTTTTGCCATTTCCTTCTCTAGCTCATTTTACAGATGAGAAAACTGAGGCAAAGAGGGTTAAGTGACTTGTCTAGGGTCACATAGCTAGTAAGAGTCTGAGGCTGGATTTGAACTAAGGTCTTCTTGACTCCAGACTGCACTCTGTCCACTATACCATCTAGCTGTCTTATCATTGATAACTAGTAAAGCAAAAATTCAGAATTAGAAAAAACAAAACAAACAAACAAGGAAATATGGCAAAGTCCCTGGGATGTTTTATACATCATAACAAATGACAAGCAAATCAAATACTCCTCTGTCCCCTGTAGGGGAAAATCATATTTTTCATTTGCCAACGCTATAGGGGAATCTGCTCCATCATTAAGTCACAACCTCTTTTCTGTACTTGAAATGCATTAAAAAAAAATCATGTAATAAAATATTCCCCTACCACTACTTACTTTAGCTCTGCCCCTGCTCATTCTTTCAGATCTCTCTAGATCTTAATCAGATCACAACTCAGCCATGACCCACAATCCTTGCTACTTTGCTCATTATTTCACTTGGAGTGCCATGGTTCTGTCATACATGGCATATACCTGGAAGCAGCAAATTGCAGCAGAAATGGTCCTGAATTTGGAACCTGAAACTCTAAATTCAAACCCTGACTCTACCATTCACCATCTGTATGACCTTGGCCTTACCCCTCTGGGCCTTGGATTCTTCATCTGTAAAAAGAGGGGCATGGCCGTGATGACACTGAAACCTCTTCCAGTCCTAAATCTGTGGTTTGAGCCTATTAGGAAGGATATTGAATTGGATCATAGACCTAGCGCTAGAAAGGGCCTCAGAATCCAGCTGGTGGAGTCAAGGTATAATCAGGGACTTGCCTGAGATCATATAGGTAAGAAGTGTAAAAGGTGGGATTTAAATCTAGGTCTCATGACTTCAGAGAAGGGTCATTAGGATGAAGAGAGAACTTTAAAGTATGCTACCTGAGGTGCATTTGAATGAACTGGAATTGTCTAAAAGATTTTGAGGGGGAGAAAGAAGAGAGAAAATGATATTGTCTTCACCTATTTGAAAGATTTGTTCAGGTTCAGACTTGTGCTGCTTGACCCAGAAGATGAAAGTTGGCCAACCATATGGAAGGTGTAGAGGGGGCAGTCTTCAGCTTGACGTGAGGACAAACTTCCTCACCCTGTTAAATCAAAAGTAACATTAGTGACTCCATTTTGCCTTTGTCCACCATTTTGTGAAGCTAAGTTTCAGCTGCTTGTAAGCCACCTGATTTTGGATAAGTCATGAAATTACTCCCAAAGTCCATTGATTTAAGAAATGGCACAATACCTCCCCTCTTCCTCTTACCTCAGTGTTTCCCAATCCTCTCTACCAATCAGAAACCAGGTGTCTCAGTCCCTACAATCCTGCTTTTCACTTCCTCCAAATTGTGTATTAACTGTGTAGAAATTCATGGTCTTTGTCTTTGGCTACCAAGAGCTTTGGATTGGGTTTGTTTCTACAACCACACACATTGCTAAATAAACCATTGTCTGGATATACTTGCTTGGTTTCTTTGTTCCACTGAAACAACCCTGAGAGCTGTTCATAAGAGAAATGGGCTACTTTGGGAGAAGAATCTGTTATTTCTTCTTGGAACTCTGAAGAGGAGAGTCTTGTTTCAGGTATAGGTTGGACTGTATATCCTCTGACTTACCTTTTAACTCTGAGACTCAAAACACCATCTATACTATTAGTGTCCTTTTAATCAACAGTGAATTTTTTATTCTCCATGGCCTCATATTAGTGTTAACCCAGACTAAGACTGGATGATAAATGAAGTATCTCAGGAACATCCTAATTGAGGCACCATCTGGGTCCTGTTCCAATTTCGTAGAAAGAGCCCTGGGGGGCAGCTAAGTGGTACAGTGAATAGAGCACTGGCCTTGGAGGCAGGAGGACCTGAGTTCAAATCCAGCCTCAGACACTTAACACTTAACTAGCTGTGTGACCTTGGGCAAGTCACTTAACCCCAATTGCCCTGTCTTCCCCCCCCTCCAAAAAGCAGAAAAGAAAGGAAGAAAGAGCGAGCCCTGGGCCTCTGAGAGCATTTGAAGAATAGGGTTAGAAATTATAGTAGATAATGGAAGTTATACAAGACAAAGGAGGAGGGAGGTGAATAAGATATAGCTTTATGATACTCATGAAAAGATAGGTTTCTGGATGGATTTGACTATGACTATGCAAAGTGGATAGGCACATTGAGACAATTTTCAAGATGACTCAGAAAAAAAAAATCTAACCCTCCCCCACCAAAAAAAAAGGAAAAACCCCAACCAAACAACAAACATGACCCTGTTACTGAGAAAACCATGGGGAATTTCTTTACAAGTGAGGGAGGGCAGAGAGAAGAACTGTCCTGAACAGTATTTACTGACTGTTCAGCAAACTTGTTGAAGAAGAGTTCAGCTAAGTGGGAGTTATTATTAAGTTCATTTGGTCCAGAAAGGTAGAAAATAGATCTCTTCTGATATGGGTGGGAGAAAGATGGCTATGAAATAATCCTTTACTAGTAAAAGTTGGAACATGGAGTTAAAAAAAATAAATGAAAATATTAGCCCATTGTAATGTTAGTATCATAGTATCGTAACTCAGTGAGGAGGTAAATATAGGCTTTAAGGTGGGGTTAAGCATTGGCAGAGCTCATGTGAGCATTAGGGGCCCTCATAAGCAGTGAAGACTAAACTTTCCATTGTATGTAGCTGATTCATCTTGTGGCTGTATTCTCATTTCCTCACATTCCAGGCTTTTGCCATTCTTGCTCAGGGACTCTGACTTTGCATTCTTGATTCGAACTTGATAACCTGACCATAACTTATGCTTGATGCCTAGACTTCAACATGGATCTTGACTATTGTTGTGGAGGGTGGGGTAGTGGAAGGGCAAATTTACATGAATATGTAGAAGAATTTAAGGAAGAGGCAAAAAAAAATGCTCTAGAGGAAAGAAATAGAAGAATATCTAGCTTAGAACAGGAGATGAAGCAAAAGGTTCCCTGGACATTAAAGCAGACCAAACAGAAATCGGTGACTCCATTAAGAGAATAAGTAATATTAGAAAGAAAAATCAAAAGTTTGAAAATATAGAAGAAAATGTAATGAAATATATTTGTTATCTAGGGTATTTTTTTAATCTCTTCCTTAAATTCTATGTATTCGTGTAGACCTAGTAGATAATCTGTCCTTCCAACCCCACCCCAAGCCTTTGTTTATAATTGCTGGGGCGTTAGTCTCTCCTTCTAAAATGCTTTTTGGGGGATCTATTATAATTCTTTATAGTGATTAGTTTCTTCTTGTGTTTACTCATCTCTTCTACTTTAGTTCTTTAATTTGGGCTTTGTGCCAGGGCCAGTTTCTATGTTATTCTGTGTTCCTGGGTGGGGTAATTGTCTCTGTTTGGTCCTGGGTCACTTGGGTTCTTGTGTTAACCTTTACCTTGTGGGGTTAGAATCTTTGAAGATCAGAGAACTTCAGGGCCCTCTATGGAAAGGAAGTATAGAGTTCGGATTCCTTGGTCCCTGTTTGAAAGCTGCTATTCCTGTTCCCTTATGTGGATTTCTAACCACCTTGGGGCTTTCTTGAGGGGGCCATCTACTCTTGTGTTCTCCAGATACAGGAGTAGGCTTTACATGTTTCTGGCCTGTCTAGTCACACTGAGAGGCTGACAGTGTCTTTGCCTGAGTCAGGGCACCATCTTTGTCCATGGAGCCCCTTTCCCATTACTTCTGGCTGATTTTTGGCAGGGTACAATTCTTAGGTGGAAGAAATCACTTATTCTAGTTTCTCACTGGATGGAGCACAAGCAAAGGTATATATTTGGGAAATTTGAGAGGGCAGTGTTTAGGGAAGACAGAGTAATTCATTTTGACTAGAATATAGAGTACAGAGAATAATAAGGGATGTGGCTGGAAAGAAAATTTGTGTAGTATTATGGATGGCTTTAAATGTCAAGCTATGGAGTATTAACTTTATTAGGTAGGCAGTGGGGAGCCCTTGAAGCAAGGGAATGGCCTGATTAGAGCTGTATTTTAGTGAGATTAATCTGCCAATGTGTGGAGGATGTATTGGAAGGAGAGAAACTAGATGTGGGAATATCAGTTAGTAGACTAATGTTCAAGTGAGGGGTGCTAAGGGTATGAAGTAGGTCAAGTTTTAGAGGTACAGAGGAGGGAAAAATTGTAAAAGATATTTGGATTACCAAAACAACAGAACTTGACTGTTAATTTTAGGTGGAAGGAAAGGGAGAGGGAAGAGCCTAAGAAGACCTCAGAGAAGATTCTGTGGGGGATTGGGAGGATGGTGGTAGCATCAGAGAAATTAAGGAATTTTTTAGAGGAGGAGTTAGTTGGCTGGTACGCTAATGAGTTTGATTTTAGACATTTTAAATTTGAGATGTGGTGGGATGTTCATAAGATAGGCCTACTAAATTGATGAAAACATAGAACTAGAGCTCAGAAGAGAGATTGTGGTGAGAGGAGATCGGCGAGTCATCTATATAGCATACATACAGAGAGAGAGAGCATTTATTAAGTGTTTACATGTAGTGTGCCAGGCACTATATTAAGCACTGAGAGTAAATGGGAGAAGACAACACATACAAGGGAGCTGAAAAGCAGAGGACGAGAGTGGGAATGGAGGGCAGGAGGCGAGAAGATACCCATGTGGGGGTGGGAGCAGTTCTGTGGTGAGGAGGAAGACAGGGAAGAGCTGAAAATGTCCAGAGAGTCCAGAGTAAAGCCAGAGTACAGAGGGGTGAGAGTCATTTAGTCTTCTGAGAATTAATATGAGAAAGAAATGGTAAGCCACTCCAGTGTTTTTGTCAAGAAAACTCCAAGTGAGGTCACAAAGAGTTGGAAATAACTGAAAAATGACTGAACAACATAAAAATAAAGTGTAGAGAGATAAAGAAAAGAGGGTGGAGAAAAGGACCTCAGAGAAAGCCTTTATTTAAAGGACAGAAGGAGGAACCAGTACAAATGAACGAGAGAAAAGAATTGTCATAAAGGGAGGAGAAAAACCAGGTTTGGGCAGTTCTATGGAGACCCAAAGAGAGTGGAGATGAAGGTAAAAGCAGCAAAAATGAACATGCTGAAGAAAGAAGCTTAGGAAAGACTTTGGGGGCTGGTCATGAAGACGCCATTAGTGACCCTCAAGAGAGCAGTTTCAATCATTTCGTTGTGGCAGAAGTGGGTGGGTGGAGAAAGGAAGCTATTCAGTTTGGCAGAGAAGAAGAAAGGAAACGACAGTTTGATGGTGATCACCGCAATGACCACTTTCTCTATGGCTATGACTCTGTTCAAGATCTGGCCTCTCACTTGGCTCATGGAATACTCCAGAACAGGAATTGCTGAACCCAATTCTTTTACAGATGTACATGTCTAGAGTTAGAAAATTGGCAGCATTTGCTTAGATGTTTGCCTCATAATGAGAGATATGGGGCTCACCTATTGAAAACCTTATGGATTTCATCCCCTAGTGAAAGCAGAGTTTAGTAGGAAACAAATGCACAGGACTCATAATCAGGGGAATCATAGTCCTGGTTCTGCCAGTTATGTTTGAGCAAATCCCTTGTCTTTTTTGGGGGACCTCAGTTTCCCTCTCTGTAAAAAGAGCATTTGCACTAGAAGTTTTTTGTTTGTCATCTCCACTTCTATGAAAAGACTGAAGATAACCTCAGAGCTACTTTTTCAAGGGTTATTTTTTAAAGTCATTTTATATATATATATATATATAAATTATATATAAATATAATATATAAATATATACAAAATATGAAAATATATCTAAAATATATTTTAAGTCAAAAATGTATTTAACTAGTTTATATTCATAACAATATATAGCATACTTGATTACGTAATGTAGCATACACAAGTACATGTATTTACACATATATTTAAAATACACATTCTTAAGTGCATACATGCCAATCATCCCAGGTCTACTAATGAGAATCCATCTCTCTGTTGGCTACTCCTTTTGGTTCCCCTTGGGAAAAGAACTAGGCAGATAACAAAATCATGACCTTCTCTGAGGGAGCTGTTCTTTATCATAACAAATGGATGATCAGGGCTTGATGATCTAGGTCCTAAACACTACTCCCAATCCCTCTCAGCTCCTTAACTTTGGTGTCCATGATCTAGCCAATATCCTGATCATCAGGATTCTTGTGAATTTCCCATTTTGCTTTCAAAGCTCGTCATATTGAAAGCAGTTGACTCAAATACAGGCTTCTGAGAGACCTAGGTCAGAGACTGTTGGAATCCCCTTAGCTTAGAATAGATACATTTAGAAGCCTTTACCAAAGACCAAAGAAATAAAGTAAAAAATTCACAAATGTGACGTAGTCTTTTAATAGGCAATATTCTATTAAGGTACTAACAACTCAATTTGTTGAATTTTTAGAATTGTTAACTTTCCCTCCTTATTTTCTATTTTCTATCTTCAGAATCACTGTTTTCAAGGGATATTAGAAAGAAGTTATTCCCTTTATTAAGGTTTTTGAGAAATAAGTTGAAAATTTAAATGAACAGAATTTTGAGTATTTACAGGTTCCTTCAGGAATATGGCTTGGACTAGATGACCCTAGAGATCTCTTCCAATTTTCAAATTCTGTGATTCTCTGCTATTCATACATTCTATGTTCTTTCTTGTAACAACAAGGAGGGGTGGATAGTGGTTATTAGAAATTATTTAAACAAAAAAATCCTCTTCTATCCTTACTAATTTACTGTCCATATTTTATAGTAAAGCAACTTGTATTTTGTAAAATGGGATCCCTCATTTCCATATTGGTTATGTATTTATAAAAGGTAGGGTAATGTGTCATGAAGACATTATTATAGGGAAGCCAGCAATATTATAAGAACCCAAGGTTAGAAAGGGGAAACTTTAGTTGAAAGCCACAAAAGGGATTTTTCCAGGGTGTTACTGATTTTTTTAAGGAGATATTTTAAGGCAAGAAAGGGGAAAACAGTCATTCAACCAAAATTCAAGGTCAGAGCTTTTTAAAAAATTTTTTTCTTTATCACTGACACTTGGACATTTTGCTAAGACTGAGACCTCTGCATAGGAGGGGATTTTAAGTTTGCTGGTGTTGGGGAAAGTTGTCCCAAGTTCCCTACTCTAGTGAAGACAGTTAAGAGATAAATAGACAAAGATGGATTTTTGTCCATGTAAAGATGAAAAAAGCTGAATGGCAATCTGAGGGTCATCCTTTCTATGATCACTCTTATTAGATCTGTGATCCCATTCAAGATTCCCAAACTATCTAAATTTATTTCTTATTTGCTTCTTCCTGTTGTAAAGAAGCAAAACTAACAGACAAAAAGAACCCAACTAAGAATAATAGAAGGGAAAATAATTCTAAAATTTTTCTGTTAAAAAATCTTATTCACCAAATTTATCTTTTGAGAAACAGGGTAGTGTAGCATCAGAGTCAAGAAATCATGAGTTCAAGTTTTATCTTGTCTTAAGCTGGTTGTGCATTGTTCATTCTTTTCAGTGGTGTCCTGCTCTTCGTGAGCCTATTTGGAGTTTGCTTGGCAAAGATACCAGAGTATTTTGCCCTTTCCTTCTCTAGCTCATTTTACAGATGATGAAACTGAGACAAACAAGATTAAGTAAGTGACTTGGCCAGGGTCACATAGCTACTAAGTGTCTGAGGTTAGATTTAAATTCAGGAAGATGAGTTTCCCTTACTCCAGGCCTGGCACTCTATCCACTGTTAATTAATTAATTAGCCAATTGTTTAGAGAGGTGTAAAATGATTGTCCTGCTGCACTAAAGATCCAGTTGAGATTATGTAACATAAATCTGTAGTGGATCCTGTAAACATAGTTTCATGATTTTCTCTAGCTTTGTTTGGTAGCAGATAAGAAAGAAGGAAGATAATAGATTGTGGAAGTAATTCAAGGTTTAGGCTTAGAAGGGAAAGATTGGCAATAGGATAAGGAAGGGGCTTGTACGATGGTGACATCCTCAAGTCAAGGGAAAGTTTGGAATGGGAGAATATTTGGGAAGGAAGATAATGACTTCAGTTTTGGATGTACCGAGTTTAAGGTATCTACAGGACATCCAGTTTGAGATGTCCAGTGGGCAGTTATAGGTGTGAGATTGGAGGTCAGTATAAAGGTTAGGGATGGATAAGTAGATCTGAGAAGCATCAGTAGAGAGATGATAATTGAATCCATGGGAGCTGAAGAGATCCCCAAATGAAGAAGTATAGAGGGAAAAGAGAACAAGGACCAGGATAGGGCAATGTGGGAGACCCATGTTAGTGGTATAGAACTGCATGAAATTTCAGCAAAGGAGACTAAGAAGTAGTCCAGAGAGATAGGAAGAGGACCATGTTGGAGTATCATCCTGACCATCGAGAGAGAAGAGAGTATTAAGGAGAAGAAAGTCATCAGCAGTGTCAAAGGATACAGAAAGATCAAGAAGGACAAGGATTGAGGAAAAGCCATTGGATTTGGCAATTAAGAGATCATTGTTATCTTTGGATAGAGAAGTTTTGGTGGAATGATGAGAGCAGAGGCCAGATTGTAGAGCATTAAGAAGAACATGAAAGGAGAGATAATGGAGGCACCTATTATAGATGATTTTCTTAATGAGTTAGACCCCAGAGGCAGAAGAGATATGAGACCTAAGTAAATCATGTAATATCTCTTTGTCTCTGTTCCATTCTAAAGTCAGGATACACTGTTCACCTTGTATAGTATTGTATTGTATCATGGAAAATGATTTGTAAACTATATAATATGATTTGTCATGATGATGATGGTGGTGGTGGAGGTTGTGGTGGTGATCGTGATGGTGTTACAGTGGTGGTAATGGTGGTGGTGGTGATAATGATGGCAGTGATAGTGGTAGGGGTAATGGTAGTGGTAGTAGTGATAGTAATAGTGGTAACAGTAATGATGATGGTGATGGTAGTGATGGTGGTAGTGATAGTAGCAATGGTGATGGTGGTGGTAGAAATGGTGGTAGGGGTGTTTCTTTTTCTATAACTAAGAAGCATTTTAAAAGTTGAGAACTGAATCTTCTTTCATATCTCCTCAGATTATTAAAATGAGCTTACTTTTTATTATAACAATATAATTTATTTAGAGCCAGAAGGAACCTTGGAGGTCATATAACCCAGGGCTCTCATTTTACAGATGAGGAAATTGAGGCTGAGAGATCTTTCACCCATGTTCACAGAGACAGTAAGGAGCAGAGCTGGAATTTGAATTCAGGTCCCATGACTTCAAATCTAGCCAGCTGTTCCTATATCAGGATGTTTCTTTTAATTACCAGACCAGATAAAAACCATCAGTAAACAAGACATGCTGCACAAACTTGACTTTGCTAACATCTGTTAGAGCATTTCACACTTTATTGAAAAGCTATAAAAATAATTAGCAAGTCATTAGCAAGTTTTTAAAAGCTTCCTAACATTTCTCCCCAAATTGCTAAGACAGGCATATGACAGTGTAGTGCTTGGACCTTGATTAAAACAAGGAATAAAAGAGAATACAAAGAGTGTTGGTTTGGAATCAGAGGCGTAGCTCACATCCTGTGTAAATCTGGGCATGTCCTTTACATTCCTCGAGTCTTGGTTTCTTGCTCTGTAACATGATATTGAACTATCTACTTCCCAGAACTGTCTTGAAAAGCAAATAATGTAAGAAATGTGCAAAGTCATGCCAATTATTTGTAATTATAAAACATTAAATATATTTACTCATTTAAAACTTTGGTGAATCCTCAATGAGGATATTAGTAGAGAATAGATCACATCTTAATAACTTCATGATTGACCGAAAGACATAGACCCTCCCTGTGCTTATTGCTTTCCAAATTTTTATTACAAGAAGTGATGAATTTGGTACAGTAAATCACTGCCTTCCAAGTTCTCTTCTAATAAGGTATCTTCCCACACATACAGCAATGTTATGTGAAATTATATGAAAGAAATAACAAAGATAAACTTGTTTCACAATTGTCTGATTATTAATATCAGAGGACACAAGAAAGGATCACCAAAAGGGTTTACCACCATCATCGATAGAAGATAGCCAAGGTAGAATCCAAGTTGAAGAGATCTTCCCTATAGTTAGTGATATCCTTCACACCGGTGGTCTCAAGCTCAAATAGTGGGGATCCACACATTGACTTAGAAAATCACAAATTAGTATTATCTATGTTATATTATCTTTTTATTTGTTAAACATCTTTCAATTACATTTTTATCTGATTTGGAAGAACTTGGGAGTTTTGCAGAGTTTGACATCTCTGCTCCAGTTTAGTGATACTCAGATTGCATAGAAATGGGACCACTAATCCATATATGAAGCAATTAGGTGGTACAGCGGATAGAGCGCCATGGTCAGTCAAGAAAACTCTTCTTTCTGAGTTAGAATCTGACCTCAGGCTCTGGCTAGCTGTGTGACCCTAGACAAGTCATTTAATCCTGTTTTCCTCAGTTCCTCATCTGTAAAATGAACTGAAGAAGAAAATGACAAACCACTACAGTATTTTTTGCCAAGAAAACCCCAAATGGGGTCACAAAGTGTTGAATATGACTGAACAATAACAACAATAAATCCATGTATAGAAATCCCTGGAGTCTCATTTCAACTTAATTTTAAAATGTAATGTTATCTCTGTTTTTATTGTCTTTTGATTTATTTTCTCAATTACATTTAATCTGGCTTGAGCAGCACTGGGGAAGATTGAATAGAATGACAGACATGGATTCCCTCCAACTGGAGGGAATGTATATATTAATGAGACAGAGCCATTTGAGTACTAGTCTTTCGCAAAGTCCTATTCTGTTGCTTCTTGGCTTAGAGGGTTAGCAGTGCAATGTGACACAGGGTCCATCCTTCAAGAAAGGTCTTAAAGAATATCTTATTGATACATTGTGTTTGCTTTCTGAGGACCAACCTACCTAACTATGGAGAGTTTCAACACAAGTCAGTTGGTCATCAGACAATGAATTCTTTCAGCTATGAAACAAAGAAAAATACAAAATGGTGCCCAGTTCTCTGTGGCTCTCATCTGTTTCTACAGACTGCCACTATAGAAGAGTGGCAGAAGGTGTTTAGATGATCAATAAATATTAGTTTGACTTTTGCTATTACAAATGTATGTTCCAGTGACCTAAATAAGCTGATTCTACTGGAGGAAACAAACCACATCAATGTCAACGTTCTTGCTATCCATGATAAAGAAAAGGTGCCTTCTCCTCAGCATTATCATGTGTGGATTTTGCTTAGGTTTTATTTAAATTTTAAATGTACACATTGGTTCTCCTAATAGAAAGTAAATTCTTTTAGAATAGGAACATTTTGTTAATGGTATTGCTTTTTGTTTATTTTTGATCTTTGTGCTCTGAGCTGGGGTGGTGTCTAGCTCATAATAGGCAATTAACAAATAATTGTTGATTGATTGCTAATTAGATAGCCTTAAATGAATGAAAGATTGAGGTTAAACAGAGTAAAGTAGGGTATTCTATGGAGAAAATGGAAATTTCTAGGTAAAGTGGATTACAGGGAAATCCCAGGGCAAACCACAGCTCCTAGACATTTTTTATTTAGGTGAAATCTGTGTAAAATGAACACCAAAGACAGCTTTCAAGTAGAAAAATCATAACCTAAAAAAGTCACATGCAGCCTTGGGGGTGTATGAGGGTAGAGGGGTGGCCCTATTAATTTTTCCAAGGTGATAGTGCACCTATGGGAGATATAATGTCACAAATAGGCTCATGTAAACTCCACGAAAGCAAAAAACAATCTTTGTTTTGTCTTCACATCCCCCATTCCTAGCCTAGTGTCTTGTACATAGTAGACACTTAAATTCTTGTTAGGTTGTATTGTGTGTTGTTTAGGGTTAATCATAGATATCTCCCTGAGTCTCACTTTTAGGCTCCCTTTCTTCATCAAGGAGCTAGTTTCAAGGAAGAGAACTAACTTCAAGGAAGAGAACTAACTTCAAGGAAGTTGGATGTAGATTGAAAATCCCTTTACTGTTTTCCTCTATCCAACCTAGTAAGGCAGGCTTCCCTAAATCAAGGTGACGTTGCATACCCAAAGAAGAAGTTTTGAGGAACTCCGCACTCTGAAACACTAAGGTTCAATGTTTTCTCTGAAACTCAGAGAGGGAGTAGCAATTAATAGTACAAAGCATGCAAAGGGTGCCCTCTCATCACATGGGATCCCCAATACTGGACATATTTTCTTCATTTTGTTATTGTTGCATCATTTCAGTTATATCAGACTCTTCGTGACCCCTTTTGGGGTTTTCTTGGCAAAGAGACTGGAGTAGTTTGCCATTCCCTTCTCCAGCTTATTTTACAGACTAGGAAACTGAGGCAAACAGAATTAAGTGATTGGCCCAGGGTCACTAAGCTACTAAGTGTCTGAGATGGATTTGAACTCAGGAATATGAGTCTTCCTAATTCCAAAACCAGTGCTCTGTCTGCTATTCCATCTAGCTGTCCACTGTCTCCCTAACTTTAGTGAAAATTGCTCTCCACTCCCTGCTCCAATTCTAATTCCTCTTCTTCCTCTCACTCTTCCCTCTCTTCCATGTTCTCTCAAAAGCTCATTCATTGCATAGGTTTGCCCTTGCTAGAGGCTTTACTGATGGTCATTCTTTCCAGATGTCCAGCCCATCTTCTCTTCCTGTTGTACAATTCTGTGATGACATCCTTTAGTCTTGCTCTTCAGAGCTCCTTGGTGGTTCTGTATGGCAGTCTGCTCACACTTCTCATGCTCTTCATCATTGTCCTCTGTGTGATACTTACCTTTTCTTCTTCTGACATTGTAGTATTCCACACTCCACTGCCATCTAGCCATAGTGGTGAAATAAGTATTGAAAAAATATGGGACTTTGCTTTTATGGAAAACTTGGGGTCATTAAAGGAATTTTACAATTTCTGGAAAGCAATAGGGCCTCTTCTCTTCCTTATTTGAGAAGTACAAATGGACCTAGAGTTGAAAATGAAAAGTACATACAAAATAAATAGAAGCAAATTTCTGGGAGTGAAAGGAGCACTAAATACTGGGGGACTTGGGAAAGGTCTCCCTGAGCCTTGAAGTCAGCTAGGATTCTGCAAGGTAGAGGTGAGGAAGAAGTACATTTTGTGGAGGAGAACCTGTACAAAGAGGGGAAGGGGGAATCCCACCAAGATGGGAAAACAGACAAAGGAAGATAAAAGTGATTGACAGAAGCATTGAAGAAGGATGAAGGGAAAGTTAACCACCCCAAATTGAGAAGTTTTCACTTATCCCATACAAATACAATATAATACAATACTCCAATTTTCATATACCCAGGGAAAAATAATGCATGACAATTATCTCTTAGTCTTAAATACTATTCAGCACAATGCAGCCCAAGACTGTGTTAGCTATCATACTGCACTATTAACTCCTATGGAGCTTGGAGCTTTCTAACACCCCCCACCCCCTTGAGTTACCTTCATCCATCTTCATACAATAAAATGGAAAGTATACTGTCTCTGGAGAAGGATGAACTAGTTTCAGTGATCACCTTGATGTATATTACTGTGTGACCTTGGGCAGGTTGTCCAGAAGATTTGGACTTCAAAGCCATCATAAACACTTCCCTGGGAAAGTCACTTCAGTTCTCTGGGTTTCTGCTTCCTCATCTGTAAAATTAATGCATTTGACATGATTGCCTCCAGCCAGAGAACAGTGGCTAGAGAGCCAGGCCTGAAAACAGGAATATTCCTCTTTGTAAGTTCAAATCTGGTCTCAGACACTTATTAGCTGTGTGACCCTGGGCAAGTCATTTAGCCCTTTTAGCCTCAGTTTCCTCATCTGTAAAATAAGTTGGCGAGAGAAAGGGCAAAACACTCCAGTGTCTTTGCCAAGAAAACCCCAAATAAGGTCATGAAGAGTCGAATATGACTGAAAAACAACTGAACAATTACAAGTTCCCTTCCACTTGTGTGCGTATGACCCTTCTAGCTTGTGCTTATGATAATGAATTTTTTTAACTCAAGTATTGAACTTTACATACACCTGTATCATCTTTCGTTTTTGTTAAGATTCAGACTTTTGCTGTAATCTGTCAAGATATTTTTTGGTCTTGACACAGTCATCTATTATGTTAGCTTTCCTCTCCAGCTTTGTGTCATCTGCAAATTTGATAAATGTGACATCTGTGCCTCCAAATTCATTTGATTCAGTTCAACTCAACAAGCTGTTATTGAGTACTGATAAAAAATGAAGTTGACAAGTACAGGGCCAAGGGCAGATTTCTGAGACACTGGATTAGAGACCTTCCTCCATGCTTACAATGACCTATCAGTGACCTTCTTAGCACCCACTCATTTAACCATTTCAGAATCAGCCTCCCTCCCTGTATTGTTATATCATGTGTATCTTCCATTTTTGTTCACAAAGATGGCATGGGGCTTTAAACTATAGCTAAAGGACTTCCTTTACTGACTAGTTTAATAAGCCTGTCAAAAAAGAAAACAAGGTTAGTCTGCATGATCTGCTTTTAATGAAGCTGTGCTATCTCTTGGTGAATCATTGATCATTGCTTTATCCTTGATTATTTTCCAGTCCTTGAGTGGTATCTGTTGCTGTTGCTTTCTCCAAACCAGATCTTAAGAGACCATTCCTGGAGCAACTAAATTATTCAGTTCCAACTCACTCCCACAATGAGACCACACTCTTGAATTTTTAAAAATTTTATTTTTATTCTTATGAAATTGATAAAAAAAAAAACCAAGAAGCACAAGCATTTCCAAATACAAAGAACAGAAAAAGAGGATTGTATATAAAACCAAAAATCCCCATTTTGTACAAACACATACATTAGCCACATCTGCAAATGTATGGCTCATTAGTCTTAGAGGTGGGAAGCATGACTTAGCACTTCTGGAGTGTCAGTTGGTCATTGCATTGATTAGTTCTTGGTTATTGATTATGGTTTTTAAGACTTCAAAGCTGTTTTCCTTTATAATGTTGTAATTCTTGGATAAATTGTTCTGGTTTTGATCATTGCATTCTATGGGCATTGCCTCAGTCAAACTGAGACCTGAGCTTAAAAAGGCTAAAGTCCCCCACTGCATTTGGGGTCACTGTCAGTCATCTTGACCTGTGTCTAGCCACTGGACTCCAACAACTCTGGAGGAGAGAGTGAGGCTCATGACTTTGCACACCTCTGCCTCGCTTAAATCCAATTCACTCACAAGTCAAGATATCACCCTCCTGATGTCACTGGTATTCTTCAAGAATGAAGGATGAACACTTGCATTCTGCATCAGTTCACACATGTTCTCCTAGGTTTCTCTGACTCTCTCCCTTCCATTGGCTTATGGTACAATAATGTTGCATTTCATTCATTCATCAAAAATTGTTTCGTCCTCCCCTAACTGGTGGACACCCAATTTGTTTCCAGTTTTTTTGTATAATAAAAAAGTGATGCTATACATATTTTTGTCCAAATGGGTCTTTTACTTCTTTATCTGATCTCTTTGGAGTATATGCCTAGTAATATTTCTGGGTCAAAGAGTATACACTGTTCAGTGTAGGCCTTTATCACTTCATGCCTGGATTACTGTAATAGGCTGTTGATGGGTCTCTTTGCCTAAGTCTCTCCTCACTCTAATCCATTCTCCATTCAGCCACTAAAGTGATTTCCTAAACCACAGGTCTTATCATACACTCCACCCCTGCTCCCTCAATAAACTCCAGTGGTTCCTTATTGCCTCCAAGAACAAACACAGAATGCTCTGTTTGGCATTCAAAGCCCTTCCTAGCCTTGCCTCTTCCTACTTTTGCAATCTTCTTACACCTCATCCTCCAACACACACTCTTGTGACACTGGCCTCCTGGCTATTCCATAAACCAGTAGCTCCAGGCATTCTCTCCGCATGCCCCCCATGTTTGGAATGATCTCCCTCCTCTACTCTGACTACTGACCTCCATGGCTTCTTTTAAGTACCAACCAAAATTCCATTTTTTACTGGGAGCCTTCCCCAATGCCTCCTAATTCTAGTGCCTACCCTCTGTTAATTACTTCGTCTATATCCCATGTATAGCTTGTTCTGTGCATATTTGTTTATATGTCGCCTCTCCTGTTAGATTGTAAGCTCCTTGAGGGCAGGGATTATCTTTTGCCACTTTTCGTATCCCCAGCACTTAGTCCAGTGCCTGCCATATAATAGATGCTTCATAAATTTTTGCTAACTATTTACATGTTGTCTCCTTCATTATTATGGAAGCAGGGGCTGGTTTTGGTTAATTTTTTTGCCTTTTTGTATTCTTGGTATTTAGTACATGTCTGTCATATAGTAAGAATTTAATAAATGTTTGTTGATTGATTGATTCATGTAAAAATACATGAGAGGATAAATCTAATGTAAAGAATTTTATTTGAGGGGGAGGGAGGGAAATGAGAGAGAATCTTAGTTAGAAGGTAGCTCAGTGATCACCTAGTCCAACCCCCATCTGAAGAAGAAGCTTCTTGATAATTGACCAACAAGTGGTCATCCAGCCTTTGTTTAGAGACCTCCAGTCAGGACAACTCACTACTTTCTGAGACAATTCATTTTATTTTTGGATAGTTTTACTCATTAGGAAGTCTTTACCTACATCAAGCTTAAATTTTCCTCTTTATACCTCCTACACATTTTCCCAGTTCTATTATCAGAGGCCAAGCAGAACAAGTGTGGTTTCTCTTCCAAATGACAGCTTTTCAAAGCCTTGAAGTTACCTCGTTCTTCCTAAATCTTCTCTTCTCTGGTCTATGCATCCTCAGTCTTTGGAGACTAATTACCATTACAAGCTTCAGTACTTCAATTGTTAAGGTAGAAAGCACAGACTGATTCCACAAGGATTCCTTGTCTTGAAACCCCTGTTTGATGAAATGCACATGTATTATTAATGTTCAAAAACCACTGAAGGAGTAACTCTGTGGTGAAAGCTTCCCAAGAAATTTATTGGGTAGGTTTGGAGATTGGCCAAATGTATCTTACCCACTTCACATTTTGGCTTTTAGTCCCCTTTCATTGACAACATATTTAAGATTTCAATTTTGGATATCAGAACCCATTTAAATATTTCACAAAAGCTTAATGGGGAGTCAGAACCAAATTAAACAAATGGCTAAGGGTTCAGCTGCTAGACTTCTACTTGAGCCATTACGGAGTTAGGAAAAAAAAAAAACCACAAAGTAATTTATATCTAACCCGTCTGCCCAGAGAGAGACCTCTATCTCAGCTCTAGTCTCTAGGGCATGGTTAACCCATCTCAAATGACACATGAAGAGAAACATCTGTTCTTTGTCAAATAGGTACACAGGAACCATTCAAACTGCAAACCCAAATCAATATCAAATGTATATCCTAGTGCATTTTAAATAGATCTGGGGGATACTGTAATGCAGAATTCATTACAAGTCATAAAATTTATTTACCCAGCTTAATGCTTAGCAGCGGAATCAAATTTCATCTTAAAAATGGAGGGAAAGCAACGTGTAATGGAAAGAATTGGAGAAGGTAAGAATTTAATAAAGGAGAAACCATACTTCACTGAACTCATCTCTTTCTTGCATAATCTTGGATCTTATCCTGATTTCTCATATTCCTGTTCTCATAAGCCTCATAAGTCCCTATGGATCTCTCTCCACTCACTTGAGATGTCACAATTTATCCCTTGTGGCATTTGTGTTCCTTATTGACATGCTTCTTTCTGTTCCCACTTCACTTGCAATCTGATTAGCCCATGTTCACCTTGCCTTCTACCTTAGAAAGATGCTTTCTTCATTTATTTGGAGAAATATTCTTGTTCCTGTTGGCAATGAAAGATGGCACAGTTCTTCTCTCAGCTACTGTATTCAGGAATATCTCTGCTGGACAGAGGTGTGAAGATAGGGGAGGGCAGAAATGGTCTGATCATTTTTCTTAATCTTTTCTTTTACAGGAACACAGACAGGGCTAGGGACTGGGTCTGTGATTCTAGGGACTGAGTCTGTAATTTTACTGGTATTAAGAATTCTGTAAGAGGAAACTCCTTTTTACCAATGTAAGTCAGCAACTTACAACAATCCATAGACTCAGAATTGCTTAGACTAGAGCGTTGAATGACTGTCATACACCCATAATCAAATAGTTAGTATATGTTAGAGTAAGGATTTTAACCTAGTTCTTCCTGACTCTGAGGCCAGTCCACTCAATCACTCAATCTTCTACATCATGCTGCCTTTCATATGTATATAAAATATACATATGTGTGTATATGTATGTGTGTGTATGTGTATGCATGTATATGTGTATATAGAGATCTATAGTACATTAAATATACACAAATATGTAATGTACACATATATTTAAATCTATCCTCTCATATCTATAAACATTTCCTAGCTTTGTGTCCCTTGGCCAAGTACTTATTCTTTTAGCCTCAGTTACCTCATCTGTAAAATGGGAATAATCATGACACATACCACACAAGGTTGTTGTTATGATCAAATGGGATGACATATACAAACATGTACAAGCCTTAAAGTGCTATACAAATACTGTCATTGTTATTATTGTCAACTGAATATTCACTACAGTGCTTGTAGCTTGGTACTGGGAAAGATTCAGACTATAGATAATACATAATCCCTTTTGTCATGGAGCTTATAGCCTAGTAGGGGAATAAGACAAAAAAAAATAAGATAGTTATAATAAACAACATTATATCAAAATGAATAGATTTTAATAGTGAAGGTCAGAAAAGACTTCATGGAAGGAGTTAGCATTTGAGTTGGGATTAAAGAGTTGGTAGGATTTCAGTGGAAAGGTAAAAAGGGAGGGTACACACATAAACATATGTGCTTATATATTCATATATGTATTTAAACATACGATTGTGCATACTAAAGGATTTACTCTACAACAATAATTATGTCTCATATTTATATAGAATTTTAAAGTTTGCAAAGTGTTTGCTATACAGTGGACTACCTGTCCAATTGCATCTTATAACATGGGCAATCATTACTTTTCAATTACTCCTCCACCCAGTCCCCGCTTTTGGAGAGTTTGGCTTATCTCGTTCAAGCGGCTTTGCATTTGGTTTGGGAGTTTTCTAGGTTTTCATGCAATCAGTGCAATTTCATCCGTGAATAGGAACATGTGCAGAAACCTTGACAATGAGAGGGAATCTCTCATGTATTTGAGTCTGGAATAACTTCCACTGGTCACTGAGGCACAGGACTAAGACTTTATAAGGAGGATAGCTTAAGGATCATTAGTTTGATCAGCATTTCTGATTCAGGTTTTCTTCTTGGTAGGCAGGAGAAAGGGCTCTGGCTGTTATCTCATTTATTATCTTTATTCCATCTTCAATTTCTCTTTCAGGGAAAAGTTCCTGAGAAGACTGAAAAAAAAAAATCAATGAAATCAAGAAGATGAGATCTGGGTTTTATAAAAATACCAAGGTGGGGCATATTCCTTACTCACTCATCATCCATCTTTTTGTGCCTGAAGATAGTACTTGAAGAAGAGCAGATTGAGATGAATACCACTTACTTTCCTTCTTTTTCCTTCTGTTCTTTTATCTTTTTCATCTTTTTTTTCTTCCCTTTCCTTTTTATTTGAAAATGATTGAGATTGTTTCGGTATAGCAAATTTTTGCCAACAAAACCCCTTTTACAAAGTGCATTGCAAAGGGGGAATGGAGCAGGAGACTTATAGGAGGAATGACAGCCCAGTTTGATCATCTACTACTAACAGAAAGGATGAATGAGTCCTTTAACTTTGGTACTGTCTTCTCATCTAATTGATCTAAATCATTCTCAATTTTGTATATGAAACTTTCATCTTCTGCGTCCATATATATTTCAAATATACTTCTTCAGAATTCCTGCACTATGCAGTGGTTTATTTTAAAAAGGAATGTGACTCTACAGCTTAATATAGAGTATTAAGGATTGTTAATAACTTTTATGACTGGAAATGAATACTGTTTTTGTATATGCACATGGCTATGTGTAGGGCAGCTAGGTGGTACAGTGGGTAGAGCCCTGGGCTTGGAATCAGGAATACTCACCTTCATGAGTTCAAATGCAGTCTCAGATACTTACTATCTGTGTGAGCCTGGGCAAGTCACCTATCCTGTTTGCCTCAGTTTCCTCATCTGTCAAATGAGCTGGAGAAGGAGAAGGCAAACCACTCCAGTATCTTTGCCAAGGAAAACCCCAAATGGGGTCATGAAGGGTGAGTGACCACTAAAATGACTCAACAACAACATAGCTATGTGTGTGTGTGTATGTGTGTTTGTGGGCTGGTGTTACTAATATGAAGGCCCAAACCTAACTGAGTCAAACCATTCTACACCCTTATTTCTTCAGGTGAAACAACACCCAAACCACCCCACTTCCCTTTTCTTTCATCTACCCTCCCCTCCCTTTAAGCATTGCCGTAGAGAAGCCAAAGAGCATTCTTGCAGAAGATTCTCCTACCTTTCACCTAAGAACATTTCCTATTTGTAACTTTTGCCTTATCTTTCTGGGGTCCCAATGCTTTATGACACTTACCAGCCGTCTATATGTCATCTTCCCCTTTTAGAGTGTAAGCTCCTCAAGGACTTGGGCAGGGACCACTTATTTGCATCCTCAGTATTAGGGTAGCGAGGTGACACAGTGCTGGGCCTGGAGTCAGGAAGACTCATCTTCTTGAGTTCAAATCCAGCCTCATAGACTTACTAGCTGTGTGACCCTGGGCAAGTCACTTAACCCTGTCTGCCTCAGTTTGCTTACTTGTAAAATGAGCTGGAAAAGAAAATGGCAAACCATTCCAATATCTCCAAAAACTTCAAAACCCAAATGGAATTACAAAGAGTTGGACACAATTGTAAGAAATGAACAACACCCCAGTACTCTATCTCTATGTCTGTTGGCCTGTTCATCTCTTATCTTTATTTTGTCCTCATACATTCTGGCTGAGAGTAGCCATTAGTAACTTAAGAATGGGAAAATCAAATTAGACCTAGCATTTTAGACTTTAACTAATTCCATCCTTTCTCAGAGGCTCACAGAAGGCCTCTACTGAAAGGACCCTTGGAGGTCACTGGAATGGGTGAAGAACCTTGTACAGGGTCCCACCTCAGCAGAGACTGGACTAGACTCTAGATCTCCTGAGTCTGTCATGTGTTCCTTCTTCAACACCACAGTTATAGTTATAGGTCACATTTATTTATAGGATGCTAAAGACAGCAGCTGCAGCTCATCAGGCACCAAGAGGGTGGCCTGAGTCCAAAGGCTGAGAAACTACACAATCCAGACCCTGGGATCTTTCTTCCTTATTGGCTGCATCACTGGAAACTGATGTGAGTGAAAATACGTGCTTTTACAAATTAGATTTAAGACCAAAATTACCCTTTGTGATCCATGTGGTGAAGTTTAATTTTGCATGTTTGTCTTCTGTGAGTGGAAGGCTTTTTGCTAAATATTATACATGCATGAAAGAAGAGGCAGGCTGCCATGACACCAAGATTTACCAGTGGGATAAGAGAGAACAATCTTGCATTCCATTTACGTACTGAATTTGTGAAGAAGCTCGGTGCTTTTATAACCCTTTAGCTGGACTTCCCTTTGACTATAGCTAAATGGAATGCTCATAGCAGAGAGAGCCATGGAAAATGGAACCAAAATTAAAGAAATGAGACTGAGATAAAACTGACACTGATTTTGTCTTAAAAACACTTGTAAAAGGGGCAGCTAGGTGGCTCAGTGGATAGAGCACTAGCTCTGAAGTCAGGAGGACTTCAGTTCAATTCTGGCTTCAGACACTTACTAGCTGTGTAACCCAGGGCAAGTTACTTGATTCCAATTGCCTCAAAAGAAAAACAAACTGTAACAGGATTTAAATATCCAAATGATTGCTGTTCCTTTTAGACAAATCACCTTGAGTAGAAACACACATGTTGCCTATGCTCCAAATGTTTTTGGAATATCTCTTTTGTAACTACTTAAAATGAGTTTCCAAGTTATCTTTAGGAGAAATAAGATATTGTTACTTAAAAGTCATAACTCATTTTTTTTCAAAGTGTATTAAACAGCTTGATCATTTATTCTGAATTCCTCTGGGTTATTTCCACAAATCAAAGCTATTCTCAATTTGCTACCACTGTGAATATTTATTGAATCATAGAATCTTAGAGTTGAAGGGAATTTTTAATATTAGTCTAACATTTTTGTAAACCTGTCTACACTTTCCCTGACAGGTGGTCATCCAGCTTTTACTTAAATACCTTTTATCATTATTCGGTCATTTTTCAGACATGTCCTACTCTGTGACCCCATTTGGGGTTTTCTTGGCAAAGGCACTGGAGAGGTTTTCCATTTTCTAATCCAGATCATTTTACAGATGAGGAAACTGAGGCAGAGTTAAATGACTTGCCCAGGGTCACACAGCTAGTAAGTATCTGATGAACTCAACAAAAATGAGTCTTCCTGACTAAAAAAGTCAGTCCTCTATCTACTCTGCAACCCAGCTGCCCAGTACCATTAGTGATAAATACCTTTAGTCTAGGAAACTCCCTACTTACTGAGAAGGTGCATCTCAGATCATGCTAGACTAACCTTACTTCCTTTTGAGGCAGTGTTACGGTAGACCAGGACTGTATTTATAGCTTACCTAGATTTTTAGCAAAATATTTTATAAATGTGATTCTTGTGGGATTCTCATGGGAGGAAAAATAGAGAGATGTAGGCTAGATTATAGAAGAGTTTGGAATTCAAACAGCTTGACATAAAGAGTAATCATTAGTAGTTTAATGTCAACTTAGAAGCAAGTCTCCAGGGTACTACCCCAGAGTGCTGTGTTTGGCCCAGTGCTGCTTAACATTTTGTATCAATTACTTGGATAAAAGCATAAATGACATGCTTGCCGAATTTGCAAATGAGACAAAGCTGGGCAGGGAAAGCTAACACACTGGATGACAGAATTCAGAGTCAAAAGATTTTGACAAGCTAAAACACTGGGCCAAATCAAATAAGCTGAAATTTAATAGGGACACATTTAAAGTCTTACACTGAGGTTCACAACATTGACTTCACAAGTACAAGATGGCAGAGGTTTAGTTAGGTAGCAATTTATCTAAAAACATTCTGGGGTGGGGGGAGTTTAGAAAATTACATGCTTAATATGACTCAGCCATGTGAGGTAGCAGTCAATAGAGCTAATGTGATTTGAGATTGTGTGAAGAAGGGGCAGAGTGTGTAAGACCG
Source organism: Pseudochirops corinnae (assembly GCA_028646515.1). Taxonomy (NCBI): domain Eukaryota; kingdom Metazoa; phylum Chordata; class Mammalia; order Diprotodontia; family Pseudocheiridae; genus Pseudochirops; species Pseudochirops corinnae. The sequence continues at coordinate 216,839,337 of CM053587.1, read as the reverse complement.
GGAAGGGGATCATCATACTCTATCCTGGTCAGACCATCTTTGGGTTATTGACTTCTGCTCTGAGTGCTGTGTTTTAAGAAGGAGACTGATAAAAGTGAAAAGTTAATAGAGGAAGGTAGCCAGAGGAAGGTCTTCAGTTGAGGTTCACATATAGACATCTTGCCACTGGACCCAGATGACTCTGGAGGAGACAGTGAGGTTGGTGACTTTGCACCCTCACTTACATCCAATTTACTTGCAAATCATGACATCACCTTCCTGACATCTTTGATCCTCCTCTTCAAGAACAAAAGACAAACAACAACAACAATATTAGCATCAGTTGAAGAAACTGGGAATGTTCAATCTGGAAGAGAGAAGGCTGTGGTGGGGCTAAAGTCATAATGACTCTCTTCAAGTAAGGGATGGATTGTTGCTTCCAGATGGACTGCATTTGTTCTCCCTGTGGGGGGTGTGCTGGGGAGGAAGGACAGATTTAAGAGTAATGTTTAGCAGCTACACAGAAGCAAATTTAGGTTTAAGGTAAAAAACTAAAATTCTCTAACAATTTGAATTATGTAAAAGCAGGGTGGACTGTCTCAGGAAAAAGTAATGACTTCCCCCTGTGGCATATAAAATAATTTCGAGAGACAGTTTTTGGGTAAATTATAATCAATTTTATCAAGCATGGCCAGCAAGTAATTGACAAAAAGGGCCCTCTCATTCATCAAAGAGGAAACATGGCCACTTTTTGAGGCTTATATGCCCTTGGACAAGAGGCGATCCAGCAGATGGCAATAAAGTCTGATGGGTTAATAATGAAAGGTGGATTCTGGGAAGATGGTGGAGAAGGTCAGAAAACTTTTGACTCTCCAAATTTCCTCCACAAAAAAAATTGAGCATTGCCTCAGAGTAGCAGAAATAAACACAGGATAAACACAGTTATCCTCCTAAGACAATCTGAGAAGACCTCAGGAAAGGCCTGACCTCCAGGGGAAAAGGTTTGGTTTGACTGAAGAACAAACATCTCATGGTTGACTCTGCATAATTAACAAACAAGAAGGGGGGTGAGGGTGGGAGTGGGGTAGCTGGGTTGAGAGGCAGCCTCAGCCTTAAAAACATTTATATTATGGACAGTGTGGGAGTTTGATCGCTGAGTAGGAGAAGAATGAAAGCTCTTCCACTGTCGAGGGATGCCAAGCACAGCTGTACTGATCAGATGGCACTCCAGGCTGTGGCTTTGGGGGGCAGCTAGCACACACTTGATGAGCACAGTAGTGAGGTGCAGGGACTATATTAGCTGTGGGCACTTGTAGAAGAGCAGAATCCCTGGTTTCAGTTCTGGGGCAGGGTAACCACCTGTAGTTTGCAGCCAAGTGACTGACGGACTGCAGGGAGCAAGATCATTTGTGAGACAGTATGACTAGATGTCCTAGCTGTGGCTTAGGAGTGGAAAGGAGACTCCAAGGTTGGGTGTCAAGACAGACCTCAGAAAATAACAGTAAGAACAATCTGAGGCTTGGGAAATCACTCCCCATGCCTTGGGGCTACAACGTGATTACACCGATATCTGCTAAAAACAAAATAAAACAATAAATAAATAAAATGAGTAGGCAAAAAAGAAAGAACTCAACCATAGGTGGTGGGGATAGAGAAGATCTGAATTCATATTCAGAAGTGGATAATGGAGCCAAAAAAGTCACTCCTTTTTCAATGAGAAATGTCAAGTGGTCCCAAGCACAAAGAGAGTTCTTGGAAAAACTTAAAAATGACTTTAAAAATCAAATAAGAGAAATCAAGGAAAATTTTTTTTTAAATCCAAGAAAATCAAGAAAATTATGAGAAGAAAGTCGACCAACTGGAAATAGCGAATCAAAAACTTAAGGAAGAAAACAACTCATTAAAAACTAGAATTGGGCAAGGAGAAGCTAATGATGTTCTAAGACACCAAGAAATCATAAAAAAAAAAAAAAATCTAAAGAATGAAAAAAATAGAAGAGAAAGTGAAACATCTCATTAGAAAAACAACCGATCTGGAGAATTAGATCAAGAAGAAATAATATAAGAGTAGTTGGACTACATGAAAAAGACGATTAAAAAAAAATCTTGATACAATATTACAAGAAATTATCAAAGAAAATCACCCTGAAGTGACACAACAAGACGGTAAAGCAGAAGTAGAAAAAATCTACTGATTAACACCTGAAAGAAATCCCAAGAGGAAAACTTACAGGAATATCATAACCAAGTTTCAAAGCCCCCAGGTTAAGGAGAAAATATTGGAAGCAACAAGAAAAAAAAAAACATTTTAAATATCATGGAGTTACAATAAGGATTACCCAAGACCTGGCAGCTACTATGTTGAAGAACTGTATGTCTTGCAACACTATATTCCATAAAGCAAATGAGTTGGGGTTATGACCAAGGGTAGTTTACCCAGAAAAGTTAAATATAACCCTGAATGAAAAATAAAATGGACATTAACAAACTGAACAACTTTCAGGTATTTGTGACAAAAATAGCAGGACTTAAAGGAAAATATGAGATATGACATCCAGGAGAAATATAAACATTAAGGACCATTTAAAAGGGATTCAATAAGGTCAAATCATTTACTTTTTACATATGAAAATATTATTAGTTCTTCTAGGACTGTCATTTTTATTTGGTCGTTTGAAAGAAAGACTTGATCTGAAAATTTTTGAATGCTTCTAAAAAAATAAAATGGTGTAGGGAGAGATAAAAAAGGAGCAATTATCTCATACAAATGAGGCAAAAAAGGAAAAAAAACCTGATACAGAAGAAATCAGTAAGGGGGAGGGTGGGTAATGCTGAAATCTTAATCTCATTGGGAATGGGTTAAAGAGTGAATAATATATATTTAGAAAAGTATGAAAGTCTTTGGTAACAGAAGGAAACAAGAGGGCAGGGGGAGAGAATAAGGGAGAAATTCTTAGAGGGGTGAGTAGGTTAAGGAATAGGAGGGCAAGGCAGCTGGTACAAGTAAAGCAGAGGAGTGAAGAGTGCTAAGAATAGGGTGAGAAGGATAAGGAAGAAATATAGGAAGGAGAAAAATATACAGCAAGTAATTATAGCTTAGAATGTGAATGAAATGAATTTACCCATAAAAGGGAAACTGATAGCAGATTAAAAATTTGAATTTAATAATATGTTGCTTTCAGGAAATGCTATAAAATGAGAGATACACACAAACACAAAATAAAGATCAGGAGTAGAATTTATTATATAAAAAAGGTAGTAATCAGGATTTAAGACCAAGTTAAAGCTAAAATAGACTTAATCAAAAGAGAAAAATAGGGAAACTACACTATGTGTCAGCCATATCATTCAGTATCATTTTAGACCATTTAAAATAACTACACAGTATAAAATGACCATGGGCAAATCCCTTAATCTCCATTTTTCTCAGTTTTCTGAACTGCAAAATGGAGATAATAATAGCATCTATCTCCCACAGTTGTTATGAGGAACTTGGAGAATCGCGTGAAGACTCACATGAGCTGATACAATGCTGACGTAAGCAGAAGCAGAATAATGACTACTGTTGTATATAGGCTTGCCTTGGAGATATCGAAGATTCGGTTCCAGATGGCCACAATAAAGCAAATATAACAATAAAGAGAGTTGCAAGAAATTTTTGGTTTCCCAGTGCAATGTTTACACTACATAATCTATTAAGTGTGTAATGGTATTATATCTAAAAAATGCACATACCTTAATTTAAAATACTTTTTCGCCAAAAAATGCTAACCATCATTTGAGCCTGCAGCCAGTGATAACCTTTTTGCTGGTGGAGGGTCTTGCCTCAATGTTGATAGCTGCTGACTGACAAGGGTGGTGGTTGCTGAAGGCTGGGGTGGCTGGGGTACTTTTTAAAAATAAGACAACAATGCAGGCAATTTTCAGAGGCAGAAATTAAAGATATCTTTAAGCATATGGAAAAATGCTCTAAATCACTATTGATTCGAGAAATGCAAATCAAAATAACTTTGAGGTACCACATCTCGCCAGTCAGATTGGCTAAGATGACAA
>CM053587.1:216778567-216816367 GCA_028646515.1 Pseudochirops corinnae | reverse complement strand
CCCCCCCCCTTTAAAAAACCCAGATGTTGATGCTTCCCTCTCTGGTAACTGAATAGGGATGGATGTAATGGTCAGATGATTGGAAGCCCATCTGCTGATCTGTTTCTTTGTCTGCTTGTAACTTGTGTTGCATCCTCTGAAGTTCAGGGTGCTGACTTTTTCCCCTGAACTAGGTAAATGATATTTGTTTGATTGATTAAAGTAAGATTGTTAACCCATTTTGAGTTGCTTTCCTTTAGAAAAGCAGATCTAAGAACCTGTGTTAGCAGCTGCCTTAGGCACATTAGGGTGCTTGCTGATACAAAAACAAGGATAGTCTATCTTAGCAAAGAAAAGGCTGTTTTTGGAGGCAAAAGGATCTGGGTTTGAAGCCCTCTCCATGATATATTCTAACTGTGTACCTCTAGGTAAGTCACTTAACCTCTCAAGGTCTCAGATGGTAAGTTATAAACAAAGGATTGATCTTCATGGATGGAAGAAGTTTCCATATTGGGAATTCCCTCCAGGGCTAGAATAATAGGTTCATGCCTTTACCCTCAGCCCAAATGGGGACAATTGTACTTACCTCTTTCTTAGTTCACATGTGAATGGGAACAATGTAAGATATTTGGATTTTTCTTAGAAGAAAAACAAATAACACGTGATATACAGGAATTTGTTCCTATTATGATTGTCTATTAAGTTTATAGAGTTGGAAAGTACAGGGTGATTCAGAGACTGGACAAAGGGAAAAACCGAACAGGGAAGTTTTTACCAACAAACGTAGTTTACACACTCTCAGTATGGAAAGTTCTAACTTCCTTTTCTGAGTCTTTGTGATTCTCAGAATCTTATGGGTGAGTGCCCAGAGAGCTGATGACCTTTTAATCCTTACTGTTTGGCCTTTAGGGGGTGGGTTAATGGTGGAATCCATTTATGGGGAGGCATGTTGGGCAGGGAAATGGGGTAACAACAGAAGCCTCATTGATAAGTTGAGTTGAGTGCAACATGAAGAGTTTGGTAGGAGTTGACCTTCTGGATGACTGAAAGTAGAAAGGAAAACTTTGGAAAGTGTTTATTTACTTCCTTGCTCAAGGATGGGCAGGGCAGTTAAGAGACGCAGTAGATAGATCACTGACCCTAGAGTCAGAAGTTTAAATTATGCCTCAGACAGTTACTAAGCTATGTGTCCCTGGGCAAGTCACTTAACCCCAATTGCCTCTCCCCCCGCCATGTCTCTCCCAAAATTAGAGCAGCCAAGGTGCTAGTCCTCAGGGAAATAGTGCCAGAACTTTTGAAAACTGAGGTGCAGAAGGCTGTTCCTTTGATCTTTGATCCAGTTGGACAAAGGATCATAGATTTAAGGCTGCAAAGAACCAACTAACCTCATTGCACAGATGAGGAAACAGAGGCCCAGAAAGATTAAGTACGTTATCCAAAGTCACAGAGATAGCGAAGGGCAGAGCACGATCTAAGTCCATATCCTCTCCTCCAACTTCAAATTCAACCTTATTTCCACTGTACCATCCTACAATAGACAGGCTGGGGCATCAAGACAAGCAGTTGTGCCAAAGTACTTTTACTTTGGTTGGTTCCTCTTTTATAAGGTTCTCACCAGAGTCATTGACCAACCTGAGAAATGGTGGGTGGGGGCAGGCAGGGCTAACATCCTTGGGTTCTATACTAGTCATCTCAGAAAATAATAATAAAAAAGCTTGAGTTATCATGATTTATGGCTCACAAAGTTCATAACAATCCTCTGAAGTATGCAACTGTTATCCCTGTTTCACAGATGAACAAGCTGACAGGTTAAGTGACTTGCCTGGGGCCATATAAGGAGAGAGCATGCAAGGCAGCTACATGGCACAGTGGATAGAGCACCTGGCCTGGAGTCTGGAAGACTCATCTTCCTGAGTTCAAATGTGGCCTCAGACAACTTACTAGCTGTGTGACCCTGGGCAAGTCGCTTAACCCTGTTTGCCTCAGTTTCCTCATCTGTAAAATGAACTAGAGTAGGAAATGGCAAAGCACTCTACTATGTTTGCTAAGAAAATGCCAAAGGGGGTCACAAAGAGTCAGACATGACTGAATGATAAAAATATGAGACGAGGTTCCTTCTAAACAGTCTCCTGACACCAAATTAAGCACTTTATCCACTTTGGTTTTTCATCTCACATAACTGAGTAATGTCCAGATGAGTTCTTACCATTTAATTCAAAAGTATGTGTGTAATATCCAACACTTTTTATATATTATTAAATATGTTTTTTTTAGTTGAACACAAAAATTCCTAAGAGCATTTTACCACCGTATAATCTGTCACTGAACAATTCCTTCACCTATTAAGCATGAAAATGATCAAAATCACTCAACGAGCTGTTTATCAGGCATCTCCAATGTGCTAAGCACCATGTTAGAGGGTGAGGGCTTAAAGATGAAACAAAAATGAAACAATCTCTGCCCTCAAGGAACTTACAGAATGATAACACATGAATGAATGAATGAATGAATGAATGAAATAATGGCATGGCAAATGGGGGGATGGAGATAACTAACGAAATATATATATAAGATGTATATAAAATGAATGCCAGGTTAATTTTTTGAGAAGGGACATGCAATTGTGGAGATCAGGAAAAGCTTTGTGAAGTAGGTGTCATTTCAGTACAATTTTGAAGGAAATAGTGAATTCCAAGAGGCAGAAAGGGAAGGGAACAAGTCTTTATTAAGTACCTACTATATTCCAGGCACTCTGGTAGCTGCCAGGCACTTTATGAATCTTATTTCATTTGATCTTCATAACAACCCTGGAAAGTAGGTGCTACTATAATCCCCATTTCATCTGTGAGTAAACAGAAATTAAGTGACTTGTCTAGGGTCATACAGCTAATAAGAAACTGAGACTAAATTGGAACTCAGGTCTTCCTGACTGTAGGTCTATCACTTTATCCTGTATACCACCTGACTGCCTCTAGCACATGAGAGAAAGCCAGTGCAAATGTATACAAGTTGAAGATCAAGTGTGTTATATGAGGAACAGGCTACGTAGTCATTGGAGCTTATTAAACATAAAAGCTCACCTATGCTTCAGGAGAATCCCTTTGGTGGTTATATGAAGGATGGATTACAGAAGAGAAAGAATTGGGGAAACAAACAAACACTCCTTTCCAATGTGCTTTTCTTGGGCCTATGGCCAGGCTTTAAAATGTCTAATTTTGCAAAGACATCAGTAGTCTCTACTTGTGTGCTGAATGGTGGGTGGCGTAGGGGGCCTGTGGGGAAAGAAGGGAGATAAAGCTCTGGTACTGAGGAGAAGGCACACGGTAGTGTCAGGGTTTTGCCTTGTAAGAGAAGCAAACCTTAACACATATACCTGGCACAGAAACCTCCAAGAAACAGATTTTATCCCAATTACTCACTAATATAGTGATTATGTAAGATCACATGTATTTCCTTAGATAAAGAAGGAGCAAGAGGATGGAGGTGACAGCTCGTGGTTTGAGAAGGACAAATAAACACAACTTTCCTTTGTAATCATTTTCCCCCTTTTTCTTTCTAGAAAAAAGAAGATAAATTCATCCATAAAATCATCCTCATGAGTTCACTGGTAAATGCCAGAGGGCTTTTCCTAATCAGGGCTTCCCCAAATTCAATTAACCTCAGTAACATTAAACTTAATAAAATTTAGACTGACATCCACGTTTTTGTTGTTCAGTCATTTTTTTAGTTGTGTGTGACTCTTTGTGGCCCCGTTTGGGGTTTTCTTGGCAAAGATACTGGAATGGTTTGCCATTTTCTTCTCCAGCTAATTTTACAGACAAGGAAACTGAGGCAAACAGGGTTAAGCGACTTGCTCAGGGTCACACAGTTAGTGTTTGAGCTGGATTTGAACTCAGGAAGATGACTCCAGGCCTAGCACTCCATTGTGCTACCTAGCTGTCCCCAACATTTACTTGACTTTCAATATTTCCTTTAACATGCCGCCCCACTCCTCTGCTCCATTGTGGGGTGTTGGTGACCTGTGGGTTCTTAGAGGTTGTGCTAAGGGTGCGCAGGCTGTAGCTGGTCCTGCCAAAGTAGAAAGGCTTTGACTATGGATCTGCTGATGAGCTGCATGACTGTTGTCAGAAGACCTTTCGGGCTAAGTTCATAGGAACCCATCACCAGCTTGCCCACAGGGTGTTGAACTGGGGAACAACAGTAACTCCACTGTCACCGTGATGCAAGCTATCAGGGGGAATCTGTGTGAGTGGTTCCAGAAGACTTGCTCATAAAATCACAGATCCTGTTGAAGTATATGAAATATACCTAACCATGGTCTAGACTATGGTTTCATTTGCTGTTGGGGATTCTAGACGAAAAAACTCTTATCAATGCAGATGGGCAATTGTTCAGCAATTTAGAGACTTGAGAAAGTTGCTAGTCAGTGAGAGGTTAAGTGACTTGTCCAGGGTCACACAGTCAGCCTAAGTCAGAAGTACAGCCTTCAACACTTCCTCCAGATCTTTAACCACCTTGACTTGCTGCCTTTCACCTATCCACATAGTGTGCCATTTAAAAATAAAACAAATCTATTTTGTTGTTCATATGCTAAAGAATTATAACAGATAGCACCAAAGGGCAGTTGTTTGAGGACCCTTGAAGGCTTAGTTACAGAAGGCATCTATAGACATAGCTAAGGTATGCCATTCTCTCTTTACTAGATAAAAAAGACAGAGTAGGGGAGGAACTGGAGGAAACGGATTTCTTTCCAGGGCATTAGGGACTCAGATCAGGATATCTGGAAAATTAAGATGTTCCTTAAAGGAACTCCCACAGACTGAGGAGGAGTCTTGTAAAAAGGATGCGAGAGATGCTTCCTTGAGACATGTCTGTGACCCTGGGTTCTAGAAGGCAAGCCGCCTGAGGGCATGCATACTGTCTGGTCCTATCAGGGTGGAAAGGCTGGACAAATCTTTGATGGGCTGGTTCAGTCTATGCCATCAGAACCAGCCCAAGTTCATTAGGTATCATCTCCAAAGGCTAGCCACCTGGTGATGATTTCTTTCTCCTAGCCAAAGCATGTGGTGAAGGGGAGAAGGGGTTATGATGTGCTCCTCTTGAAGGAGTCCCCATCCTGCTGAAATCCTCGGTCCTTTGAGCAGAAAATGAAAGTTTCCCCCCCTGGAGTAGTTCTGGTGGCGGTAGCTAATGGTTGGTGGATTCTACTGGAAATCCGAGAAGGAAGGGGCTCCTGCACTTACTTTTCAACGCTCTCCTCCACCCCAAAGCACCTAGGTTTCTAGAGCCAGGGTGGATGGCGGAGAATGGGGCAGGAGAGGGGTGCATGATGCTTTGGGGCTCACAGAACAGATGGTACTGCCTATAGACAGGGAAGCAACCCAGTCGAAAGGGAAGAGAAAGTGAAAGGCGGGGCAGAGGGAAAGGACAGCAGGGGGTGGAGCTGTCCACGCAGTTGAGGCGGGGGGCGGAGGTGGGGGATGCCCCGGAGTGGCGCAATATCTTAGCGGGAAGGACGGGTCTCCTTCGTCTCTCTGCAGGGGGGATTCCCTAAAGCTCAGGGGTACAAGACAAGAGGGTGACGACATAGCGGGGAAGCCCCAGCGCTGGCTAGTGAAGGCTGAGGCCGCGGGCGCTGCAGCCAGATTGTGAGATTTGGCGTCCTGGGAGACAGAGCTTCAAACAGATACTCCACTGCGTCTCTGCGCTCAGCCGTGGCCAGCCCCGCTCCCCAAGCCATGTGCCTCCTCCAACTCCTCATCCTGAGTAGCGGTAAGTGCCTGAAACCGACCCCGAGCTCCCCTCCCTAGGGCTCTTGGGGGGTGGGGTAGGTGGGAGGTGGAGAGGTGAGCCACCACTTTTAATTCTCCTCTTTCCACTTTTCCTCACTGCTCTCCATCCGTCCTTCCTTCATCCATCTACGCTGGCTCACGGCGCATTTGTGTCCCGGCTCTCTCCTGCAGCCTGGTGCTTGGCGCCGGCGACTCAAGTGGTGGAGGTGATTTGTTCAGAGGATGCTCTCCTGACCTGTACAGCCCCGTGGAACTCTCAGACACCGTACACGATGATCTTCTGGGATAAGGTAAGGAAGCCCGGGGCAGAGGCAATCCCTCCTGGTTGGCAGCGTTGGATCAATGGGCGGGGGCAGGGAGAATTTAGCTTCTGAGCTGTTTGTTTCATGCCTTTCAGAGAGTGACCCAATAAGAGCAAAAGGGAGAGAGAGTATCCTGAGGCGCCTAGTTAGCTCATCAAACACTCCCTCAGTCAATAAGGCTCTCTGTCAATCCTCCAGGCTCAGATAAAAGGAGAGGGACCCTTCCACATACCACCCAAGGCTTGACTCTTCAGTATGGTTCTCCCTAAACTATAAAAGCCATGGCCTGAGAGCTAATCTATAATCAGAATCCTTTCTTCCTCTTCTTTCCCACTATTTCTAACCTGGATTAACTTCAGGAATATTTATGACTCTCCTCAAAACCAAAAGGTCCCAGAGGTCAGAAATAATGATCCATTTCAAACTTGAAAACATGAAATAATTTAATATTATGCCTGCAACATATATGTGTATACATGCATGTGTATATATGTATATATTTATGTGTATGTGTGTATATATGTATATATATATTATATAGATATGAAAAAGGAATAGAAACAAACTTGAAAACTTGGTTTTTTTTTTTTAGTTCACTCAAACTGTCAACTTTCAGTTATTCACTTTATGGATTACCTATCACCTCTGACCATTCTCCAGCTAGGCTGACAACCAGACGCAAAACAATTAAACTGAGGAATCTTTGAGCATATGTCCTCTATATATGGTTGTATAGGTGTATTTGAACAAAACTAACTTCCCTTGTCTGAAAATGGAGGAGTTTGATTGTCTCCCAGGTCCCACCCAACTCTAACATTTTCTGTTTCTAAGAGGTTGTCTGATTATGTTCCCCAAATGAAATATAAATTAATTTTTGGCATTAGATATCAATAGCAGTTCAATTCTAAAAGAAACATGGTGCCTCAGGTTCTCTTTTAATGTCCAACATTGATTTGCTGTAGAAACTTAAACTAGAAATTAGTCATCTGCAGAACTGTGAAATGTTTGCCACCCCCATTATAGCAATTGCTATAAGAGTGCTTAATGTCTGTGCCTTTCATTCACCACCTATTTATATACATATATATGTATAAAATGTACACACATATAATATATATACACATACATATACATCCTTATATTGCTAGTTCTTTATTTAAAACATTTTATAATTTTTAATGCCTTTATTTTTAAATCATACTAATTTCTGAGTATAGCCCTTTCCTCTCCCCCTATTAAGCCATTTCTTGTGACAAAGATTCCAAAGAGGAAAAAAAACTAGCTACTACATCTTCCATGTCTGTTGGTGTATGCAATATTACACATTCATGGGGGATTTCTGCAATGAAAGGATGTGTATAGGGCTTGTTTCCCTAACTAAACTGTGTTTCCTAAGGGCAGGGTACTGCATGTTATGCTTCTTTAGCATCCTTCAGTGAGGAAGGGAGTGTCCTCTGTTAATGTCTGGTTTTTAGTTGATGTGAGCATAAAGTAGAGAAGGTGCTAGATCATCGAATAACTTTCTAGATAGATTGGCAGAAGGGAGTCCTGAGATCACCTGGTTCAGCTGTACCCAAAGAACAAATCCTATCTGTGATAGCCAAGAGATATCCAAGATGAAGTCATCCAGCTTTTTTCCAAAGACTTTTGGTCACAGGGAACTTACTACTTGACTAGGCATTTCATTTCATTTTTGGCAGCTCTAATAGGGAAAAGAGTGGTGAAGGTATATAATGGCTTCTATGTGCCAGGCATTGTGCTAAGCACTTTACAAATGTTATCTCATTTTATCCTTACAACCCTGGGAGGTAAATGCTGTTATTATCGCTATTTTACAGCTGAGGAAACTGAGGCAATGATTTGCCCAGGTCACATCACTCATAAGTGAGGCAACATTTGAACTCAAGTCTTTCTGATTCCAGGCCAAGAGCTCTTATCCATTGCTTATCAGCCTCAATCTTGTATTCAATTCAATGGAATTCAACAACCATTCATTAAGTGTCTGCTGGCTACCAGTCCCTTGGAGATACGATGACAGAAATGAAAAAAGTTCATGTCTTCAATGAGCTTAGGTTTTATTGGATGGAAACACAAATAAGTAAATATAAGATAAAGCCTGAAGAAATGGAGGGGGGAGGGTGTGAGAAAGATCAGGAATGCAGACTCTAATTAACAATTTGGAGGATCAATTGAATTAATCTCCCCCAACTTCCATCTGTTGTCTCTAGCTTTGCTCATCAGACCATGTCTCAAGTCTTTTTGATGTGCTATGCCTTCACAGATTTGAAGACGGCTTCCCTATGTAACAGAAAGGACATTGCATTTAGAGTCACAGGGCCTGGAATCGAATCTCAACTTTTTTAATTTACTCATTTGCACAGTTGATACTTCCACTGCACTCCCTCCTTATGTGGGAACCTGCTGAAATATTTTCCTTTTTGGCATAGATCAGGTACCACTCCCTTCACAAAGCCTTCCTTGATTCCATCCATAGGAAAATGCTCTCTCTTCTCTCAAATTTCTTTTAGAAATGGAACAAGCATTTATTAAATGCCTACTATGTGCCAGACAGTATGCTAAGTACTTTACAAATATCTCATTTTATCTTCATGACAACTTTGGGAGGTAGGTGCCCTATTATCCATTAACCCCATTCTCCGTCTGAGGAAACTGCAGCAGATGGAGGTTAAGTGACTTACTCAGGGTCAAACAGCTAGCAAGTATCTGAGGCTGGATTTGAACTCCAGGTCCATTGATGTGTCCACTGTGACACCTAGATGCCTGTAGTACTTTATTTTTTTCTGGATTCTTATTTGTCCTTAAGATATTCTTTCTTCCTTCCTAATTATTTGTGCATATATTATTTACCTCTGTCCCCAAATTAGATGATAAACCCCGTAAAGCCATGGGCAATATTGCTTTTCATCTTCCTATGTCAGGTTATTTACATGTAGTTATTAAAAAACATTGAATTGAATGTTCCCGAGGCTAAACATTCTGAGTTCTCTCAACCAGTCCTCAGACAGCAGAGTTTTGTATCCCTTCACCATCCTAGCTATTTGCTTCTGACTCTATTCCAGTTTACCAATATCAATCTAGCCTCCACATAATTTTCCTAAAGCTTAGTTCTGGTCATGTCACTACCCCACTCACTAAACCCCAGTGGCTCCCTCTCCCCTCTAAAATCCTCTGATAGACATTCAAAGCCCTTTATAACTTAGCGCCTTCTTACCTTTCCAGTCTTCTCACACCTTACTCCCTTTCCTAACACACACTCTTCAACCCAGTGACACTGTCCTCTGGGCTGTTCCCCAAACAAGGCATTCCATCTCTCAGCTCTGGACATTTTCTCTGGCTGCCCCTCATACCTCCAATGCTCTCCCTCTGCTTTAACTACCAATCTCTCTGGCTTCCATTAGTTCCAACTAAAATCCAGTCTTTTACAGGAAGCCTTCCCCAACCCCTCTTAATTCTAGTGCCTTCCTTCTGCTATTACCTATTAATCCTGTATATAGTTTACTTTGTATACATTTGTTTGTGTGTCATCACCCCCATAAAATTACGAGCTTCCTGGGAGCAGGGACTGCCTTTTTCTTCTTTTTTTATATCCCTAGCACTTAGCACAGTGCTTGGCTCATCAAAGGGATTTACTAAATGTTGACTGATTGATTTCCCAAGATGTGGTGCTTAGGACTGAATACAATATTCCAAATTCTGTCTACTAATAAAATTTCACTTATATAGTACTTTAGGGTTTTCAAAGAACCTTACTTTGTTATCTTGTGTATTGCTCACAGTGCTCTAGGAGGCAGATGCTATCTAGCATCCCCATTTTATCAGATGAGGAGACTAAATGAGTTGCTCAGGGTCATACACACACACACACACACACACACACACACACACACACACACACACACACACACACACATAGTTGGTATCCGAGGCAGGATTCAAACTCAAGTCCCCATGACTTCCAATCCTTCACTCTGTACACTAAGCCCCCTAGCTGCCATGACTAGGTAAAAGTACTGCAGTAAGGTCACCTCTCAGTATAAAAATAGAAGTAATTATTTCTCATTTAGTCCTTAGTCATCTGACATACGGCAAATATGGTTCTGATTTTCCATAATCCCTCAGCTAGCTTTATTCTTGATACCACTGTATTTTCTTCCTTAATTACTTAAGGGAGGAACACCACCCCCCCCCCCGAAAAAAAACCCACAACCAAACAAACCTTAATAGCTCTGAGCTAGACAAATGTGGAATTAAACACTCATTAAAAGAGGGGTAGATGTGAAGAGAATCTACCACCCCCTCCAAAGGGCAATCAGCAAGCAACACACAAATCCCCAAGGGTGTAATTAAAAAATACTTCATGAAATAAGTGGATGGATTTTTAGACTATAGAGTTCCAGCTGCTGTTAAGTCCAATCTTTTTGTGTTAGGTCATTTGGAATGATGTGGTAAACCTTAGTCATTAACCTTTGCCTCTTATGGGCCTTTAACTGATGCTCTAACTGTACAGCTGTGGGTGGTTGTTTTTATAGACTTATTCCTTGCATTATTTACTCTGCAGGAAATCTTAGGATTTCATCTTTCCTTATTTTCAACCACCACTGAACATTCCATTCTTTCTTTGTTGTTTGTGAAACCAGGCCATTTTAAAGTTAAACTGAGTTTTATTAAAACAACAACAACAACAACCACCTTTTGGGTGTTGGGATGCAAAGGAGTTGTCGCTATGGCAATAAACCAATCAGACAGCTGAAGTGATATTTATTAGACTTTTCAATACTTCTAACAGGTTTGGGCACATCCTGCAGATGTTTGTGATTTTCCAGCCCAATAATTATATGTTTGTATTGATTGTATTTGTGCCACAGAGAAGAAAGTGGTATTTGTGGGGAGGGGGAGAGGGAGAAGGAAGGAGGGAAGACCTGTGGTGAAATATGTTACTTTATGGAAGATAAAACACCTTGTAATTTTTTCCACCACTTCCTTGTAAATTGTACAAATGAAGCAGAAAGAAAGCCACAAAAAGAAGAATTTTAAGTAGGTATCTATGTCAGGTTAGTTATCCCAGCTTATTTTATCTTTAAAAGCATGCTTTTTAAAAAAAAAATCATTTTTTTCCTCTCTATGGCATAGAGCTGGGTTTTGGAGCAAGTGGGTTAGGCAGATGCCATCTCTAAAGCTGGTTTCCATTGTTAGGCATACTGGGCAAATTCCTGTAGAATCTCTGTATATCATTATTACCCACTCTAATTACTCATAATTACAAATTCCATTGAGCATTTCTAGTCCTCTGGTCTTTGAGCAACACACAATCCCTGTCCAAATGGCATTGATTTTACCTGGGATAAAAATCAAGCCCATACAAGTTATGCTTTTATCAAATAATTTTAGTCAAAGTGCTTAAAACCCTCTGTAGGCAGTGCCCAGTTAGTTTTTACAGAATCCATATGAGTCTAGGAGGGATGCCATTTTATTCTACTGATGGGAAAATAACTGTAGAAATTAAAAAGTGAAGTTTTCAACAAACTTCCAAGGTAGTGAGTCACTAATGAAATTGCTCTCAGGCCAACATGCCCTGAATCCATTGTTCTTCCCACTGGATCAGGTTTCTCCCAAATGAAAACCAGCCAAGGCCTCTTGTGTTTTCTTCTGTCTCCTTAATCCTGCTCTGGTTTTATAAGCGTCTGCTGCTATCCACTGTGCCTTCTTAGCGTTAATAAGAATAAATGAGCAAAAAGAAAGAGATAAGAGAAATTCCCTGAAATGACTATCCTCATATAGCAGTCAGTAGTCAAAGCACTGTGCTAGGTATTGGGGATATAAAGAAAGTCAAAAGATTGCTGCCCTCAAGGAGTTCACAATCTAACAGGAAGACAACACAGAAAACATTTTAACTCAAAAACTGACAGAGAATATGCAGTAGTGGTCAACATAGGCACATACACACACACACACACACACACACACACACCATCATCTACAAATAGACTTTTGACTCTCATCACCAATTGGAGTCCCATCTCACTTAGCTGGGGTTTGGGCTACCAGACCTCTAGGGCAGGTAGGTGACACAGTGGATAGAGCACGAGGTCTGGAGTCAGGAAGATTCATCTTCCTGAGTTCAATTTTAGCCTCAGATACCTAATAGCTATGTGACCTTGGGCAAATCACTTAACCCCGTTTTCCTCAGTTCCTTCATCTATAAAATGAGCTGGAGAAACAAATGGCTATCCACTCCAGTATGTTTGCCAAGAAAACCCCAAAGGAGGTCGTGAAGAGTTGGACATGACTGATAAACAACTGAACAACCACAAAATCTGATAGAAGAGAAGGGAAAGGAATAAACTGACGTAGCATTTCTTATAGGTCAGACACTGTGCTAATTGCTGTTGAAATATTATCTCATTTGATTCTTACAACAGCACTGCAAGGTAGGTGCTCTTATCATCCCATTTTACAGCTGGGGAAACTGAGGCTAAAAGAGGTTAAGTGACTCCCTCAAGGTCACACTGCTAGTAAGTGTCTGAAGTCACATTTGAACTCAGGTCTTCCTGACTCCAGTCCCAGCACTCTAATTCACTGAGATTCAAGCCAACTAAGTTAAGATGGAAGGGAGGAGGAAGAGAAGGCATGACAGCAATATTTAAATATATGAGGAGTTGTCACATAGAAGAGAAATGGAGGCTTTGGAATGAAGAATTAGGAACAATGGATTGAAGATAAAGAGAGGCTGGTTTAGACTTGGGGTAAGGAAGGACAAAACTTCCTAACAATTAGAGCAGCATTATGTTCAATTTGTACCAATGAAAATACATCTTGCATATCAGATACTTACATTATGATTCATAACAGTAGCAAAATTACAGTGATGAAGTAGCAACGAAAATAATGTTATGGTTGGGGGTCACCACAACATGAGGAACTGTATTCAAGGGTCGAGCCATTAGGAAGGTTGAGAACCACTGAATTAGAGCCATTTACAATTAGAATGGAATTAAAGGGTTGGTTTATTCTGAGAGTATGAAGGCTATAGAGGATTTTCTTTTTTGTTTGCGGGGGGGAAGGCAAGGCAATTGGGGGTTAAGTGACTTGCCCAAGGTCACACAGCTAGAAAGTGTGTCAAGTTTCTGAGACCTGATCTGACTCCAGGGCAGGTATTCTTCTCACTGCATCACCTAGCTGCCCCCATCAAGGATATTCTTGTCCAGGTGTAGATTGAACTGAGTAGGCTCTGAAGTCCCTCCTGTAAGTTAAAAGACCCAGGTTCATGCACTGTCTTTGCCCCTGAAGAGGAGCTATGTCAGTGACCTTGGGCAGTCAATGGGCCTCAGCTTCCTCATCTGGAAAAGAGAGATAAGAGTCACATAACCTCACAGGTGTGTTGTGATAACCGAAGGAGACGATTTGTGTAGAGCACAAGCATCGCCATTGAGTGTCAGCTTTTCTTATTATAGTAATAGCTCTAATTGCTGTTAGCCACAAATAGCAATCTGTTGAAGTATGTAGCTGATGCTGCAGTGATTGAGAGCTAAGAATGATGAACTGCCTACTTAGAAGCTGTGAGGATGAGGCAAAATGAAAGAGGATCTAGGAATGCCCGCTTGGTCAGGGTCAGGGTTGAGTAGGGATGCGTCACAGAACAAGTGACCTTTTCTGGATGACTTATAAGGGGAGAGAATAAGAGGAAATAATTACACATGAAAAATCAGACTTGACATTATTATTGTTGCTGTTGTATTTATTATTAATTATATCTTATTATTATTACCTTGATTATTATTGGGTCAACCCAATGGTCTATCCAGTCTAGCCTTCTGTCCCTGCCAGTGGCATCAAAAAAGGTTTTGTGTGAGATTCTGGTCATTAACATTATTAAATGCCTACTATGTACCATGGGGCAAAGACAGATTTAAAACTTCTGGATGTCTTCTCCTTATCCTGTTATGGACCTTTCAGTCACAAAATGATCTAAACATTTCTGGAACCTAGTTATGTTTTCTGACTGTGTTATCTCTTAATGTGACAAGTCATAGAAGTCAGAGGAGGGCAGGGTGCCCTGAGAGACATGAGAGGTTGGGGCAGATGCCATCTGCAGATCCACAGAGAGGCAGTCAGCCTGGAACCAGCAGCTGATATCTGTTAGGCCTCATTAGCATCTTGGTTGCTAGAAACACTTAAATAGGGAAGATTCCTGGGCCAAATTGTGAAGTAGGAAAAATTATTCTTTAGGTTCCTCCTATATTATCTTATTAATTACTCTTTCCTACCATTACTGAGTACTCAGTCTCCCCTACTGTGGTGCCCTGTATGGTCTTGTCCACTCAAGCCAAATCAAGTCAAAACTTGTTTTTAACAAGTGCCTATCATGTGTTAGGCAACGTTTGAATTATTGGGGATACAAAGAAAGGCAAATCAGTCCCCTGTCTCAAGAAGCTCAGTCTACAGGAGGAGACAACATGTCTGGATAAGAGAGATGCAGGATAAATTGGAATAATAGCAGAGGGAAGACATTAAGATTAAGGAGGGCTGGGAATGGCTTCTGGAAGAAAGTAGGACTTTTGCTGACTGTCAAAGGAAGCCAGAGGTAAAGATGAGGAGAGAGAGTACTAGGCACGGGGCACAGCCAGTGAAAATGCTTTCAGTCAAGAAATGGAGAGTTTTTGCTGCTTATAGCAAAGAGATCAATGCCACTGGATTGAAGACTAGGTGGATGGGAGTAAGGTATGAGAAGACTAGAAAGGCAAGAGGGATTCACATTATAAAGGGCTTTAAAAGACAAACTCTTAAAAAAACAAAACTTCATAGGAATAAGCAAACAGAACATTTAAAGCATTCTCCCATGACAACCCTGTAAGGCTGGTAGTGCAAGTGGTATGATACTCATTTTATAGATGAGGAAACTGAAGCTCAGAAGTATTAAGTGGTCTAGTGGTCAGCTTATTAAGGGTCAGAACCAAGACTTCAACTCAGACCTGCCTAATGTCAAAACTAGTGCTATTTCTACCATCCCATGCTGCTACATGGAGAGAGGAAGGAGCGAAGTGCCTTAGTTTTAAGACCATCTATCAACTTTTACTTGCCAGTTGGTATGTAGGCAGCCAAGTGTGTGCTAGGCTTGGAGTCAAACAATAAATAAACCTGTAAGTGCCTACTATGTGCCAAGCACTTACTAGCTGTGTGACCTTGGGCAAGTCACTTACCCTTGTTTGCCTCAGTTTCCTCATCTGTAAAATGACCTGGAGAAGGAAATGGCAAACCACTCCAGTATCCTTGCCAAGAACACCCCAAAAGGGGTCATAAAGAGTCTGAAATGACTGAACAACAAGGAGAGGAGTCCCACAGGATGAGCAGCACAGACAGATTGTAATTTGCATTGTTGGAGGGAATAGCAAGATTGAGGATCTCAAAAATCCAATTATTTGGATGTTATCACATAGGGAATAATATACAGGGAAATATTAGAATACAAGGCTGAAACCCCCTTAGAGAACATCTGTGTCTAACTGCTCCCCCCATTTGGAAAATTATGCTCAGAGTAGTAAAGTAACTTGCCTAAGGTCACATAGATAGTGATGAGTAGAGTCTAGATTCAAATCCTGACCTGACTCTATGTTAGAAGTGCTCTTATACTGGGACCATATCATGAAGGGCATTAAAAGCCAACTTAGGAAGTTTGGTCTTTATTCTCCAAGAAATGAGGAAATATTGAATAGCAGGCATCCAGGGTCAAGTGACTTGCCCAGGGTCACACAGCTAATATGTGTCTGAGGCTGGATTTGAACTCAGGTCTTTCTGATTCCAAGGCCTGTGATCTATTCATTGTGCCACCTGGCTACCCTTACTTTTTCTTAGCTGATTGTAGACTCTCCTTTTGGGGTCTTTCAGTGACATGACCCGGTGGAAGGAGAAAGCATGAGTATGGGCCCCTTCTCACTCACGGATGGAGACTACATTCTTAGCAAGGAATAGAAGTGGCACCTCTGAACGTCATTCTTGTGTGACACTGCCCGTAAATCTCAAAAGCAGCTATGCTGGTCATGCCTTTTAAAGAGCACGAGGAAGGAAGAAAGCAGCTGATAGTTATAGAACAGAAACAATTTTTTTTCCCGTGACGAAAGAGGGAAGCTCAGTGGTGTCAGATTTGCCTGGCCTGGGCTGAGGATCTGAACAAAAAGCTATACAAGGACAAGGAGTTGCAGAGTCTCCTTTTGGTAAAGCAAAACCAGTTTCCCCCATTTGACTCAGCCAGTCCTCTGTAGGAAGGGCAGGATTTTAGGTGAGGCAGTTCTAAGGAGCAGAGCCATAGCCCTCATATGGTTCCTTTAACTGAAATGATATCCCAGCAAGCCTTTTGTGAGGTCCTAGAGGGCAAGGACTGTCTTTTGCCTTTTTTGTATCCCCAGGGCTTTTGCACAGCCTCTGGCACATGTTATTCAGTCATTTTTTTTTCAGTCATGTCTGACTCTTCATGACCTCATTTGGGGTTTTCTTGGCAGAGATACTGGAGTGGTTTGCCATTTCCTTCTCCAGTTCATTTTACAGATGAGGAAACTGAGGCAAACAGGGTTAAGTTAACTTGACCAGGGTTACCCAGTTAGTAAATGTCTGAGGCCAGATTTGAACACAGGAAGATGAGTTTTCCTGACTCCAGGCCTGGTACTCTTATCTAGTGCAACACCTAGCTGAACACTTAGGGCCCCCCCCTACCCCCGCCTCGAATAGTAGGAGCTTAATAAATACTTATTTACAGACTGACTTTTTAAGCATTCTGCCAACTCTGCTCAAGCTAAAGTTGGTCTACAAATACATCCTTAAGGGCACTGTGGCACAGTGGGTAGCATGATGACCTCAGCATTAGGAAGATCTAGATTTGAATCCTGCCTCAGACACTAAGTAGCTGGATGACCTTGGGAAAAGAATTTCATCTCTGTAAAATAGGTGTGATAATAGTAACACCTGCCTCATGGGGACGTTGCAAAAAATCAGATAAGGTGATATATGTATAATGTTTGGAAAACCTTGAGTGACACATAAATGTGAGCTAGGGTTTTAGATTTAGCAGCAGAAAGGACTTTAGAGGTGATGGACTTTTACAGGGAAGAAATTGAGACTCAGAGATGTGAAGTGAGATGTGTGTAAGGCAGGATGCAAACCCAGATTGTCTTGACCCCAAGTCTAGTGCCCCATCCACTACATTATGTTGCTTCTCTTGTTTTTTGATACTATCAGTGCTCAGAGAGAAGTTTGAGGATGGTGGTGATAACACTGTGGTGCAGGTCATAGCACAGGATGGTTGGGTGGAGGGCCTGGAATGTGGTGGCCTTTGTAGACCCCAAATGTATTTTCCAAATATTTTATAACATGATAATTCTTCAGATATCCCTGTCCTTCCCTTTCAGAAACCAGGTGGACTGTGGGATGGCTGGTGCAGTTCTAACAATGTAGGTGCAGTCTGGGAAAATATGGCAGAAGTTGAAAGAAACAGGAAGAGCAAAGGCTTTTCAAAATGATTTGGAGTTGGTCCTGGAAGGGTCAGATGCTCCCATAGAGACCGTGGGCCACTTCTGTGGTCACTATTGGGATAGAGATTTGCTGGATGGAAGCCAAAAATCCTGAGTCAACTCAGGGTTCTCTCTTCTCTTTCCTTGAATGGATAGGAATGCCTAGGAAAGTCCAGAACCGGTTTGGAGTTGGGAATTTCATGGTGTTGATCCTTACAGGCTCCCTAGATGCCAGTGTATCTACCCACACACTGGTGCTGATGGTTCTGATATGAAAGGAGAGTAGTGGTTGTTGCTGTAATATTTAAAAGTCATCAAGTATTGTGGTTCTCTTCAATGGCTTGTGTGAAAAAGACCTGCTTCCACTGCAGGAAAAAGATTGTGAATTTAGATGCATCCTCAAGAGTTAAGTTGACAAGCACCATGTGATAGACATCATTCTAAGACCTGGAGAAAGAAAAAAAGACAAAAACATTGCCTACTCTCAGGCAGCTTACAGGAGCTGCCTTTTTTCCTTTGGGTTTAACTGGCTAGATTTCTTTCTCAAAGACCAAGCTTTAAACCCAATTCACTCTGGAGCTCATAGATTGGACAACAGGTTCCTACCTTCCTAGCACAGAGTGAATGTAAATACTAGATAGTAACTGTTTCTCTTTTGGCCAGGAACTCCGAGGGCCTTCCCCTCCCCGTTTAATTTTTTTTTTTTTCTGATTAAAGGGGGTCATCCCTTGAGTAACTATCTAAAGAGGCCTATTCACTGAATGGGAGTTTTCTCACTCAGACTGAGAACCTGTAAAGGTCTTAGCCTAAAAGGGCCAAGGACTCCCATTGCATCCTGGACTCCAGTCCCCCTGATGAATATCTGGTCACTGGATCCAGATGGCTCTGGAGGAGAAATTGAGGCTGGTGACCATGCACAGCCCTCTGTCACTCAAATCAAAGTTAATTGCAAGTTATGTCATTATTTCCCTGCTGCCATGGTCCTCTTTGAAAAAAAGGACAAACACAATATTTTAATAGGGAAGATGGTACATAAAAGGGAGCTGATAAGTGGAGAGGGGCAAGGAGGGGAAAGTGGTGAATTCTTGAGAATCAGAAATGAAAGTGGGAGAGGAATGAAAGATGGCCCTTCTTCAAAATGCAAATTCTAGAAGGAACTCATCAGTGGAAGGGATGGAGAGAACTTCCAGGGTGGGCAGGCAGATGAGACAAGTTGGCAAAGTCCAGAGAGTCAGAAGTGAACCCTCACCAGAAAGGAGCTGGAGGAATCTGTGTCAAAATATAAATGTGGGACCTTAAGTATTTCAAGGGAGCGGCTGGCTATGGCTAGGTGACAAAGTGGATAGAATGCTGGGCCTGGAGCCAGGAAGACTCATCTTCCTGAGTTCAAATCCTGTTTCAGACACTTATTAGTTGTGTGATCCTGGGCAAGTCACTTAACCCTGTTTGCCTCAGTTTCCTTATCTGTAAAATGAGCTAGATAATGAGGCTGCACCTACAAAATGTTGAAGCACTCCAAGATCTTTGCCAAGGAAACCCCAAATGAGATCACAAAGAATTGGACATAATTGAAACAACTGAACAACAACAAATGAAGTTAACCATATCCCAATTTTTATAATAGTCATCAGTGTGCACTTCTCACCTTCCTACTCATCTTTGGATCTACAGAGCTTAGTGCAGTATTTTGTTCATGGAATTCCAGTTTGTCAGGAAGAGATTATATGAACCAGAAGAGTCTCAAGTAAGGATAAAAGTGCTGACTCATGGTTGCTGAATTAAAAAAAAAGATTTAAAGATTTAATTTAATTAAAGATTTAATAGCACACCTACTATGTGTGAGGTCCTGTGCAAAAGCCTGAGTTAATTCCTTGGTCATTTAAAATCTATTAAGATGAATCATTCTGGTAACACCTGTAAATCTAGCCTTGTCGATTAGACCTAGTAAATTTCAAGGAAGAAAATCATTTTTCTAATAAAACTACCCTTAGAAGAAAAAAAAAAAAGAAACCCATGTTAATGCTAATACATTCTACCCTCATTATGACATCAGCCTGGGAGCCAAACCATTTTGCATGTAATAAAGAGTTGTTTTTATGATGAATGGGGATTATATTGGCAATTTAATTGAGTTAGAAGCCAAGGTACATGAGGGTTCGTGCACAAAGCATGCAATAAAAGAAAGCTATTTGATAAGATTGGAAAGCACTAGGTTAATTTAATACCAATTCCATGCTTTTAAATATATTTTGCCAAATTATTAGATGAAATATAGGGGAAACATATACACACATATATTTTGTCCTGATCTGGGATCTCACAGGCTCAGCTTTACAAGTGTACTACAACCTAAGATCTCATCTTTTGTTGTTCAGTCATTTCAGTCACGTCCAACTCTCCGTAATCCCATTTGGCATTTTCTTGGCAAAGATACTGGAGTGGTTTGCCATTTCCTTCTCCTACTCATTTTACAAATGAGGAACTGAGGCAAGCACAGTTAAGTGACTTGCCCAGGGTCACACAACTAGTAAGTGTCTGAGGCAGGATTTGCACTCAGGAAGATGAGTCTTGCTGACTCCAGGCCCAGCACTGTATCCACTGTGCTACCTAAAATCTTAGCACTGAGATATTAACTGACTTGTCCAGAGACACATAGCCAGGATATGTAGAAGCAACACCTGAATCCAGGTCTTTCTGACTACAAGATTGGTTCTCTATTCACTATACTATACTGCCTTTATATCCATATCCATTTAAACACATGTTATCTTTGAAGAAATAGAAGCTGTTCCCAGTTAGGGACGAGAACTAAATGAAATGTTGGTGTGATTGGGATTTGGTGTTAACAGTTTTCTAATATTCATGCAAGAGATGTTTCAAAGGAGTTCTTTTATTTGAAAATTCTTTCGTGTGGTTTACAATTTAATTAAAAAGAAAGAGGAATATATCTGTGGACTTTGGTTTGGTATTCAGCGTGGTTATTTAAGTTGTTGGTTCATGCTCTGGTTTAGTCCAAATGCCTGCGCTAGATGAAGATGCCTGCCTTATTTAGTCAAATTAGTGGCCTCAGAAGTAGTCAAAAGAGAAGTCATTGATGTCTCATCTCTTTGATCTATTGTAGTTCAGTTGAGGAGCGAAACTGCTGACTGAAAGCTATTATGGAGAGAACTGGGATAAGTAAATACTATCAAGAAGAATTGGGCTGTTTTGAGTGATTAATGTCCAAGTTGTGGTCTAGCCTTTAAAAAATTAGCTGGTTGAAATGTGATTCTAAGCTATTATCATCAACAGCTTTTCTTTTGCTGTGAATGAATCAGATGGGTTTTTATTGTTAGAAAGTCCTAAAATGCTCTAAAAGGGAGCAACGATTCATACATATAAGCCATTTGATCTTGCCCATAGTTGATCTTTCTCTCCATTTTCCAGATTAATAAGAAATTCACAAAATAGGAAAGTGGAGGATCATTTCTTCTCTCTCATTCTGTTTTTTCCCCCCAACTGTTCTTGAAGTCAGTACTCTTACTGTTTCTTCCTTGAGGTGCCAATCAGCTTAGGTGAACAGTGCTCATAATAGCACTTACCATACCATCTCTTAAGTCCCTATTCAGAATTTTTCGCTATGAAATTTCCCATGTGTGCCACACAACCCATTTGGAGTAGGAACCATTAATATAAAATTTACCATTATCTTTAAGGGTTTGTTTTTTTTTCAGAGGGAGTAGGTCATAAGAGGAACAGTAGTGACTGCTAAAAAGGAACAGAATCTGCTTAAGAGCATAAACTGAAATGTTGAAGATCCTGAAAACATAAATTTAGTCCTGGAAGAAACCTCAAAGGTGTCAAACTAATAGCCAAACCCATACAATTCCCAAGTGCGCCCATCCACCACAAACCCAGATTAAAATGAAATTGGGAAAAGTTTGATAAAGTAACTGATACTACCCAGCCCCAACTCTCCATGTCTGTAATTTGACCGACATAGCAGGCAAAAGAGGGGAGAGCGGGTGTAACTTTAAGGGGGCATTTCCATTGGAAAAGGAGTCCCTTCCACTGACCTCTATACTCTGAGCATGACATTTAAATGTCATGCCATTTTGTGTCCCTCAAACAACTAGGGCAAGCTGTTTCACTGCCAACTTAGCCCAGCTTGATTCTGATTGATTTAATAGCTATTTTAGTTCCCTGGAATATCAAGGGCAAGGGGCCTCAAACTCTCTTGAAACATGGAACTTTCCACAAATAATAACTGTGGTGTTCTGCTCAAGTCTACTGTTTGACTAGACATATGACACCATTCTTTGTTGGTACCAAGTTAAGATTCTTCCAGGTTCAGGGCTTTGGATTGAGGTGAGGAGTTAGTATGGGAGACATGGGATTTTGAGACAGAAAGGACCTCAGACACTATATTGCCCAATAGCCTCATTTTGCCGATGGGGTGAGGCCAAGTTCATCCAGGTCAGTGAATACCAGGGCCAAGGATTTGAATTCCAGTCTTCTAACTCAAAACCAGACCTCACTCTGATCCCCTATGACATTCCTATTGTTACTTCCCTGTCTTCTGGGCAGGACCAGCTAATAAACTGTTGCTGCATTGAATTGATTGATTGCATTGGTTTGAATTCCCTTCCTTTCCTTTCATCCTTCCCATCCGCCACTAAAAATGGCCAGTGGCATTTGGAAGACTTTGCCAATGGCCCGTGGAAATGTGACCATAAAAACAAACCAATTTTCGTTGTTGTTGCTGAATTTTTAAAAATGAGTTATCTTATGAAGCTAGGCAGAAAGATACTGCCGGCAGGTCTCTGATCATGGGCAAGACTCTTGCTTCAGTAATTCCCAGCAGCCAGCATGATAATGAAGCCATTTTTATGTAAATAGACTCAATAGTTTATATTTTTGTCGCCTCCAGTGGGATGTTCTGTTTTTCTCCCGAATTCCAGATGAACAGTTGGGAATTAGAGAGATGGGTGGACAGGAGCCCTCCACTTCTACCCTGCATACCCTTTTCCCTTCCCTCCTCCCCCCAGCAGAAAACCAGGAGTAGATAACCTGAAAGTTCCTGTCATTCATCCAAGTTTTTGTCATTTCAGATGCAGGAGTTTCTGTCGAAATATAGTCCCACTGAAATTCAGTGGAAACAAATCTGGGCTGAACACATTTTAAGGTTAATTAAGAGAGGAGAAGCAGGATGTTGCCCCAGTGTGGGGACTGTAGCTGCCCATTGTCTCTTGCACTAATACCTGCGGTGCCTGGGCAGAATTAATTAGTTAAACTGGCAGCAGCTGAACAGTTGTAGCATCACCTGGAGGAGACTTGGCACGAATTAGTACTGGATTATCCCTGGAGCCTGACCTGTTAAATGCCCTGTCTAGCAAGTGTAAGCATGTGTCTGCCAAGATGCTGGGGGCGTGTGTGGGAGGGAGAGGGGGAGCCTGGAGGAGGCAGGGCCAGGGCATATGATGAGGCAGCATTTCGTGTTTTAATTAGATTTGAAAAGCTCAAGTTTGTGCTAACCCAGATATGTGTTTAAGAAACTGTCTGACTTCTGTCTTTGCTTTAATCTGCATACTTAACTGACCTCCCTCCCCTTCCTAGTATCTGTTAGACCACATGTTCTTTACCTTTCTCCAGCAGGGCTCTAATAATTATTTAGGAAGGGATCCTTCAACACCTCAAAGATGGCCAAGAAAATTAATTCCTTCTGATAGACTAGTTCTAGGAAAGAGTGTTTGTGGAGGTTAGGGCTCCAAGTGAATCTTCAGGAAGGAATGCTCAGGCTACCACCAGAGGTCTCTGTAGCCTCATGGAGAATGACTCCTACACAGAACTGAATGGGACGGAGGGATGGAAACTCCAGCTTTCCACTGATCTGGTAAACTCCCAGATTAATAAAGGAGTAATAGTAATGGAAAGAAACTGTTTTCTTCTCCAGGGGAGGTATCATGAGGACCTCACAAGCTGTTCCCTCAATTTCCTGTCTGTGTGCCTCAGTATTTATTATTTTTCTTAAAAGCAAAAGGGTGGGGGAGAGTTCTCTTTATAGACCAGACTTCACTGTAAAGTAAAGAGACAGGGAACTTGCATTTTAGAACAAAGGGAGTGGCAACAAAATCATTTCATTGATCATGTCTGTATTCATGAAATGCTTCTTGGCTTCTGGCACAAACTGAGTATAATTTGTCATAAATGTCAGCACTTCCTCTTGGTCACTGCTATACTTCCAGCTGTCCAAGCATTGCCCTGTTGAAGGGTCTGTCTACAAGTGATAATTTGCCTTACTGTTTGCAGGGTTCACATTTAGAAAGCTTGAAAATTATGTGAAATCAGTAGGATCAGGTGGTGAGAACTTTTTCAGATAAGAAAAAATATCAGAATTGGTGATGGGATTAGGGGTGTGGTGGTGAATGGTATATCCTAACCTCTGCATGTAAGGGAAGATGAAAATTAGAAATTGTAGCACTTGGAAAGGAGCCCTCCAGTCTACTTAAAAACTGGCCAGTCAATTCAGTGAGGGAAAAATCCATCACAGAAAAGTTATGTGATTTAGTAATGGAAATACCACTGGTCTTGGAGTCAGAAGTTGAAGATTCAAATCCTGCTCCTGACACTTAGCTAGGGGACAATAGTCAAGGCACTAAAGTTCTGAGAGCCTCAGTTTACTAATCTGTAAAATGGAGGCCTAGGAATTAACCAGAGTCCCAGAACATTGAAGCTAAAGCATGCAAAGAGCCTCCTACCAGCCTGAAGATGCAGAATAAGGTGCAGAATGTGACTTACACTTTTGGACATGGCCTGTATGGGAATTTGTTTCGCTGAGCTATGCATATCTATAATAAGGGCTGGTTTTCTTTTTATAGTTCATTTATAGGGAGTAGGGAAGTAGAATGGAGGGATAATTAAAGCTTGTAAAAAGTAAAATAAGATGAAAGCCTTGGACTAAATGACCTTCAAGTTCCCCTTCCAGCCCAACATTCTGTGATGGTTTGCCTAAATTCAGTTGATCTGATCTTTGACCTGATCTGTCATGGATACTGTGTTTTGGGAAGATAACTCTCTTTATATTTGTATAGTAGGACATAAAAAATGAGGGACGGACTTGACTGATAACAGACCTAAAAAAGGAGGTTTCATTCTTATTTTTCTTCTCCATCTGGTAGGGTTCAGGACATACTTTATGACTTCATGGATGGTTGAGAGAAGAGACCCTTTAAAGGATTTTTATGGGCTGGCTCTTATTCATTCTTTAGTGATGACCTGTGTGTTTAATTGGCTCATTTGGTGAAGATCTACCATTTTCCAAAAGACGTTTTTCCCAAGCACTCTCTATGAATCTCTAATGTCTTATTGGAGGACTCTACCATGCACTAAAATTCTGTGATTCTATGAATAATAAATGAGTACCTGATGAATGGATGGAGAGTTATTTGAAAGGAAACATTAAATTTTATTCAGAGAAAATAAGTACCATCTATATAAGGAGAACAGACTAAATCCATGCTAACATCATTATTGCCAACAGCAAACATTTATTGAAAGAACTACTTTGTACAGGGCACTGTGTGACATTCTCAACTTGCAAAGTAGTATGTCATCTCTACCTTCAATATTGAATTAATTTTATTCTTATTAATCATCTAATTGGAGAATTAAGACTTATTATTGTTGTTGATCTTCTATCCATTCTTAGAGATCTAGTTCAAAGGTCATCTCCTGCCCCAATAGCTTTCCCCAATACTTCTGGGTGAAAAGAATCTCTTTCTCCTCTGGTCTCATGGGACTCTAGCTAGGTATTGAAATGGATAGAGTGCCAGCCCTGGAGTCAGGAAGAAGTGAACTATGTAACCCTGGACAAGTCACTTAACCCTATTTGTCTCAATTTCCTCAACTGTAAAATGAGCTGAAGAAGGAAATGGCAAACCATTCCAATATCTTTGCCAAGAAAACCCCAATTGGGGTCACAAAGAGTTGGACGTGAACGAACAAAAAGTACTGTATTTATCTACATATAGCTTAATCTCCCACTAGATTATAAACTACATGAGGATGGGGGCTGTATTTATATATTTTATACCTGTCTCAGTGCCTAGAATATATTGCTGTAGTAGATACTTAATGTCTGTTGAATGAATGAAAGAAAAAAGAATAAATCTATAAAAAGTTAAAGATAGAAGGTAGCATATGGTAAGTGCCAGATAGGTGGGAGAAATATGGTAGAGCATTGACTCTAAAATAAGAACACTTGGGTTCTAGTCCTGCCTCTGTAGCTTTCAGCAAATAGTTTCACTCCCCTGGGATTTGGTTTTCTCACCTGCAAGTTTAGTCATTTTGACTAGATCATTTCTCAAGCCGCTGGTTGATCTAGCACTCTGGGATGATCCTTTGTGCTAGGCTGTCATCATCACTGGTATAGCTGTTGTCATCATTTATCTTTCTTTTTTGGGCCAGTGACATCATGGGGTAATTAATGTCTTGACACCTGCATGAATTGGATTTAAGTGAGGCAGAGCTAGGCAAAGAGAAGCCAAAAGAGGAATAGAGAGGGAGTCAGGGAAGGCCACAAAGGAGGTGGGCTCAAACTGGACCTTGAAGGCTGGCTAAGACTTAGGGCATTTTAGGTCGGTGAAACAGTATCAACAAAGACCAAGATCAAGATATAAGAATGCTCATGGTGTCTATTAGAAGAAGGTGAATAGATCAGTTAGATAGTTCATCTATAGGGGCAGTGGAAGATAGATTAAAAGATATTGTGGAGGGCCTGGAAAGCCACATCAAGGACGTTGTACTTTTAGTCTGTTGGCAATGAGGAACTATTGAAAGTGCTTGATCAGGGAGTGATATATGCAGAGTGATATCTAAGGAAGAACAAAATATATTTAAGTTATGTTTATGAAATTCAATGAATGTGATCAATCTTATACCTATAGGTGGAGTAAGCTGCCACCTAGTGATGGAACCTAGTGATTTCCCTCCTTGCATATAACTGCCTATCACTAAGGCCTGAAATTCTACTATTAGAGATTCATTCTTTTGCGGATGAGTGTGCAATAGGATTGTCTCTTGTTAAAATGAGAATACCTTTAAAAGGGGTAACATATTAAGTCTTTTAATCAGCTATTGACACCTTTATATAAATTTAGTTAGGAGCATCTTTCTGATACCTAGCTGAGCTAGATTTAACAGGGCCGAGAGGTTGTGGGGTGGGGAAGAGGGAAGAATCTGAGGACTAGGGGTGAAAGTGGTTCCTCAGAGAAAAGTAGGGGAGATGAGGAAGTAATGAAATCAGTTCACTTCTTTGTAAATTTGATAGTAAAATCAAGTCCAGAGCGGCATCCTTCAATCTAATATTTAAGTTTTGGTGCTTAAAAAAAAAAGACTCTTGGGGTCATGTGTCTCTTTTTTGCACCTCCTAGAAGTCTTCACACAGAAGTTTTGGACTTACTGAATTACAAGTACATGTATTATGTTTTTTGTTTATTCATTTTTTAGTTTCATCTGACTCGTTTTGACCCCATTTGGGGTTTTTAGTGTCTAGTACTAGGCCATGTGGCCTTGAAGCTGCAGGTTCCCCACCCCTTATATATAGCAGACAGTGTGGTTTAGTGTGAATAATGTGTTGGACACACAGTCAGAAGACCTGGGTCTGAATGTGGTCCCAGACTAGCTCTATGATCATGGTCAAAGCATCAGTTTCAAATGGAATTAATAATACTGTTCTATTTAACTTTGCAGAGAAGTTGTAAGGAAGATGCTTTGCATACTTTCATAAGCTATAGAAAGGTATGCTACTGTTATATTACCCTTAGCCAAGAAGCTTCTAAATTGAAGGGTCCTCCAGGAAAGGAAGAGGGCCTGTCTCCGATGAGTTTCTCATTTTTTGTTAAACAATGGGTCCAGGGCCCTTTATGATACTTTTGCTGATGAGCCCAGATTTTCAATTCATACCAGTATAAGGAGCAGCAGTAAGAAATCAAGAATCTGGAAAAGTCTTTTATTTTACAATCGAATTGGCAGTTTTTTCATCATCTTGGATTTGTGCACTGTTGTGGTAAATCAAGAAATTATGTATCAAGCATTATGGCCCGTTGAATGTCAGCAACCCAAATTTGTCCAGGCCTCAGCAGTTTTCTTGCTCCAAAGTAGATATTTGATTAAGTGTATATAATGGGTTTTTTCTTTCTTAGATTCAATGTTTTCTTTAAAAACAGGATGAATATTGCTTCTTTGAACAGTTTATACATACAACTTTGGTATTTGGGTTCAGGGTTTATAGCTCTTGGTCTGTAAAATGCAGTGCTATAATAAGGTAGTGGATAGAGCATTGATTTTTGGCCCTGGCCAAAGCCCTGGCCAGGGTTCTAGTCCTGGCCGAAGCAGGGGCTAGATGTCTAACCTTGGTGCAAATCACCTCCCTCCTGTAAGCCTGTTTCCTCATTTATTAAATGAGGAGGGCAGACTAGATGAATCCTAAGGTCATGCCCAGAAATGAAATTCAATGAGTCTATGATTATTTTTACAGATTGATGAACAAAGTGGAGAGTTGACCAAGATGCTGGGGATGAACCTAAGCCTTAGTGAACAATTCCTTGATCAGAAAGAGACAAATAGCTCATCAGAGGCCTGTCCTTCAGAAACGTGTTCCCTAAAGATTGAGAATACTACCTGTCAGCATGTTGGGACTTACAGATGCACTTTGTGGGCACCAGGAGAAGAAAACAGCCCAAGTGACACAGTTGAACTGAAAGTGGCAGGTATGTGACTTGTTGCAAATTGTTATATTTGCCATAATCAACACATGGCAAAACCACTGTGTGCACAACGTTCTACTACATGCTAACAAGTAGCTGATTCCAAGAAAAGACAAGGTTATGGTCCACAGAAAAGGTATCAAGGAATTTTCCCTTTGTAAGATACTCTGATTTTATTCTGATTAAGTAAAGAAAATACTTTATAAAGGAAATGTTTGAAGATTATTTTCCTACCTTACAGTGAGCTCATCAGATAATGTAAGTTCAGAGCTAGAAGAGACTTCTGTGATCATCTAACCACCAAGGTCCCTTCCAGCTTCAAATCTATATTCTTACATGCTGAAGGACTCTTTTCATCTGACTTAGTGTTTTTCCCATTATACCACATTGCTTTATTGGGGATGACTATGGCAACTCCTTAGCTTTATTTCATGGGATATCCCCAACCAAGCACCTAATTCTCCCAACAATAAATCATTAACTTTTTTTTTTTTTACCAGAACTATTATTTCATTGATATCAGCAGTTTCTGGTGAGGAAATCCCTTTACCCATACAAAAGAGCACCTTCTTGGATATACAATCTTTAAGAGTTGCCTAGAGCAGTGAGGTCACACAATCAATATGTATCTGAGATAGGAATTTCACTTAACTAATTAAATTCAAATGATTATAGTTTACCAGTTAGTATGAGGATGACTCAATCAGAGTGGATATAGAATAAAAGTACCTATTTGGGAAATAATAAAAGGAAACATTGGTCTGGGGGCTAAGATATTTCCTAGTCCCAGTTCTGCCTCTTGTTGGTTTTATTAATTATGTGTCTTAGTAGCTTCTCAAATAATTCTAACCAAGTTAATGTTTTCCTGGGCCGATTTATTCTACCATCTCTAATCCACAAAGGGAATGGTAATTTTTCCCAACTCCCTTCCCTCAACACCCAGCCCAGGATTTTAGCTGAAAGCTCTATATACAAGGTCACTCTTGATCATCTGGAAAGCTTCCTTATTGATAGCAAGCTCTTAGTGCTTTAATTGCAGGGCTGCTAGGAGTTTAGGGAATTAGAGCAGAGGGCCTAGAGTTAGGAGGACCTGAGTTCAAATGTGGCCTCAGACACTAGCTGTATGACCCTGGGCAAGTCACTTAACTCCGTTTGCTTAAGTTTCCTCATCTTTAAAATGATATGGAGAAGGAAATGGCAAGCACTCCAATATATCTGCCAAGAAAACCCCAAATGAGGTCACAAAGAGTCAGACATAACTGAACAACAACAATGCTTTAACTACTCCTTGCTCATTTAACTGTCCAACTAAGCAACTGTCAGATCATCAGGTTCCTCCCCAATGGGATGAGTGAGTATAACAGAATGTGAAAGCTGGAAGGGACTAGAGATCATTTAATCTAGCCATTCTACTGAAAACCCAGGGATGACTAATTACTTGCCTACAGTTCCATAGCTAGAAATAGCAGACCTAGAATTTGAACAAAGGGCACAACATTACAAGGGCAGAGACAGTATATTATCCCAAAAGCAGTAAATAGCAGATCCAGGATCTGAACCTACATTTTATAGTGCTTTTTAAAACATAGTGCCCTGCCTTCCATATAGCCATTGGTCCCTTCTTTGCTTCTACATGTGATAGCCAAAGATCATGGTGCCGATGTCAAGGCAGGAACAGAAATGGCAGAGAAGTAAATTCTTTTTTAGATTGGGAACAATGTACTTGAGATAGTAATAGCCTATTTACTGGATGTAGAAACAAAATCCTGAACAGACAATTTTTGCTTTCCATTGTAAGGCTGTACCATGAAGCGCAGCGGTGACAAGTTAAAGAAATACCGAGCTGAAGTTCTTTTACTGTTGTTTCTTGCGATGTTTTATGTATTTCTCATCGTTTTTACCTGTGTAAGTATCTTCTTTAACAAGTTCAATTCCTTTCAGCAAACATTTGTCAAGTGTGGATGATGGTCAAGTCATTGTGCCAAGGGCTGAGAATAGAATCATCTGTTAGTCTTTAAAGAAAAAGTTTTTTTTTTTTAATCCCAAAAGATAATTTGGGAGGTATTCATTTAATTCTGGCTTAACAGCATGGGCAAAAAAAAAAATGTTGGGGGGAGTGTTAAAACAAATTTGTATGTGTGTGTGTGTGTGTGTGTGTGTGTGTGTGTGTGTGTGTGTGTGTGTGTCCCTGAACCTATGATTGCAGTAATGTATAGAACTCCAGGTGTGAAAACCCCTTTCACCACTGAAGAAAGGAGATTCATCCCTAACATCCCTAGAAAATTGCCTGGGGGCACTGAGAGATTAAGTATTTACCCATGACCACCCAGCCAGTACCCATCAAAGGCAGGACCTTAACCCACATCTTCCTGACACCAAAGCCGGCCCCTTGCACCCCACACTGTGCTGCATCTCTGTTCTCTAATAAACACTAGAAATGGCATATTTCTATTTTCACTCTGAATACAGTACACTTTGAAGTAAGTGGAACTTGAAAATAATTTCAGGAAACTCAACTCAGACATTATTGGGATGATAAAATGAAATCATGTGTTTGATTATGCTTTGAAACAAAGCCAAAGATTATTGGACAAATCCAAAATAGTATGTAATTACATTAGCAATTACTGATCCATAGTAATCATAGTCACAGAGCTCCAGCAAAGTCTGTCTTATTCAAAGGACCAAATATTCGTTGGATGCCTACTCTTTTCTAACCATTGTTGGGGAGAAAAAGCAGCATGTGAGATGTAGTCAGTCTTCATGAACCCCCAGGAGCCTGAAGTCTAGGAGGGGGAAACAATGCATAAACACACAAAAAAAGATAAATCCTTCTACAAGAAAAGCAGCACATGAGAAGAAAGCAATGTCTTCACTATTTTGCATGTGGCACACATGTGTGCATATGTGTATGTGTATGGATTCCCTTCTATGACTGTTTTCAGAAAATGAATTTCAATAGGGACATAATCTAAAGCAGTGGTTCTCAACCTTCCTAATGCGGCAACCCTTTAATATGTGGGCGTATCTGCATGCGGACGGACCCACCTAGAGACGGATCGAGGAGTGGTGTCTCGGTTCCTAAGACCATCGGAAATATATGTTTTCCGATGGTCTTAGGCGACCCCTGTGAAAGGGTCATTTGATCCCCAAAGGGGTCGCAACCCACAGGTTGAGAACTGCTGATCTAAAGTAACTCATGATACCAGTTTGGAAGAGGTTCACCACTCTTGGGACAGTGGTGTGACAGTCCAAAAAGAGGACATTAATGGGGAGGAAGAGGAACCAGGTCTTAATGAACTTTATTTAACTAAGAGATTACATAAGAGTTGTCTTGCTACTCCCTGAAAACCACAGGTATGAACTCACTGATTTGGCTTTGGAGGATAATAAAGCTCTTTACTGCTTCTGCAGGTCTTATGTCATTCAGCACTTTATGGTTTGGGCTTCAAGATGATGAAACAATCCCCCTACTGACCACAAGCATTGACTCTTTCTTTCTGCCTGGTGGCCAGTAGGGGGTTTTGTCATTCTCAAAGTGCCCAAGAGCTGAGCTAGCACACATGGTCCCCTGGAAACAGGTAGGAAAGGCCTGAATAATCCCTTCATCCCCCAATCACATATTTGTCACAGACTCAGCAAAAGTTTGTCAAAACTATAATTGAATACATAAGTCTTTTCCTCTTGGGCCATGTGGTGAACTTCCTTCCCAGGAAGGAATTATCTAGCCACCATCATGAATTAACATTTTAATTCTATTGCTAACTAGACTATTTTCATTTCTCATTTCTATTACTCCTTTTATTTATTCTCTCTCTCTTTTTTTTTTTTTAAGAAATTTGCAAGACTACAGAACATATTTCCAGATATCAACAAACAAGGCATGGAACGAACTTTTCTCCATGTCCCCTTCCAAAATAAGAAAGGTGTTCAACAGATGGGTCCAACAACAGTTCAGAAGATAGACTTGGTCTGAGCTTTCCTTCCATGGGCTGTTTTTAGAACACCAACTTTTTCATGATTCTTTGGTTAACCAAAAGAACAAAGACACTCGTGCCCCTGTGAAGGAGGGCAGCATCATGAGGATCACCATTCTTGAGATGACTGAAAATGGGTCCACAGTGCCCATCTAGAACATGACTTAGGATGGACCAACCCATTGTTCATACAGTTTTGAGCCTCTGATGCAGAGTTTGGGAAATATGGAAGCATCATCTCTCAAGATGATGATCCCTACTACCAACATCTCCTTAAGGATTCCCATTCAGCTGTGTACTCTGCTCATTGGTCATCTATGTGAAAACTTCTTTTGGAGAAGGTGAATACTGACCTAAGGAATTCTTTCGGTCACATGGCAGCTATTCTCAGTGAGATATTGTTGAAGAAATACTTTCATGAAAAATGAATGTATGAGACTCACTCTTGCTTGGGATTCAGAGACTTGATTCCCTGAGGGCAGACAGCTACCTTCCCATATCTCAGAGGGATCTCTTGGAAGCTGCTTGAATTTTGGTACATCAGTACAAATGTTTCCTGTATTGGAGAAGACTGACAGGTCCCACTATGAGGTAGTGGGAAATGGCTAGTAAATAACTCCCTGGCTTGAAGGCTCTGCCATTATGTGTATTATGTGTACATTGAGATAACAGGTCAATGAACCAATTCTCAGCAATGCCTTTTCATCAGGAAAAGGCATTTGCAAGGAAAATGTGAAGAAAGATGTTGTGTTGGAAGAACACATGTTGTATAGGGCATACACACACACACACACACACACACACGCATACCCTTGGTAGTTAATGTAAGGGAATTCTCATGCTAGAATCACAACTTTCCCAGGGAGACTGTGCCAATTACTGTGTCTTGTGCCAAAACTTGGCTCTCTGTTGTTTTACCTGAGGTCATGAAGAAATTCTTCAGAGCTAAAAGCACTACAAGTATGATAAGGATGATAAGGGGCAAGTTTTGCTTCCTAGTTTCCTGACCACAACATTTATGTTAATTCAATGTAAGGACTCTGGGTCAGAAAGCTTCCTGAAAAGAATTGGGGAGAAGAAGAGAAAGAGAGAGGGGAGATGGAGAGAGAGAGAGAGAGAGAGAGAGACATAGAGAGAGAAAGACAGAGGGGGGGGGAGAGAGAGACAGAGAGAGACAGAGAGAGAGACAGAGAGACAGAGAGGGAGAGAGAGAGACAGAGAGACATAGAGAGACAGAGAGAGAGAGAGAGAGAGAGAGAATGGCTTAGTGACATATGTTACTTAATACATTTATATTATCTTTGTACCTGTATTCCCCCCTGCCTTCCTCCTTCCCTGTTTGTATACCTAGGACTTAGCACACTGCCTGGAACAGAGTAGGATTTTAATAAAATTTATTTTAATTGAATAGAATGAATGGTGTTGTTCATAGGGAAATGCTTACTCTCAGGGGCATAAGTCCAAGCAAACAGAGTTGCGGATGCAGCAGAAACCAATGGCTTGATTGTCACTGTTACATGATGCAGGGGACTGAGGTAAAGGGATCCCCTTCTTTTCCTTGCCCTGACAGAAACCTGAGGCATTCAAATAGTTTAAATTTTCTGGGATTTCGGACTTAACATATTTTTGTTTTTAAGAACCTCTGCCCCCCATTTTTTCCTTTTTAGATATGAGAACTGCTCTCCCCCAAAAAAGCCCAACCCTACAGAACCATCAAGCATTATTTTTTTTTTTAAGCACTAAAACCTTGGGCATAGGACTTAACAAATTGAATTGATTGGGTGTTTTGTTTTGTTTTGTATTTGCTTGCCTGGAGCCTTACAAACATTTCATAGGAAAGAACAGACTTACCGTGTTTCATTCTCCAAGAGAGCAATGTTTTTGTGGTCCTTCTTTGGCTGTCAATTGACCCATAGAACTTAATCTGCAGCTACTCTGGAATATTTGCTGGGGTAGGGGGCAGGTAATGCAGTCATGGATAAAGTAACATCACCTCCACATCCTTTTAAAAAGCAACCCCCCCACTTGATTTGAGAGTATTCACACCTGGCTAATCCCATACTTTATGGAATAAAATTAAGGCTGCTCACCTCTTGGGTGCTGGGGTGAGAGGAGGGACCAATAATCTTGTGCTTACATGGAAAAAGTGAAGTGGAGACCTGAGCCCTGTTAATTCAGTCAAAATAGAAAAACTTACCAGGATCATTTAAGCTACAGCACCTACTTTTTTTTTTTTTTTTAACTTACCCCTCCTTTAGGGGTCAGTATATTTTATTGCATAATACAATTGAAAGTTCTGCTATCTATTTCTCTGGTCTTCATGGTCTGGTTTCCTAACTAGAAATCTTAGAGCCCAAAGTGATTCACATTTTTTTTTTCACTTAACAATCCTGGTTTCCCCCCCCCCCCCGCCCTGCCCCCCACAGAATTAAATGTATGACTCCCCTTCCTTCCCACTGCCAATGAGAGAGGTTTTAAATGATGATAAACTGATGATAGAACCTTTTTTAAAAAACAGTTTACAGAGAAGGAAATCTTATAATCTCCTTCAGAAACCTTTTTCCATGTTTAACAATTCTCACTCTTCTATGGGGAATAACAATGACTTACATTTATGAAGCACTTTGAGGCTCACAGAATGATTTTGTGAATTATCCATGACACAATTTTGCCTTTTCATCTTTGAAGCCGGGTGTCAATCTGCCCTCACTCGTCATTCCTCTTTCCTCATTAAATATTGGACAAATATTTGTTTAGCGGCTTACTGTGTACAGGGGTATTTTTCTAGATGTTGAAGGGGATTCAAAGGTTAATTAATAAGAGGCAATTTCTGCCCCACAAAGAATTTAGACTCTAATAGAGGAGCTAAGATGTGTTTAAAATAACTATAATAGGGATTGGGACTGGACCTGTCAATTTATTGATATAAGGGCCTTTTGTTTGAAGAAAGTCTGTACTAATGTAGGTTGACACCTTTTCTACATCTTAAGAATCTCAGAGAACTGCTGGGTTAGAAGTGACTTGCCCACTGTTATAGGGCTAGTATATGACATGGTCAATTCTTTCTTTACTATCCTACAACCTTTCAGTAATTTATCTATGCATTTCACTTTTTCTATTTTGTGTTGTGGTTTATTATTAGTTATATCACATGCAAATTACTACAAAATAGAAAAAAAGTATTAAATAAATACATGAGACACAAAGTTCTTTTTAATGTCTGAGGAAAAAAAAGATGATTTTTTTAACCAGGGTAGGGGAGATCAGGGAAGGCCTTATGGAGGAAGTGGGTTTGAAGGATGGCTAAGAATTCAAACAGATGGAAATAGGGGAATGAAGTCATCCCAGGTGTGGGGACCTTTGATGAGAGAAGTCTCAGATAAGGGAAAGGAAGAGAAACATTTAAGAGACTTCAATTGCCCACTTTAGCTGAAGTGCAGAGTGCATGGTAGGGTATCGTTCAGGATTAGACTGACTTGATAGACTGTAGTGACACTGTAAGTCAGGCTAAGGAGTTTGGACTTCATTCAATGAATGATGGGGAACTATTGACTGTGTTTGCATAGGGGAATAATGTGATTGGAACTGTGCCTTAGAAGATTAATGTGACAGCAGTGTGCACCAAGATTAGAGTGGGGAGAACCCCAGGGAGAAGGGGAGGGCCCATCCATGGTGACAGAGCTCAGTAGCACTATCCCACAATAAATGAAAGAATGTAGGAATGTGCTATAATAGCTAATTTGGTTTGGTTTACAGCTTGCATGCAATCAAATTGTTGGTATTTTACATATACCTGGATTGGGATCTTTATGCATTTTTGCACCTGATTAAGTGACAATTGCTTCTCAATACTTGTTATTTTTTATAAAGTTGTGTCTTATACCTGTTGTTGGACTGACAACTCCCTACATCCAAAGCAGTTTGGAGAAACAAATATGTGTTGAGAGCAGCATAAGTAGGTTGTGGGAGGGTAATGTTCAACAAGAATGAGCATATCTTAAAAAAGAGGAAAATTCTTCCATATCATATTATTATTATTAAGGGCTTCAAGGTGGTACAATGGATAGAGTTCTAGGCCTGGATCAGTTCTGAAGTTATGGGGTGTTGTTTCACAAGCATCTGAGTCTTTTCCCCCCCTTTTCCATTTCCATTTGAACCTGAGTTCAAATCCTGCCTAAGACACTTAATGGTTGTGTGCTCCTTGGCAAGTCACTTAACCCTGCTTGTCTCAGTTACCTCATCTATAAAATGATCTGGAGAAGGAAGTGGCAAACTACTCCAGGATCACTGCAAAGAAAATCCCAAATGGGGTCACAGAGCATTGGACATGAATGAAAACAACCAAACAATAACAACAATGCATTGTTATTACCTTGAGTCAGATAAAATCACACACGGGCCCTGATCTGTTTCGAAGTTATGGGGTGCTGTTTCACAAGCAGCTGAGTCTTCCCTCCCCTTTTCCATTTCTTTGTTTCATCCTCCCCAGGGGATCTCAAGCAGCAAATAGTGCAGTAACAAAGGACCATCCTGAAGAATGCCATCTAGGTGGGGCATATTTGTCTCCATGATTCCCAGGGAAGTTAGGGTGAAGGGAGGAGGCAAAACTTGGGGACTGAAAACAAATCTCTTACCTTTTTTTCCTTCTTTTAATGCAAAAACATGCATCACCTCCTTTTGTGTAAAGGGGAACAGACCTTACCTAGTATTTCCTTTAGATTTTGCATGAGAAGAATATTATATTCTACACCATTGGAAAGGGTTTCTTCCAATTGGCCTTTTTTCCTCTCTCTTTTGCAAAGTAGCCTGTTTGCAGCTATCCACTCTCTTGTAGATTAAGGTATATAGCAGGGATAAGTGGGAAGGAATTCAGACATTGATGAGCTTGGAAGGCCCCCACAGAGCTAGAATGCTTTTTAAAAAATCCGCAAATGTCTGTGTTTGTTTCCCTGTGCACCTGAAAGACTCAGTTGGACAGCC
This sequence comes from Pseudochirops corinnae, assembly GCA_028646515.1. Lineage (NCBI taxonomy): Eukaryota > Metazoa > Chordata > Mammalia > Diprotodontia > Pseudocheiridae > Pseudochirops > Pseudochirops corinnae. The sequence goes on along the minus strand of CM053587.1, from coordinate 216,779,073 downwards.
CATAAAAGGCTCCTATCCAGAAACAACAAAAGCTGAAGTCAGAAGTCAGGGGACACAAGGCTGAGAACTAATAATAATTTTGCACTTACACAGCAGTTTTCATCAGAGGCCCTTGGAGTGCTTTATAAACACTAATTAAATTGTCCAACATCCCCGTGAGATTGTTCTGTATTACTCTTTCCAATTTACACTGGGTGGGGAGTAAGATAAATTTATGCATGGGGTGAAGCTGGAACTAGGCCATCCTACTGTGAAAGTTGTTTTGCGGACTCAGAAAAGGCAACAGGACTCAGGGTGTCAAACTTCTTTTCTACGTGCACACAAAGCCATTGCCGTTCTCCATCCTGGCACAGCAGACATTACCACAGAGCAGGCATACTTGTCTTTTTCATTTATTTATTTATTTATTTGCTCATTTACTTTTAATTTACAAGATTCAGTTCCACAATCACTTGAGTTTCAGATTTTCTCCCCTCCCTCCCCCCCCACCATGGTGGCGTGCAATC
>CM053587.1:216731851-216778067 GCA_028646515.1 Pseudochirops corinnae | reverse complement strand
AGGCATTCTTCTCCTCATTGGCTTTTTGGGCCTCTTTTGTCATTTGAGTTAATCTGTTTTTTAAGGTGTTAATTTCATCAGTCAGGTTGTTGACTCTCTTTTCATGATTTTCTTGCATCATTCTTATTTCTCTTCCCAATTTTTCTTCTACTTCTCTCATTTGGTTTTCAAAATCTTTCTTCAGCTGATCTCTAGCTTTTTGGCAATCTTCATGTTTCTTGGAGGCTTTTGGTGTGGGAGTTCTGACTGTGTTGTCTTCCTCCCATTCCCTGCTTTGTTCCCTCTTTTCCCCAAAGAAGGAATCTAGAGTTTGGTTGCTGTTCTTACTTTGCTTCCTATGCTTATTCATGGTCACCATTCAATGGTTTTTTTTCTTTAGATCTGTGGAACTCTGCTCCCAGAGGGAACAGTTCTGTCCCAAATCACTGGGGTTTTCCCAGCTGCCAGGGCTTTTAGGTGGGTGCTGGGTTCTTCCCCAGCTCCAGCTCACTGAAAAAAAAAAAAAACCAGGACCACCACCCAAGACCACAAGCCGGATCCAGGCTGCTCAACGCAAGAGCACTTGGCCTCTGAATGATTGGTTGGCCCCCCTGCTGTCTGCAGGCCGGGGGCTCTGAAGCAGCAATGTGGAGGTGGGTGCAGAACTTCCGCTTCCACCGGTTCTTTGCTCTGGAGGCAATTTGGCCGGACCCGCTTTTCTTCCCCGGTTTTTAGCCAAGTTCTACTAACCTTAGTCCTTTTTTCTTATGGTTTGATAATTCTGGATGCTGCCACAGCTGATGCAGATCCACTCTTCTGAAGCTCCAGCCGCAGCGGGGCTTGTCTTGTCCAGCCACCCCTGGGGCAAAAGCCACCATTTCAGCCTGGGCTGATTTCAGTTCTCAGAGCTTAGATGGTCACTTTGAGCAGAGCTACCTTCAGCAGGAAATATATCTGTGTGTGTTTTAGAGCCCTAGAATTTGTTTAGAGTCATATTTTTTGGGTATGTGATGTGGCTGTGTTGGAGCTGCGTTTTCTTGCTGCTCCTACCCCTCCATCTTGGCTCCGCCCCCAGAAGTTGATAAACTGGGACGGAAGAATGTTCAAAGGGACACCAATGAACACTGAAGTCACAAAGTATGATGACAGAGACTGAGGTAGAGAAAACTATGAGATAGGTACTAGTGCCTTGAGAAAGAAGGGAGAATGATTTGGAGAATTATCAATTATAGTAACTTTTTTCTAAATAGGATAAGTTAGATGATTGAAGATATGTAAATTGGAGTTCCCAAGCATGAAGTCAGGGATTGGGAAGGAGAAGAAGATTGAACCAGGTATTGAATGCCTTGAGAAAGAAGGAAGAATGGTATGGATATCTAAGTTACAACAACATTGATCTGAATATGGTGAACCAGATGAATGAAGGAGAGTTGTTGAGTGATGGTGAAATGGGATGAATTTATAAGTTACAGTAGGGTACAAACATAAAGACGGGGGTCCTATTTAGTCTATCACCCCACCAATGCACAATATTAGATTTCAGGGGGTGATACAAAGATAATTTTGACCTCATTATTTCCTTCACAGAGCTGATAATCAAGCAGAGAGATATCATAGATAAATATTGCCTGGCATAGTAGATAGAGAGTTGGCTTTGAAATCAGGAAGGCCTCGGTTCAAGTGTGCAAGTCTGCCCCTAACACAATGACTGTGTGATACTAGGCAAGTCACTCAACTTTAGTACCCCAGGGAAACTCTGTAAGATTATAATCTGTGCCATTCCTTAATAGATAAATGGCCAAAGGACATGAACAAAAAGTTCAAGATCTTCATTGTAATGACTATTTTTATACCAGTTAAACTTTTTAAAGAAAGGGGAGTAGAATCAATGCCTTTAGTAGTTGAGTCCATTCTTCCTCTCTCTCTTCTATTATTTGAGTCAATATCTTGTTTATAAACAGGTAAGATTTAAATGGCTGTATTTGTCCCAAGTGTCTTCTCACAATTATTCTTCCTGATGTAATATTTATGTTGACTTTTACTCTATGAATTAATTATTTGACTTCAAAAAAGACACCTGATTTTGACATGGATGCTATGCTTGGAACCAGTCCTTTTCTGTCTGTTAAGATGAATTAAATGTCATTTTTTGAGATGTCACTAGGTGTTTACCATACCTGACACCTTTTGCCTCTCTTTTTGATGTGTCCATGGTTTATGGGTATAAGATTTCTTATATAGTTTGAAATCTGCAAGCCATGGAACTTTTTAAAATTTATTTTTATCAAACAGTATTTCCCCAGATAGTTTCCACTACCATTGTGTTCTCCCCCACCCTACATATATCAACCTACCACCATTTTACATGAAAACTATTAAGTTCTAAAGTATGTGTTAACTTAGTTTTCAATGTCTTAAGACCTTATAGAATTTTCCTGCTTGATCCTCTTTCTTTATCTATTAGAACCAGAAGGTATTGTAGAAATATCAGGATTTCATCTAAACTCTCCCGAAAGAAAACTCAAATAATATCTTAACAAAACTCAAGAGCTTCCAAGACAAAAAAAAAAAAACTTCAAACAGCCAGAAAGAATGAGTTCAAGTACCAAAGAATCACATTCAGGATCACACGATCCTATATTACAGCTACTCCAAAAGAGAGAATAGCTTTAAACATGGCATTTCACAAGACAAAAGAAAAAGACTTGCCACCAAGAATAATATACCCTTCAAAGCTGAATATAATCTATAGCAGCAAAAAGTACCTTTTGAGGGAGAGAAGATTTTTAAATATTCCTAATGGAAACACCAAAGCTCATAGAAACTTTGAAGTGTAAACACAGTAATCAAGAAAAACTGTGGGAAAGGTAAACATATTTGAGCAATTGAGTTTACATGATGATGAAATAATTGACTTTCTAATTGGGTGAGAATATCTGTCCCTTCAGAATTTCTCTGTTTTCAGGGATGATAAAGGGAATTAAGAAACATACAAACACAATGACTGGTTGTATTTTTCTTCTGTTTTGTTGATTTTAGGAGAGGAAAGAAAAGAGGAGAGAAATAAATACACATGGAAAGAAACAAAGAAAGAGGAGGAACTTACTTCAAATAACTGAAGTGCATGAGAAGAAAAAAATCATATAAAGTTTATGGTTGGTGAAGAATGGAAGGCAGAAGACTAGGAACTGACTGCTTTAATTATAAATTACTAGTGTATGTATTCATTCTTTCTTTACCTTTTTTCTTTGAAAGGACAGGGGGATGGAAGAAAAGAGATTTTTTAAGAAGTACTTGATGGAAGGAAACATGCAATGAATAGTCATAACCGTGAATGTAAATAGGATTGAGTTACCTATAAAATGGAGAAAAGCAGTAATAATAATAACAATTATTATTATTACTAACATCTACATAGTGCTTACTATGTGCCAAGCCCTGTGATAAGTACTTTTATAAATATTATCTTATTTGATCTTCACAACAACCCTGGGAGGTAGATACTATTATTAACCTCACTTTATAGATGACGAGCCTAAGACAAGGATAAGTTACTTGCCCAAGGTCACATAGCTAGTAAATGATCAAGGATGGATTTGACTTCAGTTATTCATGACTCAAGGCCCATCACTCCATACACTGCACTCCTAGATACCCCAAAAGCAAATTTCAAAATAGATTAAAAAGCAGAATCCAATATTTTATTCACAACAAATACACTTGAAACATAGATTCTTGTAGTTAAGATGAATGCCAGCAAGTGGTATTTATTATTCTTCATGTGAATTTTGAAAAGCAAGGATAGGATAAGAATCATGATCTTAGACAAGGTACGGTAAAAATAGATGTAATTAGAGATAATCAGAGGAACCACATTAAATTTAAAGGAATGGTAAATAACAAAATGACATTAGTACTTAATCCATATGCACCAAATAGTAGAGCATCTACTCAAAGGAAAAGTTAACCAAATCATAGGAAGAAGTAGAGGGCAAATTTTATAATAGTTTTGGTTCTCAATGTGCCTTTTCAGAACTAGACAAACCTATTGATGAGATAAACAAGAACTACATTAAGGACCTGAATAGCATTTTAGAATAGTTAGATATGATAGATTTCTGGCAGTTAATGAATGGAAATAAAAAACACTCTCTGTGTATTCACAAAGCCAATTCTCATCATTTGTGGTAGTTATTTTCTATATAGTCACTGTAAACACCAAGTTAGTAAATACTAGAAAATTGCTCCTAAGGGAAATACAAGGTTAGGTTCCTGTCAACCTCTGATCACAACATTTACTTTAGTGCTTTCCAGATTGGCCTCATCTACAAATAAGCAAAATTCTTCTTCCCTTTTCCCAATGCACTATGTTACTGATTCATTAATATTGAACTCATGGCCAACAACACTATAATTCATGCCCAAGTGAAGCTTTTCTAACATTTATTTTCTCTGCAAAGCACATCACAGGCTTCTTGTGGTTAGGAATACTAGACAGCATTTGGCACTACTCTGAGGAACGATTTTAAATAGCTAAATCACCAGGAAAAAGGACAAATATGCAAAAAATGGTACTAAACAAACTGTGAAAAGGACATGTGTTTACAGTATGAGAGCTGAAATAAGAAGGCAGAGCCTTACCTTGTTTGACCTCAGCTGGGAACATGAATATCAGGCATCTCAAATTTTTTGCTGCTCTGCAGGTCTACAAGTGAAAAACAAAGTGCTTATGAGTATTGATTTTGGGGTTACAAGTAAATTTTAGTGAATAGGCAAATTCACAAGTATGGAATCTTTCAAAAATAAGGATTGATTATATATGTACATACATATATATTTATATGTACATTATATACATATTTATGGCACATTTATACAAATTCATTATGTTTTAGGGCATAGAATACCTTTAACTGATGACAATAATAGTTCAATAAAGGGCATTTGAAGAAAGGATTCAAATGTAATGGAAAGTCAAATAATGTAAAACTGAAGCTAGGTGATGCACTGGATAGAGCACTGGGCTTGAAATTAGGAAGCCTCATCCTCATGAGTTCAAATCTGAATACAGATACTTAATAGATGTAAGAACCTGGGCAAGTCACTTAGCCCTGTCTGCCTCACTCTCCTCATCTGTAAAATGAACAAGAGAAGGAAATGACAAAACACTCCATTATCTTTGTTAAGAAAACTCCAAAAATAGGTTCATAGAGAGTCAGACACAACTGAACAACAACAAACAAAACAAAGAATTAGTGGATTAAAGAACAAATTATGAAAAAATAGGGAATTTTGTCAAAGAAAATTATAAGACAACATGCCAAAGCTTCTGAGTTGTAACCAAAGCATTCTTCGGGAAATTTATATCTCTAACCTCTTTCCTTAACAAAAGAGAGAATGAAGAAATCAGAAAACTAGATATGTAACTTTAAAAAATAGAAAAACAACAAATAAAAAACCCCACTTAAACATAAAAATTTCTGGGGAAAAAAGAGACTAAAAAATAATCAGGAAATAACATGAACTGGGTTTTAAAAAATGAACAAAATAGACAAACCTTTAGTTAATTTGATTTTTTTCAAGAGGAAAATTTAATTACCAATTTCAAAACAACAAATGAAAAGTACACTAGGGAAATAATTAGAAGCTATTTTGTCCAGTATTTCACTAACCAAAGTTGATCATTTAAATGAAATGAATATTTGCAAGAATATAAAATGCCTAGATTAATAGAACAAGAAAGATAATTTAAATAACCCAGTCCTTAGGGAGAGGAGGGAATTGAATAAGACATAATTGTACTCTCAAAGGAAAAAAAAAAAAAATCCAAGGCCAGGTAGATTTACAAGTCAATGCTATCAAACATTTAAAGAAGGCATGATATTAAAATCCTATGAGACCAATATAATCCTGATACTTAAAGTAGGGAGTGATAAATCAGTGAAAGAAAGCTATATTTTAATAAATAATATCAATGTGAAAATGTTGAATAAGATATTAATCAACAAGGTACAACAATGTACTATGACTAGAGTGGATTTATATCATAAATATAAGGCTAAGTCAGTATCAGGAATACTTTAAACATAATAGAATTGACTGATGACCTCCCAAAAAGTTACAATTACATCAATGCAGAAAATACTTTTGACAAAATATAACAATCTTTTTTTTAATAATTAAAAAACATAAGAATAAATTGAACTCCCTTATGTATTTAAAACAAAGAACTACTTTATTTGTGATAAAGAAGTGCTCAAATAAGACTGGAGTAAAGAAATAAAGGTTATCTACTTTTATCACTTTTGTTTCTTCTAATTCTAAAAATGCTAGCTATAGATAGTAAGACAAGAAAAAATAAATTAAAAGAAGACTCCTAGGCAAAGAGGAAACAAAATTATTGCATTTTGCAGATGATACATGATAGTTTGCTGTGAGAACCCTAGAGATTAAACAAAAAAGATTTATAACTTTCGTAAAGTATCAGAATATAGAATAAGTGCATCAAAAATCACCAAAGTTTCTAAATAATACAAAACTCAGCAGGAAGAAAGAAAAAAATTCCTTCCAAAATAACTATAGAATCTAAAAATATTTGGGGATCCATTTATCAAAACACATAAGAATTATATGAAAATAACTACAAAATATTCCTTGAAGAAATAAAGATAGACAAATATTTTGAGAGAAATTATTTGATTGTTATCAGGTCATGTCAATTGAATAAAAATAATAGTATAACCTAAATTAATTTATAGACTCAGAGCCATACCAATCAACTACCATAGAATTACTTCACAGAATTAGAAAACAGAATTTAAAAAATTCATCTGGAGGAAGAAAAGGTAAGACTATTAAGAAAAACAATGAAAAAAAGTAGGAAGAACAGAGTGAATAGATTGATGATAGATAAAGCATTTAAATGCTTGCTCTGTATAAAGCACTGTACAAAGTGCCAGCTACACAAATAAAAAAGTTCCATCTCTATAGGAGCTACATCCTAATGGGGAAGATCACAAATATAAAAGGTAACAGAACCTTGTAGTACCAGATCTGAAATTGTAATACAAAGCAGTATTTCTCAAAATTATTTAATACTGCTTAACAATATTTAAACAGTTTAATCTTCGAAACAATTAAATTCATGAGAATAAGAAGCAATTCAACAGTAGAAGAGTGTCAATAAACCCAAGGATTAAGCAACTATTATGATAAGCCAGCTACCAGGAAAATTAGAAAATGGGTAGGCAGAAATTAAGTTTAGACCAATATCTGTCTTACATACATACATAGAATACCACAATACATTCCAAATACATGTGTGTGTGTGTGTGTGTGTGTGTAGTCATCATTTTAAAAAATAGAGAAGTCAATGCCTTTCACACTTTATTCTAGAGAAAGAATTCTTGAGCAACCAAGGGATAAAGAGGATAGAAGATAATGGACTAGGTTTCTAGGATGCCATTCACAAAAGCTTATTGGTGTGTTTCCCATTAACAACCAGTATTTAATTAGCTTTTAGAAAAGTAAAATATAGTAAGAATGAATAGAGTTAATACAAAACATTTTCCTCAAGCCCGGGGCTCATTGTCTTACTAGTATTATTACATTACATCTGTAAGGAGAATGGACACAAACAGTGAAATGGCAGTGAGGCGCATGTGTAGGGAGCTTGTATGGCAATGGATCACTCTCAAGTCATACCCTAGAGATTGTTTTTTACTTTCATAAAGTCGTCATCAGTCAGGTTCCTCTTAGGAGTAGCTCTGCTGAATTCTGAGGGTCAATACTTATCTCCATCATGAGGGATCCCACTCTCCAAAACTATTACTCTGAATGAATTTGTCCTTGCCAGGTCTCTCTGATCCTAATGCAGGTGCTCTCATTACTATTTTCCATTACTGTTCTAGTGGTTCCTGCTGCCATTCAATTCCGTACTCTTATAGGACCTTGAACTTGCTTGGTCACCTATCCAAGGAAAGAAACACAAAAGATAGAGTTGAGCATGTGATTTTGGATACCCTTGGCCTGGTGAGAGTCAGGGAAGCTGTCTTTTCTTCTACCAACTCTTATGGAGGCAGTTCAAAGTTTGCCTCTCAATTCAAAGTTGGGGAAAGGAGGGCCCAAGGCTGCTCCTTTTGTAGGCATACTGAGTTCTTAGCATCCCTTGAATCATCATTTCTTCTGGCTCTTCAGCCAATAAGAAAACTTGTTATCACACAGATCAGCCCTTCAGTGATAACATCACTAGGGAAAGATGTCTTTCCCTAGGAGTCAACATGGTTGCGTGGACCCAGGCAAGAAATATATTCTTGTTTCAAAGGTCCCTATAGATCAGGGCACCACCATGACAGGAGTAATGAATAAGATCCAATATTTTAAATTCTAAGATCTAGTCTGATTGAAGTTAGTGAATTTCTACCTCTTAACTAAGAGTACAACAAAGGGCCTGTACAGGTCTCTCTGTTCTCAAGCTTGTCATAGGGATCCAGTCTCAGTGTGAGAAAAATTTGGGTTCAAGTTCTCTTTCTGAAACATACTAACAAGTTGTTTAACTTCTCAGTGCTCCAAACAAGATTGTTAAGTTGCAGAATCAGTATCAATATACGTTGGTAGAAGGATTTTACTCACGGGGAGTTTCCTATACTAGTGAAATCACAGATTTCAGTCCCAAAAAAAGCAAAGAAAGGTAAGCTGTCATTGGTTTAACCTATCCCTGGTGTGTGGGAATTTATGGCCTTTGATATCTACGAGGCAACTTTTATTAGGAAATGAACAAGTTCCTTGAAAAGAATATTTTAATCATGTATGTCATGTTTTATGATTGTGTCTGTTTGTATTTAGTATACTTGTTATCCTTGATGCTTTTGCCCTGAGGATATCCAAGTGAACAAACTGCATATATCTCCGTGGATTATCCTTTCTGCATCTCTAAGTTATCTTCCCTTTTAAAATAATTTTTACTAAAACATAAAGTGTTGTTTCTAATAGGAATGGACAGATAGTGGGTTTTTTATGTAAATGACTTCTTGCCACATTTTCTCCAACCCAGAGCTCATTCACCAGTAGTGACAAGAGGAGTCCGTATTTACCAAAAGCAATTTAAACACAGCAGTTGTGAGCTTCAAATCTAACTCAAAACATCCTGTTTTATATTTGTGGAGCTATATAAGACACTGGGAAAGGACACAGTGTGGTGAGCAGAGAGGCTTTTAGGGCACTTACTGTAATATTCACGACTCTTGTCTATTAAGAGAATACCTTCCACTCTACTGCTTTTGTGTTTGTCTGTAAGACTCAAACTATTAAATAAAATCAACAGCATTACCTATTGTATGACTGCGCTTTGTGGCTTCCTGGAGCTCAAATGTCAGTTATTGGGCTTTGCTCCCCTTTTAAATGTATTTAGGAACTCAATGAATGGAAAAAATCATGAACTCTGTTGAATCGTTCACCTTTTTGCATTACTCACGCATTTAGAAATACACATAAAGCTATCAAATGCCAATTACAGATGAGAATGCTACCTGACTTTGTATAGTACTTTATATAGTTTTGCAAAGTGCTTTTATATACCCTCTTTCAGTGCTCATCAAAACCTTGTGAAGTATGTTATTATCCTCATTTCACAGATGAGGCAACTGAAGCTCAAAGTTTAAATGATTCACCCAGAATTGCATAGTAAGTATCTGAGGTAAGACCTGAATCCTGGACCTCTCAACTCTAAATGTATCTACTATGCAACACTACATCTCAAATATATTAGAATATATAAGTAGATGAGGAGAAGTAGCCAAAGCTCCCAAAGAAAAGATGTGGACCTCCACTCTTTTATTAAAAACAATTAGTTTTCACTTGATGTCCTTTCACAAAGAACTGGATTGGGAAGAACCCTGTAAAAAAAGGGGCCAAAACATTAGGCTTTAATGAGATGTTTGAGAAACAGGCTTTCCAAGCCAAAGGGAGCCCACAAGCAGAGTAAGTTCCAAAAAAGTTAGCAACTGGATAGCAGATCTGATCTGTGGTGGGAAAGGAGTTGATTTACCCTGGGAACCTTGCATACTATTAAATGATTTGCATAGTTATTGGAGTAAGAAGTCCCAGAGCAGCTTTCTCATGCATTCCATACCCATCTCTATTTCTACTTCAGGACTTCATCCTCTCAGAAGACCTTTCCAGCTTGGCTTTCAAACACAGTAGTATATCTTCCTCTAAAAATAATCCTTCGAAGTTTCTTCTAAAGAAATCTTCCTCTCTCCTCTCCTATCCCTACCCCCATGCACATTTATTCTGGGCAACCAAATAGTGTCTTCCTGGCTTCTTGCTTCTTCACTCCCAACTACTTCCCAAGTGACTCCTAAATCTACTTTTGACATGTTTTGCGATCCTAAAACATCCGTGTTTAGAAATCCCATCAAGTTGAATGGAGTGAAAACTAAACTGATTGTTACCTATCAAGATCCTCATTTCTTAAATTCTCTCCATGTTCTTACTGGATAAATTACTTTTCTATTTTTTCAACCTAATTCATTCCTAATATTTCTTTTTGTCTCATGGAATCCTTGAATTCTGTTTGCTCTGTTCTCATTTTTCAGGAAGTCTATTACTTGTTCTAACATATGTATTCTCTTTCCAGTTCTTTCTTCCAGAGATTTTTATTACACTTATATTTCACATTTTTTATCCCTTGTTTCGTTTCTTCTAGGTTTTCCTCTGAAGTTTTGCTTATAGTTGTCATGGATTTATCTGTCTTCTGGGTTTATCTACTTAACATTTCTTGACTCAAGTTATTTCTTCATGGTATTTGCTGACTTTTTGTGTTTATTCATATCTCTTGCTTTTGTTCCTGTTTTGAGATTGTATCAGGGTCAGTTTCAGTGCACTGGTACACTCTTGGGTGGTATGGTTGTATATTCATTGGTCATTTTATGTTACCATCTTAACTGGAAGGCCTTACTTTTTGTAAAGTGTAGTGGACTTCTGTGCAGAGGACCCAAGTTCAAATCCTAGCTCTGGTATTTAATGCCCGTGTAACTTTAGTCAAATCAGTTAATGTATTATTAATCAATTAATATATTTAATTTCTTTATATATAAAATGAGAAGGTTGAGCCACATGTTTTCTGAAGTCCTTTCCAACTATAAATCCTGGGATCTTCTTTGCTTCCCATGAATAAAATGTTAAAGTCACTTTAAATTATATTTCTTCTTTCACAAGGAATATCGTGCCCCTTTTAAATAATCCCTTTTGAATCCCTTTTGCCCTCCCTCAGCTGCCATTGATATATTATGAGCAAACATGTAAGTACTACTGAAAGGCAAAGTATATGCCATATTAGTGTCTTTATGATGTCAAGAGAAGGTGAGAAGAACCAGGGCCCTTTGAATGAGCCATCTTTGGTGAATTTATGGGGGCACAGAGGAAGAAATTATGCAGAATGGACAGGCATGAATGGGATGCCATCTGCATTTTCAGAGGAAATGCTTATATTATATATATATGTATATATATATATATATATATATATATATATACACATATATATACACACATACACACACACACACACACACACATATAAAATAAGACCACTATCCATTTGAGCATACTGTCTTTGTATTTATTGGTGTGCATGCTATATCTACCTCCCCACCCCAAACCCCTAGTAGAATGAAAGCTCCATGTGGGCAAGGACTGTTTGATTTTTCTTTCTTTGCATTCCCAGTACTTAGCACAACACACTAGCAAATAGTAGAAAATTACATTGAATATGGAGATATTGATCCTAACCCTGAGTCTCGGAGAATACAGAAAAATAATTCAGATTATTGGCCTTCTTGCCTCAGCCACTATGGTGTTATGTAAAGGTGAAGAAGACTCAATAATTGCTACCCTTAAATGAAGAGGCTTTTGGCAGGGATTTCTGTAGTACAGTTCTTCTCAGATTGTAGGTCATGATCTGTTATGTGATTGCAATCCACAGTTTAAGAAGTGTTGAACGGGTCGGGAGTAGAAAAAGTTTAAGAAGCCCTGCTATAGTAGACAATTCCAAAAGTCACCACAAAAACTTGGAAATGCAAACACCTCCTCTAATGGTAATGGTAATTTGAAGATCTTGCCTGCCCCTTAATAGGCCTAAGGAAATTTGAAGATCTTTCCTGCTTTGAATATCTTCCCTGTGCCCTAATAGATTGAATGTAATCACATAGAGCCTATGGTGGGAAGAGTTTGCTGAAGGGTGGAGCAGAGCTGGGAGAAAGCTGGGAGTCAGAGCAGTTAGCAGGGAGGGAGAGAGAGGACACAGGCAAGGAGACAGCTAGGCTTGTGAGTGTTTATGGGAAGGCTTTGGTCTAGTGTTACTCTCATCAGTGTTATTGTGTATAGATTTATTTTTTGCTATGATGAATTAAGTTTTCTGGTGTTGGGATTTGGCTTTCTGGTATCTGGATAAATGTTTTGCCTTTGTCTTCTATATGGAGAGTCTGTTATATTTTGAAATTCAGAACTATGCCAGCATATTCATAGTTGCCATCAGTTCTGTGAATATTGAGTTGGTGCTACACCTCCTCAAAGACTCCCTGACAAAGTGCTTCCCATGTTGCAATCAAATAATAAAGCTTAAAAGATTTAATGAGAGAGGATGTTTGATGACCTTCTGATCATTAATATCAAGTAAGACATAAAACAGGGAGATATGTGCTCATCAAAAATGTCTTGGAGCAGGTCCAGCAGAGAACCCAAGCTGAAGGATTCCCAGTGGATGGTGACATGCTCCAAAAACTCCTATTTGCAGATAACATTGTGCTGATTGAATTTTAACCCTAGAATGCTGCAGATGTTCATAATCTCTATTCACACAAGAAAGACCAAGTAGATGAAGACGGACTATCCAGATTATGCTACACAATTGGATGGACTGCCTATAGTGCTTATCTACTAGCTGATAGATCCTAGACAGAATCAATCAATAAATATTAAATACTAACTGTGTGCCGGGAACTGTGGTGATAAAAGTAGGGACAAAAGACAGTCTCTGTTTTCAAGGAACTCATAGTCTACTAGGGGAGACAACATGTAAATAACTAACTTCCTCTAAACAAATTATATATAGGCTACACTGGAAATAATCAACAAAGAGAAGACAACTAGAATTAAGAGGAATCAGGAAGAGCTTCTTGTAGAAGGTGAGATTTTTAGCTAGGACTTGAAGGAAACCAGGAAAACCAAGAGGTAGAGAAGAGAAAGGAATGCATTCCAGACATGGGGGATAGCCAGAGAAAATGCCCAAAGAAGAAAGATGGAGTGTCTTATTTAATGGGTGCAATGGGTGCTAGCCTCCACCATATATCCCTCCACTGCCATTTGGATAAGCCTCAGCTTCAATTCTTCACAGACAAGTATTCTGTGACTCATAACCATTCAACATCACAAGAAGAATACTGGTGTGAAAATACTGGTCTTTTTCTTTTTTTTTTCCAGGAAAAAACTTGGAACAATTAAAAACAACTGCAGAACTGTGTAATTTAAAGAACAGCAGTCTAGTGTCACTACATGACATAGTATGTGGGTGGCAGTGGGATGAGGAGTGTGTAAGAAGACTAGAAGGTAGAGGAAGGAGAGAGTTAGTTATGAAGGGATTTGAATGCCAAACAGGATTTTATGTTTGACACAGGTGGTAAGAGGGAGCCCCTGGAGTTTATCAAACAGGGAGGTGATGTGGTAAGACCTGTACTTTAGAGGGAAATGAGTTTGACATCTGAGTAAAGTATGGACGGGAGTGGGGAGAGACATATGGCAAAGAGATTAAAACATAAGTTATTGTCATATTCCAGACATGCAGTGATATGGGTCTGTACCACGATAGCATTAGTGTCAGGGGAGGGAAGGAGGCATATGTGAGAGATGTTACAAAAGTAAAATTGACAGACTTTGGCAAAATATTAGACAAGAAGGGTGAGGAAATGAGGGTAACACCTAGATTTCAAGTCTGGGTGACTGGGAGGATGGTGGTACCCTAAATTAAAATAGGGAAGATAGGAAGAGGGGAAAGTTCATGGGTGAAAGAGGCATTCAGTTTTTGATATATTGAGTTGAAGATGTAAATGGTATATCCAGTTTGAAATGTCCAATAGGAAGTTGGAGATGCAAGAATGGAGGTCAGCAGAGAGGTTAGGACTGGATACAGAGATCTGAGAATCAGCATAGGGATGATCATTGAATACAAGGGAGCCAATGAGATCAGCAAGTGAAATAGTATATAGAGAGAAGAGGGCCCAGGACAGAAATCAGTGGGACACGCACTATTAGTGGCCATAACTTGGTTGAAGATTCAGCAAAGGTAACTGAGAAGTGGTCATATAGATAGGACAAGAACCAGGAGAGAGTAGTGTTAAAAAAAAAAAAAAAGGCAATCTAGAGAGAAGAGAGTATCAAGAAGAAGACGTGATCGACAGGATCAAAGTGTAGAGAGGTCAAGAAGGATGAGGAGTCAAAAAAAAAAAAAGAAAGATGAGGAATGAGAAAAGTCCATTTGAATTGGCAATTTGACAAATGTCACAAATAGACAATGAAATGAGAATGAATTGAGAATGAGGAAACCAAGATGGATTGTCTGGGGAAATCTCAGACAAACACAATTGTTTTTAATTATTCCAAGTTTCTCCCTGAAAAAAGACCAGTATTTTCACACCAGTGTTTTTCTGATGATACTGGCACTATGAATCATGGTACGCTTCAGGCTGTGAAGAATTGAAGTGGAGGCTCACCCAAATGGCAGTGGGGGGATATATGGTGGAGGTGAACACCCATTATACATTACTGACAGATGACAAATATTCAAAAGAAGTGCAATAAAGGTGAGACATGGTAGGATTAAAAAAACATTTGGACCAATCTTTTGGCAAAATTGAAGGCCAACTATGGGACTTCCTTTTTGCTTCATTAATATCCATAAAGTGTGAAGATAAAACAAAGTAACCACCTAACTCAGCACATTTGGATAACTCTATCTGGAAGCCATGCTGGTAAATGTTTAATTTTTTAAAAAATGTATGCAGGATATGCTGTAACTTTAATCTGCATTATTCACGTTTTTTCTATCACATCGTTAAGTCTAGACCAGGGGTGAAGAACCTGCAGCCTCAAGGCCACATGTGGCCTTCTAGGTCCTTGGGTTCAGCTTTTTGACTGAGTCCACATTTTACAGAACAAATTCTCTTATTAAGGGGATTTGTTCTACGAAGTTTGGATCCAGTCAAAGGGCCACCCTTGAGGACCTAGAGGGTCACATGTAGCCTCAAGGCCGCAGGTTCTTTACCCCTGCTAGACAATCAATAAAATAAAAAATCCAGCTCTGATTTGTAGTGTTTGCCAATTTCCAACATACAAATGCTAACAATGAAAATTTAATAATTGTCTCTCATGTCCCTATCCCATGGAAAATTTGTAGGAAGACATATGTTAAAATCGCATAGGATAGGCAAGCAAGAATGGATAGGTTGCAATCTGTATGGTTGGGGGAATATGCACATCAGCGTGATTGCAGATTGCTCAGTTTATTAGAGTATTGTTATGGTGGGACTGTGTAAGGCCAGTTAATGTACAAAATACATGATGGGTTCAGTCTTCCATTATCTAGCTCTGCTTCTTTCTAGGGTGACAAATAGAGTGCTAGCAACCTAAAAAGAGTTATGTTCTTGAAGGTCCCAGAGATTTCTAGTTAGAGGAGAGGGTGACCCAAAAGAAGAGTCACCCTAGGAGGGAAGGGGTTCTCTTTTCTGATCCCTAATTCTGTATAATATGTGAGTACTACTCTCTCAGACATGATGAGAAATATTTATCTGACTTTTAGAATGCTTGAAGATCTGATCTGTGAATGATTGCAAAGAATAGGTATCAGTTGCTAAAGCCTGAATATGACAGATGAGTATTAAAATTGGAAAGGTCCTATTTTCCTTTGTTCCCAGGGCTAGGGCACCAGTGGTCCTATAAAATGGGGTGGAAGAGGAAAGGTCCTTCTGTGTTCTGGCATGCAAATGCATCCTTGGTGCACTCCATCTTGTTTCTGGAATCACTGCCATAACCAACAGGCCCCCAGAGAGAATTCTTATTTTTATGAAACATATTTCTTCTTATTTTTTTTATGCTGATCTCATGAGATAAAAGGGAAAAGAAAAAAAAGCTTTGAAAGTTTGGGGATCTGCATCTCAATCCCACATTCTCTTTGGAAGGATATGAATCATAAAGGAGAAGCTTTAAGGTAAATGTGTTAGACCCATATTATACAATCTAATATCCTTCTTTCTCACTTCCATTGTTTAAGGGGGTGGGAGGGGGGAGAAACAGCTGTGAGCAGCATCTGGAAAGAATGGTTCTGATCTTGTTTTATCCTATTTGATTCCCACTGGCTTTTATGTTTTCCATAAATGATTGAAGAAAAGTTCTCAGTTGGAAATAGCAATGAAAGCTTGTAATAAATTCTTGGTTAGCATCAGCTTCAGGCAGCTTATTGGATTTCTTACTCCTACTGGTTGAGGTTTGCTGAGACCTAGGGAGATGAAGAGGGCCTGGATTCCTTCAAACAGAAAGCCTATGAAACTCAAGATCTTCCTCCAAGGTTTGCCTCAGGCAACCTCTCAATATCCAAGTTTACTTTTTCAGTCTCTCCTCCAAAACTGTAGCTTCTTATCTCTTTGAATATGTTCTTCCCCTTGACTATTCCCTTAATTTGATATAAAATTCTTGAATGGAGAGAAAAGAATAAATTGGAAAGTGGTAATGAAATAGAAGCATTCAGCCTCTCCCCTCTCTGCTTTCTCCTGGTGCAGCATTATGTCCTCCTGATACTCTAGTGTGATGGAAAGGCCGAATGAAGACTCATTGTGGTGTTTTCAAGTTTGCTGCCAATGGAATGGATGATCTAATGGTTCCTATCAAATGGAAATGGCTTCAGGAGTAAACCTAGCCCCAAACTGTCATTTGAGGAGCAGTCTTGCTAAATTCCAAAAGAGACTTCATTAGATTGTTGGGTATAATGTGATAGAATAGAAAACAAACAAGCAAATCTAGATTAAGAATCAGAAGTGTTGGGCTCAGGGTTCACCCCTTTTATTCCACTGTAGGTAAGTAGGTGGCCCAGTGGATAGAGCTCTGGGTCAGGAAGACAGGAGTTCAAACCCTACCTCAGATACTTCTTGGATGTGTGACCCTAGGCAAGTCACTTAACCTGTTTGCCTTAGTTTCTTCAACTTGAAAACGGGGAAAATAATAGTATATACCTCACAGGATTGTTGTAAGGTTCAAACAACATAACATGTAAAGCACGTTGTGAACCCTGCATAATATATATATATATATATATATATATATGTGAGCTCTTATCATTATCATTATTATTACTCACTACCTTTGTGACTTTGTGTCAGTGATTTAAACTCCCTGAACCTCAGTTTCCCCATCTATAAAATGAATAGTTTGGATTAGAGCAGAGGTATCATAACACATTTCCAGTGAGGCCAAGCCAGATTTAAAAAGTAATTGGGAAATATTTAACAAAATAAATAAAAATACACCATACCATAATGTTAATATGTAGTTTTCTGATTCAATGTGTAGGATACTCACATTTGGTTTAGTGGCCCCGCTTTCTGTTTGAGTTTGAGGTCTTTAAGTTACCTTCCCACTTTAGATTTATGATATTGTCTGTGGTCCTAATGCAGACGGAGAAAGTAAGTGATATGAAAGATTACAGTCAGTAGCAAGAAAGAACATGAGACTTGACATCAGAGGACCTTAGTTCAGATTCTGATTCTGCTACTTAGCAGCTGTTTGACAAGACAAGGAGTTAAGGCCTTTAACCCAGCAAGCTCTAGTTTCTCCTGCTGTGAACTAGTGACAAAGATCTTCACACAAACTGCTAATAGACTGGTGTGTGTGACGTGCTTTGGAAACTCTGAAATATACTATAAATATGAACTGATCTTCTATCAAGCTGGAAAAGCTTTAAGTCGGCCCCAGCATCAAACTATGTCTAAAAGGTGTTGGATGTTTTGCCCTGGAAACTCACGAAAATGGCCTGAAGAAACAGTATATAACTTTTTGTTATGCTGACAATAAGAATTGCTAGTATTTATGTATGAGTTGATTTGATCTTCACAACAGCCCTGTGAGGTTGTCACTGCTATCATCCCCATTTTATCGATAAGGAAACTGAGGCTGGAAGAGACTGTTGGCAAAAATCATATAGCTAGTGTCTGAGATGGGATTTGAACTTGGGTCTTAATGATGGTTAACAGATTCTGTTTAAAGAGGCAAACAGAAGAGTTTTTTATGTTGGCAATAGTCAATGTCATTCCATGACTTGGGTCATCACCTTGCCAGGCTCATAGTGAGACCACCATGAAGATAGTCACAGCTTCTGTGCCAGTTTCTGCTGCCAAGTATGAAGTAGAAAAACTGAACAATTAAAACTAAACAGACCTAAATTGAAAATTAATAAATCCCATCAAACCAAGACAACTCACACTTTGATAGAAATGTCAGCGTGAAGAAAAACTCTAGCAAATACACACATGTACATACACATGTAAATGTATACATATACACATGTATGTGTGTATAAACACCCATATGAAAGCATTTTTCAGGATAAAGATCTCTGGGTCATGTGACCAACAAGATGGCGGCCGAGAAATGTTCTCCAATCTTCATTACCTTTCAAACTTTTCTAAAATGAGAATTTTGTGCAAAAAGTAAATCAACAGCTCTTTCCATGGTGTAAGATACCAAGAATCCCAATGAAATAACAACCTGATGAACTAATAATATAGAAAACAAATGCCTACTCATTTGTCATACTTCCCTTAATCAGTCAAAACATTCTCTTGGGGCTGCACAGCATGACCCACAGGTTTGTACTGAGAGATCTACTTGAAAATTCTCTTCTTGCTCCTGCACTCTCTACCAGAATGAGTGTGTTGTGTGTGTGTGTATTTGTATGTGCTTGCACATGCACACACCCACACACCACACACCGTGTCCTTATTCTAGCACTTTGGGGCAATAATCAACAGAACTCAATTCTGTCCTCACCCCCATCACAGTGTGGAGCTGATAGTATGAAAAAACAGAAGTTTACACTGCCTGGAGTAGAAGCCTAGCAGCAGATTATGTTGCGGTAAAACTCAGCCAGAGAACAAAGGAAGAGAGGGAAATGGGGCTAGTGCATTTGCCTCTGTGTGTGTGTGTGTGTGTGTGTGTGTGTGTGTGTGTGTGTGTGTGTGTCTGCACTCAAGAGGTAGAGGTAGACTCTACCCAGCCTGAAGGAAAGTGGGACTGATATCTAGCTAAGCCCATTTCTGTTCCTCCCCGGAAGTCATTTTAGACAGGGACTAAGACTGATAAAAGTTAATTCATCAGCATGGGGAGACTCTGAGATAGCTTTAAGGTCCAGCCCTCAAAGGGTAAGGAATCAGAAAGTGAACGATAAGGGGAAAAGCCTGAAATTACCAAAGATCTCAGGAAAAAGAAAACTAAGCTAAAAATCTTGAGCACAAACAAATAAACATGGATAATATTAGGAACAGCCAAGAAGATGGCTTCCAGGACATCAAAACAAGTCCAAATATCTCTGAGTTAATATTTCTAAGACAGGAAAACGAATCAACTGATGAGGCAAAGGACCCTGTGGATTCCAAAGAGAATATGAAACCAGAGCAGTGTGTTCTAGAATGGTTCAAGAGAAATCAAAATCATGAAAGCAGAATATGTGGCCTATGTAGCAGAAATAATTGGCAGAATGGAAAAATTAGCTTCTACGGCGGCCAATCTATCAAAAAAAAAAAAAAGAGAATAAGTAATTGGGAAGGTGAATATGTAGACATAGCTTTTGTTTCATAAAGTGGAGTGTATGCAACTAGGATGGTTGAGGTGTACGAGGAATTAAGACAGAGGCCAGGGAATATCAAAATCCAGGTCTCCTTCATTTGGCAAGTGGTCAGCATTATCCTCCTCCTCATAATCATTAACCTATTTCAGTAATTCATTGGAAGTATGATTTCATCTATGTGGAAACTCCCATAATAAAACAACCAATCCATGCCTTTTTATTCTGTACTTTTTGAATATAACAATCATGAATACACTACATTGATCATTTCTTTAGTGTTTAATAATTCTATTTATAGATCCACTATTAGTCCTTCTGGTTGTTTCTTCTGCCTCCCCCTACCCTATCCTGAACCCCCAAGAAGAAAAGAGAATAAATATCCTGACTCAACTTTGCTATCCTTCCTGTCCTAGGCATAGTTGGCTGGACGTTATCAGTTCTGAGATACATCAATATAGACATGGGTGCAGATATATTGACTTTCTGGTACAAGTACTCATTTTTAATGGATGATGTTTGTTTTAACACATATAAATCCCATCAGACTCACAATGTAGTGACCCACAATATACAATTTCTGAAACCAGTTAAGCAAGATAGTTTAAAAGAATGAGCATCACTTATAATATATTCAGACTTATGCTTTAGTAGTTTTTCTCTTTATTTTATTTTATTTTTTTTACAAATAAATGGAAGAGTGGTTGTTTCAACTTTAATAAAGTAATACCAGGGTTTATTGTTCTAATCTGAGTCTTGTTATTATAGTTATAATATTGTGTATATTCCTTTGGCTCTGCTTTCTTTACTCTGTATCTCTTGATACCAATGTGTTCATATTTCTTTGAATTCTTTTTCATTGTTTGCAGTACAAGAATATTCCATTACATTCATACATCACAGTTTGTTTAGCAATTCCCCAATTTGAGGATCATGGTTAGTTTCTGACTTCTTACTATTCCAAATAGTACTCTCATGAGTCTTTACTTGTGGTCAGTAATTTCCTTGAGATTTAAACTCAGTAATGGGATCCCTAGGTCAAAGAACATAAATAATTTTACTTTTCTAGCGTAATTCCAAATTGTTTTCCAAAATGTTTGGAGCGCAGCACTCCCTCACCAGCAGTGAATTAATGTGCCTACTTTCCCACAGTCTTATCAACATTCCCTTGGCCATTTTGCTCTCAATTTGATGACTGTGATATGATACCTGAGAGTTATTGTAAATTACATTTCTCTTATTATTTGTGTTTTTGAGCAGATTTTAGAAAGTTGATGGTAGTTTGCATTTCTTCTTTTGAAAACTATTCATTTGTGCCTCTTGACCACTCATCTGCTGGAGAAAGAAAGCCCATCTTTTTAACATATTAGTCTCCCCATGGTGCTATGTGCCCAGCAAATTATAGAACACCAGGATCCCTGAAGAATCAAAATTGCAGGTGATTCACAGGGCAATGGAATGAATGTTGAGGGCTGTAAATAGGTTGCAGCACATTACCAATGATGACTTGTGTGCAGAAGGCATAAAAAGCATTCTAAAGGACATGTCTGACTGGCAAAGGAGGTGGGTTGGTCATATAACGAGTGTGAGAGATAACAAATGGACATCCTGAGTATTGTGTTGGTATCCATGAAATATTAAAAGGCCCACAAGAAGGCTGCCAGCATATTTTGAATAGATCCTCTAGGGAAGCTTTTTAGAAGGACAAGGACAAGGATCCCACAGAATACAAAGGTATAGATTGATTATTTATGCACTAGTGGAGGGAGTTTGCACATAGATGAGGTCATACTTCTAAGAAGTATGGAAATAGATTAATGATTATGAGGAAAAGGAAGAAGAGGATAAAGATCACTACTTGCTAAATGAAGGAGACCTGGATTTTGGTATTTCCCTGGCCTTAATCCCTTGTACACCTCAACCATCCCAGTCACATATGCTACCCCTTTATGAAACAAAAGCTCTCTGTTGACCAAGTGGGTTTTTTTTTTTTTATCACATTGGCTACAAAATCCCTGTTGTACTTGCATGTAAACCTTCCCAAAAAGCCTTACTGAGGGATTACTAGGCCCAAGGGTGCCATGCCCTCAAACTAGAGAGAAGGAAAGCCAGCATTCAAAAACTGTTAGCAAAAGCACTATAAGAAATCATAGCTCCCAAATTATTTTTAACCATATCTAGCCTGCAGCCCAAATGAATCTGCTGCAGGCAGCTTCCCTTAAAGCAATGAGAAAAGATTTCAGATCTTCTACAGAGGATAGTCACACCACATCTCCAGGGTCAGATTTAGTGATAATTTGACTCAAACTAATATCTACATAAGGAGATTTTTGTAAATTTATAATTTCCAAAGGGCACATCTGCTAATATTCTATTATAATTTCTTAACTCCATTTCTTTCATTAAGGAGCTAATTTTGTTCCCAAGTGGATCATTAGCTTTTTATCCATTTTGATTAATTTAATTCATATTATCAACAGCTACCCAAGGCTTTATGAACTGGATGGGAAACTTTAAGTTCTCCCTTTAACTCAGTCTTTTACCATGAGAAATCTTGTCAACTCTAATTGCATTTATAGGAATTTAAATTCATTTTTCTATGAAAATTCTTTCCAAAGCTGTAATAAGTAAAGAGTGTAATGTACTTTCTATAGTGTTCTTCATCACATCACAGGATTGAGGCAAACATTTAACCTAATTTATCTGAGTCACTTATAACCCAAGAGCCAGCATTCATATGGGATCACACCAAAACCTATATAGCCTAAATATTTCTTTTTCCCCTGCCCATGCCTGTCAGTTGTTTATTTTAAGGGCTGGATAAGAGGTTTACCTTTATTTTGTTAACAAAAGAGGCCATGGGCTCAGTGCAAGACAGATCTGCTGTCAAAAAATGTAAACCCAGAATAAGCTTCTAACAATAATAACTGAGTAAAAGCTCTTTATGACATTTTCCAGTCAACCAAGGGGGTTTTCAAGGATCTATACAGGGAAAGGTCATGTAAGGGTAAAATTATTGTTGTGTCATTGGCTGGACCTTTTTATTTTTAAAAGAATTGTTATTTGTTGAAAAATCTCAATGGGGGAGGTTTGGGAACGTGTTTATTATTAAAAAGGCTCACAGTGTTTTGAGTCTGTCTCCCACTCCAGGACTCCAAAATCCTTTCTAAACATTGTGTAGCTCATCTAAGAGTATATCATTCCCACTGTGCAACTTAGCATGGACTCCTGTGCCCTGGAAGACCAAAAGAAATCTGATAAACTTAGCCTCTCTTTCCTATATTACTGTTTTTTTGGGGTTTCATGGGAATTATTACTGGAGGGGGAAATTTAGGCACTATTTTTTGTTGTTTTGATGAAAGTAGACCCAGATTAGGTTGAGTGGGTGGGGGGAGTTGATGAGTGTCACTAGAAGGGAGAAAAAGGAATGAGGAATGCATAAACTTAGGTGAGCTCTCAATGAAGACTTTATGGGCTGGTGAAAATTGCTACAGACCCAAAGGATTTTTCAACCCATCTGCCAGACTGTGTAGTTTATTATAGAGCAAGTTCAACAATATGCAGCCAAATGTGATAAATTTAAGCATACAAATTGGATCTCTTCCCATTCCAATAAGCACTTTCAGGGGTCGTTTTCACAGAGCAGAGGGTTTGTGTGTTCTAAGAGAACTGTGTTTACATGTGTGTGTGTCGGTGCACATTTGCACGTGCTCGCAGTCATGCAGAGGTGATGAAAATGTCGTTTGGTGTCAAACTCTTACAGTATTTTCCTAGCACCACTAAAAAGGGAGAGAGGCAAGATGGTATAGTTTCTAGAGTGGTAGACTTGGGGTCAGGAAGACCTGGGTTTGAATTCCATCTCTCACGTTTACTAGCTATGTGACCATGGGCAAATCATTTAATTTCCCTGAGATGCAGGCATTCTCTAAGACTAAACAGTAAAGAGTTCTTTCCATAATGCAGTCTTCATCACACCACAAGAGTGAGATACACATGGACTAATTTAGAGATGGGTTAAGCTAGGTAGGTAGAAGGTGTGGCTACACCAATGAAATAACAAATCCATGGTATTAACTCAAATAGAATATACAGAAACCTGTACTGTATGAATAGACTTAGGATATATTGCTTTATTTGGTGCAGTGTTGCCACTAAAAAGAGTTTGTTATGAGGGAAAGTTGGTGTTATTTGCTTTCATTGTTCCATATACTTATCTGATGGGCAGTGGAAAGAGTGCTGGACCTGCAGTCAAGAAGCTTCATCTTGGGGTGGCTAGGTGGCGCGGTGAATAGAGCACTGACACCAGAGTCAGGAGGACCTGAGTTCAAATCCATATTCAGACACTTAACAATTACTAGCCATATGACCTTGGGCAAGTCACTTAACCCCAATTGCCCTTTCCTCCCCTCTCCGAAAAAAAAAAGCAAAAAAAAAAAAAGACTCATCTTTGTGAGTTTAAACCTGACCTGAGACACTTACTGGCTGTGTGATCCATCACAAGTCACTTAACTTTGTTTGCCTCAGTTTCCTCATTTATAAAATGAGCTGGAGAAGGAAATGGCAAACCACTCTAGTATCTTTTCCAAGAAAACCCCAAATGGGGTCATGAAGAGTCAGACATGACTAAAATGACTGAACAACAAATTGGTTGGGTGTTGGCCTTTATTCTTGAAGAGGACCAAAATGACGTCACTATGCTAAAGTCAAGTTTCAACGTGTCCAACTGTGACTGATCAGAGCAATAAGAGTCAGGAATGCTCTATCACAGATCAGGCACAAATAGTCCACGTGAACATTTGGGATGGATACTCTAAATTTGTACATCCTTGTGTTTCCTTTGAGTTGTTTCAATTCTATTTTGCTCATAGAGCACAGCACCTTCTCTGAGTTGGGCATACCATGCTGAGCGGTCCTTTGCCAGTGTCTCCCATGTCACACAATCAATTCCAAAGTTCTTGAGAGTGTCCTTGTATTGCTTCTTCTGACCACCAAGTGAATGCTTGCCCTGTGTAAGTTCTCCATAAAAGTCTTTTTGACAAGCATACGTTTTACATTTGAACAACATGGCCAGCCCAGCAGAGATGTGCTCTCTGAAGTAGAAAACTGCTAAGCATTCGAGCTCAACTTCACAACAACAAATATTCACCTGGTAAAGGGGAAAGAAAGATGTCTCTTTACATTGCTACTGCATGTTACTTGTTACCTTTAACAAGGGTATATTCTTAAGTAATGTTGAGAATCCTTTGTTCACTGGACATTTAGTTTCTTTTGCCTGCAAGTACCCAAGTCCAAATATCCTTGTTGACACCAAAGTTCTCCAGCTTCACAGATGATACTGAATTAATTTTATCTAGCTCTGAAACATTGTAAAACTCCAGTAAAATACATAGCAAATCTAACCATGTAGAAAGGAAAATCAAAGTGAATGAAACACTTGCCCAGACTGTAACTTGTAG
The DNA here is from genome assembly GCA_028646515.1 of Pseudochirops corinnae. Classification (NCBI taxonomy): domain Eukaryota; kingdom Metazoa; phylum Chordata; class Mammalia; order Diprotodontia; family Pseudocheiridae; genus Pseudochirops; species Pseudochirops corinnae. The sequence goes on along the minus strand of CM053587.1, from coordinate 216,752,750 downwards.
CTCATGAAACTGGTCCATTCTTTAGGTATTGAAGTGGGACAATAAGCTGGGCACAGAATTGTATAAGAGAAAGAGATAAGGCTGGATTGCATTTGATCAGTTGTGAGATACTTTCAGTGATCCCAAACTTTGCTATTCTCTTTAATACCAATATTCTTCTATTGTTGTTGCATAACTACAAATCCTGCAATGCTACTATTTCGATCATTATTCAATATCCAATTTTTACTACTAATTCAATTATTAAAATTATAAGTAGCCCAAATAGACTAGAAGACCCCCACATAGGGATATTAGGGTATGATGTTATCACTAACAATAACTTTTATACAATAAGTGCCATTGAAAATATTATTGAGTGCATGCGTTGCTCAGTAAAGATCACAAGAATTAGAGACAACTGAGATACGTCCCAAATATGAATACCCTTCCAAGTACCCAAATTTACTCTATTGTCTCTTAGTCACTTCTAACTATATCTCACCTCAAGTCTGGGTGTCCAGTTTTGTGCACTTACAAGAAGTTCTAGGGATCATCACCTTTCAGTAAGATCCTATCTAAACCACTCTGAAGTAAGAACTGTTCATATTTTCAAAGACTTCCAAAGAGGTTGTACTTTCTAGACAATGTCCTCCAGAGTGTCAGGTCTATAAAAACGAAAACAAAAATCCTCATTTTCAGAAAAAGAATTTAGAAAAAAAGAGGAAAAACTCCAAAAATTCATTGAAATCAATCTTGTTTTCTGAAGTGTCACTGGATTCAACTCCCTGACCTGCTTTTTGTGTGACCTTGTTGTTTCATTCGGGTCTGAGTCTTTGTGACACAATTTGGGGTTTTCTTGGCAGGGATACAACAGTGGTTTGCCATTTCTTTCTCCAGTCATTTTATAAATGAGAAAACTGAGACAAACATGGTTAAATGACTTGCCTAGGGTCACATAGATAGCAATTGTCTTAGATCAGATTTAAACTTGGGTCTTATTCCAGATCTAATGTTCTATCAACTGAGCCACCTAGCTGCCCACGTGTGGCCTTAGGTAAATCTCAACCTCTCTAAATTTCATGATTCCTCACATGTTAAAAAAAACAAAACAAAACAAAAACTGAGCAAGTTAGATTAGAATATTTCTCAAGTCCCTTCCAGCTCTGACTCTGTGATAAAGCATTTATTTATACATGGCATCTTTTGCAATATCATAGGAGCATTGCGTTAATGCTGGAAGGCAGGCCCAAAGAAATTAAGTTATTTGCCTAAGAATATACCAATATTAAGTAGCAGACTAGATCTCAAACCTAAGTTCTCTCATCTCCAAATCCAGCATACTTTCCAAATCACTTTGATCCCTACTCTTTGAAGTACAGAAGGGAGACCTTTTAGTAGATCACAAAGACTAGGATGTGGGTGAGGTGAGGAGCTAAAGAACATAGGTTCCGGGGTGGTAGACCTTGACTTTACATGAAACTCTGATACACTTTTTTTCTTTTCCATCACTCTACTAGTCATTATGAAATGAAATTTCTCAGATAAATAGCTAAAAAATGCTTTGTTCAGATGAGAACAGCTAAGAGCTAAACCGTAGAATTATGACAAGGTCTTATTATGGGCTCATTTAATTCTACATTTTAATGTAGTTTTCTTTGCGTTTTCTAGATTTGCAAAAAAGACTTAACACATCAAGGATCCTTGTAGACTCCTCAGACATCTTCTTTGCTTAAGGCAGTATGGTGAAGAAATTAGGTCACTGGCCTCACAGGCAAAGGACTTGGGTTTTAGTCTCGACTATACTATTTACTAGCATTGTGACCTTAAGGTAGTTACTTTACCCTCTGAACTTCATTTGCCTCAGAGGCTGATAGGTGATTCGTGGAAAGAGGGTTGGATCTGGAGTCAAGTAGATTCATTATCAATGTGGCCTCTAATTATTATTATTATTATTATTATTATTATCAAATTATTATTATTATAAATTATTATTATATTGTCATTATCAAATGTGTCCTCAAACACTTACTACCTGAGTGACTCTGGGCAAGTCACTTAACTTGTCTGCCTCAGTTTTCTTTACTATAAAATGGGGATAATAATAATCTAATGAAATAATATTAGTAAAAAGTGCTTAGCACGGCTCCTGGCACATAGTAGGGGCTTAATAAATGCTTATTTTCTTCCTTCTTTCTTATGCAAAATAGTGATACTAATATTTGTTCCTCATATAAAGAAGTTGCCTTTGAAATCAAATAAGACTATGTATTATGTATATAAAAGCACCCTAAAAACTATGAAGTTCCATACAAATGTAAGTTATTATTTAATTGACTCTGCCCTGCCATAGGGCATGATTTTAGCTGAGAAGATCATTAGGTGACTTTAAGGTCTAGATTAAGGTAGGACAAGGACTTGATCCTGTTATCTTAATATGGGGTTGAGGCAACAGGCATTAAGCCATAGACCCCATTAATCCTGTAATTAGATTGATTACCTTGATATCTGATTGGAAACCTTCCACTGACACTCTCATATCTACCTGTTTTATGCCATTGTCTGATCATATTCATTTCATTGACTGAGCAAATCCATTAACTCCTTCTGTTCCCTGGTTCCATTTGGAAGTATTTCTTTCAAAAGGGTTTATGAAATCATCTTGCTTAGGTAGAAAACCTTTTTTTCCCATTTCCAGACACATGTGAATTAGTAATATAACTAGATAAAGATCTTCACCTTGGGAGCCATTTTTATTATGGAAAGCCAATGTTTTGCTGGCTGTGGTTGCTATAGAAAATGGGGAGGGTTGCAAGAGGCAGGGAGGAAAGGAGAAAAGAGGGAGTGAGAGGAGGAGGAATGGTAAAGTCTTTAAAGGAAGCATCTCCAGAGTGTAAATTAAAGTGCTACCACACAGTTATTTTAATCAACAATTCATTTTTTTCCTTCCTCCAGGCACTCATCCTAACTCACCTGATAAATAACCATTCTCAGAAGGAAGCAGGAGAGCCTATAAGCCAGCCCCCTCAGAGCATAGAGATCCCCTTGTCCAGATCCTTTCTTATTTTAAGCACTGTGTTTTACAACAGGATTTCTTGAATGTGCACAGATGAGAAAGTTTTACTGCAAATGATCAAATTAAGGAGTTTGTTCTTTCTTCCTAGAACTTAGAGCTTGCAGGTACCCCTCTCCCATTTTATATACAAAGACTCAGGCAAACTGATTTGCCCAAACTCACAGTTGGCCAGTGGTAGAACTAGGACTTGACCCTAACCTTCTGATTCCCTTTACAGCCTTTTTTTTTTCATGTAGACCATAATCTTCCACATTCTCCTCAGGGCTTAAGACTAGTGATGAAACCAATTTCCTCACTCCAGTCATTGTGTTCATTCAGTCCCCCTCCTTTGCTTTTAAAAAGGCAGGAATGATGATCCTTCATGAGAACAAGGTGAGAATTCATGAGAATGTGCAATTCCAGAATGTAGGACTTCTGGGAAGAAAAGCCATAGTAATGAAAGAAATTTCTATTCTCATCACATAAATAACACACAATCTCCAAAGATTTTACTTTTTTTTCCACATTTCCATATGGGTGACTGAATTCATGGATGCAGTCTCTTCTATTTACCAGGTAGAGTCCATCTGCCTCTTAGTTCATTTGTAATAGCAATATGCCATAATAACACCAGTTTCATGAGTTTTCCATATATGATGCTCACTGGCCTGTCTGCTGCTATCCTTTCCTGTGGTGTTCAGCCTGGGAAATCAGCATCATTTTGGCAGCTAAACCTCATCTCCAGAAGGCACTATGTCTATTTGAATAACTGCACATGGGAAGTCACAAGAGAGAACTTTCCTTTAAATCTTTCTAGTCTGCCTAACCGTTAGCATAATTGTCTCCTTATGTTATGTGTTTCCTTTTTATAAAATGACAGAATCTTTTGTATGAGCATGTTTCAAAATATAATTATAAATGACCACTATCTTGTTTAAAAAGACACACAGGAAAATAAAAACTGTTTAGTCATTTCTATCCAGCGTCTCTTCAATCTCATTTCTTATCTTTCAATGCATTGAGAATGTTTTCTATGTGCACACTTGAGGCTCATAGCACCGTAGATTTTGAGCAAGAAGGCCCCTTAGAAGCCATCTAGGGCAAACTCCTCATTTTATAACGTGGTGAAATCGAAGGCCTAAGATGTAGAGCAACTTGTGTGAGATCCCGCAGGAGCCAGCCACACAGACAGCAGAGTCTAAAGCCAAATCTAGGTTCTCTGACTTCAGAACAGTGTTCTTTCTGTCTTCTCTACTGCACTGTATCTGTAGGGAAGCAGAGGCCATTATTTGCAATAATTGCAATCAGGAATAAAAGCATTCACCTGAAAATTTTATTTAAAAAAAAATATCAAAGAGAAAGCATCGCTAGAATGGAGAATAATTGGTTATATTTGTTGTTGTTCAGTCATTTTTCAGTTGTGTCCAATTCTTCATGACCCCATTTGGGGTTTTCTTGGCAAAGATTCTGGGGGTAGTTTTCCATGTCATTCTACAGCCCATTTTACAGATGAGGAAACTGAGTCAAACAGGATTAAGTGACTTGCCTAGGGTCACCCAGCTAGTAAATGCCTGAGGCCAGATTAGAATGTAGGTCTTCCTGACTCCAGGCCCCATGTTCTTTCCACTGTGCCACCTAGCTGCCCATATTTGTATATACACTTATTTTTACAGCATTGCTTCTAGTGAACCTGTAGTAAATTTTTGTTGAATTAAATTCACTGGAATTACATACAGCCATATAAGGCTGATGGTGGAAGTGACATAATCCAGTCATCCCTTTTATCACTTGCAGTCTTTAGTATTAAACTGTTTTAACTCTGAGGACCAATGAATGGGCTTTACATTTTTATATCCCCTTTCAGCAGATTCTCCAAGAATTTCATAAGCAGTAATTAGCAAAAACCTCATAACTGCCCTAAGGAATTAGGTAGTTGGCATGTGTTGTTATGCCCATTTCATTGGAACTGTTGTTTATTTCATTTTACAGGCAGACTTTGTACAGATGTTAAAATAAATCAATATGAGAGGTTTGTTTAGGGTGACATGTTTGTTAATGTTTTATTGATTACGCTATTGGCTATGAATTTTCTAACTTAATAAAGCTCTAGGTTTGGTGATTTTTTTGTGTGTTGGGTTTTTTTTTTTTTTTTGTAAAATTCAAGGGTTATTCAATTAACTGGCAACTTAATGCACAGCCCTGATTTGATCCATGTAAGATTGTTGCATGATGACATCCAATTCATCACCCTTTGAGTGGTCATGATGTCCTTCCCCCCTTCCCACCCCCCACTCTGAGGATATTAAGCAAGGAAAGGAGAATATAAAAAGGAAAGCATCTGTCCAAACACTAGCAACCTGGCACATGCATGTAGTGCTGAAGGAAAAACTGGAAACACACATGGTTATTTTTTCCCGAGAAATGAATTGGCTTTAAAAACAGCAAAACAAAATTACAGATACCTATCTTTTTACTAGTTTGTAAAAATATTAATAATTCTTTTCTGTATCCAGAGGGTAAATGCTAGAGCTTATCTGAATGACAAAAGTTCAAGCATATTGAGGAATTGATTTGCAAGATATTTGAAAGAAGGGGAGATATCAGATGCTTGGGGAAAACCACAGATTTATTATTATCCCTCAAAAGGCAATCAAGAAAATATCAATAACCACCAGCCCATATGCCCACTTTTCCTACTTTCTATAAAACCATTATGAGTGTAATCTACACCCATATGGAGGGCATCCTTGATGAAAGTATGAGAAGGGAATAATCAGGCTTTCACAAATGATATTCTACAGAAGCCAACATCTTTATAACCACACAATTGACTAAACAGTGCACAGAATACAAGATCCCACTGTGTTCATTGTTTGTTGACTATAAAAAAAAATTGAGCCAATAGAGAAAAATACCACCCATATGGCTCTCCTCTAGCAAGGTGTTTTCCTGTGTATTTGTTAAAATTACATGAGATGCCTTGAAAGATGTAACAATAGAAGTAACTTGGTTTGATTACTTGATTGTTAATAAAAACATGGAGGAAATATATTTACTAGAAGTGGACAAGGAACTTGGCCCAGAACTGAATAGAAGGAGGAGAGAAGGTTGGATTTCATTTGAGAAATTATATAGTTCTTTTGATGACCCCAAGCGATTCCTTTAAACAAAGGCCTATCTTTTTAACACTGGTATTCTTCTGTCTTTGAGACATGAAATACCATAGTTTACAAGGAATAAAGTTGTGGGTCACTCAAGGGACAATGGAGAGTCTCATGGTGGCCATGAGAGGCATACTACCAACAAAAAAATCACACCAGAGGAGTGATAGAAAGCATCTCATCAGAAAGATATGTGACTAAAAAAAAGATAGACCGCTTATGTACTGAGAATGACAGATCACTCAAAGACAACCCATGTATTCCATCAATATGAGTGAAATATCCTTAAGTCCAGAGGAAGTCCTATAGCACATTGGATCTATGACACACCCTGCTTCCTACCCCCTCAGAGGCTTTATGGAAGGATGTAGCCAAGAGTAGCACATGGAGAGAAGATGGGGTTGGATTGCAATCTGTACTAAGAGAGGAAGTAGTCAGATTGATGGGATCACAGATCCATCTACCATCAAAGTGTCACAGTAACATAGTTAAATCAACATTATTAAATGAATTTAACTTTTTCTAGTCTCCTTCAATCCATTCGTTTTCTGAAGTGGCTCATCATTGAGGGACTTCTTAATTCTCTTTGTATAAATCATCATTACATTAATTTGAATGATCTTGTGTGTCTTTGTGTGTGTACATGCAGCCAAAGCACAATACTAGTTTACTCAGAATATCTACCATTGGCAGAGAGTAGTCTTTCTCCCAGTTGACACCAATCCATTCAAACAGAAAAACCAGCTAGCTTAGCTATCTTTTTCCTGCAACAAGTCTCCACTAAACACCTTAAGGTTCATCCCAAGATGGATCTCACTATACTAATACTACATTATTACATTTTTATATATTCTAAAACATTTCATATATAAATATTATATACTTTGTATCATTTAGGAAATTTCATCATCCTATTAGATGGTGAGGTTTGCAATGATCCAGATGTAACTTGGAAAAAAGGGGTCTATACAAAAGGTCTCTATAGCTAAAGCAATACAGTGAATATGACACTATCCTAGTCCTGGTACTTTATTTAAATTTACACATAACCAGACTGAACTTTTAAAAAACCCCTTTCAAACCTCCTTTGTCTTCAGGAAAAGACTTTAAATAAGTGTTTTGTAGTCAAGAAAACCTTAGTCTTCTAAATTTCTATCTTGTCCAAGAAATTGCAAAGATTCACTTGGGACAGTTTAAACAAAGCATTTGTTTCTTCAGAAGAAAAGTAGGGTGGTGGTGAATTACCGCCCTGATCACTAATTTCCTCAATTACTATCAATGAGTTCTCTCTATCTGCCATGCTAATAAGCAACCTGTTTTATCACCCTGACGGTATAAAAAGGCCCTACCTCAGGTAATTACCTTTTTTTTGTTTCTTCAGAATTATTTTTAAAGTTTCCATTCAGGCTTGCTTCAAACTTTTTAATGGATTCATCCTGTGAATGGTTCAAAATGTTCTCCATTGCAGATCTCATATGGACTCTTCTAAGTTTTTGACACTGATTATCATTTAAATAATATATATTTTTAATCTCACCAAAGCCAGTGTTCATTTCATTCCCCTACCAACTTAAAAGTTGCCAAAAGCAGTTCCTAAAAATATTTGGAAGGGACCTAAAATACCATTTTTTTAAAAAAGTTGATAACCATGCAACTTGTGCATGAACCCGACTCTGCTTGTGGGTCAAGCCGTTTGGAAAGAGTATCACCTCAGGGCATTTTGAAAGCCATTATCTAGTTAAGTAAGGCATTAAAAAGACCACAAATCTACCATTTTACATATTCATTCTCTTATTTTGCTGTGAAAAGAAATAAATATTTAGTCTTTTAACAACTAAGTAATAGACCTTGATTCTGGGCTACTATGCTGCTATTTTTATCTTGTTTAAGTATGAGACCTTCTTGTTTAAAATCGTTCCTATGTTGCATTACGTAAATTTGAATCTTGAGTTTCAGAGCCCCTGTATCCAAAAAGCAGACTAAAATTAATATTAATGGCGTGTTGCTATAGTTTGATTCAAAAAGAACACTGATAACATAATGTAGTGCATTCCTGATGATTTTTTTAAAAATTGATAAAGGCAGTTCTTCCTCTGGTTAGCAGAGATTGGTCCTCTATAGTTGTAGGAATGATTGGTATACCACAGTATAGGTATACCATATACCACATGGGTCATGAAGCCATTCATTAGTTAGGCTCACGTGAGTATAAGAGATTATTGTGGAGGACATATATCCTATTTCTAAAACAATAGCACCTTGCAACAGAGTGTGAGGGGATAAGATTATAATATATGTCTTTCTGAGTATATGAATACTTAGTTTAAATGTTTAAAACAAAACAGCTTTGGACTTTCTTGCCAAGATGCTTCACTTGGTGACCTGCAACTAAACTCTAAATTCTAATTGAAGTCACAAGCCCCACAGCTAGTTTTACATGCAGACATTTGCAAGTTAAAATACAATTTTTATTCCTCTGAAGTTCATCTTTCCTCTAATGGCTACTAAACTTAGTCCCTGTTTCTCCTCCCAATTACCATCACACTCTTTACATTAGAAACCTGTGACACAACATAAGTAAAAACATAATGAATGCAATGAAGACTACCAGAAATCTCTGCTTTTAGACTGAAGAGTACTCTCTTAACTCATACTTACCTTCAAAGTGTGAAGTCCATTAGCCTCAAAATAATATAAGCTAGGAACCCTATCTCACTTTGGCCGATATCACTTCCTTTTTCCCAAATGGAACACTTCACCTTTAAGAGAATCATTAAGAAAGAAAGAAAGTCTTCCCCTAGTCTATGTTATGTTGTTTTCATTGTGGCTGACAATGGTGAGTAGGAGTTAAAAGACAGCTAAAATTAAGAGCTGACTTCCTGTCCCAAAGAGTTTTCATTGACACTTATATTCAAAGTGTCACCAAAGAGAAAATCAGTATCCACATCTTACACACACGTACACTCAAGTGTAATGTAAGACAAAAAATGGAAGATAGAAAACTGTGGACTACTACCATGCTTTGTGCAAAGGAGGGGGGGGGGGGGTCTACAACCTAAGAAATCATCTTGACATCAGTGGAAAGAGTACTGGCATAGGAAGCAGAAAACCTGGCTTCAAAGTCTGCCTTTAGGGCTACTACTTTTGTGACATTAACCACTCTGAGTCTGTTTCCTTATGTATAAAATGAGGGGATTGGCCAACATGGCCTCCAAGACCTCTAACAACTGTAGGCCTATAACCATGATTGTTTTCTGGTGACCTTGCCCTCCCAAAGCAGTCATTTGAAAGTACAGAGGAGATCCACTTCAACATCAAACTCTAATATAATTACCAACATCATCTAAGGATGACCAAAGATTTTATCACTAGTATCAGGGAGCTGTCTGACTGAATTAAGTAAAATTTAAAGGAAGCTGGATTCACACTGGCAAAAATTCTGAATGTTGGGGTGGCTAGGTGGTGCAGTGAAGAGAGTACCAGTCCTGGAGTCAGGAGGGCCTGAGCTCAAATCAGGCCTCAGACACTTAACACTTACTATCCATGTGACCTTTGACTTGTCACTGAATCCCAATTGCTCTGCCCTCCCCCTCCAAAAAGCAAAAATTAAAAAATTAAAATTAAAATTAAAAAAATCCTGAGTGTTTTTCCCCTCAAAAGAATCTTCATATATGTGAAACTCGACCCTTCCTCCTGAATCCTTTGTGACACTAATTCTCCCATTTTACAAATGAAGAAACTGAGATCCCCCAGAGGTTCCATGAATTGTGTAATTTCACACAGCTTGTGAGTAACACAGTTGGGGTTAGGGCCCAGTCTCTTTAACTTTCTGTCCAGTACTTTTTCCGCACGTTAACTGATTGTTTTCAGCAGGTTTCTCATCGTGCTATCTGCTCTGCTTCCTGCTAAAAACAAAAACAAACAAACGAAAAAAACCCAAGATTTTTGCAGATGTAGCCTCTTAGTTTCCTGACTATTCCTGTGACAGCAGGCTATTCTTGAAACTAAGAGCTCCTTCCTACAGTCCCCATCACGTGTTCTGTAAAAGTTAGGCACTGTGCCTTCAGATTCTTTGAAGCACCTTTCTTTCATCTTTGCTCAAAATAGTACCTGCTGTAGTGCTAGCCTCAGAACTTTCAGAGCAGGGATCCAAGGGAATGTAGAAATTTATCACCCAGCGATCTGACCTACATACTGTTTAATTGTTTTTGGCCTGACCACTACCCCAGGCATCTAAGCCAAAAAGAATTAGAGTGATGTTTAAAACTATGTTTTAATTTTTAATCCTAGTTGATTCAGAAAATTAGGATCTATGAGGAAGAAATGTAAAAGGTTGTGGATTCTATGCATCAAGGGTCCTTGTACAAAAGACATATTTCTGGCAATATTTCAGAAAGGGGATTATTTATCAAAATAATGGCTTGTATTTTTCTCAGGGGGAAAAGATTATCTCATCTGGTTCCACTGCTGTTTTATTATGATTTTGTATGTTTGTTTGTTTGTTTTTTAATTACAAAGAAATTGAATTGGATGGCACATCTTTGTCATGCAAGTGTTTTACCAAGACATCAGTATCACACTAATTTATAAAATGTTATACATTATCAGATGTAATTGAAAAATGAAGAATTTTGGAATATATAGGAAATGCTGGTGGTGTTCTTCCACTATTTAAGATATTTAAGTGTTTTCTAGAAGGACTTATTTTCAAAGGCCACCCTCAACTACGTAGCCTCATTTCTCCCTTAGTTTGAATCCTCCTACCTCTTGCCCCTTCTTGAAACACTTTTTTAAAAAGCTTCGGCATAAAATTCATTTCTTGCTGATATGGTTGTTTCCTGTATTTAGCAGATGTGAGAGCTTTATTTTCTACTACGTTTCCAATGGGGATGTACATAGCATGGCTTGTTTAATGTAATTTGTTGTTTATGCTCAAACATGCATTTTATTATCTGCCTAAATGTGCAAAGTGCTTTGACAGAATAACTGGTGGGGGGTTTTTGTTTTGTTTTTAGTCAGCAGGGATTTTTTTTTTTTTGCATCCTGCAAAGTTTAATTGTTATCAATTCAGTTTGCCTCTTGTACATTTCAGTGAGAGAATCACGACTTTGATCCTTCTTTAGCCCACTTAAAATAATTCTTATATCTTAAGTTGTGATATTTAAGATTGTTGGGATGGCTAGGTGGCACAGTGAATAGAGCACCAGCCTTGGAGTCAGGAGGACTGGAGTTCAAATCCAACCTCAGACACAACACTTACTAGCCATGTGACCTTGGGCAAGTCACTTAACCCCAACTGCCCAGCCTTCTCCCCTCCAAAAAAAACTTTTTTTTGTCACTGTTCAGTCATTTCAGACTTTTCATGACCTCATTTGGGGTTTTCTTAGCAAAGATACTAGAGTGGTTTGCCATTTCCTTCTCCATCTCATTTTATAGATGAGGAAACTGAGGTAAACAGGGTTGAGTGACTTGCCCAGGGTCACACAGCTAGTAAGTGTTTGAGGCTGGATTTAAACTCATGAAAAAAAGTCTTTGTAATTTCGAGTCCAGCACTCTATTCTGTGTACCATCTAGAAGATAATACAAGTAAATTCCAACACAAAAGAAGATTCTGTATAAATGACCGAATTAGGTATTAAGAAGCCTTGTTTTTCAATTTCTTTTTTTTCCTGACACTAGTCACATGACCTTGGACAAGTCAAGTAAATTACTTTATTGAGAGCTTACTATATGCCAGGCAATATGCTAAGTACTAGGAATAGAAATAAAGGAAAGGCTATGTGTGACACAGTAGATAGAGCACTGGGCCTATAGACAGGAAGACCTGCGTTCAAATCCAGCCTCAGACACTTACTAGATGTGTGACCCTGGGCAAGTCACTTAACCCTGTTTGCCTCAGTTTCTTCATCTGTAAAATAGGTATTTTTGCCAAGAACACCTCAAATGGGGCCATGAAGAATTGGACACAACTAAAGCAACTGAACAACAGTATTAGTTGAAACTTGAAGGAAGCCAGGGAGAGTTAAGAGGCAGAGATGAAGAAGGTGGAGAGGGGGAGTAGAGAAGGAAGGAGAAAGTGTTTCAGTTCTCAGAGCCTAAGTCTCCTCACTTCCAAAATGGGGATAATAATATTCATAGTATCTGTCTCACGGTATTGTTAGGAGATTATAGTGAGGCAATACATGCTAAGCAACGTATAAAATTTAATGTGCTGTAAAAGTGTTATTTCTTCTACTGAGTCTTACTCCAATGCCTCATTGTTATGTGGAAGAAGACCCTGGGTTCTTAAAGATCATGCCATCAGACCAGAAATTTCCAGAAAACTTTGGAAGTTTCTACCATACTGGAAAAGTTTCAAGTATAGACTCAGCAATAACTTGAGTCTGTTTTTCAAGGATCATAAAACCAGGGGATTTGAGAAATGAAAGAGACCTCAGCAGAAATCTACTCTAACCCCACTATAATAAACCTAGAAAGTGGTTATCCAGATTCAACAGAGTGGCACGTCATCAGAAGGCTGACCACCTGCTGATGAGTTTTTTTGACCATAGAAACCCATAGAACAATGAAAATTCAAACTTTTGGGGGGACATGGGTAAGAGTCACATAGGATAAATAAGCATGAATGGGTTGTGGTCTTCCTTATTGGAGGGAACTTCCAAATCATTGAAATCAAAGTTCCATTTGAGAGTCTAAACTCAATTCATTATTTTCATGATGCCACAGTCCCTCTATTATGGTCCAATAACCCTAAGAAAAAAATCTGATGAGTTTAATTCTGTTCCTGATGAATCCATGTTTCTTCTTTGGAGTGATCACTTCCTTTTCTAGACGTTCGCTAATAATCCCTTAAGTAATTTGTTATAGTATTTTGCCAGGAATTGAGTCGAACTTAACTGTTCTCTAGCATTTCATACTGTTGTGTTTTGCTTTTTTGAAAACCGAGATAATATTTACTCTTCTCCAGTGCTAAGGTACCTCTTCTACTCTTCACAATACAAAAATCATTAGTTGGAGCTCAGCTATCACATCCAACAGCCATCCAACTAGTACTAGTAATAGTAGTAGTATTAGTTGTTGTTGTTTTAACACCCTGGAAGCTTAGTTCTTTTCTATATCCTTACCTATCCAAGCTATTAGCAAATTCTAGAACAGAATCCAACATTTTATAAGTAGAATATGGATTTTTTTCCCTAAATACCTTCATGTTTCCTTGTTGGAGATTGTGATCCATAATGTGCCTCCCATAGTATTTATGAGATTTTTCTTTTAATAATAACAACACCAATAATAATGGGCATTTGTATACTACAAAATGTTTTACAAATATTCTCATTTTGTCTTTACAACAGTGACTTAGATGCTGTTAAACAGAGGGAATGAGGTAGAGGTTAAGTGAGCTGGCAAAGGTCTCACAACTAGTAAGCGATACAGCATTTGAACTCATCTTCCTGACTCCAGGCCAGTGCTCTATCCCTTGTGCCAACTTATATGTGCTTATGTGCTTTGCATTTATTTTCTAAATACTTATAAATAGACATGTCTCACCTAATAAAATATAATCCTTTTGAATGTCAGGATTCTTTCATCATTGTCTTTGAATCTCCAGCACCTAGAAGAGGGCCTGGCACAGAGAAAACACTTAATAAAAGTTGATTGAGGGGCAGCTAAGTGGCACAGTGGATAGAGCACCAACCCTGGAGTCTAAAGGACCTGAGCTCAAATCTGACCTCAAACACTTATTAGCTTTGTGGCCCTGGACAAATCACTTAACCTCAACTGCCTCCAAAAAAAATAAAAATAAATATTGATTGATTACCTCAAATTTTCCTCCAACTGTTTGTCATTAAAATATCAGGAAAACCATAATGCCCCCTGTGGATCTGCTGGTTTCACTATGGGTACTTTCTTCCAAATTATTTATTAATGTGTTAAATAAGACATTGTAGCCCTAAGAATCCACATCATAGAAGGGGGAGAGGTTGTAGAGTGAGATGTCTAACTTTGAATACAAGCGTATATACTTCCTAACTTGCAAACTTGGCAAATGACTTATCGCTCTAAGTCTTAATTTTTTCTTTTGTAAAGTGAGTACCCATGACACTCATACTCCTTAGCTTACTGGACAACTGTCAAGAAAGCGTTTTCTCAAGCTGAAAGTGTTCTAGAAATGTGAGCTGTTATTATCACCGAGGAACTCTATTTTTGGCATTCCCAAACCAAGGAAGTGCTTGTTAATGCCTTTGTTTCTTGTCTTGAAATTTCCAACCTTCTTTCTTTTTTCTTTTTAGTAGGAAAAATGCTTTTTATTAAATTATTTATTTTTAGTTTTCAACGCAACCTTCTTTCAAACCAGCAATGGTATGGAAACCAATTAAAGGCTTACTGAAAGTTTCTATAAATTTCAAATGGTTCCTACTTGTTCTCCTGTTTACTTGTTCACTCAAAGAACCCTGATGGATTAGTCATGCATGATTTCCTTTTATGAAAAATAAGTTGCCTTCCTCCTGATGATTTATACTTCCTTAACTATTTAAGGTTTTTATCCTTTGGTATATTTTCCATTGACTTTCCAGAAACAGAAGTGAAGCTCACCAGATTGCACTTCCCAGTGACTTGGCCCATTTTATGGATAGGCAACTGGCCAGGCCTCCAGGAGGATACTTAACGGTTGTTGTTTATAACATTATACATTTTGGTCACCAGTTCACAATTTCTCCCTTGAACTTTTTAGGACCCGTGGATAGGTGCTGTCCAGTCCTGGCAATTTATTTACATCTGACTCATCAGTTACTTCTAGAACATCCTGTGAGCTCACTACCATTCTAACCTTTCTGACCAACCTGCTTCCAAAGAAAATTTGGAAGTGAGAATTTTTCTTTGCTTTGGAGGCCCAAAACAAAAATCTCATTGGGTCTTTGCTTCTTCCTTATTATACCCAAAGCCCCTTTTGTATCATGGTGGTCAGGTGATTCCATTCATTCTCTAGCTTGCTCCCTCCATTTGACATGTTTAAAGCAACTTTTATTATAGCTTTGTAGATCATCAAAAAGAATCATGTGATCATAGATAATAGATTTAAAACTGTAAGGGACTTTGCAGCCCAACTCAAATACCACCTTCCCCATTTGGCCTACATTTTCCCTCAGTTTTTCTTACGAGTTTTTAAATAGTTTCTAGACTTCCTTTGTATTAATTTTTTTAAATTCATATTTTCCATTTCCCTGTAACCAAGTGTCTACATTTTGTCTTAGTTTCCCTTTCTAAAATGAAGCAACCTTTGTGAGAGAGTTGCTAGGGTTTTTATTATTATTATTCCAGCTTTCTCTTTCCCATCAAAATATTGGACTTAATCACAGTGATTCATGAATGAATATCTTTCAAGTAGATACTGTACCCATTCCTTTGAAGTCCTCAGGACCAAATCCATACATTTCCTTTCCCGTGAGTTCTAAAACTAGTTGGCTGAGGCAACAGGAATGAACACAACACCTTTCAAGAAAATAGTCTTGTGCCAATGTGGTTAATGTAGCTTTGTTTCTGACTTGAAGTAGATCAACATATGCCCCGGACAGACTGTCAGCTTTAACTTTGCTGACACTGTGAGATTTACAGAAAACACTGTTATGTTGGAATAACATAGTGAGTTGAGAATCTTCAGACCTTGTATACATTTCATTAGAATGACTTCTGCTTATGGAATAATGGACATTCCCCTGGAGTCATACTCAACAGCATGGCCTTAAAATCAATTTCTCTTTAGTCATCACAACACAACACATTAGCAGGGCTGCAAGGAGAACGTTATTCAGTGGGATGAAGAGCCCACTGTTAGGGAGGAGAGAATAATGGGGTGAAGAGGTACAGAGTGAGAATGTACCTCATTGACACTAAAACTGATTGATGATCATAGAGTCTTCTGAGTCCAGAATATGGCACCATGGGAAAAAAATAGGCAAATAGTTTGATGATGTATGAGAAATTGAAGGTGTGACACAGATTTGTGTTCTCAAGGCAGGAGAAGATGAGGGTCTTTCAATGCTGACAGTGTTGTCAGTGCAGTTGACATAAATTTTGCTAATGTTAATGGAAATGTAGTAGCACAATTTACCAAAGCCATTTACAGCTGTTATGCTGGAGTGAGAAATGGAAGGAAATTATAGGAAGAAGAACCCAGGAGGTTTAAGAATTGTGTATATGAATGGAAGCATGTTTTAAAATTGCCATGTATACAGAAGGTTCTTTTTTTCAGTATAGCATTTTTTGTTTTTGTTTCTTTGAAATATTCTTTTAGGTTCTGAGATGCCACCACTAGTACCATGGTACAAGGGAGACTTCTTTCAATCCCATATTTCCCATCTTATGATGGTGGTTTTAGTGCTCATTTCCTTTTGTTTCTTAGATCTCAGTGTTTAAGGAAATTATGTTCTTTCCTTTATGGTGATTAGGGAATGAGACATTTTGATCTCTGTTTAGTCACAGACATCATAAAGCCTTCTGTAATAGCAAGATAATGTTTTCATTGATAGTCACATTATTGAGCATGCACTAGGGACCCCTAAATAGTGGACAGAATGCCACCCAGGACATGGAGCACAACACAAAACTAACTAAAAAAATCAACTCTGAAGGATTATATATAGTGTATATGTGTGTGTATTATATAATATATAGGACACACACATCATGTATGTATATGGATACATATATGTATACACACATGTACATGAATGTGTGTATACACGTGTGTGCATATGTGTGTGCGTGTATAATGATACCTTCTCACTGTGAAACCCTGTGTGAACAAAATTGTATAGCATAGGGATAGCACATGGACAGCATCATGCACATTGGAACATTTCCCAGGACTTGAGTTCAGGGAAAGAAAGGAGGGGTTATTTGTCCATAGCTCCAGGGCAGAGGGAGGAGGAATAGCAAAGTAGCACAGCAAGTGTCCAGAGGTCCTGTTTAGCAGCTGGAGTGATCAGAAATGAAGCTTAGAGGATTTTTAGACAGACACTTAGAGAATCTTAGGCCTGGAGGGAAGCTCAGAGGTCACCTGGTCAGATACCCTCATTTCACAGATAAGGGACCCCAAAAAGTGGAAAGAAGAAAGTCGAGGCAATTCATCTCTGGAGATGGAGGGCAGAACTGTGCAGTCTTCCAGAAAGCATAAGGAATATTTGGGGAGTTATATGGGAGAATGGAAAAGTCTAAACTACAGTCATTTTTCTAGTGAAATGTGGTCCGAGGTAGTATAGACTTGTTTTATGGAATTCTTGTCAATATTACCTCTTAACTCAAAAAAGTATTTAAAGTCTTTAAAAGTCTGAGAAAGGAGAAAGAAAGAAAACAGGTAATCAGACTAATTGGAATTGATTTAGACCAGGCCAAAGGAACAAGTTATAGAAGTTAGCTGTAAAGTTACCCATTCCTTTAATCAGTCTTAATATCTCCTGCCCTCCACTGACCCTTTTTTCCTGGCTCCAAAATATTTTATTTCTTTCATCTAGCTTTCCAGGCCACACTTCATCCTACACTCTCCCCAACTCCTCCCAAGATTTTCCATCCTTCTAGCCAGGAAATCTCTCCCACTACTCTGAATTTCTTCCTGGTTCACATATTCTTCCCACCACATCAAAATTCAATCAACATTTTTTAAATGTGTACTGTGTACAAAGCAGTAGACAAGGTGCTAAGGAAGATATAAAGTTTGAATAAAACAGTCTACCCTCAAGAAACATACTCTAATTGAAGGATCCAATGCCTACAAAAATCTTTGAGAGGTACAAAAGAAAGTACTTTACAAAGTCTGAGAAGGAAAAATGATCCCCAAACTGGGGAGATCAAGGAAAATTTCACTGAAGAAGTGGCATTTGGCTTGAGCTTCAAAGCATGGGAATGAATTAAACAGTAAAGAGAGGAGGATAGATAGTCTGGAATCGAGGACAAGTACAATGACATTAAATTTCTAGGCATGATTGGGGAACAATAATTTGGATGGTTGGGCAGGAGTTTAGTGTGTGGTAGAATGAGTTCAGATCAAAGAAAGCCTTAAACAAATGCCAGGTAAAAGAGTTCAAATTTTACTCAGTAGTAAATAGAGAGCAAATAAAAAAAAGATTTAAACAAAGAGACAAGGAAAATTAGTCTAGCAGTGGTATGGAGGATGGAGAAGAGAGGGAAGAGTGACCTGTTAAGAGACATTACAACAGTTCCGGAATCTCCTGAGGGCCTACATTAGGAGAATGAGAGTGGGAATGGGCAGGAAGGAACTAATTAGATCATTGCTTATAAATGCTTTTCAGAAAATAGGACTAAAGTTGGGAGATGTGATGTTCTTACAGAGACACTGGAACAAAATTTTTAAATTGTCTTTAGGCAGTCACTTCTTTCGGCAAGTAGATGCTTTGGATCCCCAAAAAGATTGAATAAGGATATAAGAAACAACAGCATCCTTTTTTCATTTGTTTGTTTAGTTCTGGGATGAGTTCAGAACAGAGACTAGTTGCTGAACATTCTCTTTGAAGAAAGTAGAATTCTTTGATCCCAGAGCAGAGCTCAGTTATATTAACTCAAAGAGAAGATGTCATTGAAGCAAGTTAAACCTTGGATAATGCTTTTGTGATTGTATTACCAAAAGGA
Source organism: Pseudochirops corinnae (assembly GCA_028646515.1). Classification (NCBI taxonomy): domain Eukaryota; kingdom Metazoa; phylum Chordata; class Mammalia; order Diprotodontia; family Pseudocheiridae; genus Pseudochirops; species Pseudochirops corinnae. The sequence goes on along the minus strand of CM053587.1, from coordinate 216,733,910 downwards.
AGACTAGTCAGAATTTTCACAAAGAAATCCAAGGAATGTCATGGTACCTTTGGATCCAATTTTTGAGCCATGTGATTACTAGGGCTCCTAGAGCCCAAGGCTTCTGTGGAACATAGTGCTTACATATTATGTGCCCTTGGATGCAGGGACCTTGTATTTTCTTGAATATAATTAAATAAAATATGGTGTCTGGAAGGACAAGTGAAGTTGGTTTATAGCCTCAAGCTCAGAAACTTTTTTAAAGCATCAAATGTGATTTCCTGGAGCAAAATTCAGAGTCTAGTGAGAGAAGACATGAATGACTGGATAATCAAGGCTTCTAGGTTTTGGGTTTTTTTTTAATGGACATAAGATAATAAGATTTAGAACTGGAAAGGGACTTAGAGATCTCTCATTTGAAAGATAAGGAAACTGAGGTCCAGAGAGGCTAAAGGATGAAGAGGTTGGTATTATGTAGTAAAAAGGAGTCTTCTGCTTAGTTACTTAGAGCTAGAAGATCTAATAATTCAGGAAGCATTGAACTGAACCTCAGTTTATATACAAAAGGAATGATAAATACACCCCCTTCCTATGCCCTGTAGTACTTTTCTTTCCTAGTAGCCAGTAAATTAAGGACTACTGTGAATTGTCATGTGGGGGAGAGGGAGAGGTAGTAGTTGCTTTCTCTCCCACCTGGCTCCCAAGTGTTCAAGGATATATGGCACTTCTATTTCTTTTGTGTTTAATCTCTTTTGATCTTAGGTAAATAAGTATTCTGGAAGAGGAATTCCCAGATGGTCAGTAACACTAGGATATGCATCAAAGTCTTCAGAGGTTCAACTAAAAACTGGAATTCATAGTAGCAACAGCCAAGTCTGATGAGAAGTTAGCATGGCAGTCAAACAACCTACCTGACCCAGCACAGTGTTGTATTGAATCAACCCAAATAGTATACCCTTCAAGGTATTATCCCAGTTATACAAGGGAATTGATTTGTCTTTACCCATGCTTCACCCCATAGTGAAGTTGGTGGGAATTCCACAAATGGAGAAAAGGACTCCCCATGCCAGGAATCACACTTTTGCCCTACATATTCCCTACACATGTGCCTCTACCTTTGTACTAAAATACTTTGGCGGGGGGGAGGGGGGCAGAGTCAAGATGGCGGCATAGAAGCAGGAAAACTCTGTAGCTCCCCCCATAACCACCTCAAATACCTAGAAATTATTACTCTAAACAAATTTTAGAGCTCCAGAAACAAAGTGACAGAGAAATACATCTCCTGCTGAAGGCATCCCTGGCAGGTGGACAGGAAGAGTTCATTACAGCGCACTGGGAGCCAAGACCAGTCAGGGTTTTAGCCCCAGGGTGTCCAGGACCATCCACAGCTCAAGCTTTCAGGAGAGTGGATCACAGGCAGCTATGGCAGTTTCCAGAATTATCAACCCATAAGGGTCAAGGACAAAGTGAAAGGTCAGTGGAACTTGGCTGAATTTGGGCAGGATGCAGGAGCGAGTTCAGTCCTCTGCCCCCAGAGCCAGAAGTGGCAGAAGCAGCAGCCCTGAAGCTGCCTCAACATAGCTGCTTCAGAGCTCCCAGCCTGCAGATTGCAGGTGGGCCAAGCAACCATTCAGAGGTTAAGTGCTCTTTCCTTAACCTGCCTGGATTGGGATCACAGTCTTGGGTAGTGGTTCTGAGCTGTGTGACCAGTGAACCAAAGCTGGGGGGGACTGTAGAGATGGTGGCCTCCTAATAGCTCCAGCAGCTTCAAAAACCCCAGTGATTTGTGACAAAGATCTCACCTCTGGAAGCAGAGATCTACTGTGGCTCACAAATCAACTTAATTGACTGGCAACATGAGTAGGCAAAGGAAGCAAACCAGGATCAGCAATCCAACTTTAGATTCCTTCTTTGGGGACAAAAAGGATCAAAACATGGAACAGGAGGAAGACAACACAGTCAGAACTCCTGCACCAAAAGCTTCCAAGAAAAATATGAACAGTATACAGTCCATAGAGGAACTTAAGAAGGATTTTGAAAACCAAATAAAAGAAGTAGAGGAAAAATTGGGAAGAGAAAT
>CM053587.1:216705725-216731351 GCA_028646515.1 Pseudochirops corinnae | reverse complement strand
TTTCATTTGTTTGGATCTGTTTAATAGTATCTTGATTTCTCATAAAGTCATTTGCTTCCATTTGCTCCACTCTAATTCTGAAGGAATTATTCTTTTCAGTGAGCTTTTGAGATTCTTTTTCCATCTGGCAGATTTGCCTTTTTAAGGCATTCTTCTCCTCATTGGCTTTTTGGGCCTCTTTTGCCATTTGAGTTAGTCTATTTTTTAAGGTGTTATTTTCTTCAGTCAGGTTGTTGACTCTCTTTTCATGATTTTCTTGTGTCATTTTCATTTCTCTTCCCAATTTTTCCTCCACTTCTTTTATTTGGTTTTCAAAATCCTTCTTAAGCTCCTCTATGGCTGTATCAGCAAGCACCCTAGCATACCCAGGGTGGCTGCTAGCGAAGGTTCTTAGATCTGCTTTTCTAAAGGAAAGCAACTCAAAACAGGTTAACAATCTCTTTAATCAGTCAGACGTATGTCATTTACCTAGTTCAGGGGGAAAAAGTCAGCACTCTGAACTTCAGAGAATGCAAACACAAGTTACAAGCAAACAGAGAAACAGATCTGCAGACAGGCTTCCAGCATCTGACCATTACATCCATACCTATTCAGTTAGAGAGAGGGAAGCACCAACATCTGGGTTTTTCAAAGCCGGGGGCTCAATGGTTTCCCAGAGTCTTATCTGGCCAAATCATACAACTCTTCTCAAAGTGAGCCCCAAAGCAAAACCTCACATCAGGGGATATATATAGCCTTCTCCTAGCTCGGAGAATGTCACAGCCTTCTTGACCCACTGCCCAATCACAAAGCTACAAGGCATGGGCATTCCTGAAAAACAAGCCTCCTACCACAGGCTCCACATCACCACATTCAGCCTATTAAGGGGCAGAGTATACTTTCAAATCAGGGAAGGTTCTCAGAGTCATGTAGCCACTTTAATAAAGGGCCTAGGGGTAGGGAAGATCTTCAGATTCCCATAACAATGGCTTGTAATCAGTTTACTTTTTTCTTGGAAGCTTTTGGTGCAGGAGTTCTGACTGTGTTGTCTTCCTCCTGTTCCATGCTTTGATCCTTTTTGTCCCCAAAAAAGGAATCTAAAGTTGGGTTGCTGAGCTTGGTTTGCTTCCTTTGCCTGCTCATATTGCCATTCAATTAATTTGATTTTTGAGCCACAGTAGATCTCTGCTTCCAGGGGGAGAGCTTTGTCCCAAATCACTGGGATTTTTGCAGCTGCCAGAGCTATTAGGGGGCCATTGTCTCTACAGCCCCCACCAGCTTTGGCTCACTGGTCCCACACCTCAGGACCACCACCCAAGACCACTATCCTGATCCAGGCAGGTTAAGGCAAGCTTCTAAATGATTGCTTGGCCCCTTGCAATCTGCAGGCCAAGAGCTCTGAAGCAGCCATGTGGAGGCAGGTGCAGGGCCACTGCTTCTGCTGCTTTCTTGCCCTGGGGGTCGGTGGCCAGACCCGCTTCTGTCACCCAAATTTAGCCAAGTTCCACTGACCTTTCACTTTGTCCTTGGCTCTTATGGGTTGATAATTCTGGAAACTGCCACAGTTGCCAGTAATCCACTCTCCCAAATGCTCCAGCCACAGCTTGTCCTTGCTGCCCTCAAGCTAAAGCCAGTCTTGGCTCCCAGTATGCTGCGATGAGCCTTTCCTGTCCACCTGTTGGGCTGCCATCAGTGGGAACTTTGTTTCTCTGTACTTTTGTGGGTTCTAGAGCTCTAAAATTTGTTTAGAGTCATATTTTATAGGTGGTTATTGGGGGAGCTGCAGAGTTGTCTTGCTTCTACGCTGCCATCTTGAGCATAAAATCCTCCTTTAATTCCATTCCCTATTCCCAACTCCAGGCCTTTAATTAGAGTTAGTATAGAGAAAACTCACTCATTTTAACATTCTCCTCTTTTCCTCTTTTTAATACGTGGATAGAGCATTCCCTAATAGAAGTAATCTGGGAGCTGACCCAAAGGTAGGAATGATTCCTGTTGCAAACTGTGACTCCTTTTAAGATTTAATCCTATACTCCTTAACATTTTTATTTTATTTCATATGTCTCAAATTTATTTTTAATTTATATAATAAAATAAGCATTTCTATAATATAGCACAATAAAAAAGATGATTGCACATGAAAACTGCAAATCTACTATGCACAACTTGCTATTCCTTTCAAGTATTCAACAAAATTATCATGTAAATTTCTTTTCCATTTTTTTCTTCCCTACCTTCCCCTCAGCGCCCCAATGGATTTTTTCTTAAATTGATAAAAAAGCATTTATCTAAAACCATCAGTAAGTATTATTTGTAATGAAGATAAACAAGTGTACTTCCAGGTATTTTATACTGTCCAGAGTTATTTTAAATGGGGTATCTTTTACTATCTCTTCCTGCCGAATTTTGTTTGTGATATATAGGCCTGCTGATGATTTATGTGGATGTACTTTATATCCTGATACTTTGTTAAAATTATTAAAATATTTCATTTTTAAATTAAATTTTATTTAAAACAATAAAAAAGGTAAACTAAATTTTATTTTATTTTTAGGTCCTCATTTTCTCCCTCTGAACTCCTCCCACCCTATTGAGAAAACAAAACAAAACAAAACAAAAAAAAACCTGTTACAAACATGTATAGTTAAATAAAACATACTTTCCCATTGGTAATATCCAAAGGTAGAGATAAATATAGATGTGGATATAGATACAGATATTTCAATCTGAATTCTTAGTCCATTCCCTCTTGATGGAGGTGACATGTCTGAGTCATTACAAGTCCTCTGGAATTCTGATTGGTTATTGTGCTGATCAGAATTCCTGTCTTTTCAAAAAAAAATTTTTTTTTAAAGTATTGTTGTTATTGTATAAATTGTTCTCCTAGTTCTGCTAATTTCACTTTGTATATGTTCATGTGCCTTCCCAAGTTCTTCTAAAACCATTCCCCTCGTAATTTTTACAGTGCAATAGAATTTCAGCACATTTATATACTATATATATATATATATATATTTATGCTCCATCACATTTATATACCATATGCCATACAATTTATAACTTGTACCATATGGTACATAACTTGTACCATAACCATTCCCTGACTGATGGGTACCACCTCAGTTTCTAATTCCTTGCCACCACAAAAAGAGCTGTTATAAATGTTTTTGCACATATGGGTCCTTTCCCTCTTTCTTTGATCTCTTTGGGTTATAGACCTAGTAGCAATATCACTGGGTTAAAGTCTATTCACAATTTAATAGCTTTTGGGGCATAGTTCCAAATTTAAGCCATGACTTCTTATCTTTGTTTTATAGTCTGTGTAATGCAATGAGAAGATTACTCCTTCTAAAGTCACAGGGCATTTGTTCAAATCCTACCTCTGACCTTTATTAACTCTATGATCTTGGGCAAATCACTTAAACTTCTGATTCTCAGTTTCTTCTTTTGTATGATGAGAAATTTGGACCAAGTAGCCTCTGAGAGCCATTGCATATCTAGGCTTAATCTCCAGTTATCCTACAGGGAACACCTACCATCCCTTAAAACAAACTGAAAAAAAATAATGTTCTAGTGAAATATCAAAAACTAAACCTGGCATCTTCTTTCCAAGGAACTTTTTTTTTCATTTTCCCCTTTATCAGCTACATGCCACCCCTCCCAGTCTTTCCAACCAAGATTTATAAACTTAAAATATTTCTCAAAATTCTCTCTCTTCATCTCCTTTATCTAGGCACTCACCAAATCAATCAATCAAACGTTCATTAAGCTCCTACTATCTGTCTGCCCTTTCTTCTCTAGTGCTTGTCATATCTATTTCCTTTCTTCATTTCAACACTGCACATCCGAACTACCTACAGTATCTCCCTAATACAATGAATTCATCAGAGAATTGACAAGATACAAACTAGATAACCAGTTCCTGAATAAATTGAGAATTAACGGCACTTTTTAAAGCAATGAACAAAAGTCATTTTCTGAATAATTGTACTGCAATGCTTGTTGACTGACCATATAAATAATAACTCCTAGGTACTATAAACCAACCGATATGTACCCTTCATGTTATATACTGCTGCCAACCAAACCAATACTCTTTATGCTCTGAGAAAGAAAGATGAAGTAGTTTCCCACCATAGAGACAACAAACTGGAATCTCTGGCCCTCTAAAAGACATTTAAAGTTACGCAGATTCTATTTTTAATTTGATTTCTGTTCATTCTTCAAGGGACATAGAACTCAACCATCCTTTTAAGAAGGACAATGTTAGAACTCCTATGGCTAGATCTTTGAGGTTCAATTTAATTCAATAAGCATTTAAGTGCTTACTTTGTGCCAGGCACTAGAGATGCAAAGACAAGTAAAACTGTGCTTGCCCTCAAGGAGCTTACATTCTTTTGGGTTCTTGATAAACCACAAAAATAAAAATTCAGCTCCAAGGAAATTTTTTAAAAAGTGAAAAGAGAGAGATGTTTAGTTACAATGGACTTTTGAGATGAATGACTGAAAATGATGATATCTCTATTCCTTTTCTTCATTATAGTTGCCTTCCTGATTTTTTTTTTGACTAACCACCATCTCAGTTACTCTGTAGGAGGGATGAGCATTTGCTTGCTGTAAATATAGATGTTTGAAATTTGAGATGTAAACAGAGACCTCTTCCTTTTTTTAGGTTTTGTGTGTTATCTAGGCTTCATCTATTGCAGGGTACCTTAACATCATTGGTCCATTTCTTCAGAAGAGCAGCTAATTCCTTCCCCTTCAGCTGTTTTGCGTGTTGGGAATGTGACACAATTTTTAGTATCCATCTAAGATAAGTGCAATTTCTTTACTTTTGACCATGATCAGCCAAAGCATTGTTATGGTCATTGGGTTAAAGACCCTAGGGCTAGGAACAACAAAGAATATTGGGGAACCTGCAGCCTCCAGGCCACATGTGGCTCTCTAGGTCCTCAAGTGTGACCCTTTGAATGAATGCAAACTTCACAGGCTACAGGTTCCCCACCTCAGCCCTAGACTGCCTAGGAATAATTACTCACTTCAAGCTATTCTTAGCTTAATCTCTGGGATGTGTGTGTGTGTAGGAAGGAGAGAGAGATGAAAAGAGAGAGGAGAAAAGAGAAAGAGGTGGATAGAGAAAATGAGAGAGAAAGGGCATGACATAGTTAATAGAATCTTCCAGTTGCATTTAGGAAGACCTGGGTTAAGATCCTACCTGAACCTCAATTTCCTTAACCGTAAAATGGTAGTATCTACCTCATAGGTTGTTGGGGTTTTTTACATTCATATTAAACATATTTTCACATTAGTCATGTTGTAAAGAAGAATTAGAACCAATGGGAGGAACCATGAGAAAGAAGAAACAAACAAAAAAGAGTAAATAGTATGTTTTGATCTGTATTAAGACTCCATAGTTCTTTTTCTGGTTGTGGATGGTATCTTCCATCGTGAGTATTTTGGAATTGTCTTAGATATCTCACAGATTGTTATAAGAGCCTTTCCTAACCATAAAGGGGTAGATTATGTGAATGACAGCTATGATGATGATGATAACATATTTCACAAGGAATGATTCCACAAGTCGCACACAAATGCACACACACACATATATACATATATATGTATATATATGTGTGTATGTGTATATATATATATATATATATATATACACACACACGCACACACATACACATAATCAACAAACATTTATTAAATGCCTACTGTGTGCCAGGTTCTATGCTAAGCACTGGGGATACAAAAAGAGACAAAAGTTCCTGCTCTCTAGGAGCTTACAGTCTAATACAAATAAAATCTCAATTGTTTATAGTCATTCCTCGTATGCATGTCTTCCTAGCTGGCCAGAAGAGGTGGCCTTTAGCAAGGCCATCATCCACATGACAGGGCATCTGTTTCTAGATAATAAGATACCTACAATAAACCTGGTGAAGTCCAATCTGTCTCTGAGATAAGTGGCACCTTAGTTTTTCCTTAGATGGATTTAAAACTGGGATCATTCCCTATTCTCAAACAATGGCACTTTCTACTCTCCCCAGAACACACACATAGGCAGGGCCCTCCTAAGAGAATTCCCAGGCCCAGGGCCATTCCTAGTGGGAGCTTGTGTTCCCCAATATTTTAAAACAGGCAAAAACACACCCCAAAGGAGACTCCAAAGCAAAGGCTCATTGGCTATAGAGTGAAAGGGCTTGGGTTCAAATCCTTTCTCTTATATGTACAATCTATGTGACTTTAGGAAAGTCACTTAAGTTTCCTGAGCCTCAGTTTGCTCATCTGTAAGATGAGGGGTTAGACGAGATGATCTTGAGATCCCATCCAGCTTTCGAAATGTGTTTCTGTAGATATAGTTCCTATTTCTATTAGATATAGTTTCTATAGGAGTGTGTGCTGTGATGGGAGGGGAAGCTTGTGGCTTCAATGATGGAAGCTTAGAGTGGGTGGAGGAAAGGGTCATAAGGATTGATAGCATCTATGTATATGAACTTTAGTTACTTTTTTTTTTTTTTTTTAGCATTAACCGGTAATCATGTCCTTCCCCATGGAATACTTTTCTCAGTCAAGGTAAACACAGGTTGAAAGGTACAGTGTTAAGAGCAGTCTCTCCAATTTGCCAAGTCCTTCAGTGAGGCTCAAGAGAAGGGATCCTGCTTAAGTACAACCTGATGTTTGAAGCTGCCAAGTTCCTAGCTATAATGTGCCACAGTCAGGTATACTTTTTGTACTAAATTCCAGCTCGCCTGGGGTATCTGAAAATTCAGAAGTTTCTTGAGGCTCTTTGAATTTACATAGATGCAAAATTATACCCCAAAACATTGTTTGCCCAAATTATACCATACCAATCTCTAGGGAGACTTTTTATAGGCAGAAAAGGGTCCAGGGAGCTCCAGGAATTACCTCATTCTTTTTGTCAATAATCCTCATTCTGATACATTTGGAAACATATGCATAATATTTCCTCCCACATCCCCCTCAGTATCCTGACTCTGACCTGTCCTCTTTTCTTTCCCCTAAACACATGAAATCATATGGTTAACAAAATTGTGAAATAAAGTTTTATTAGCAGAAAGAAAACAAACCACCTTCAACTCAACAGCTCCTTCCTAAAGATGTATACAGTTTCAATTCCATTTGAAGCAGTTCAACTATTATTTTTGAAGTACCTGTGATGTGAAAGCACTATGATAGACTCTGAGAATACAAAGTCAAAACCAAAACCAAAAATGGTGACTGCCCTCATGGAGATTACATTCTACTGGGGGGATGGGGGTGGAAGAAGGTATAGAAGGTATACATAGCTAAATAAATTAAAAATACATGTAAAGTACTTTCAAGAAGTAGAAAACAATAACCACAGATAGGGAGAGATGGGGGGAGGAAGAGAAAGAAAAGGAGAAAGAGAGAAAGAATGAATGAGAATGATGTTGGCGACAAGGTGCCAGAGGAGATGAGAAGGGATGAGATTAAAGGTATAAGTAAATACACTGGCCTTGTTGAAGAGAAGGGCTACTTCTTGATCAGAGGCTCGAGCAAAGGAGGAGAGAATGGAGGATGATGTCAAGGGGTTTTGAGATATAGACCAGGAGAGAAAAGGAAACTTAAGACAAATAGCCTATATTTTTTTTTTCAGTAAAGTATCAGGCAAGGACCTGTGTGGAGAGAAAGGGGGGAAGGAATGCTGTTGGAGGCTTAGGGGAAGAATAAAAAGACTGGAGCATGTGTCTGTGAGGATTGTGATAGAGAATCTATTAAGGAAGAGTAAAAGGCTTGTCTTGTTTTAGGAGCTGTGGGTTGGTGTGCTTTTTCCTTTGGTGAGGTCTACATTTCTCTAATCTGTTGTCCTAGACTATGACAGAGCTCTTCGCCTCTACAAGGTTACTTACTGAAGATAATAGATGCTCAGGCTAAAATCCTACCTTTTAAACTCTTCTTGGAACTCTTTTTTTAATTGCCATTTTTTTCTGTTCTCTCCTCTGATTCTTTTATATTACTATTCATCAAATGTATGGTCAGAAACCCATTTTAGGTTCTCTCCCTTCTCCCCGTCCCCCTAATACCTCCAGGATTCTATTTCTTCAAATGAAAAAGAAGTTGACTGATATAGTGGTGAAGAAACAGTTTTTAACCTCCCAGTATTCTCCTCTTCTTTACAAATAATAATCCTGGCTAGAGCAGCAAAAAAGGCTGGTGACCTTTATCCCACTTTCCTCTACTAAGAAATATAGGCCTGTTCTCTTTCTGGTTTTTCTGCATATTTTCTGTGAACCTAGGTGACCTCCACGACCAGGAGAAATAAGGGGCAAAGAGGAAATAGTAACTTAACATACCAGTTGAACTGAGATTTCTGATGAATCAAAAAGGAGTAAATGTTTGTCTTTACCTGATTTACTCAGAGTTCACTCTTTCTTAAATGCCTTAAATTCTTCTTGGTTTAGGAGTACGACCTATTTATTGCATTTCATTTAAAGCAACAAATGCTCTCATCCACTCAAACCAAGGCTAGACTTTGCACTGAGAAAACATTCATTTCTCCCCCATTCAATTTATGAGAAAAGTAAGTGTCCCACAGTGTGACCTTATTTCAAGTGACATCCAATCCTCCTAGTAGCTGCAGGTTCAAGGCTACATTACAAAGTCGATAGCCATGCATAGACATTGACATTGGTTCCCAGCATCACCTCCCAACAAATGTCCATTTACTTTAGTGTCTTTTGAAGTAGGTAGCAGAGTATTGGGTACACAGTAGGTGCTTAGTAAATGAAAAATAATTATAAGATTAGGTTTCAAGAGTTAGAAAAACTGGAAGGAGCCTTAGAGACCATCTGTTCCAATTTCTTATTTTACAGAGGAAGAGAATGAAGCCTAGAGAGTGATGTGACTTAAGGTCGAAAAGCTAGTGTGTCAGAGGAGGGATTGAACCTGGGTCTTCCTTCCTAGTTTCTCCAGTGTTTAACCTTGGTGATTCTTCAGAATCAGTTTTTAGGTCATAATGTGTGTATGTGTATGTGTGTGTGTGTGTAAAAATATATGTGTGTACATGTGCATGTGTATGTATACGTATGCATATATACATATATACACACATATCTCAGCATTTATGGTTACTCTTGCTTTCATTCTGTGTGTGTGTTTGTATATGCATATATGTATGGATATACACATATATACAACACACATATACACATGTATATATAATTATTAGCCTTCATGGTTACTCTTGCTTTCATTCTGTGTGTATGTGTGTGTAAATACTTTTATATATGTGTATAATACACACAATACACATGCATGCTTATATGTATATATGCGTGTGGAAATATGTGATGTGCATAATAAATATGCATTGTGTATTAATGAAAATTAATATTATGTTACATAATTCGATAATATTACTTTGTAATCCATCCTTTTCCCCGTTTTGTCAAAACCCTACCACTAGCCTCGCTCAAAATGAAACTGTTCCCAGTTGGAACTAAGATGTTGTTGAGGATTGTGATCACTTCTACACCTCCGCACCCCCCTCCAATCTGCTACTTAATCAATTTAAAGGGGGAACTTGGTTTTATTTTCAAGTAAACAGAGAACCAACTGGGGTTAGGTCTCTCCCCAGGAGATGGGTGTTCTTCAGTAAAGTTAGGGATGACTTGTTGTCCAAGGGGAAGGCTAAGGAGGTGGGCTAGGATCCTGATCAGGATGGTTTTTTTTTTTTTCTAGTCAAGATTACTAGAAGCATTTAATACCTATCGAACAATACTCTTTGATTGCCTGAGAGGGGAGTTATCATCCATACCCAAAGGCCAACCCACCTACCAATCAAGATTGTCTTGCCTTTGCCAGGGAGGTTCAAATGATACACTGTCAGGCCAATCAGAAGGAAGACATACCCAGAACTAAAAGACCCTGTTGACTTGGGTCTTTCATCACTTGGGTCATTGAGAAAAAGAGACCATAGAACCAGTTTCTTGGTTACTGCTAGTCTAATTGAAAAACTGATTGTGCTTAGGTCCCTGACTTTAGTTGAGGTGCTAGCAGGACCCATTTGACTAACAGTTTCTGTATTTCTGTTATTAAAATGATATCTTGTCCTGGAGAAAACTATCTCAGCATCATTTTTACTTGCTATTATATATACACACACATACATATATGTATATATGTGTATGTATATTATGTGAGTAATGTGTGTATATATACATATATGTATATGTATACACACATATATGTATATATATACATATACACCCACACATACTTACACACTAATCATAAAGGCTGATATATTTTTTTGTACTGTGACCTATAAACTGACTCTGAAGAGAATTCCCAGAAAGGGGTTCAGAAAATGAGAGGCATCATGGTGTAATAGAAAGATGCAGAACCAAAGTTTCTGGGTTGCAATCCCAGCTCTAACACTGATTGCCTCCGTGACTTTGGCAGGTTAAGCAACCTCATGGGAACTCACCTATAAAATGAGAACGTTAGACTAAATCATCCCTACAATCCATTCGATTTCCAAATCTGTGATCCTATAGCACTAAGCCATGGTGACTTGCAATAGTATCTTAACTTCCCAAGTTGACAACTTTGAAGAACAGATCATTTATGTATACAGGTTCTAGTGTGTTTAAAAATTTTAAAAAAGTGTTTTCTTTTAACAGTTGCTTTATTATAGTATTTATAAACTTAACATGGTTTTTATAGTTATTTGAGCCCTTCCTTATTAATAGAAATGTGGGAAGGAGATGGAAACAAAGAGAGTGGAAAGAAAATAAATTACAGTTCAGTTCAAATCAACAGATACTTATGGAACAAAGCCGTATAGGAACTTCAATGCTGAGTAAGACACCCCCTTCCCTCCAAGAGCTTACAGTCTAGACAAGTAAATAATTACAAGTACTCAAATAACCCTAGTACAAAGAAGATTATGATAAATTCCATAAGACCGATATAGACAATGTCTATGTTTGGAGAAGGGAGAGAAAGGGAAATATTTCTTTGACTGTTTCTTTTTGCTTTCGTCCATCTGTCTCTGTCTGCCTGCTGTCTGTCTTCCTGTCTCTGTCTCTGCCTGTCTCTTTCTCTCTCTGTCTACCTGTCTCTGTGTTTCTGTCTGTCTCTCTGCCTATCTCATTGTCTCTTGTCTCTCTGTTGCAGGCCCATAGCTTTCTTCAGCCCCTTTACTTAATAGCCTAATTTCTCTTTGCTGAACTGCTTATAGGATATACCAGGAACTCCTAATACTCTGAACATTTCTTGGTGGGGTTGTGAACCAATTCTGTAATCCAGGCCAAGTTTCAAGGCTTTGGGCTCTGTTGCTCTTCAGAAATGCTATAGATGGAAGGAAATCTGCAGTGAATATTTCTAATGGCTTAATATATAATTACAGAATGGACAGATTGAATTTAAAATCCCCCATAATGTGAACATTGTTGGAGCAAAAGGAAAGTTAGAACACTGAAAAGTACAGCTGTCAGGAAATGGCAGATTATTGTTGTTTGATATGTATTGGGCTCCCCAATGTGCTGGGCTCAGCAGTCCAGGCTGGGTGGCATCTATGAGGGCACAGAGGATTTTTAACAGAAATATTTTGAGGTTGCTATTTAACAACCAAATAAGAAATGAAATGAACACAGAGTGCTGAGCTAATCTTTCTGTAAACACCTCTGTTCAGTAATACTTGACTTAAGAATGTTTACAATTTCAATCTCCTACTGTTTTCACATTGGTTGCAGATTTTGTTGTTTTTTCTTTCATTTTTTCCTTTGCATTTTGTGTCCCGGTTTAAAGGAAAAGCAAGTAGAAACACAAAAGATTTCATGCAAAATTGCATTCTCAAGCAGATGGAGGTGTGACCATAAAAAAACAGATTTCTTGTATTGCTTATGGAAATCAGGCTCTGTTTTGTAGTTACTGCTATGATGACTGAAGGGAAACTCAATAACTAAATTTAGTGAAAATAATTATGTACGGTAAATGAAATAATGACCTATATCAATAAATAAAATGGAAGCACAAATATATAACCCTATAAAGTAAAATATATGAGGTGATATGACACAGTGGGAAGAAGTCTGGTTTTAAAGTCAATGGATCAATCAAAGAGCATATATTAAGCCCCAATTCTGGGTCAGGCATTCTGCTTCAGGCTGGGGGTACCAAACACAAATGTGGAATAGACTCCCTGCTCTCAAAGGAACTTACATTCTATTTCAGGCAGAAATGTATACCTAAATATGTGCAGAATATGTAACAAATCAATGCAAAGTTATTTGATGAGGGAGGGCACTAGGCCCTGGAGGAAATTTGGAGAGGATTCCTATAGAAGGCAATATTTTAGCTCAGACTTGAAGAAGACATAGGATCTCAGAGGGGGAAGTGAAGAGGTGGTACCTTCTAGGCATGGAGGAAAGCCACAACAAAGTCTCAGAGGCAGGAGTTGGACTCTTGTGTGTGAGGAACAGAAAAAAAAATTCATTTGGCTGCATTGTAGAGTGTGAGAAGGGGAGTAATGTTTGAGTCCAGAAAGGTAGATTGGGGCCAGGCTGTGAGGGGCTTTAAATGCCAAGCTGAAGAGTTTATGTTTTGTCCTAAAATAGCCACTGGAGTTTTTTGAGTAGAGATTTGGTAAGACCACATCTGGGCTTTAGGAAAACCATTTAAACAGTTGGGTTGGAGAGAGGAAATATTTTAAGTTGGAGTTAAATTTAAAGTTAATTGTCTAGGTAAGTAGTAATGAGGTATGGGCAGCTAGCTGGCAAAGTGGGTAGAAGTATGGGCCTGGAATCAGGAAGACTCATCTTTGAGAATTCAAATCTGGTCTCAGACACTTAACTAGCAATGTAACCCTGGGCAAGTCCTCTTTACCTCAGTTTCCTCATCTGTAAAATGAGCTGGAGAAGGGAATGGCAAACTGCTCCAGTATCTTTTCCAAGAAAAACCCAAATAGGGTCACAAAGGGTCAAACACAACTGAAACAACTCAACAACAACAACAAAATGTTAATGAGGTATTGAACTAGGGTAGTGGTGGAAGCAGAGAGAAAAGACTGCCTTTGGGAGATGTTGTGGGGGTAGACTGATTGGCTATGTGGGAAGAGGAAGAATAAGGAATCTAGTATAATTCCAAGGTTGTGAACTTGGAAGATAGGAGGGATGGGGGCACACTTGACAGAAATAGGGCAGTCCAGAAGAGCGGTAGGTTTGGGGGGAAAAAGATAATAAACTCTGTTTTGTTTATATCTAGTAGGCAGGTGTCAATTTAGGACTCAGCACAGGAGATAGACCAAGGCAGGATATATAGACCTGGATGTCATCTACATAAAGATAATAATTGAGCTCATGTGAACTGATGAAGTCATCAAGTGAAAGAATATATATAGAGAAGAGAATTGGTACTTTCGGGTACATACACAGAAGGGGGAGTGATACAGATAATGAACCAGCAAAGGAGACTGAAAAAGAGATGTCAGAAAGCTAGAAGAACCAAGAGAAAACAGTGTCATGATAATTCAAAGAAGAAGCCATATTCAGGAGAAGACAGTGGTAAGTGTCCAATGCTACAGAGAGGTCAAGAAAGCTGAGGACTGAGCAAAATCTGTAAGATTTGACAATTAAGAGATTTTTGGGAAAAAAAAGTATATTGGAGTAAGAAGACCCAGAACTGCTACTTACATGCATCACCTTTAGGAAGGCAGCGCTCTCTATGCCTCAGTTTTCTGTAAAATGGGGGGCAAGGTGACCACTATGGTTCCTTCTAGCTCAAAATCTATGATTCTCTGATTTGACTGTTTCTAAAAAATGCTCCGTGGACTTTTTCAAAATTAAGACTGAGCAAGTCAGTAATAGAAACGAAATAGTATTTAGTGCAGCCGTCACATAATCTGGACCTATGATTTCATCAGTGTAGATATTCCCCCTCATGTGGAATCTTCTTCAAACTTTACAGATCCTGGACTTTGGACTTTTTAGAATTAAGAGCAGCCTAAGAATGCTGAGAGGTTAAACAGTTTGTCTGTTGTCAACAGCCAGTATGTGTCAGAAGCAAGCCGTGAATCCTGGTCTTCTTGACCCCAAGGTCAACCCACTATTGATTGGACTGTAGGGACTCTCAAGGGTCTCATCCTGCATGCAAATCATGCTACTTTACTTCATATTACTCCTCTTATTTGGGAGTCAGGAAGACTCATCTTTCTGAGTTCAAATCTGGCTCCAGACACTAGCTGTATGATCCTGGGCAAGTTACTCATCCATGTTTGCCTCAGTTTCCTCATCTGTAAAATGAGCTGGAGAAAGAAATGACAAACCACTCTAGTACTTTTGCCAAGAAAACCCCAAATGGGGTCATGAAGAGACATGATTGAGAAAAGGCCAAACAAAAACACCCCTCTTAGCTTTCCCCAACCTTTCCTTCTATTACTATGTCTTCCTGAGAACAAAGTTACACACATCTGAGTGTTGCATCTGGGAGGTATCACTTTCTTAATATTTCATTTCTCTGAGACTTCTACTAATGAAGGTCATCTTTTGAATGCAGGTGGAAAAGCTAAAACCTTTGTGTTCATTCACAGAACAGGTAAAGCTTGCTTGTCTTGATTGAGTTTTCAGTTCTTTGTTCTGTGCCAATCTTGATATTCAGGGCATATAAACAGAACCAAGACATAAGACAAAAGATTATCTGTGTTAGACTACATGAAGCAATGAGCTCCACTCTGACCTCTATCCCTAGCAAAGGGACATAGGCCAATTAAAGACTTCTAATCGTAATATTTAGAACTGGACAAGGTTTAGAGATCATCTTATATGACCTCCACATCCCTTTAAAAATTAAACTTTTATTGACTTTTGTTCTGGTCTTTACATCACCTCTCTCTTTTCCCATTCCCATACAATAATCCTTCCTAACAAAAAAATTTAAAAGGGAAAAAGGGTTTAGCAAAATGAACCAACATATTGAAAATGTTTGACATTATATGCAGTGTCCCACTCCCACAGTCTGCTACCTCTGCAAGGAGAATGGTGTGGAGGAGAGGTATTTTCTTCACATCTCTTTTGGGGAACCAAACTGGGTTATTATAATTTCACGGCATTAAATTTCCATATTTTGTTCATATTCTTTCCATTTCTTCTTATTTCACTTTTTATTAGTTCCCATATTTCTCTGTATTTGTTATATTCACTATTTCTTACAAGATGGTAATATTCCATTAATTTTTTTTCTTATTTAGTGGCCATCTACTTTGCCTTCAATTTTTCACTATTGCAAAAAAGTATGGTCATAAATTTTTGTTGTTCAGTTGTATCTGACTCATTGTGACCCTGTTTGAGGTTTTCTTTGTGTAGATGGTAGACTGGTTGGCCATTTCCTTCTCTAGTTCATTTAACAGATGAGGAAACCCAGGCCAACAGAGTTAAATGACTTTCCCAGGATCACACAACTAAGTAAGTAGCTGAGGTTGGATTTGAACTCAGATCTTCCTGATTCCAGGTCTGGTGCTTTATCCCCTGCTCTATCTCAAAGCCTGCTGTTTATAAATATTTTGATATTTATGAGGACTTTCTTTTTGTCATTGGACTCTGTGCAGTTCCCCATCCATTTTATACACTCAGTTCAATTCAATTACATTAAGATGACCTGGAGAAATTAAGTGACTTCTTTAGGAATACACAGCTAGCTAGTCCACATGTGTGGAAGTCCACACTTTGGAAAACGGTGTCGTAATGTTGTATTTAAGTAGTTAAATGTGCATATGTGCATTCTCTTTTCCTCTATTCTGTATCAGCAGGTCTCTTCCTTCCTAGAGGAGGATGAGGGATTGGGGATAGGAATACCTTGACGTTACTGATGTTACCCAGTGCACTGCTCTTCACTGTCCAATATTCCGTTAAAGTGTAAAGGAACGTGACGTGAACATTAGCCAGTTAAACATCCCTTTTCGTACGGATACATCCTTTATTAAAATACAATAACAATTCAGGTATGCTTTTAGACAGGCCTTGGTGCAAAAGTCAAAAAGCCTTCCTTGATTAAGGGAAAGGAGGAAGCTTTGGGTAGCTTAATTTTGTTTTTTTCAATAAAGTTGTCAGCTGAGATAGTGGAGGCAGAAGGTGCATGTTGAGGCTTGAAGAGGGACAAGGGGAGTAAGCAAGCATTTCTACACTACTTGCTATGTTCAGGTACTATACTAAGTGCTCTTTATAAGTATTATCTCATTTCAATCCGTCCTCATAATTCTGTGAGGCAGGATTGCTATTATCACTTTCATTTTACAGTTGAGGAAACTGAGACAAATGGAGGTTAAACCACTTTCCCAGGGTCACACAGATCATGCCTGAGGCTGGATCTTAATCCAAGCTTTCCTAACTCCAGTCCTAGCCTTCTATCTAATTTATCACAAGGGGCCTGAACATGGGGAAGCAGGTTTGTACACTGGCAGTCATGGGTTCAGAATCACTGGGATGAGGAGAATATGTTATGGGGGGATTATACTAAGCACTGAAAGATGAGTCTAGGGATAGTATCAGTAGCTGGAAAAATGTCTATTGAGGGAAGCAAATGATAAGGCTGCTCAAATTTGCCCTACAAGATACAAGGTTTTAGCAGGTGGGAATAGTGTGTTCCTGCAAGTGCCCAACAGGCCCACCTCATCGCAGGCTAGATTCTAAGCTCTTTGAGGACAAGAGCCATATTTTCTGCATCATTCATGTCACCTTAGCACATTGCTGGTGGCGTACCAAGCAGTAGTTATGGTATAGATTGTGATCAATCAATATCTTTTGATTGAATAATTCATTATACCTGTCTGCCTGTGGGCTTACACACACACACACACACACACACACACACACACACACACACACACACACACTGACTTGAATACCTTCTCCCACTTAGACATGTTTTTCATGAAGTCCACACTTTGGAAAACGGTGTCATAATGTTGTATTTAAGTAGTTAAATGTGCATATGTGCATTCTCTTTTCCTCTATCAGCAGGTCTCTTCCTTCCTAGAGGAGGATGAGGGATCAAGATATTACTTAGTGGATCTCAGTCTCCCTCTTCCTGTGACCCCCCATTACGTATCACCCCTCCTACTCACTGATCCAGTTAGAGTGTGTTTTTTACTGTGAGAAAGATGGCAATCACCCTGAAGGCAAAACAGAGAACTGGGTGACATTGAGATGAAGACAGGTTGGCTGACTGGCTGGTGGGCTGGCTGCCTGGAAGATGTGTCCTTAGGTGCCCTGAGTGTTTTCATGGGAAAACCAGGATGTTCATAATGCCCAGGGTAACAGAAGGTGACAAGATTCATGTGACTTTATAAAATGGTTTCAGGAGGTAGATCAGAACAGAGAATGCTAATTGGTTGACAATGATGTCATTCCCTACCCAGGGCTTCCTCCCCATGGATTTATCTTATCTTGTCAGTTTTCATAAAAGTCACTATTCAGTGGTACATTTAAAAGGAGGTTGGGTGTGTCAAATTGCACTGGAACTGAAATCTCATACTTCACACTAACTCACAACTGAGGGGAATCATTTTATTTTCCTCTTTAGTTCTAACCACCATCAAGATTATTTTTCTAGAGAAGAGGCTTTGTGTGGGGACATCTTTAGAAACCTTAGACCTTCCTTTCTGAGAGATTGGGATAAAGGGAAATGGCTGGGAAATAGGAGGTCCTGGTTGAAGAACATTAAGTGCTTGGTCTCTTTCTGAGGGGGTGGGTAGGTGGCATGGTGAATACACCTCCAGGCCTGGAGTCAGGTCTTTCTGGGTTCAAATCTGGCAGTAGATACTAACTAGCCGTGTGACCCCGGGGCAAGTCACTTAACACTGTGTGCTTTAGTTTCCTATCTGTAAAATCAGACCCAAGGGGGTCATAAACAGTCAGATATGACTAAAAAAATGACTGAACAACAATTCATTCTGAGACCCCGAATCTGAGGGCACCCCAGAAAAGGGAAGAGATTAAGACTATACAGATAAGTAATCTGAAGAATGAGAAATCAGCCATTTATTTTTTTCTTCCCAGGATGTCATAGAATCATGGAGTTATAGCTAAAAGGTACCCTGTTGTTCATTTGTTTGGTCGTGTCCAACTCTATGTGACTTTTGTCCATGGGGTTTTCTTGGAAAAGATATGGGAGTGGTTTTCCATTTCCTTCTCCACTGCATCCCCATTTTAAAGATGAGAAACTGAGGCAAAAAGGTGTTAAGTGACTTACCCAGGATCACACAGCTAGTAAGTATCAGAGGCTGCATTTGAACTCAGATCTTCCTGTCTCCAAGCCTGATATTCCATTGCACCACCTACTTGCCCTTAGAAGACAACTTTGTGGTCATTTATTTTGAACCCTTTATTTTATACATGAGATGGCTGAGGTCCATAGAAGTTAATTGACTTGTTCAAGGTCACACATATATAGTAAATAGCAGGATTAGGATTTGAACCCAAGGCCTCTGATTTCTAATCCATCACTCTTTCCACTGTACCATAAAACAAACATGGTTTAATGGGAATAGCATTAAACTAAGAATTATAACACACATTCTTTCTTTCTCTGCCACTTGGCCTTGAGTGGCACAACTGCTTTGTGACCTTGAGCTATTAACTTAATTTCTTTGGTTTTCAGTTCCTCATCAGGAAAATGAGGGGTTTGCATAGAAAATATTTTCTAAAGTCTTCTCTAGCTATAAGATTCTATGATTCTAGGTATACATGTCTGAAAATACAAGAAGTTTCTTAGTGATTCTACTCTTCTAAGTGCTTCATATCAAGGACTGCTAGGGCTTCCATGCTTCTCTCACTAGAATTTGTGAAGACCACCATATATACAAAGTAAACAGCCCACTAAATTGTAAACTTCTGAAGAGAGTGTTTGTTGGGTTTTCCTTTGTACTCTCAGATAGTAAATTAGTATCCTATATGTTCTTTCTGACTGTTAGCCATCTGGCTAGAAGGATTTTGAGGAACATACAATGGATCATGATGCCATAATGGGTGTAGGAGAGTTCAGAGCCAATCACTGGATCATAGCCTCAGAGATCAAAAGTCACTTCCGTGTAAATCCCTCAAAAAGCTTTATATTAAACTAATGCTCTTTTGCTCAAAAATAAAACTTTGCTAGGTTAAAAATGAATGGCCACGAAAAAATATATCTGGAAATCGACCATGCAATGAACCAGCCTCTTTGATCTTTCCTTTGTGTGTTTATATAACTATGTACACATACCAACTAAATAAGTAAATACAATATATTTTACACGTGTGTGTGTGTGTGTATTATAGAATGGATTGGAGTGGAGAAAGACTCAAGACAGAGAGACCAACGAGAAGGCTATTGCCATTGTCTAGACAAGAGGTGAACAGGGACTGTACTTGGGGTGTGGCTATGTGATTAAAGAGTAGATAATATATACAGAAGGTGTTGTGGTAGTAGAATTAACAAGAGGTGACAACAAACTGAATATGGGGGAGTTAAGTGTGAGTTGGAAGTTGATAATCACACTAAGCTTTCAAGCCTGGGTGACTTGGAGGATAATTGTGTTCTTGAGTGTAATAAGAAGACTGGAAGGAGGGGAGGGTTTGGGGGAAAGTTAATGAATTCTGTTTTGTGCATACTGAGTGATTTTAAGGTGCCTACAGGGTATGAAAGATATGGAGATAGAATCAATAAGACTAGGCTACTGATTAGATATGAGGGGTAAGAGAGAATAAAGAGTCAAGGATGACTCCAAGGTTACAAACCTTTGTTAATAGAAGGATGGTAGCGTCATTACTAAAAATAGGAAAGTAAGGAAATGTAGCACCAACACAATATTCACAGTGCTGACAGTGACTATGAATACACCAGCATAGCTCTCAATTGCAAAATATAACAGACTTTCCATATAGAAGACAAAAGAAAAACATTTATTCAGACACCAGGAAGTCAAATGCCCAAACCAGAAAGTCAAATCCATCATAGGAGCAAGGAAGCTAATACACCATAGTACAGCATGAAGCCACACCATCCTTTAGCCTTCCCACAAACCAATACTCACAAGCCTAGCTGTCTCCTTGGGTGTGTCCTCTCCTCCCTCCAGCTCTAACTGCTCTGACTCCCAGCTTCCTGTGGGCTCTGCTCCATCATTCAGCAAGCTTCACCCACCACAGGCTCTGTATGATTACATTCTGCCTATTAAGGGGCAGGAAAGATCTTCAAATTACCATTACCATTACAGGAAAAGGGATAGATTTCAAGGAGAAAGATAATGACTATTGTTTTAGAACAGTGGTTCTTAACCTGTGGGTCGCGACCCCTTTGGGGGTCAAACGACCCTTTCACAGGGGTCACCTAAGACCATCGGAAAACATGTATTTCCAATGGTCTTAGGAACTGAGACACTGCTCCTCTGTTTCCAGGCGGATCCACCCACATGCAGATGCACCCACATACAAGTATTAAAGGGTTGCGGCATTAGGAAGGTTGAGAACCACTGTTTTAGAAGCTCTGATTTTGAGATGTCTATGGGACATCCAAATGGAAATATCTGGCAGGCAGTTGTGATGTGGGAGTGAAGTTTGAAAGAAAAAAGAGACCATTTGAGACGTCTCTTCATAGAGAGTATAGTTGAAGAGAAAATATTTAGAGAGAGAAGAAAGGACAGTTCAAGACAAAAACCTGGTTGGCGTGCACCCATACCTCTGGGCAGAAACTTGGAAGGTAATCTAGTGAAAGAGTCTGGGAAGAGGTAACCAGACGGATGAGAAGAGAATAAGAAGAGAGCACTGACATGAAAATCCAGGGGAAAGAATATTTAGGAGGAAGGGGTAGTCAACAGTGCCAAACATTAGACTGGCTAACACGACAAAACAGGAAAATGATAAATGTTGGAGAAGATGTGGGGAAATTGGAACATTGATGCATTGTTGATGGAGTTGTGAACTGATCCAACCATTCTGGAGAGCAATTTGGAACTATGCCCAAAGGGCTATAAAATTGTGCACACCCTTTGATACAGCAATACCGATACTAGATCTATATTCCAAAGAGATCATAAAAATGGGAAAAGGATGCACATGTACAAAAATATTTATAGCAGCTCTTTTTGGGGTGGCAAAGAACTGAAAACTGAGGGGATGCCCATCAACTGGGGAATGGCTGTACAAATTGTGGTATAGGAATGTAATGGAATACTGTTGTTTCATAAGAAATGACTAGCACTTAGCACCACTGCTATGTACTTTGCTCAAAGTTTACCACCATCTGATATTTTTAGGTTAATTTTTAAAAAAATACCCAAATAAATTTAGAGCTCCCAAATAGGGAAATACAGAAAACCTACTCAAAACCATTTACCTGCTTCCAGCTCCCCCAGGAGATCATTTATTTAGTTGTGTTCTTTGTAGAGACAGTGATAAAGTCCATCATTGATGAACTTCAGAAAAACCTAGAAAGATGTGAATGCACTGATGCTGAGTGAAGTGAGCACAACCAGGAGAACATTGTACAGAGTAATAGTAACATTGTGTGATAACCAACTTGTATAGATTTAACTCTTCTCAGAAGTACAAGGATCTAAGACAATTCCAAAAGACTCATGATGGAGAATGCTATCCACATCCAGAGAAAGAGCTATGGAGTTTGAATACAGATCAAAGCACATTATTTTCTCTCTTTTTAAATATTTCTTCTTTCTCCTGTTTTTTTTTTCCTTTGGTTCTAATTCTTCTTTACAACATGACTAATGTGGAAACATGTTTAATATGATTGTACGTATATAGCCAATATCAGATTGCATGCCATCTTGGGGAGGGGCGAGGGGAGAGAGGTGGGGAAAATTTAGAACTCAAAATCTTATAGAAGTGAATGTTGAAAACTAAAAACAAATGAATAAAAATTTAAAAAAACCAACAGTGCTAAACACTGTAGATATATCAAGAAGGAAGAGAACTAAAAAAAGAGTTGTCTTTCACTTAGCGCCACTGCTACATGATTTGCCCAAAGTTTACCACCATCTGATATTTTTAGGTTAATTTTTTAAAAGTACCCAAATAAATTTAGAGCTCCCAAATAGGGAAATACGGAAAACCTACTCAAAGCCAATTACCTGCTTCCAACTCCCCCAGGAGATCATTTATTTAGTTTTCTTATTTGTAGAGACAAAGTGAGCTTCTCATTAACAAGTATGAAAAACTTCCCCCAAAGAATTGCACTAAATGAGCTAAGATTGTTGGGGGATTTAGCCTCACTTTCAAGTCACTTGGCTACAAATCTACATTATTTCCTTAGGTGGGAATTTATTAATAGAAATAGCAAAGTCAGCAGGGGAAGCTAAGTTTTTAAAGGAGGATGATGAGGTCAGTTTTGAACACGCTGAGTTTTGTTTTTGTGGGGTTACACTCTATTACTCAGTCATTGAGTATTTAATTAGTGCTTGCTACTTGTCCATCAGTTTAGTTATATGTCTTCTCCTAGCTCTCAGTCTCCTTCTCATCTCTGCCTCTTGAAATCTTGCTCATTTTTTAAAGACCTGGCACAAATACTGCCTCTTCCGTGAAGCCTTCTTGGACAGCCCAAATAGGACATTCACTCTGATGGCTCAAATTAAACATAGCGTTTGGCATGTTTCTCTGGCATGGACCTTGTTCGAGGTTGTCCTGTATTATAGCTTCATGTTTATTGAGCTCATTCTCCCTACTAGATTATAAGCTTTTTTTAAGGGCAACATCATTGTATTTCATTCACCTTTGAATCCCTTTCAGTACCCATCATGGTGCTTCATGTACAGTAGGCATTTGGGTCAATTCAACAAGCACTTATTCTTGTTCAGTCTTTTCCAATTTGGGGTCTTCTTGGCAAAGATACTACGGTGAGTTGCCATTTCCTGAGCTCATTTGACAGATGAGGAAACTAAAACAAACAGGGTCAAGTGACTTGCCCAGAGTCACAGCTAGTAAGTGTCTGAGGTCAGATTTGAATTCAGGAAGATGAATCTTCCTGATTCCAGGCCCATAGCTCTAACCACTGTACCATTTAGCTCCCCTTATCTAGCTGTCCTTTGATGATCTAGCCTCTGCTTAAACACTTCCAGCAAAGGGGAGCTCACTACTTTGTAAGACACTTATTTATACTGTTGAACAGCTCTGATAGTCTCATATAAATGAAAAAACTCCCTGCATGTAACTTTTGCTATAACTTTTAAATTCTGCCCTCTGCAATAACCCAGAATTACAGGGCCAAGAATGGTAGAGAAGTCACTGGAAATAGGCTATTTTACAAAAAATCCTAACATAGCAGGAGTTGAATGAAACTGAACAAAACAGGGAAAACTTGGAGCGAGGCAGGGCCTGGTATTTTCTTTTCGGCTAAGTAAAACAGCAAGATGAAGGGCTGCCCTGGACATTTGTTGGGTTATGATAAATATCAGTATTCATAATAAAAGCAGCAGTAATAATTACTGACTGCTTGATTTGGATGCAGGTCAAGAAACCATCCAAATTGTATGCATGAAAAATATGTGACTTCAGTGCTGGGAACATTTTCAAGGAGGAAGAAAAACGAATGTGAAAAAAAAAAATTCGCCCTCTAATGGGAATTGTGGCACTCACGCAATTCCCTTTCCATTTGGGAAGTTCAGTAGAGAGAAAAAGAGAATATTTCATGGGAGACAGACCTCCACTGGCTGGAGTTCTCTGACCATAAGAAATGACCTAGGAAGAAAATGAGGCCTTTCAGATGATCCCTCTACATGTTGGTGTAGAATAGACCCATTATTAGTATTTTTTAGATGGAGAGGGAAATAAATTGGGTGTTAAAAGTATCTTCTGGCAGTTTATATCTGTCAGGGGCAGGCCTATCTTAGTTTAACTATGACCTTTACACCACTCAGCACAATCTAAGTCTCCATTTGATACTTCTATCTGTCCTCAAAGGCCTGGAAGCTGAAGCAGCTCCAGGCATAGCCAGGGCACTCACACAAATAAATGATCTTGACTTCCCCAAATTTGAACCTGGAGAGTGTTTACTTCCTGTCAAACCTTAGGGATTTGCTGATTTCCCCCATTACTGCAAATTGCTTGCTGTCTGGGTGCCTTCCATTTGGTATTAAGATGCAATCAGTGTTTCCTAACTGATTAACAGTCCTCACACCTCCACCCCTCCATAATCGCATCTGACTAGGTTGGGAAATCTGAGTCAAAAACCAGGACCCCTTCTCCCATGACTGCCGGGTGTACAGACCTTTCGGTTTTTGTTGTTGCTGTTTTTAGGAAACTTTGAGTGTTTGGATGTGCGACTGCTGGGTTAGAGAGTGAGTCAGAGAAGAGAGAAGAAGTCGCTTGGCTCTTTCTATGAATCCTGGGAGTGATGATGAGAAGAAACTTAGTCTCTCTAAAGTTCCTAGAAATCCTAGAGTGTGTCAGGCCTTGTGACAGGCCTCTGGAATAATGATGGATGATGGATGCGACTGCTTGCCAAATGAGGCAGAGGCCAGCATGAACTAGGCCTTCCAGATGAATAAACACAGGCCTTCTTTTAAGACTGAGTGGCAGAATGATGAGAACTCAGGTGATGGCCTGCCCAGCATCATCTGTCAATCAGTGCCCTAGAGAATGGTTGCCAACTTGCTCTTAGGAAAACAGTTCCGATCTCTAATTCTTCACCTGTATGTATACTCTCCCTGTATCCCACCCCCATGCCCCAAACATTTCCTTTTCCCATCTTCTGCCACAAGCACACACAGACACACCTTTACTCTCCACTGAGCTTCTCTTCTCTTCTCTTCTCTTCTCTTCTCTTCTCTTCTCTTCTCTTCTCTCTCTCCTCTCTCTCTCTGTCTTTCTCTCCTCTCTCTCTCCCCCTCTTTCTCCTATCCTATCTTACCCTTTCTTTCTTTCCTCACTTAGGTCTCTCTCTTTCTGTCTATGTCTGTCTCCTCCCACTTAAAAAAAAACCCTCCACTTGTCCAAAAGTCTTCAAAAGTCCTGGACCTGTTCCCTTCCCTCTCTTTACTTAGAAAGAGTCATTATTTTCATTAAACCCCTGTCCTCACCACAGTTCCATTGTGGTTTAAAGAAGAAAATTAAAAACACACCAAAAAGAACCAACAACTCTGGAAAGATGGTGGACACACAAATCTCATTGAATCAGTAATGAAATAGAAGGGGAAGCAAATCCATGAGAGCAGGCTGAGCACCACAGCTGCCACAAATTCAAGCAAACCCTCCTCAACTTGATTAGCTCTGGCTATGTGTGCACCTCGACATAAATCTTTTTTAATCCAAGGCAGATAAAAGTGGAGGATCTGGCATCATGTGGGCCTCAGTATCTCTTGTTGTCTGATTTTTTCCCCCTATTAGATTCATAGAATGAGCTTACAAAAGAAATAAGTAGAGAGGGGAAAATAATCAAGGGTTAAAAAAGTCAGATTATTTTTCTATGTCACTTAAAAACCTGGTCAGTGAAATATTGGTAGGGAAAGGGGAGAATGCTGCTGACCTGACCAACTGTGGAGAATGAAGTCAAAGTAATTAAATCCCAGAGGTGTATTATTCTACCCTCTCCGCTTATTGTATTATCTTTTCATGGCCTACCACTGAGACAACATTGAGTAATAGCATTAACAAGAAAAAGCCCAAAGCTGGCACAGGT
>CM053587.1:216684795-216705225 GCA_028646515.1 Pseudochirops corinnae | reverse complement strand
TCTTCCTCTCTTGCCACTTCTTCTTGCAGTGACAATCCTGACCAATTAGACTTTTTCTACCTCATGTCAGCTAGGTCGCACAGTGGCTACAGCGCAGGACCTGTTATCAGGAAGACCTGAGTTCAAGTCCTTCCTGAGATACTTACTACCTGTATGACTCTGGACAAGTCACTTAACCTCAGCCTGCCTCAGTTTCTTCCATTATAAAATTGGAGTAATAATAGTATCTATCTTCTGGGGTTGTTATGAGGATCAGATGAGGTCATATTTGTAAAGCACTTTGTAAAACTTGAAGCACTCTATACATGGTAGTTCTTAGTATTTTTTTTTGATGACCCTTATTGTTTTCCCAAGGCTTCCACCCTTTCCTGCTGCTTTTTCCTGAATAATGCTTAAGAACAAAATAGCAATCAGTAGAACATTCACTGTACTACTCATCCAAATTTTTGCTATTCACAGTTCTTTAAACCAACTATCCATCCCTATCAGCACAGACAAATATTCAGTAGAAGATTTAAGTGATATGTGTGTACATGCGTGTGATTTCAACAAAAAGTCCAGTTCTTCTGTTATGGCTAGTCAGTGACCATCTTATCAGTGCCTACCCAGCAAGTTCAGTGGATTAGAAATTCTGTAAGATTCTATCCAGTTTAAGACACAGAGAGACTGGTTGAATCATAAACCTAAGCAATATCATATTCTTAGCACATAGGGTGTGTGTGTGTGTGCGCGCATGTGTGAGCGCACACGCTTGCCTATGCTTCATTTGTTCAAGTATGTAGGAGCTATTGACTTGTCACAATGGAAGGTCCCTTCAAAGGGAAGCTGTCTGGTTCTGTTCTCAGCTTCTGAACTTCAAAGATATGGTCCAAGTTATCAGTAAGTGGCTGAAAGGTCTTCAGTTTGTTCCTGGCTTTAGGTCTTTAGTTTACTCTGGAAATTGATTTAGTAGTGAAACCTTAGTACTTAGCACAGTGCACTGCAAAGAATAGGCACTTAATAAATTATTGTTTCCTTCCTTCCTTCCCTCCTTCCTTCCTTCCTTCCTTTGTTCGTTCTTTCCTTCCTTCCTTCCTTCCTTCGTTCTTTCCTTCCTTCCTTCCTTCCTTCCTTCCTTCCTTCCTTCCTTCCTTCCTCCTTTCCTTCTTTCCTTCCTCTTCTGATACCCTAAAGAACATACTAGTCCAATAATATTGCTGCCAAACAAAAGATACCACCCACCTTTGTGACAAGTCAAAAGAATTTTAAAAAATATTCCTAGAAGATCTTCATTTGAAGACTGGATGACCCCTTGATTAGCATGTGGAGGGATTCTTGACTAGGTATACCCCTTCTGTCCTTTCTGCTTGGATGTTACCTTAGTTTAGGCCCTCCTCACCTCTCCCTGGTCTTTGCATAAGCTTCCTGATCAATCTTGCTCCTTCCAGCCTTTGTCTTCTCCAATCTACCCTCAATAGCCATCAAAATACTCTTCCTAAAATGTAGGTCTTACCATATTACTACCCTACACCAAACTGTTTGGTAGTTCTTTATTGCCTCTCAGATAAAATCCAAACCGCTCATCCATAATTAAAGCTCTCCACAATTTGTCTCCAGTCCACCTTCCTAGACTTGTTTGTGTCATTCCTCTTTGTGTATTTATGGTCCAGACAAAGTGGACCATTTAATATTCCCCATATTTACCATTCTGTTCCCATGTTTCTATTTCCTTTGTTCAGGCTGCCCTTTGAGAAAAATTATTATTTCTTTATTATATTAATAACCAATTATTGAATTAGGATTAAATGGTTTTCCACTTCCCTATCCAGAAATCAACCATTGTAGGAAATCTTGGGAAAAACTTACCGAACCAGGCTGAGAGAATTGGTGAATTCCTGTTTGTTGTATTTGATCAGACTTAATAAGTCTTTTTGATTGAGACTTGGGTGATCTGAGTCACATACTCCCAAAACCATCAGAATGAGCCCACATCTCATTATAGTATTCATTTTTCATTAATTGTTAACCAATTACAGTTGATTGCCACCCTCAGGAACAACCACTTTTCCAAGTACATAGAAGTTGTGAACTCACCAACATGAAAGTCTTTGGCATTCAAGAGTGCTACTAACTTCTTTTATTAAGATAATGCTAGCATTATTAATAAAATGATTAATTACCCAGAAACTATGTCTCCTGAAACTTTTAAATGTCACAAAGTATTTCCTCCTTCTGTCTCTTAGAATCCTTAGCTTTCTTCAAGGCTCAATTGAGGTATCAATTTCTACAGTAAATCTTCTCTGATCACTTCTGAAAATGTGGTCTAGAGACCTCTGGGAGTCCCCAAGAGCTTTTCAGGGAGTTCACAAAGTCAAAAGTATTTTCAAAATAATGTTCTTTTTTTTAAATTAAAAAAAATTATCTTTTATTGAAATTGTAGAATACTTTATTTATATTACAGTAAATTTTATTGGAAAAAGGGGAGAGAAATCAACCATTAAAAATACACTCATGTTGAAATCAAGTAAGCCAGACAAACCAGGTACAAACCAGGGGACTTTGCTTTTTCTATTTATTTTTAAGAATTTGAATACCACATATCTATATACAATTCTACAACATCAAGTTAATCCCCCTGAAGATAATTCAACAAAGACTCCCAGAAAGGAGTTAAGAGCTAGAGGAAGAATGCCATAATCTTCATTCTATAGAGGCAATACTATAAGTAATAATTATGACCTCTAAATAGAGGAAGTATTGAAGTATAATACTACTAATAAGATTTTGGCCCATCATTTTTCATGCAATTAGTTCCATAAAGATACACATTGTGCAAATTAAAGCTTCTGTAGGTCCAATGGTTTAATAAGTTCTTTTTTTTTCTTTAAAAAATAGCATTAGACAGACAGTGAAGATGATACTGAGATGACCTATACCCACAATCCTGAGAAACCTGGTTATTTTCTGTGGTATGGCACCAAGTCTCAACTCCATATGAAATCAATCTTTGAGTCAGTTGTTTGGGTTCACCAGCAAAATAATGTTCTGATGTTTTATTTTCTAGTGTGGTAAATATCATTACATTAATAGAAGTTCTTTGGGGGAGGTCCTCAATAATTTTTAAGAGTGCAAAGGACTCGACACAAAAAGTTTGAGAACTGCCCATATAGTTTGGTTTTTTTGTTCACTCTTTAGTTCATTTAATAAACAATTATTAAGTGTTTGGGAATACAAAGAGAAAATGAAACAGTTACTCTCCTCAAGTGGATAACTTTCTGTTGAAGGGATAACAATATGAATTCATGAATACAAAGTTATTTGGGGGAGAGACAGGAAAGAGAACTAAAAACTGGAGGAGGGGGAGAAGATCAGGAAGTAGCTCTCAAGCTGAATTTTGAGGTGTCCTAAGAGGCAAAGATGAGGAGGAAGCATGTTCTGGTTATTGGGCACAGTTTGTGCAGAGGTACAAAAAAGGAGATGGAGTGTCATGTAGGTGGGAGTATGAATAAGATCCATTTGGCTGGAACATAGTGTGCATGTCACGGAGTAATGTACAATGGAGAGGTAGGCTGGATCCAGCCTGTGAAGAGCTTTAAATGCCAGACAGAGGAATTTGTGTTTTATCTTAAAAGCAAAAAGGAACCAGTGGAGCTTCTTGACCAGAGAGGTAACATGGTTTGATCTGTGCTTTCCGACTATCAGTTTTGTAGCTGTACAGAGGAAAGATGAGAGACAGGCAAGACTAGAGACTGAGAAAGCAATTAGGAAGCTGTTATCTGCATGAATGCTGATGAAAGTCTCAACCATGATAGAATTTGTGGGGGTATGTTTAACAAGACTGGCCTCTGTTTGGGCATGGGGAATGAGGGAGGGTGGGGAGAGGAATTGAGGATGACTATGACATTTCAAATCTAGGGGACTGGAAAGATGGTATCATTTTGGAAAGAGATAAGGAATTAGAAAAGGAGTAGGCTTTGGTGGAAAGATAATGAATTCTATTTTGGATGTGTAGATTCTGAGATGCCTATGTGACATACAGATAGAGATACTGCTGATCAGAACTACCATTTATATAGGACTTTAAGGTTGGCAAAGCACTTTACATAGATTAGTTTCTTTCTTGGTTTTTGGTGATTGTTTTTCTATTTATCGATCTGTTAACATTTATCACATAGTAGAATGTCAAGTCCCTGAGGGTAGGGAGTTTTTGGTTTTGTTTTTGTGTCTAGATCTTTTAGAACAGGGCTTGTTGTTGTCATTTGTTTATTTTGGTTTGGTTTTGCGTTTAGCAAATGCCCAAGAAAACTTTATAGAATTGAATTAACTAGGGTGTTCCCTGAGGTCTCTTCAAACTTGGAGATTTTATGGTTTAAAATCGTAGTACATTAGATTTAGGGCTAGAAGGGATCACCCTCTTCCTCCTCCTCAGTGGAAACTGAGCCTTAGAGAATTATGACTTGCCCAAGGTAACCCAAGGTAAGGTAGCAAAACCAGAATTTGTACTCAGGTCCTCAGTTAGGTGGCACAGTGGATAAAGCATAAGGCTTGGAGTCAGGAAGACCTGAGTTCAAATCTAGCCTCAGATGCTTAGTAGCTGTGTGACCTTGAGCAAGTCACTTAATCCTGTTTATCTCAGTTTCCTCACCTATAAAAAGAGCTGGAGAAGGAAATGGCAAACCACTTCAGTATTTTTGCCAAGAAAACCCCAAATGGGGACACAGAGGTAGAGTCTACTGAACAACAAACCTCAGAATTAGTTCAGAGCTCTTGACATTGCATTACAAGGATCCATTTATTCAGTGCCTAATATGTGCAAAGAATATGCCAAGCTTTGGATACACAAAGATGAAAAATAATCATAGGATCATAGATCTAGATCTGGAAGGAACCTCGCAGGCCATATATTCCAACTCTCTCAGTTTACATACAAGGAAACTAAGGCCAACAAGGTTAAATGACTAGCCCAAGGTCACACAAGCAGGAATATCAAAAGGAATATTTTGAACCCATGTCCCTAGACTCCAAATCTAGAACTCTTTGTGCCACACAGCCTCTTTTATTAAAAGCCCATTATATGCAAAGAACAGTGAGAGGGGTTAGGGATACAAAGATTAAAAATTATATAATTCTTGCCTTCAAGAACTTAGAGTCTAATAGAAGTGATAAGACAGATATAATAATAATAATAACTAACATTTATATAGCATTTTAAGGTTTACAAAAAGCTAAAATATAAACATTAACTCATTTCATCTTCACAATGCTCAGAAGTGGGTGCTAATATTATTATCTTCATTTTACAAATGAAGAAATTGATGTAGACAGAGGAGAAATGATTTGCCCAGAGTTACACAGCTAGTAAGTATGTGAAGAGGAATTTGAACTCATGCCTTCCTGATTCTAGGTCCAGTGCCCCATCCACTATCTATTGTATCAACTGACTGCCTCCAGAAAAAGTATGATATGAAAGAGGCAAAGAAAAATTCCATGCAAAATGCTCTAAGAAATTTGAGGAGAGATTATTTTCAGTTAGGTAGACTACGAGTAACTCCCAAGAGTAGCTGGCACATGAGCCAAACCTTGAAACAAGAGAAGATTTCAGTGGGTACAGCTTTGGTGGCGGTGGGGAACTCTTTTGGGTGTGGAACATGATGGGAATGTTCAAAAGCACACAACAGGACAGGAACAGATTATCTAATTATCACAAAATACTGTCCTCCACAAATGGGTGATTCTGAAATCGAGTGCTTATCTTTGGCAGAAGGGTAGACTATTTTGTTTTAGAATATAGAGTCTTAAACACTTTTAAATGTTAAACAAAAGACACTAAGGAGTTAAGAATTGCCTTTATAGCACAAATATGTACCAGGAATCCCTGACTGAGAATATCAAAAGGTAAGTTGTTCAGGTGGCAACTTGAAGGGGAATAGATGGAAAGATTGAAAGAGGCATCATTGAGGGCACCTGGAAAGTGTTATTAATCAATTAATTTATTTATTTTAATTGATTATTTTCTCAAAGAGTTTTGAGAGAAAAATAAGGAAAGAGGAGAAAGCTAGAATAGAATAAGAGAATACCAAATGGACATATTGAGAGTAAAAAGACTAGACTTGGCTTAAAATCACCAAGGAAAAAGAAGTCAGATTTCCAGAGCCAGAGCAAGGGGACTATCAGCTGAGCCAATGAGGCAGGTGGTTACAGAGACAGCAGTTTTTTACCAGAAGCTGAAATATGTGTATATACCTAGGAACCAAACTTCATTATGATCAGCATTACCAAACAGGAAAAGATTTTTTAATTGAACCTAGAGGAGCTGGTGCTTGAGGGAAAAGGATAAAGGTAATAGGGGAACCCAGGATTAGAGGGTGGAAGTAGAATATTCCTGATGAGAATAACTACCTCAAGGAAAGGCTGTAATTCAGGGGTTCCCAACTTTTATTGTCTGACCAAGCTCTAAGTGCTCCACAACGCCAGCTGCAGTCACCTTCATGGCGGTTGGAACAAATTGTTCTCATCCATCCATCCTGCCAGGAGAAGTCTTCATAGGCTTGGGGCAGATATTCCCTAACTTACTAACATGTTTGAGGTCTGTTGGTTACTCTCAGCCTGGGTTAGCCTGTCTGCCAAGATGGTTTTTACCAGGGTGTGGTCGTTGCACATGCTACAGTTTCTTGTAGCCACAGGTGAGAGTTGGGTACATTTGTCCTCTTCAAAAATGAAGAATGGACAACAACTTTTATTGTGTTGTGAATCCTTTTGGCAGCCTGGTGAAACCCTTTTCAGAATGTTTTAAATGCATACAATTAGTATCATAAAGGAAACTAATTGTGTTGAAGTATAGAAAAAAATATTTTGTATAAAACCAAATCCATGGACCCCAGATTAAGAACTCCCTTTCTAATACAAAGTCCTGATGACCAAAGCAAAGTGATGATGGGGAGAATCTGAAAAGGATGTCCATGAATAACATGAAAGAAAAGTTGTCAGATATTTCAACTACCTAGAGCTTATGTTACAAGATTCTCCCACAATGGAGTCCTATCTAATTGTGTACTTGAACTGACTGAACCTCCTGTGCTAGATTATATGTGGTAGGGTCAGTTAGTCAATAAGCATTTATTAAATCCCAATTTATTTTATTATGTAGCAGGCACCAGGCTAAGTATTGGTGGTTAAATGGAGGATGAACTGGAGTGGGGAGATGCTTATAGTAGGCAGACCAACCAGCAATGTATTGCAAAAGTCCAGGTATAAGGAGAGAAGACCCTATGCCAGGGTGGTGGCAGTAACAGAGGAGAGAAAGGGATTTATTGGATAGATATAGCAAAGGCGAAATTTACAGGCATTGGCAACAAATTGGATATGAAGGATGAGCAATATTGAGGAGTCAAAGATGATATGTAGGTTCCATTAGAAGAGAAATGAGAATTGGAGGAAGGCTGAGATATGGGGGTACTATCTCTTCCCACCTTTATTATCTTTGACTGATGGAAGCAAAGAATGAGCCCAAAGATACAACCCCTCGATAGGGACAGGGTATTGTCTGCAATTTCATCTCTTCATGCTCTCCTCTGTGGTCATAAACTGGATTCATTAGGCCAATACACTCTCTTTTCTATTTGCAAATGCCCTATATATTGCTCATTTTTGTTTTGGTATCATACTACAAGATGGACCAAAAGGCTTCCTCTCAACTGAATTCATACGAAGAATCCCTGAGGATTTTAAAAATAAACAAATGAATGATAGACGGACAGATAGAGCACCTGGTTTCTTGATTGAGTGTAGAGAGGTGCTGATGCTTACTTAACATGGTTTCAAGGGCTGAATGCTGGGGAGCCTGTTGTGATTCTAATTCTTTACTTCTGAGTTTTCCCTGTTTATAAGACTAGCATCAAACCATTTTCACCTTTGCAGGGCCTGGGAATTAGTAAGGTTAGGCCAACAGCTGCCCTCAATGTATGGTTTTCCAGAGAAGTTAGTACCAAAGAGGCACTCAGGGTTGGATCTCATAATGTATGGAACACCAAGTAAGGAGTGGGCAAAGACCTTGGGTCACTCTACCCATCTTTATGACTTTTTAGGTGGTTTCCTACAAAACAAATAAGGCTTGCTTATCTTTCTGATCTCAGGCCAAGCTTTGCCCTTGTCTAAGAACAATAGGATGCAGTGGCAGCTAGGTGGTGCAGTGAACAGAATACTGGCCCTGGAGTCAGGAGGACCTGAGTTCAAATTTGGCCTCAGACACTTAACACTTACTAGCTATGTGACCTTGGGCAAGTCACTTAACCCCAATTGTCCTGTCCTCCCCTCTCCAAAAACAAACAAACAAACAAAAAGAACAATAGGACGCAGTGGCATGATTCTTGGCCTTGGAGTCCAAGTATCTGCTATAAGGTATTCACTACCATTTATTACCTGTGGACAAAGCCATTAATCTCTCTAGTCTTTACCTTTCCAATCTGTAAAATGAGGAGATTGATCTAAATGGACTCTAAGGTCTTTTCTAGCTTTAGACCTAAGATCCCATGCCATGTTTTCAGGTAATTAGTTTAAAACAAATGTTTGTTGAATTGCATTAAAACTGAAAAGGTACTGTGAGTACCCTGAGGTACTGGAAGCCCTGTGGAAGCACCTGAAGCACATGTTAGCTTTTGACTTTCAAAGAGAGAAGGAAAAAAAAGCAGGGCAATAAGGGAGACAAGACGGACACGTATGTTATCAGCATGTATAGTAGTAACAGCTAATAGTTATGTAGTTTTAAGTTTTGCTGTTTCACACATGCTTTCTCTTTTACAACACCTTTATGAAGTATATACTGTCATTATACTTATTTTACAGATGAGAAAACTAAAAATTGTCCCTCTGATAGGTAATCAGAGTTTTACCCTCTGATAGAGGATAAGTGATCTACCCAGGGGTCACCCAAGTATTGAGTGTTTAGGCAAAATTTGAATTCAGGTCTTCTAGATTCCAAGTTCACCATTCTATTAAGTATGAAATTCCAGGATTAAGAGTATACTTATAGGAAGGAATGGATCAAGGTGAAAGAAAAGGGATTGGGTTAATTAGGAAAAGTTTTCAGGGAGAGATGAGCCTTGACCTTCACCTTAGGAGTGGTAGGATTATTTCAAGACTCTGGGATAATGTGGGCAAATGGTTGGAGGGGGATGATATCCAGTGAGGGCTGGGGAGTATGAAGGGGGAAGACTGAGGTTTACTTAGAGATCAGAGCAGAGAGAAAGGGAGGGGTCAGGTAATGAAAAGCTTTGAGGGCAGTGGCCAAGGTTCATATTTGTTCTGGAGGGGAATGTTGGAAAACCACCAGAGGACTAGGAATAGCAGAGTGACATAGTTAAGGAAGAAGGTAAGACATTTTTTTAAAGTACATTCTTTCTGTTCTTTTCTAATTACATCACTTTCCAAGTCGTATTTCAGAAAGTTGAGCAAGCAAACGTCCAGCTACCATGGACTTAAATTGTAATAGCTACTACAGTTAGTTGGCAAAAATCCTTTGAAAACTTTAAAGCTCTATGTAAACTTGAGTATTCTTATTAATAGTAGAACTTATAGGAATCATTGAAGAAAATGACCACTCCATCTTAGAGTCTGTAATAAACAAGGAAGGGAACATGAGAGTAGTCAGGAAAAATCTTGAGAGGAGCCATTGGATTTGCTAGAGGTCGTGCCAGCATAAGCAAAATGATGGTCAATTGAGGGGATGATGGAGATTTGAGGGTGACCTATGGACTAGACTGAATCTGTGTTGCTCAACAATCTGACCTAGTAGGAAAAGATGGTCACACTCTCCCCTTCCTTTCTCCAACTCCAGGGAGAAGATAAATGTTCACACAGGCTATTCACACTCTCTCACTATCCACTTCCATTTGCTAAGCTGTTTGAGAGTTAACTGAGATTTAGAAGCTTTAGTCTTTTCCCAAAAGTTCATTTTCTGTCATAATCAGGTTTTTTTTTGTTGTTGTTGTTCAGTCACTTAAAAGTAGTGTCTGACCCTCTGTCACCCCATTTGGGGTTTTCTTGGCAAAGATACTGGAGTGGTTTGCATTTTCCTTCTCTAACTTATTTAACAGATGAAGAAACTGAGGCAAACAGAGTTAAGTGACTTTGCCAGGGTCACACAGAGAGTGTCTGAGGCCAGATTTGAGCTCATGAAGATGAGCTTCCTGATTCCAAGACCTGTGCTCTATCCATTGCCATTTGGCTGCTCCTCTTAATTAATTACCATATGATAAAGTTTGTCAGCCAACAAAGGACCCAGGTTGTTTGATGTGTTAATTAATGTGTAGATAGAATGAAGAGTAAGACTAAGAATTCTCCTTTTTCACAGCTGAAAGAAATTTTGCCCAGGAAGGCTGGATTGGGAGTTGGAGTGTCAGAGAGAAAGAATGGGAGCCGTTGTTATCTACCACAAGCCTTGCAAAAATACCTGAGACTAAATGAGAGTAACTTTAGGCCTGTTTCCTTTGTAAAGCACCAGACCTGGAAAGAGGAAGACCTGAGTTCAAATTTGGTCTCAGATACTTAGTAGCTGTGTGACCCTGAGCAAGTCACTTAACCCTATTCACCTCAGTTTCCTCTTCTGTAAAATGAGCTAGAGAAGGAAATGGCAAACCACTACGGTGTTGTTGCCAAGAAAACCCCCAATGGGGTCACGAAGAGTCAGACATGACTGAAATGACTGAACAGCAACAATTTTCTTACTGCTTGCAGATATAAAGAGGCAGTGTGAAGTAGTGGATAGAAAACAAGGCTTATAGCCCGGAAAAACTAGGTTCAAGTCCCACTTCTAACACACATTGGCTGTGGGAAGGTGGCAAGTCACTTAACCTCCTAGTGTTCTTGATAACTCTTGATAACATCCAAGGATACTCAGAGAATTTACAGGTAAGATTGCAAATGGTACATGGGAGACAGGCCAAAAGATTAGGGGGGAAAAAAACTTTCTCAGTTTTTAAGAAGGGAGAAAACTGATTCCATAGAAAGCAAATGAGGAAAATTCTCGTCAACCTCCTGTAAAATTCTAGAATAAATGATAAGAATATACATTTCAGGGAAAATGCCAGCCGACATTGGTAGAGGAACTTTGCTCACCTGGATTTCCTTCTACCAGTGAAATCAAAGGTCTAACTGTAAGTAGAGAGTAAACCAGAAGTAGCACTATAAGCAAAAGAAAAGCTTCTCCTACTTCAACCAGCTTGCCCTTTCTCCCACTCTCCTCCCATTTCAAAAGCTTAACCTCTAGAGAGGAGTGGGGACAGTCAGTAGCCTAGCTGAAGGACATCTACTGCTCATGTGCAGTCACCATCGTGATGCTGCCATAGCAACCTAGCACCATCACTGGTGGTCCTCACTCACCATCTTCCCCTGGTGGATAGACTCATTACAAATCATCCCAATTGGGTGGGGGGGAGGGAGGAAGAATGAGGAGTTACAGAAACCAATGGAAGTATATCATGAACCCGCTTTCAAGGTGTGATTAAAAATATGTTTAAAAAAAATGGAAAAAGAGGCATATAATACACAGGAAAAAGACATAATGATATTTCTTCAGAACTTCAAGGATTTTTGATTTCACCAGAGTGGATACTCCCTCTATGAACTCAGATTGCAACCCCTTAATGTCTTTATGTATGGCCTCACTAATGTCCAGAATTTTATCTCCTGGTTGCCATTCTTTTGGTGACTAGCCTCTCTGTATTTTATTAGGGTGATCTCAAATGAGAGACATATAAACTGTCAGGAGCAGTCTTGAATCATTTATATCTTGCTGCAATGTGATAGAGAGTGTGCCCTGTTGGCATCATCTTCTGACATGTAGGGTCACCACCACACTACAATGAGGACTTTAGTGGAAATAAGTAGTGATGAGAGTATAGAAATGAGTTGCACAAACTTCTAAGGGAAGCTGAAGGCTAAGAATGAGTCGAGGCTTCAGAAACATGCTAAAGAAAATAAGAAGGAACTTTTCAATTATGTTCAGAACATGAAGAATCAGGAAAGGACACAGCTGCTGTTTGGGGCATATATTTTAATGTTAAGAGAAGATAGAGAGAAAGCAAAATTGTTGAAGTCCCATTTTGCTTCTATTTTTTCTCCCAAGGGAAATTGTCTACAAATAGGAACAGTCAAAGCGTTTTTTTAAAAATAAATATTCACATCATTGACTTTTATAATGCCTAAATTTCCCTCAGTATCTTTCCTCACTCTCCCCCAAAGAACCATCCCATATAAAATTTTTTCAAGAGAAAAAGAAGAGGAAAAATAATTTAAAATAATACATCAAATAAGCCTGAATATATATACAAAATATCACACTCCTGGTTCTCCCACCTCTACAAAGGGTTTGGGGTAAGGGTCTTCTCATATCTCTTCTTTGGTTACATGCTTATTTTCTGTAATTCCGCAGCATAGAATAAGCATTGGTAAAAAGAAATGTAGCCCAAAGTAGATGATGTGATAAGAAAGCACCTTGTTGCTTTAATGCTTTAATTTATTTAATTTAATGCTTTAAATGCTCTTCATACATATCTTCCAAGCCAAGAAGAATTACATCTCAGAATACTCAAAGAATTTACAGGTGAGATCATACGTAATCTTTGTGGAATCATGGTGCATGGAAAAGGAGCCAAAAGACTGGATAAGGGAAAAAACTGCCCCAATTTTCAAGAAGGGAAAAAAAAACCTGATCCTTGAAAATACAAATGAGGACACGTCAATCCCTTATAAAATTCTAGAATAAATGACTAAATATATGGCATATGAACACATAAAAAGAAAATAGTTACCACTAGGAGTGAGCATGGGTTAATTTTTTTTTTTAAGTCATATCAAAGTAACTTCATTTTTTTTGGCAGAATTAAATTTGTAGTTGGCTGAACATCTGTGTCCAAAATAACTTTGAGTGTGATTCCTAGTCACACACTCTAGGATTCTGTACTTGAATCTGTCCTGTTTTGTATACAGGACTTCAGTGAAGGATATCATGCCCAATTATTAAAAGGAACTGGGTTCAAGTGGGGCAAGTCACTAAGCCTCAGTTTCCTCAACTACAATATGAGTCATCATAACTTGGAGGTTACTCTGAGCTCTGAAAGGCTCTGTCAAACTAGAACAGCTTGGAAGTAAGTACATGCCAGTGTTGGACATTGTATCTCCTAGCTCAGCAGAAAGAGGCTTATCATCAGAAGGCTGGTCACTAGGTGAAGTTATTTTGGCTAGGGCAACTTATCACTGGCATAGTGAATAGAGAGCTGGCCTCAGAGTCAGGACTACCTGAGGAGTCTACACATCTAGACCTGAATCTATTACACATTGGACACATTATGACACCTTGGACAGTGCCTCTGGCAAATCTGGAAGTTCCTTATATCACTGAAATCATAGGTCTGGTCCACAAAATAAGCAACAACAACAACAGGAAGAAACTTATGAACACCATCTATGTTAAAGGATTGCATTCTTTATAATAATAGCCTGTTGGTCGATTTCCCTACCTTGTCTTTTCTCACTACTAATTATCCTCCATTCAGCTGTCTCACTGATATTTCTGAAGCATAGGTCTTACTATGTTACCCCTACTTTTGACTCAATAAACTCCAGTGTCATTGCATTAGCTCTACAATCAAATTTAAAAATCTTTTAGTTTGGTTTTCAAAGCCCTTCATAACCTGATCTCTTCCTACCTTTCTAGGATTCTTAGATCTTACTCCCGTTCATAAACTCTACAACATGTCATTGGTCTCTTCTCCTTGCTATTCCTTGTACACATCTGTGATGGTGATGAGAATTTGAAGATCTTCCCTGCCCCTTAATAAGAATAAGGGAATTTGAAGACCTTCCCTGCTTTGAAAATATAACCTCCCCCCTAATTGGCTGAATGTAATCACAGGGAAGCTGTGGTGGGAGAAGTTTACCAAAGGGTGGAGCAGAGCCCACAGGAAGCCGGGAGTCAGAGCAGCTAGACACAGTGGGAGAAGAGGTGCATCCAAGGGAGACAGGCTTGTGAGTAAAGGTTGGAGTTTGCCACCTGCTGTTACAGCTAGATTGTGTTGGTTTGTGGGAAGGCTAAAGGATGGTGTGGCTCTCTGCTACATTGTGGTGCATTAACTTATATGTTGCTATGATGGATTCGGTTTCCTGGTGTTGGGATTTGGTTTTCTGGTGTCTGAATAAATGTTTTGTTCCAGTTTTCTATATGGAAAGTCTGTTATATTTTTCAATCAAGCACTAAACCAGTATATTCATAGTGACCATTGGTCTTGTGAATATTACATTGGTGCTACAACATCCCTTCATCTCTCAGTACTAAATATTTTCATGAGCTGTCCTTGATGCCTGGAATGCTTTCCTTTCTCATTTTCCCCTCCTGGTTGTTTTCTTCATGTTCCATTTAAAGGCCCACCTTCTGCAAGAAGCCTTTACCAGTTCCTCCTTAAGCTCAGTGTGTTCCTTCTGAGACTAACCTCAATTTATCCTGAATGCATCCTGTTTGTACATAGTTGTTTGCATATTATCTACTCCATTAGACTATGAGCTCCTTGTGAGTAAGTCTGTTTTTTGCCTTTCTTTGCATCCCCAGTGCTTAGCACACTACTTGGCACATAAGAGGCACTTAAGAAATGTTGGTTGATCTGCAGTATCACCTCACTCCTATGAGATTGGTGAATGTGACAAAAAAGGAAGATGATAAATATTGGAGGGGATGTGGGAAAATTGGGACACTAATGCACCATTGGTGGAGTTGTAACTGATTCAACCATTCTGGAGAACAATTTGGAACTATGCCCAAAGGAATATAGAACAGTGCATCTGTGCATACCCTTTGATCCAGCAATACCACTGCTAGGTCTATATTCCAAAGACATTTACAAAAGAGAAAAAGACTTATTTGTACAAAAATGTTTATAGCAGCTCTTTTTGTGGTGGCTAAGAATTGGAAATAGAGGGGATGCCCATCAATTGGGGAATGGCTGAACAAGATGTGATATATGATTGTGATAGAATATTATTGTGCAATAAGAAATGATAAATAAGATGGTTTTACAAAAACATGGAAAGACTTAACGTAAATTGATGCAAAGTGAAGTGAGCAGAACCAGGAGAACAATGTACATAGTAATAGTATTATTGTGTGATAATCAACTGTGAATGACTTAGCTGTTCTCAGCAATACAATGATCCAAGACAATCCTAAAGGACTCAGATGAAACACGCTATCCACCTCCAGAGAAAGAACTGATATTGTCTGAATACAGACTGAAGTATGCTGTTTTTATCTTTCTTTCTTGCATTTTTCTTGTTCAAGTCTTCTCGTACAAAATGACTTACATGGAAACATTTTACATGATTGTACTTGTATAACATGTTTTAGGTTGTTTACCTCTTTAGGGAGGGGAGTGGGAATGGAGGGTTAGAATCTGGAACTCAAAACTTCGAAATATTATTTTAACATGTAATTGGGGGGAAAACACTGTTATTAAAAGAGAAAATAATTCCAAAAGCTTCTACATAGATTATCTGAGTTAAAAAAAAACAACAACTAAATTCCACTTTTAAAAAAATGCTGGTCAATTGATTATCAATAAAGAGAGTTTCACATGAATGAAATCACAGACCTTATGAAGTATTGAAAGGGATAAAGGAGATAACAATAATGCTTTCACTACTAATCTTACAGATTTTAATGAGGACAGTATTTTATAAATGCTATCTATTTGGGGCTAATAAATAAATAGAAGACCTTGCTTATTCAATTTACAAATGACACAGAACCAAGAGACATAGCTAACATGTTCATATGACAGACTGAGGATTCAAAAAGTTCTTGACAGGTAGGAATGACATTCAGACTCTAGAAAACAATTAAGCTGTGGTTCAAAAATTAAACTGCACAGGATGGGG
Source organism: Pseudochirops corinnae (assembly GCA_028646515.1). Lineage (NCBI taxonomy): Eukaryota > Metazoa > Chordata > Mammalia > Diprotodontia > Pseudocheiridae > Pseudochirops > Pseudochirops corinnae. The sequence continues at coordinate 216,689,325 of CM053587.1, read as the reverse complement.
GGAGGCATGGCTTAGTAGTGCATACGAAAAATACTTAGAGGTTTTAAACTGGCCACAGGTTCAGAATGAGCCAACAGGGGACATGGTCGCCAAAGTAGCTAAGATGAACATAGGCAGCATTCTGAGAAGCCTCATGCATATTACATATTATATAACATAATATAAATATATAAATAATATAAAAATATATGATATATAAGTGTTATTTTGCATTTAATACATTAAAAAAAATTAAATCAAGGCTAACAAATTGGAAGCATTTCTTAGCAGATCATACACTTAGGGGATAGAAGGGACCTTAAATGGGAAAAGGCATTTATATTATGTGCTAAGCATTTTACAGATATTATATCTTTTGAACCTAACAATAACCCTGCAAAATAGGTGCTGTTATTATTCTTATTTTACATGGAAGAAACTAAGGTAGAGGTTAGGTGACTTGTCCAGAGTCACATAGTTAACAAATAACATAACCAAGGTCCTTTGACACCAAATCCTGAACTCTTCCCACTACCCCACACACTGTCTTCATGCTGGCTTCTAGATTGTTTTTAAATTTGAGTTTGTTGTTGTTCATTCGTTTTTCAGTCATGTCTGACTCTTTGTGACCCCATTTGGGGTTTTCTTGGCAGAGATACTGGAATGGTTTACAATTTCCTTCTCCAGCTCATTTTATAGATGAGAAAGCTGAGACAAACAGGGTTAAGTGACTTGCCCAAGGTCACACAGCTACAAAATATCTGAGACCAGATTTGAACTCAGGAAGAAGAATCTTCCTGACTCTAGGCCTGGCACTCTATCCACTGCACTGCATAGCTACCCAAGGCCCGAGCAAATTAAACAGACTAAAATAAAACAGTGCTTTCTATATAACATTGCTTACATGACCTCAAGGTGAAAAATAAATTAGATTGTTAACAAGCCTTCATACTCTGGTAAAACCCCATCCACTGGACCATCATAGTGAATTTAGGCTCTTCATACCTTTTCCTTGCAGCCAAGATTGTTTGTGGCTTCCAGAAACAAACATTTTTGTAAAGCTGATGATTATAGCACTGTTCCCTTCTCCAATATTTGCTATAGTGTATATGCTTTGGGTGGAAGGTTGGGGAAAAGTCGTTTTCCCGCTGTGGCCTACTGTCATATCATGACCCTAGTCATACAGAATTATTTTATTAGTCAGGGACTATAACTTAACTTAAATTTTATCTCTCACTCAGTGTCTGCCATGGCACTCTGTACCCAATAGGCACTTAGTAAATGTTAGCTGAATTGGAGTGAACAGACTGTTCCTAAGGGCTCTGATGGGCAGAAGAGAATGAGATGCCAAGAAAGTTGATGTGGTCACCATGCTTGTCTTTTCATCTTTTGTCTGCAGAGGATGGCTGTGATGGCATCTTTGGAATAAAATAGCATTTCCTAAACAATTCCATCTGCTGTGATGCCAACAGGTTCAGTGTTGACGCTGTCTCTGCATTGGGCTTGTTACAAACTGCATTTTCCAATTTTGGGCAACGGCCTCCACAAAAATTATGGCTACATTCACAGGTAAAGAGGAGGGAGAGCTGGGACCAAAAGATAAAGTGCAGGAAAAAAAAGAAGAAAAGCAGAAAGAAAGATTTTTTAGAAAGAGAGAAAAGAGACAAATTCAGAGAAAAAAATGCAGTAAGAGGTTGAGGATGGGGGTGGGGATGGAGGCTCCCCCTGAAAGGGCTTACAACACGTGCAGCTTTATTTCATGGCCTGCCAAATGCCCCTTGCTGTGTCTCTGAATGGAAAATAGGATAGAACAATGAACTGGAATTTACAACGCCTTTGAAAAAGCAACTGCTGTCAGCATGTGCTCCAAATATGCCAAGTATTGCTTTCAGGATAGAGAAGGCCTTTTCTGGCCTACGCAGGTCCCATGACAGCCGGCAGAAAACAACAAACCTGCCACTTCTCTGACCCTAGGGCACAAGCCCCTCTTTTCCTGATGTACTTCATAACTTCTTCTAGAAACACACAAAACCTGTATTTATCACTGGTCTGTTAAAAGGAAGAAGAAAGTATACACACAAATATACAGATGATAGTCTAATTCATAAGAGGTAGATTTCTAGGCCTCAAATCCAATGGTTCCTTTTTTGAATTAAGAATTTTAGAAATAACATAATCTGGAAGTCCAATCAACATTATTTCTGTGATTTTAAGATTTTAGGGAGATTATGTATAGTTTTCCCTAGAGATCAGTCCGTTATTAACCCATATTTTCTTTCTGGTCATCCCAGAGCCAAGAACAATATTTTCACACCTGCTGAGTTATACCCAGGGCAAGATTCTGGTATCTGCAGGCCCATGAAGCTCCCTGTGAAAACAGCCTCATGTTTCTCACTCTGTTTCTGTGTCTGCTACCACTACCTCTTTAATAGGATTTAGAGCCAGGAGCATTGGGACTGCCTAATCAAACCTAATCTAGTATCTAGAGTCAATAATCTAGTAAAATCTAATTTTAAAAAAATGAAGACTTTACAGCAGAGGAAACTGAGGCCATGAATCTATATACAAAAAATTTATACTGTACTAAGAGGCCAAGAACCAGAAAAAAGATGCCTAATTATTAAATGACTTCTGCAAAACTAAATGTCAAATAAAGATGAAGTCCCCTTCTTTGGGTCATGCTCGAGCTACTGCTGGGAAGGTATACAAATACCTGGGTTGTAAGAGAGCTGGGGTGAGGCAATGCATAGAGAGCTGAACCTGGAGTCAGAAAGACTTGAGTTAAAATCTAGCTTCAGACACTTACTAGCTGTATGACCCTAAGTAAGTCATTTAACCTCTGTTTGCCTCAGTTTCCTCATCTGTAAAAATGGGAATAATAACAGCACTTACCTCTCAGGGTTGTTTGTGAGGATACAATGAGATAATAATTACAGCACAGTGCCTAGGACATATTGTTGTTCAGTTGTCTCAGTCATATCTGACTCTCTGTGGCTCCACTGGGGGTTTTCTTGGCAAAGATACTGGAGAGGTTTGCCATTTCCTTCTCCAACTGATCTTACAGACAAAGAAGCTGAGGCAAACAGAGTTAAATGACTTGCCCAGGGTCACACAGCTAATGTGTCTGAGGCTAGATTTGAACTCAGGGAGAGGAGCCTTCCTGACTCCAGGCCCTGTACTTACCCACTGTGTCACCAAATGTTAGCTATTATTATTATAATTGTTAATCCTTTAGCAACTCTTTGGAATTAGTTCAGGTCACACAGCCTTTGATCCCAGGGTTTTTGGCTTTCACTAAATTCTAAACTTCCTTGATCACTGAGTCCCAACTTGAGTTACAGACCTCAACCTTTCTTATCTTTCAGCCTAGCCTCTCCTACCTTTGTGGTTCAGAAAGTTGCTGCTCTGCTATGAATATTCTTCCTTTTTCAATGAATCCTACCTTCTTCTTTTCCCTCTTCAATCTCAGAGATTTTTTATAATTTTTCAAAACTCAAAATGCTACTGTGTAGTTTGGGTGCTCCTTAGATGAAAAATGCACTTGGGCCTGCTAGCAAACAACCTCCTTGACAACCCACCAGTATCTTCTTTATATCAGGGATCCATAGGAACCCCAAGCCTACAGTACTTACCCAATGTCTTAGATTCTACTCAAAAGAGGGATGGATTTAGGTTAGCATATAGGCAATCTATTTTTCTCCCATTAGACGAGCATCATCCAAGTAATTCAGAGTAATTGCACCCAACAAAACCCAGATTTTGCCCCACTGTATCTTGGCCCAGTCTTCACTGTTCCTCCAATTCTGGGAGCACATGCTGGATGCTTAGTATAGGACTTCTCTTCTCAGGCTATGTGAGTGAGAGTACAAAACTGAAGTCTTCCCCAGCTCCTGATACTATTAAAACCTGAGGAGAGACTGTAAATTCATGGCTGTACTCTCCCCATCAGGACCTCCTGACTCTTAGCCCAGGGTTCTTTCTTTCTGGGTTGACCTTGATTTTGCTCCAGTTCTGGGCATATGGGTAATGCTAAATTCTATGGATGTTAACTAAAGTATTGAAGTAAGCCACCCTTTTGGTTCAATATCAGGAAAACTATCAGTATAATTGATCACATCAACAACAAAACTAGCAAAAACCATATGATTATCTCAATAGATGCAGAAAAAGCTTTTGACAAAATACAACATCCATTCCTATTAAAAACACTAGAAAGTATAGGAATAAATGGAGTTTTCCTTAGAATAATAAATAGCATGTATTTAAAGCCATCAGCAAGTACTATATGTAATGGGGATAATCTACAAGCATTTCTAATAAGATCAGGGGTGAAACAAGGATGTTCACTATCACCCCTCTTATTCAATCTGGTACTAGAAATGTTAGCAGTAGCAATTAGAGAAGAAAAAGAAATCAAAAGAATCAAATTAGGCAGAGAAGAGACTAAGCTATCACTCTTTGGAGTTGATATGATGATATACTTGGAGAATCCTAGAGAATCAAGTAAAAAACTTCTTGAGACAATAAATGAATTTAGCAAAGTTGCAGGAT
>CM053587.1:216612312-216684295 GCA_028646515.1 Pseudochirops corinnae | reverse complement strand
CTTTAAAGAAAAAGATGATATTCCATTGTTTCCTAGTAAGCTTCAAGAAGGGTCATAGCTCTCAGAGAGAATCCTTGGTTAGGACTTTACCCCAACTTCTCTCTTCTCATGGGTTTAGGATAGAGAGGTAGTATGGGACAGGACAAAGGACATTGACTAAACTTGTATTCAGAAGAGATGTGAGTTTGAATCCTACCTCCAACACTTATTTGATGCGTGAATGGACAAAGTTGATTAATTGGTCTCAGTCTCAGTTTCCTTCTGTATAAAATGGAAACCACCTCTGATGTACCTACCTCAGTGGGTTTCTGTGAGGATCAAGTAAAGTTCCTGATAAAGCTTTACATTCCAAATTAATGCCAGCTATTATTGTTATGTTAGCATCAGCTTGATATTGTCTACTATTTGGCAAAGGAAATGGGGTGCTGTGGAAGGAAGTGGCAAACCATTCCAGTGTCTTTGCCAAGAAAATCCCAGATGGGGTCACAGAGTTGGATACAACTGAAAAATTACTAAACATCAAATTTGTTAGCAAAGGGCATGATTGTTCTCCCATGTTTGAGAGCTTTAAAGCTAACATTCTCCATCATTTTTACTCAGTGAATCTCTCCTTTGATGACATTGACCAAGTACTTCTGAACAAATGCTGTGGGGGAAAGCTAGTAGAAATAAAATAAAATATAAAATAAACCAAACAGCACCCTACAAACTGATAAGGAACCCTATTTAGGCTTCAAGCTTCTAAGGAGTTATTGTGATCAACAAGTGAATGAAAAAAGAATTCTTAGCCCTGTCTTCATGATACTATTTTATTACCTGCTCCTTTCTGTCACCCATGCCTCACTGCTCACAGTTTTGCTTTATGAGAGTCTGTGAAGCACACTGCCAGCTTAACCACCCCTGTTATTGGAGTTAGAAAGAAGAAAGGGGGACTGTAAGCTAATTTTGTCTTGTTATTTATAAACTCTGTCCATAGCTCTTTCTTGTTGGTACTCTGAACCAACAAAAATAAAGAAACAACATACTGATTCCTTGCCAGACACATTCATAGCCTTCCTCATCCTTAAATTCAAATTCCATTTCTTCATTCCTCCCCTCCAAGAAAAAAAAAAAAAAACAAAACGCTTCAAGGATTTCATGTCCAAGTTATCCAAATTTCAAATGATAGAAAACAATGAATCTATGCAAGTAATTTTTTCTCTCCTTCTGAAGTCATCTAACATGCATACTTCTTCCATCTTTCAAAAGCTCTGGGATTTCTTTGATGTGAACCCCCACTGCCAACCAAGGCAGATCACAATCATTCCATGCCTTAGTAGATGATCTTGGTGAGTTGCTGTTGGCCAATCTGTTGGCCTGCCTAAATTTAGCTAGAACAGTGCTTGAATGAAAGGTACACTGTCTTTCACAGAGCCTTAAGTAGGAATAAGGCGTAACCTTTGGGAATCTGGGGTGACCTTCATGTCAGGAGGAGGAAGCTTTTCACCATTAAAGGTACCAGTTTAGTCCAGGTCTTTAAAAGGCCACCATTCAAAACACATTCTTTAATAATGCTTGCATGAAAATCAGGAATTTCTCAGATATTTGAAGTCACTACATTTCAGTGATGTCAGATATACAGCATTCATTCAGATCTTCCCATCCTGTTTGTGTTTCTATTATTGAATTGCATTTAGTGAATTTACTACAAGGCCAAATTTCTTTTAAAATGGCTGCTTTGCAATTTGAAATTTCTTTATTTTGTTAATATTTTGTGCCTTAAAGTTTGGGTTTTTGTAAGTTTTTTGAGTCATTCATAATTTGTATAAAGTTATTGAAGTTTATGGGTTTGTAAGTTATAAACAGTATGAAAAGTCTTTATATAACAGATCCATTAAAGTGAATATTTCTATCATTTAAAAAAAAGATCATTCATAGAAGCATCTACACCTAGGCCAGTTGGACAAAATTTGACAAATTTTATCAGTTTACCTAATTATTTCCAGTTTGCCACTCTCTTAATTTTAGATATTAGCCAAATAAACTTCGAATAATTAGAGCTGTCTCAAAGTGGGCCAGGCTGCTGTTGAGTTTTCCTCTCCTGGACTATGGCTTATTGAATATGTCATAATGGGAATTCCTCTTATGTATGGGTTGGACTAGATGCCCACTGAGGCCCCTGCCAGCATATTCCCTGGTTCTATGGTGTTTTGTGACACTATGTTTGTCATAATAAAAATAGCTATAATAAGAGTTGACATTTATATAGCACCTTCAGTCTTGCCCAACACTTTATATGTATATTAGCTCCTCTGATTTTCACAGCAGCTCTGTGAGATGGGCACTACAAGTGTCCTTACCTTATAGATGAGGAAACAGACTGAGATGTGAAATGTCATACTCATGATCATACAGTTAGGAAATAGAGACACGATTCCTGCCCAGGTCTTTCCTGACTGCAAATTCAGCCTGCTTTCTACTGTGCTAGGCATTAGTGTTTCAATGTCCCTAGCATGCTCTCTTGTTCATAAGAGGAGTTCCACAAATAATTAGTGGTTTGATTGTGAGTGAAAAGATTGACTGGCTGGCTGCCTATGAGCTGGGGGCACAGAGAAATTGCAGCATAGGGAGAAGGTGAGCATGCCTAGGGGAGGGTTTAGATGTGGGAATGAGCAGAAAAAGAAACTGTTGGACAAGTACTTATTTCTGTGCAGCTGTAAACCTCTTTAGCCTACATGCATAGCTCTTTTAGTTTGCGTACTTCTAATATAAGTGGGCATGTAAGAAAAATGTAAGTATTATAGTGATGCAATGTTAGAGAGTAGTATCAAGCAGCTTGATTATTTAATAAATGCTACTTGATGATTATAATAATTCATACTGCCCATGATAAATTAAGTGGTAGAATCTACAGCTGTTTGGAAATAGACAAGTGTGAAATTCACACTTTGTGAAATTCCCGCACATTATCTCTCACTGTAGGCACTAAGATCTCTAACAAAGGACTGGGACCTGAGTTCAAACAAACAAATGATTAGAGTTTAGCCTACAAGTGTAAATGTGACCCTAATGAATGAATTTGCTAAGAGCCATTTCCTGCTTAGACATGGGCCCTAGTTGTGCCTTACTTCTAACTTCAGTTAATTTTTCAGCAGGGAGTCTTGATGAATGCAATTTGCATACCCTATGTCTACTTTCCCAACTGCTCAAAATCATTTTGAATTTTAAAAAGATAGCTAATCCATCCCTAAATTCTGTGAAGGACTACATCTGAAACTTGCCAGATGGATGATAATATACCCATTTGGGAAGAGTCAGATTTTATAGTTTTCCTCAGTAACCTAATTCATTGTTCAACAATAATTTTCTAGGACCTCTTGGTCTATCCAGCATGTAAGCCAGTGCTTAAACATATGCAAAATTAGGAAATACTATACAAATCAGATATGTTTATAAGATTAATCTTTATTGGAAAGACACCATCAAATTTTATCCTCACATGTTCACATGCTGCCAAATTAAAATGGCAGTCCTTCAATTTCTCTGATTCTGAGGGTAAACTACCATAAAACAAAAGAAAACTAAAGGTTTTATATTAGACTCATGGAAAAGCTATCCTAGGTTTGCGGTATTCTACATCAATACCTACTCCAAATCATGGCTCATGAACCTCAAAGATTCCCCCTTTCACACATAGGATACACCTTCCCATACCGAGTAATCTTGCTGCCAGAGGGAAGGGCACGCATGTAAAAAGCAAATGGAGGGCATACACATAGGGGCATATGTGACTAAGGCAATACCTCTGGTGCTTTAGGGCTAGCAATGTCTTCTGGTGATGTTATTCTGGTGCTCTCTGCTGTTCTCTACTGGGTCTTGCATCTTTGATGTATGTTTCCATGGGTGGCTGAACTGCTCTTTGTTTCTGAAGCTCTGGGGGCTTTAGCTACTTGGCATTTTCTAGGTCATCTACTACTGTCTGCTGCCACATATCAGGAATGTAGTCCCTAGAAAGCCTCTTCCTGGCAAGGAATTCCTATTACTTTTCTTGGTACCTGGCTGAGAGCTATGAATCACTATACCCATCCAGGCAGATAACAAAAATGAACAAAGTGCCCTAGACTAAGATTAAGTCTGTTCTTTTGACCACACTTCTTCTGATGCAAATTAAAGGCTCTTGAACCCAAATAAACTATCTGACTTGAGGTTAGAAAATTCCATTTAACTCCTTCTAAATTTCTGATTATGAGACTCTATCCCTTAAATTCAAATGAGAGATTCTCTCTCTCCTTCTATCATCCCCACCCCAAAGCTCCACAAATCTCCATAGGAGCTATGTGGGAGTTGGGTTTGACAAGTCTATGAACTCCCCTAAATGTTTTCACTGATTATTATGATAGAATAAGTGCAAGAACAAAAGATTAGGTATAACAAGTAGGGCCATAGTCTTTGACCTGTCCACATTTTGGCTTTCATTAGGCATTATTTGTCAATAAAAATATCCTCAGTGGTCTGCTCCCATATAGAAACATCTGTCCAACCTGCAAACCTACCCATTGCTACCTTTACCAGATCATCTCATTCCCACTTTTCTTAAACCTAATACTTGCAATGCTATATTCGTTGTACCCTTTGTAATTCACTAATTTTCCTGGTCTCAAGAGCCCTTGAAATCTTACCATTACTGTAAACCCCACCTAAAATCAAAGTGAACTGTTGTCTGCTTATAATCTAGTCTGAATATATTTTCTACTATTCACATCACCACTATTGCCACTGATGCTCAGATAATACAGAAGCGTCATGGTCACTGTCAACAAAGCTGTTCGTTTGGATGCCCTTATAAAAGGGCATATCATGTGTCTGCTCACATTAGCGTTTTATGTATTAAAACATAAACTTCTAAAGGTCCCTCCTATTTGACCTGACTTGTAAAAATCCCAGCACAGTGCCATAAAAAGATGTTTAATAAATACTTTTTCTTACCATAAAGGGAAGATTTGCCTTTTTCAGTTTACTATTTTCTTTTTTAGAAGCAGTTACACACTATGCAAAAATCATAAATACATGCAATGTGGCAAAATTAATGCTAAGTATGAATGCTAGTAATTTTACATTTCCTGATTCTGTGTATTTAACCCCAGGATTACATTAATTTGGCTGTGAATAGGAATACATCAAATAATAAGCTTCCAGAAACCAAGTTTTAAAAAAAAAATGTCCCATTACTTCAGTATTGATATATTTCATAGCCTGCTGTTTGACTCCTATAACCTATGGCTCAGCACCAAGCTCTAGGCTTCCATGGGTTATGTTCAATCATGGAGGCCGACCTGTCTTCCTAATCGTTCTCTTTTTCTCATTTTACCCCAGTTCAGAGATACCCCTGGAAAACCTCAGAATACAGATACAGACCCAAAGCAACGTTCAAGTTGATCAAGAATTCTCCCAGAACAATTTCCTTTACTTGTGAATGATGCTGTTTTGGGGGGAGATGGAGACTATAAGACAGGGACAATTAAATGAAGATCAAGTACAGCCTTGCAAACAGCTGTCAACAACAAAATGAAATTATCATAAATCCTTTTGGATCACCAAATTGGCCCTGTTTTTATCTCTACAAAAGATTTTCTTTGTAGTCATCTTCATTTTATTTCCTGAGAGTAGAGTTCTACGTTCAGATGTTGTTTTTGTTGTCTATGGTTTCTGTGACCTTAGACCAGTCACTTGAATTCCCTAAACTTCAGCCCTCTGTTCTGTAAAATGAAGGGCTTTGTCTCCCTTATCCTCAGTTTTCCCATCTGTAAAATGGAGATAATAACATCTACCACACAGTGCTGTTGTAGAGATCAAATGAGATAATACACTGTAAGAGTCCAGATATCAGCCTCATCCCAAGCTCCCGTACAAGTACAGTTTCCTGTGGTAACCAGACAAATAGAAGGGATAGAGCTTATTGGCTGCCTCATTAGGCCCACTGCCTGGTTCTCATTAGGGAGTCTTCTGGGTAATGGGCTCATGGGCCAGTACTTATTTTCATGGCTGAATAGTACATGTGAAATGGAGGGTTTTTTTTTCCTTTCCAATTCGTATTATATAAATTCCACACTTCCCTATCACATAAAATAATGGGCAAAGCTCAGGGAAAATCCCAATCAAATGGCTGGATAATCCTTGAGGGGGAAAATATTTCTGTTTTGCATAAGCTTTTGCTCTCTGCTTAATTAATCCCTAAAACTTTCAGGCCTTAATGAGAATAATTAGACTTGACAGTTACTGAGCTTAATGCATGGCTACGAACAACAAAAACTGTGTTCAGTCTGTAAGCTTCCCAGAGCTCGCTGAAAGACAGCTCTAATGTTATTTACAGCAGTCCCCGTTAGGGGCCGGAAGCAAGGTTTGGACTTTAAATGTGTATGAAGTTCCCCAAGGACAGCCCCTCTATGGAGCAGGTTACTATAGGCTCCCTTTGTGACTTTCACTCCATAACAAACCATGGTCTAGACAGGACCTGGCTAGAAATCCCCTTATTACCACCCCAGCCAGACTGCATTTATCATCACCTTGAATGTAATGTTAGCGTAAAACCTCTAGGCCTCTCCCTTTCAACTAATGAATTGAGCCAACCAAAGCTCTACTGAGCACTTCACTGCATTCTAGTCAATGTCTATCAGCTTCTGGAAATGCCTCATTTTCCAGAAAAGTATTCATTTGTCAACAGAGGGATAATCTTAAAATCTTACAGACATATCAGACAACTAGTAAGTTTAGAGGGAGAAGACAGACTCTGGGTCTGGGCCGGACCAGGAGAAATGGCTCTGGAAAGTTTCTTTGATTTGTTCTCCTTATGGCTAACATAACTTTCCTCCGTGAATAGTCTTACCTCTCATTTTTAAACAGCCTTCGTTCTCCCTCCCAGACAGGAAGTCAGAAAGGGCTCCCCTGAAACCTCCTCCTTATCTTGGGTTGGTTTGGCTCCCTTTGGTAGCATCTCTTAGTGGCCTCTATTATAACACTCCAATTTTACTAAGTTAGCTGAGACACCTGGCTTGATTATTGAAATCTGGGAATTTTCAACTTAATCAGAGAGTACTTGTTCTTTGGATTGGGGTGGTGGGTGTTACCACCCTGTAATTTATAGCAGTTACTGCCATTGGAGTGGAAGTTGGGGATTTGATATCATGCACATGGAGTCATTATACCACCTTAGAAAGAAACCCTTCCCATGATGCTACAGTGGGAGTGGGTGAGTGGGTGGAGAGAGGCCCACAAGAGCAGTGGCTATTGAGCATTTAGGGGATCGGGAAATAGAACTGCAAGTGAACTGTGATTTTATTGCTATTAGGAACTCCCAACTGAAGAAATAGACTCTACCAGGGCAGGTCCTCACCTTTCTAACTTATGATCTTAGGTCATTGACTGGAACAGAAGTGTCAAGCCACAGCGGGCAGGATTGATCCTGCAACACTCCTGAGAGCTGTGAACCAGATTAACAACTAATTGGGAAATATTTAACAAAACAAATAAAAATACAATAGAATATAGATGATGTTAATATTTGGTTGTCTAAGTCAATATATGACTGGTATGGATCCTTATGTATTGTTTAGTGGCCCTGTTTTAACTTGAATTTGACATCACTGGCCTAGAACACTAGAAATTAAGTGACTTTCCTAAGGTTAAATTGACAACATGCATCAGAGGAGAAACTTGAACCCAGGTTTTCCAGCTTCCAAGGCCAGCTTTCTACAACCTCATGCTACCTGTCTTAAATTGCATACTTACTAATTCTAAATAATATAAATAGACTTAAGTGTTCTCGAAGCAGAGCGCTGCCAGGCTGTGTTAGGAAACCAATGTGGTGTTGCCCTTTTAAAAAACAGAAATAAAAAAACAACAACTTGAGGGCAAGAACCCTGACCTCAGTAATAGCAACAGGGCAGAGAGCTTTGTTTTTAATTTTCAATCAAGGCCTTAAAACAGACTTCAAAGGGCATTTAAACTGACAGTTTTATTTTCTCCTTTAGGAAGAGGAAAGATGAATAAGCGTAAAGCCAGATCATTCTCAAAATAATTGCAGCCCTGACATATCTAAATTAGTTTGTAAAAGAAAATACAGTGGCAATTGATCTTATTAATTAGAGATGTACCAGGATCGTAATACCCACTTATCCACAGACTGCCTGCAGCTACAAAAAAATAAAATAAAATAAAATTACCCATTTTTCTCTTGGGAAACACCACTCTTTCCTCCCCAAGACAGAAAGTCACTTTGAGGCAACTCTCTGGGTTCCCCCTTTCCATCTTCCAACAGTGGGGAAACAAACCTTACAGGCCATTTTGTCATCAGTTTCTTTTCTGCATGGAAGGCCCCAAGTTGACACTGGATTACATTGCTGACTAGCATGCCTAGTGGCTTGTCACAATTGATTGAACATGTAATCTGACAAATAAAAAAATATGTTACAAGAAAATGGTTGCTTTGAAAAAAAAAGTCTACATGTCATTTACCTGTGAAAGAAAGCAGTGGTAGCCAATAGGAGACAGGGATTGACTATCTATCAATTGCTCATTCTGCCTCGGTTCTTTGGCAGCCTGATTTCTGCTCAGGACTGTATAATTCAAGCTATAGACTATTATAGGGGAAAAAAAGCCCGATGATAAACTTTTACAGGGCCAACAGGAGTCAGGGAGGGAAGGAGAGACTGCTAAAGGTAAACTCAGTTTTAAGTAAATGAAGGGGAGTCTCTGGGCAGGCTGGATTCTAAGCTTATGTCAATCTTTACAGGGATATAACGTTACTTATGAAGTTACTGTAGTCCAGAGATAGAGAGGGAGAGAGGGAGGCAGAGAAAATGGGAGGAGGGAGAAAAAGGGAGGGGGAGAAATGATAAGGGAAGGGGGAGGAATAGAAAAGGGAGAGACTGAGACTGAGAGTGACAGATCCAGAGAGATACAGGGAGAAAGATAAAGAGGCAAGGAGGGAGAGGGAGGGGAAAGAAGGGAAAGTAACAAGGATTGGGAGGTTCAGAATGCAGGGAGGAGATGAGGTAGTTTTTTGTTTTGTTTTGCTTTGTTTTACCTAGTGCATTTGTGTGTGCGTGTGTTCATGGCGGGGAGGGAACGTGTTCGGAAACAGATCTTTAGCTCCTGCCTGAGTTGAGGAAGGAATGGGGAAAACTAGTGAAAAAAGGCTTTTTGTTAACAGATCTGGCATTGACCTTCCAGATGCGGAAATGGAAGGGAGAAAATCAGAAAGAGGAGATTTTGAAAGACTTTCTGCACCCTCAGAGACCCTCTCTACCCTACCAGCACAGATTTTAGGGAACCTAGGGATGGATGAGTCAAAAAACAATTTCAAGCTAAGTGCTGGCTGGATAAAAGCACCCAAATATTATTCCTTTTAGGTTATCTCACTGGGGGCTGTATAAAAGCCAGAGATTTAGTATTAGAAGGAACCCTGGCTATATTAAAGGCACTCAAGGTTCAGGATTTGGGATAAGAAAACCTTTTTAAATTCTCTCTTCTATCCTAAAGCCTGACAGAACAAATATGGTCTGCTTGAGATTTTTAAAGGGGAAAAATTACTGAGGTATGTGAAGCAGTGGATAAAACACCATGCTTGCAGTCTAGAAGACCCAGTTCCAATCCAGCCTTAGATATTTAATAGGTGTGTGACCCTGGGCAAGTCACTCAATCACTGTCTGCCTTAGTTCCCTCATGTGAAAAATAGCGGTAAAATTGGCACCTACCTCCCAGGATTGTTGTGATAATTATAAGATTATATTTGCGAAGCATTTGCAAACGTTAAAGTACTATATAGTAGCTTTTACTAACATTAATTAGCATAGCACATGAACTAATAGGCTAATACAACCTAACCCCATCAGCCCACTTCTCTCTTTGTGTAATTGACTACTACCAGGTATTATGCTAGCAGCTTGGATCAATTAGTGATTGTTATTGTTAAAAAAAAAATTAATGCAGCCTGCACACACATGCACTTCTGATCATATTGCCTACTATTAAAAACACTTGTATGTTCTGGTCCCTTGGGAAGGCTTTTTAGTGGGAAGAGATGTAAAGAACAAATGTGCCCCTGTCTTACCTGACATAGGTTATGACCATTCATTCCTGTATCCCAAAGAAACAGCACATGTTTAGCTCAGGTATGCAGCCAGAATTTCTCCCAAGAGCAAAGGCAGATGCAGCAAAGGCTTGTGTGCATACCTGAGGAGGGCCATTTCAAAACTCAGGAGCAGCGCAGGCCTCATATTCTGTTTCCAATAGTCTACATGTATCAGTCAGGAAAAGAAAAGGAATGCTCCCAACAGATCAAAGCCCAGAGTCTCTTAAAATGGAAATGAACATTTAAAAGAGGCCTTTCTCAAGGGAGGCCTGTGCAGTAAATCAGAGCTTTTGAGAGGCAACTGGGGTCTGTGCTGATTTTTGAATAACTCATCGCTTTTTTTGTGGCCCTTTGGGGAAAATGTGCAACTCCATGTGAAACCAATGAACCTAAATAATCAAACATTTTTTGTTGTTTAAAACAAAATCACATTTTCTCCAGTTTTCTGAAGAGAGCAAGAATAATCAGCAAGCTTTTATTTTTAGGGTTTTGTAGAAATGCAAGGGTATGTCCACAAGACAGAAACAAATTCTTGGGAATAATAACTCTGATTTGGTCAATTTTCTATCAGTTGGGCCCTGAGGTTCTCAGCATTTATGGGGGTTCTAGTTCAGGCAATTCAGAGGCTGTTCCCAGGTAACATTGCCCAAGTTCCTTTACAAAACCTATACTCTGTATTTTGCAAAATGCTTTAATTTTTTCAAAATGCTTTCAAATGTATTATCTCATTTGATTCAAATCAATAAACATATTAAGCACCTACTGTGGACAAAATGCCATTTTAGGTGCTCAAGAATATACAGAGTTTAGATAAGACAAGATTACTGCCCTCATGGGGTTTATATTCTGGTATAATATAGAATGTTAGAGTTGAAACTAGAAGACCAGTTAAACTATGGGACTTTAGCAATCCTCTAGTCTAATCCCTTCAATTTCTATATAGAACAGGGAACCAATAATCAGAGAGCTGAAGTGACTTTCTTGAGGTCATATAGCATATTATTTGGCAGACCCAAGCTGGAGCTTATCTCTCCCTTTCCATTTCTGATGTTTTCCTATTTGATGGGGGAATTTTCTTGAGCGAGAGGAATTACACCTTTTGGGAGAGATGCCTGTGGGGGAGGGAAGGGGTGTCTGATGACTGTGGGTCAAAGATAGAAGGCCAAGCTGAAAGCAAAGAAATTTATTAGCATGCTAAGGAAGACCGCTCTGACTGAATGGCAGAGTCAGCTTCCTAGGGTACAGATTTGGTTTCAAGCTTAGAGTATACAAACAACCACAGCATATTCTATGGCAATTTAGCATAGACAAGAAAAGCATTTCACAAGAGGGGGTGAAGGTAGAGAAAGATCAGTCAAGGGAGAAAAGAGGAGTATTTGGATGACAAATGCAGGGTTTATCTTAAGAAACTATTCCCTGTTGAAAGAAAGGCAACAAAAGGAAGTGACCTAATAAATGCTTTTTATAAATGCGAAAGTTCTTTTAGACAAATCTTCAGGGTCGCCTGTCTAAGGACAACAAATAATTGTTGCAGCAGTGCATGAGACCATGAGCTTTATGGTGTCTTTGCATAGTTTGTTATGTTTTCTTTCTCCTTCTCAAATCAAAGGGGACATCAGTAAGCAACCTGGCATTTCTAAGAGGTTTTACCTGTCTGAAAACTACAGATGGCATTAATGATCCATGGCTGAAGCGGCAGCAGAGATCAGCTCTCCTCCAATCAGAAGGCTCCCAGCCTTTTCTTCAGCTGTCTTCCGAGTGATGCTTCTCTTCCAAAGAGAAGGCTTCTAAGTACAGTAGCTGAATTCTTCTTGGTAGGTGACTGTGCCTGCTAACAATTTCTCACTTCCTGTTGCCTTCTTAGCTGCTCCTGTTATCTAATTAACTCCTTTTCTGCTGAATTCTTCAATGTTTCTAATGGAAAAAATCAGAGCCTCTTGATGATCTTTGACTCAGCTTTGCCTTATAAGGTAAAACTCAAGAAATCCAACTTTCTATCAGATTTGAAAACCAACAATCCTTATTTAATCTTTCCATTGTCTCCAGGTAGTAATTTGAATGACCACTTAGTGATATTTAACTTCTCAAGCTTGGAAAAAAAACAGCACTTAGCGCAGTGCCTGGCATATAGTAAGCACTTAATAGAAGTTTATTGAATTAATAAAGCATAAAAACAGTCACATCCCAATAAGACGGTAGACCACAATGCAGTGAAGTTCCAATCAATTCTCTGCCCTCAAACAGGTTTTCTCAGTTCTCTACCCATTCCCTCTGTCTTCCCTCACATTTAAATGGAAAAAAAAATCACCTATATTTCTTCTGTATGGATTTTATCACTTTTTAAAGTTCTGCTTCTGCCTCTTTCAGTCACTAAACTGCTTACTCATGAAAAGGGCAGTATCTTACATCCATCACAAGTTGTTTTAATTCTTTTTCTTTGTTCAGAAGTTTATTTTATACTTTAAAAATTCATTTTATGCCCCATTCTACAAGGAAATTGCTCACATACAAAAAAGGCAGTATTTTATACTTTTAAATTTACACTCTTTATCCAGAAACTCTCCTCTTGTCAGTATTCCACCCCTCCACTGGTTAGTGTCTTCCATCCCCAACAGGGATCATGAGTCATTCTTACCTTCTTCTGTTTTATATATGGGTTCCATAGATCGAACCTCCACACAAACAGTCTCTTCAGGTAGCTGTAGGAATGTCCCTTTCTTGGACCACTCAATATATCTCTATTTCCTGTTCTTGGTCAGCTCCCAGTAAATCTGTAGTCATTTACCTTTTCTCTCTGGAGAACCTGGTAGTGTGCCCCATAATTACATTAGCACACTCTCCTAAGTCTTTTGGAGTTCAGGAGGAATTTTGTTTTCTTTCCATTTTTTTTAACTTTTGTCTTCCTCCAAGGCAACTATTATCCTCAGAGTCTCCCAAAAGAAGGAGAGGCAGATCCAACAGTTCCTGGCTACTGCTCTTATTAACATACCTTTGACCCAGAGGGAGTGAGCAACCCCTTGCTATATGTATAAGCAATTACTGATTGCCAATCTAATAATCTTTCTATACTGTGTCATGTATTTCCTTTGTATTTCCTAAGTTATTCGTGTTTATTTCAACAAACGAGATCAAATCAAGTTAATAAGCGTTTATTAATTACCTAATATTTGTCAGGTACTGTGCTAAGTACCAGGGATACAAGAAAGGCAAGAGATAGTCTCTTCTCTGAAGGAGCTCACAGTCTAATAGGGAAGGATAGCTAGCATTTATATAATACTTTAAGGTTGCAAAGCACTTTACAAGTATGATCTCATTTTATTCTCACAACAATTCTGGAAGGTGGGTGCTATTACTATCCCCATTTTACAGATGAAGAAACAGGCTAAATGACTTGCTTAGGACCACATAGTTAGCAAGTGTCTGAGGCTGACTCTCACACTCTATCCACATGATCAACAAACACTTATTAAGTACCTACCATGTACAAGGTGCTGGAGCTACAAAGACAAAAACAAAGCAAAAATTATACCTACCCTCAAAGAGCTCACATTTTGCCTGGGGTAGATACCGCTTTTAAATAGATAAGTAAATACAAACAATTTGAAGTGGGAGCACTAACAATTAGAGGGATCATGAAAATCTTCCCCTAGAGATGGCATCTAACCTGATCCTTCAGTGTTGCTAAGGAATCTAGGAGGTGGAGGGGAGGGAAAAAGTGAATTTTAAGCACTGGGGGAAGGTCAGTACAAAGTCATACAGATGGGAGATGAAGTGCTCAGTTTATGAAAATACCATTTTGGTTAGAGTTCAAATTGCAGGGAGGGGAGTATATAAAATAAATCAGGAAATGGAGGTTTGGAGCAAATTGTGAAGGACTTTAGATACCAAGTTAAGGATTTTGCATTTTATTCTAGAGGCATTAGGGAGCCAGTGAAGATTTTTATTTGAAATGGTCAAATGCTTTATCATTTTACTAACTTCAGAGAAGATGGATGGTAGAAAGGACAACCTGGAACTGGGGAGACCAATTGAGAGGTTGTGATAATAGTCCAAGTAATAAGAGTCTGAACTACGGTGGCAAATGTGTGATTAAAAAAAGAAAAGGGGACAAGTAGAAGAGGTGTTGTACAGGTAGATTTCATAAGACTTGGAAATAATTAGATATGAGGTGAGGAAGAAAGGTGGAGACCATAAACTCTGAGACCATAAATCTAGGTTAAGACCATAAATCTTAACTCTGGAAGAATGGTGTGCTCATAAGAAACAGGGTTTTTTGTTTTGTTTTGTTTTATTTTTGTGAAGGAGATGATGAGTTATTTCAGATATATTGAGTTTGAGAGATCCAGGAGTGGGTAACCTGTGGTCTTGAGGCCACCACATGTGACCCTCTACATCCTCAAGTGCAGCTCTTTGACTGAATCCAAACTTAGTTTTGTGAAGTTTGGATTCAAAGGGCCATACTTGAGGACCTGGAGAGCCACGTGTTGTCTCAAGGCCACAGGTACCACCCCCCCCAGTAGGTGGTACAGTGGACAGAGTTTCAGGCCTGAAACCAGGAAGGTTATCTTCTTGAGTTTGAATCTGTCCTCAGACACTTACTAGCTCCCACTCCCACAAGTGACCCTGTGCAAGTCACTTAACCCTGCTTGCCTCAGTTTCCTCATCTGTAAAATGAGCTAGAGAAGGAAATGGCCAACCACTCCAATATCTTTGCCAAGAAAACTCCAAATGGGATCACAAAGATAGAGATATATTTTGACAACAACAGAAACAAAACTGAATATTCAAATGGATATGTCCAGTGAGAAGTTGACAACGAGAAAGTGGAATTTCACTTGAAGCTGAACTCTTCCTCCATGAGAAACAATGCTGGGAACATAACTGACGTTCCACAAATTTTTAAAAATAAATTTTTACTAGTAAATTTTGTCTATACATTACCAAAATATCTCCTATCTTTCTTCTCCCCCCTTCAAGAGAGCCATACCATTGTTCTTTTTCTTTTTTTAACTTCAAAAAATTATTTGTTTTACAAATTGTCATTGACTTGACTTTCAGCATTTCTTTTCCTGATCTTTAATCTAAGTAGTAGTCCAGGGTGGAAAGTATTTGGTATAACCAAGGCCTTCAGGGAAGAACTCCACCACACTGCATTTGGCATGCTGCATTGCTCCTAAATCACAGAGACTTCTGAGAATAAATACTCATTTTACCTTTCCCTCAGCAATGTGCCTCCTCTGAGTGAACTGTTAGGTTTTATTTTTTTTCATCACCTAATTTAACTTCAAGTTTTTGTTGTTGTTCAGTTGTTTCTGTCATAACCGACTCTTTGTGACTTCTTGGCAAAGATGTTGGAGTGGTTTTCCATTTCCTTCTCCAGCTTACTTTACAGATGAGGAAACTGAGGCAAACAGGGCTAAGTGACTTGCCCAGGGTCACACAGCTAGTAAGTGTCTGAGGCTGAATTTGAATTCAGAACTTTCTTACTCTAGGCCTGGCACTCTATCCTTTCTGTCACCTAACAGCCTTCAAGTACTTCTCTTTTATTTTTTTTTTCGTTTCCCAGATTGTCTACTAGCATTTGCTACTGGCTCTGACTACAGCTAATGCCTCAGACATCCCACCTCCCCTTGCAATTAAAAATTAGGTTGGCTATATTTTATATTGTCTTATATGTATACATCTCTGTTTCCCCTTATAATGATGAGAATTTTGTTTCTTTTGTCCTCAGGTACTAGCATAGTGCCTGGTATGTAATAGGTATTTTAATCAATGCTTATTGATTGGCTGATCAATTCCTCCTGTGTCTTTGGAACATTTTCCTCCACTGAGTCCTGTTTTCTTTTCTTTTCCCCCACTAACCTGTATTAGATTTGGAGTCTGAGAGAATACAAAGCCTAAAGAATGACTCAAAGGCCACATGGAGTAGAGTATTTTCTTTGAGTGTGGGCCAGCAAGCCCTCCAAGAGTATGACCTCACATAATTTTTCTGCCGGGTGTGGAATCTTGCCATATAAAGATGATTCATGAGAAGAAATTGTCAAGTTTCTGCCTGGGACCAAGTGGAAAAACTCAAGTCTTAAAAATTCCAGACATTTACACAGCAAAGCTGAAATTCACATAGAACCAAATTTATATCCTTATGGTTTGGAATCTGTGTTCATTATTTTTCTCACTTGACTTGGAAAAAAAAAAAAAGCACAAAATCTGCTGAAAATGCTTTAGCTGAATGACATAGAACTTTTTAGCTATGCATTTGAAGCTTATTCTAGTAGCTGTTTGAGGGTCCATGCTGGATGACCACTCACTAATTTTCTGCAATGGTTTCCCTGCTACCATGGTCCTCTACGAAGATGAAGGACAAACATACACAACAACAATGTTGGTTCCAATGGCCAACTTCTTATGGATTTTTTTTGCATTTCAGTAATGAAATCCACTTAATTAGGGTATAAGAGAAGCTTGCTTTATGTTGATTCTATTCTATAATATAGAGGATATGACTACCATGTGATTCCAATTTATTTCCAATGTATGAGGAAATCAGTCAACAAGCATTTATTAAGCAATTACTGTGTACTAGTGAATAGGGATCTGGGATATGGCTTAGTGGATAGAGAGCTGGGTCTAGACTCAGGAAGACCTGAGATCCAGCTTCAGACATTTACTAGCTATGTGACTCTGGGTGAGCCACTCAACTGCTGTCTGCCTCAGTCTCCTCATCTGTAATATTGATGATAATAACAGCTTCTACCTTGCCAGGTTATTATGAAGATCAAATGAGACAATGATCATACATAGCTCAGCACATAGTAAAGGTAATATAAATATTAGTTATGATCATTATTATTTCTACGTGCCAGGCATTGTGATAGGCAGTGAGGACACAAAGAAAGACAAAAATGCTTTCCCTGCCCACAAAAAGCTCATGTTTTAGTTGAAGTAAGAGGAACGATGATCCATGAAGACAAGCATAATACTATATTTTTCATATTTAATTTTGGTGTTGTTTTCTTCCAGACACCTCCCACACTTCTTGTCTCTGCTTTCTATACACTTTCCTAGAGGTTTCCTGGTTCAGTTCCTTTGTTGAACATAACACAAGATGTGACTATAAAGAATGAGACTGTTAACCAAGACTAGAACTATTGCACACAAAATAAGTGTTGTCTGGAAGAGTGGCAGCTGCCTTAGGAGGTTATAGCCTTCCTGACCATGTTACCACAACATTTTGGAAGCTCAATTCGAATGCTTATCGGGGCCAGCAGACAAGTGACACAGTCCCCACTTTAGAGTCATCTCTTGGGACTGACCCGAAATACTATTACTAAGCCAGATCACAAATCTTATTTGTCAAATTTAAAGAAATTCACATCCACACTCAAAAGATAAAGATTTTTGGCTGTTTAGACTGGCAAAATGAATTTTATAGTAGCCTCCAAAGACAATTCCAAAAGAGGAATGCAAGGAATTCTTAGAGTAATGGCAACCTTATAATAAGTGTCAGATCTCTAAAGGTTGTCACTTCAAAGAGAACAATGGCCTTTTGGATGTATAAATTTTGGTAGATTTGCTATAGAAATCTGAAGTGTTTCTTCTTAGTCAAGCCTTATATGTGAAGTCAGGACTTCCCATCATAGCTCAATAACTGTGGAATGGTTGGGAAACCACCATCCAAATCCTGCATACTGGTCATTTAAAAATTGGAAAGACAGAATAAATGTAGCTAACAGGCAGTTCATACCCAAGATAAGTAAAAAATATGTTAAGAAAACACCTATCTGACTTTTATCGATTCAAGCCATGTAGCTTGAACTCTGTCCTCAGATACTGAAAGAAATGGTGCGTGTGATTCCTGAACCATAGTCAGTGATCTCAGGAGGATGGAGGAGAATAATAGAATTACTACAGGATTAGAGAAGGGAAATGTTCTGTTATTCAAAA
Organism: Pseudochirops corinnae; assembly: GCA_028646515.1. Taxonomy (NCBI): domain Eukaryota; kingdom Metazoa; phylum Chordata; class Mammalia; order Diprotodontia; family Pseudocheiridae; genus Pseudochirops; species Pseudochirops corinnae. The sequence continues at coordinate 216,666,243 of CM053587.1, read as the reverse complement.
ACAAGGTAGAGAATGGAATTTACAAATTATTGGCCAGTAATCTTGCCTTGAAATCCTGGCAAAATTCTGCAACATGGTGTTAAAGGGATGATTAGTAAACAAATAGAGAAGAATGTAGCGATCACAAAAGGCTAGCATGTCTCCAGAAAAGACACAGCATGCCAGGCTAATCCTATGTTGCTTTTTTTTTGAAGTTATTAAGCCATTAAATTAAGTGAGTGCTGTAGATATAGTTTATATTATTTCCAATTTATACTGTATATAGCGTGTTTGTACACAATTCTTTGTTGTCTCCCCCATTAGATTGTGCCTTTCTTGAAAGAAGGTTCTTTCTTTCTTTGTCCCCATCACTTAGAACAGTTCTTGACACATAGTAGGTACTTAATAAATATTAATTGACTAACTGAAAAAACGGCTCCCCAAATGAGTTCCTATAAACCTGATTCTAATTTAAACGGGGCTCTATTGGCGTCTGTATAATGTTGAGAAATAAAGCTTGCAATTGGCCATCTTACCTTGATACTTAGGATATACCAAATTTCAGATGTGCAAATTTGATTAAATAAGATGCATTTAATATTTTATTTATTTAAAAAATCAATCTTCAAGGAATGTCTGTGCCTAGGAATCCAAATGAACATCATTTTCTGAATTGCATCCTGTTTTCATGATGTGGCCAAAGCTACACCTATCCATAGGTTTGCATGTAGAGAACTCATGGACTTATCTGAAAATTTGTTTATTCAATGCAAAGTAAACTTAAATGGGACTGATTTTAAATGGATCATCCTATTTAAATGATTTTCCAGATGTAATTAAGGGAACATTTGTATGTTGTCAGTTTATGGGAAAGAAGACAAAATGAGTAATTTTCTCTCCCTGGGTAATTTCTGACCAGGCACAAATAAATCTAGTCATCATGATAGTAATTTGTTTTTAAAATAACTTTCCCATGAAGAGTTTCACAGGAGGCACTTTAGTAATGGAACATAATATTCTAGCAGACGCTGAAGGTGAACTAATCATGATGTGACCAGCTTCCACCTCCCCCTTATGGATCCAGTCCTCCCCCCAGAACAGGCATATGAGCAATTCTGAGGCCGTCTGGGTTCTGATGGTGACATGTATTTAGAAGCATCTCATTATCTCATTGTTGAATCAGGACTCTGTCATGGACCTCAGACTCCAGCCCCATTGACGTGACTGATGGTCATGTTATTTGGGAGCTGTTCAGATAAAAGGTCACCAGCAAAATCAGATCTGAGAGTATTAGCATTCTTGTCAAATCTCTCTCCATCCCCTGCACAATGGAGAATCTCAAAATGGACCTTCTTTTCCTTCCCATGTTCTGACAGGCCAAAGCAGAGGGCTTTCTGTCAGGATATGGCTTATGCCAGAAATAAAAATAAAAGCTCTGTTAAACTTTCAGGACATGGTTGCACATTTTTAGGAGCCGCCAAGTTTTTTGAGAGTTGAGCCAGTTCAGCAGTGATATCACTAGACCAGCGTCTCCTAGGCAATGGAAGTGGTTGCCATGGCAACCGCAGTGCTGCACCCATCAACAGCTTTAAAATTTTGACAGTTCAGAAAGTGACTATTTAGGAATTTCAATTAGAGCCGACATATACACATTTAAATTAACAAACTGCTTTTAAAAGTCTATTGGAGATGATTTAGATAATGAAAGAAATCAGAAAGCAGTGTCCTAAATTATATTCTCTATGTGGAAATAGGTTTTAGGAGTGATGAAGAAAACATTCACCAGGAAAAAAAAAATTCCACAAAAAAGTCTTCCCCCCCCAATTTTTTGTTTATAAAGGGAAAGAAGCCCACCAGTAATAAATAAGTTGTGAAAAATAATCAGTTTTTTTTAAACAGGGAAGCCACAATATGTCACAATTGTCAAGTCAAAAATTTTGCATATTATTAAATATTTCTTTAGCATTTTATATTTTTCAAGTATTTGTGAAATTCTGACTGGGAATTGTTTGTTTGTTTTAAACACAGCCATGTTACAATATAGGTTAGTTCTTTCATTTGTTTAGATAGGGGAAACTGAGGGACAGTAAGACTAGGAGATTCAGCTACTCAGTGAAATTGTAGCTGAACTATGTTTAAAACTCAAAATATTTCACTTTATTGATTATTGGCTAGCCCATAAACAATGTATGCTATCTAAATATTCTTTTTAAATCCCAAAGACTCCTAAAAGATACTTGAGTTTTCTAAAGATCACCACTTGAATTAATAATGAATGAACTATTTCTTATTGATTAGACTCAGGAGCAATTTTAATAGTGCCAGAAATGATCATGATACCTTAGATAAGTAAAGTTTATACTTATTAAATCATGTTTATATCTACTACTTATTTTGTTCCCCAAACCAGCATTTGGTTTGTTGGATACATTGGGGGATATATTATTATTCTATTTTGTAGATGAAGAGAGATGAAGATGAATATTACTCAGAGCTAGACAGAGATCCAAAGCAGTGTCAGATTCTTGTTATCTAGATTATTGGTCCAGCAGCCCCTTTCTTCCTCCTCATTGACTTTGAGAAGTTTCTCTGTCCCTTTGTTCTCCTCTCTGCTTCAAGTAAAGAGGAATTGAGAGTCTATGCTATTTTTCTCCTGTCTCCAACTCTATCCTTCTGCTACAATATCTGTTCTGGTAAATAAATAAATGACTGAATAAATAAATAAAGGAATGAATGAATGAAGAAGTACATAAATGAAGAAGTTTATATAAAAATTAGAGAAATGAAGGTGGGAGTTAACTCTAGGCTAGGCTTCCTCCCGCCTGGATGAAACATCTTAGCCCTCAAATCTCTTCCCTCCTCAGATCTCATATAGCAATCTATAAATTTCTTATGTTTCTTCTGTTCTGATGTGTATTATAAAAACTTTTGAATATTATTATCTCCCTTACAAGATGATCAGATTCTTCAATGTAGAAATTGTGTCTAATCAACTGATAATTACATGGTGAATCAATGATAGTTATACCTTCTTCCTCAATGTAAGCTGGAGTCATTGATGCCTTGGGAATTCCAAGGTAGCATCATCATCATAATCATCATCATCACCATCGCTAGCATTTGTACAGCACTTTAAGGTTAGCAAAACACTTGCCACACATTATCTCTTTTATTTCTCACAACAACCTTATAAGATAGGAGCTACTATTATCCCCATTTTATAGATGGGGAAATTGAGGCTGAGAGAGATGAAGTAACTTCCTTAGGGTTAGTAAATATCAGAGTCAGGATTTCAATTTGGTCTTTCTGAGTCCAAGAACAGTACTCCATCTACTGTGCTACCTTGCTGCCTCATATGATAGACATGGTCATAATAATTGACAGCTATGTAACTCATTTTATATGGTATTTAAAGTTTTTAAAAAGTCACTTTTTTGTAAATGTGTGGGTATTATTATCTTCATTTTATAGATGACCTGTTTCTTGAACATAGTATTACCATTGATTTAGATGATATTAATAAGGTTAAGAGAGGTTAAATAATCTACTCATGATTGCACAGCTAGGAAATATTAGAGTCAAGATATGAACCCAGAGCTCCTGACTCCATTTTTATGTTTCTTTCCAATATACCATAGGACTACCATTATCACTGCCCCAGAGCTAGGGTTTGGTAAAATCAGAGTTATCATTTTGGGCTTTGTGATTGAGGACTCAGGAGGATTTTTAGAGACAGAGGCCTAGGTGAGTTCTAAGTATCAGACATATACTGTTCCTCTGGGGACTGTCTTGGCATGTTCCAGAGTTTCTTTGGATTCTCTAGGGTTGGAAAGTGAGGGAAGGCCACAGTTGGGAGGTTAAGATTCAGGTAGTATCCATTCTTATTGGTCACAAAGAGACCAAGGTCAGTGTCTAGGGATAGAGAATGCTCAACTGTGGAGTCAAAGACTGAAGGTGATGTCTGGATGAAAAGCATGAGTTGGGATGAGAATCAAACTGGGCTTAAGGAAGGAGGAGAAAATCTGGTCTGGATCTTAAGCTGAGAGGACAGAAACAAGGGTTTGAGTTGCTCAAAAGGTTTATTAACACCATTATCTGACCCAAAATTCCTTTAAGACCAGTGCATGTTTTTTATGTTGGCCATATGAAGCTGGAACCACCTTCCAAGAGTCCACTAAATTAATTGTAGCAAGACAACTGTTATCATCATTGGCAATATTCTTTTCTCTCTTTTTCTCCCTTTTCTTTCTTTCTTGGTTTTAATTTTTTTTTTGAGGCAGTCAAGGTTAAGTGACTTGTTCAGGGTCACACAGCTAGTGCATGACTGAAGCTGGATTTGAACTCAAGTCCTCCTGAGTCCAGGGCCAGTGCTCTATCTGCTGTGCCACCTAGCCACCCCAGCAATATTACTTTATAAGGAAACAATAACTTCTCAGAGTGGTAAACCAGGGAGCTGGAGAATCAATTAATCAAATGTATATCTTGTATGTACCTATTATTTGTGTGTCCCCCATTAGAATATAACCTTCTTGAGGGAGGGAACTGTTTTTAACCTTTCTATGTATACCCAATGATTATCCTGGTGTCTGGCACATAGAAATGCTCAATAAATGCTTTTTGATTGATTGAACCCACAAGCATTTATTAAAGGAAGGGAAAGGGAACAAGCCTACTATATGTCAGGCACTATGCTAATTGCTTTACAGATATTGTCTCATTTGGAAGTTTGAAGAAACTAAGTCAGACAGAGGTTGAGTGACTTTCCCAGAGTCACACAGCTAGTGAGTATTTGAGGTCAGATTTTAACTCAGTTCTCTCTGATTCTGGATCCAGTACTCTATACACTATGCCACCTACCTGCCTATTAGGTGCTGGGCATTGGAGAAGCCAACATAATTGATGAAAGTCTCTACTTGTGAGGAGATTCCATTCTTACTGGAGATTGTTAACAGGAGATTCTAAGGGAATAGAATAAGAGGAGAGAGATTCTTCAGCTGATGTATTAAGACTCCCTGAGGCTACCAGATCCCCTCTATTTTGCCCTCAGTTGCTAAAGCCTTGCTCTGGGAGAAGGACTTAGGCCAGGGGTGGCCTCAAGGCTATAGGTTCCCCACCCCTGATCAAAGCTGAACATTTTGCTTTTAGTAATCCTAGGAAGTGGTAGGGCCTGAAACCCAGTGGGCTAATAAGATAGGATCACGGAATCACAGATTTAGAGTTGGAAAGGATGTAGAGGTCATCCATGAATCCAGTCCAGTTCCCTCATTTTCCAGATGAAGATGAAGAGAGGTGACTTGCCCCAAGCAAGTCTCACAGAAACTTATCTATCTCACAGAGAGTAAGGACTTGAATAGATAGGCATCGCTAAGGAAAACTTGAAGGGTTCACCTATGGGCCATTGACAGGAAGTTGATGCTTCAGTTCCCAAAACCAAAGCAGTTTGATAAATTTTTGGAGAAGTGGTCAGTGGCTGGTCCCTGGGTATTCGTGGAAGGGGAAGAGTAAGAAGCATGTGGGGACTGATGTGTGCTCAAAGTATTAATGTTGGACAATGATAAATGATATAAGACAGTGATTCGTTCATGATCCATGAGTCAGTATGGGAATGGGGATGGGTTATTAGGTGGAGCTCTCCACCAAACTGTGAGAATTGATTTGGGGACTTTGCAGCCACATCCCAGGGTGGGGAGGGAATGGGAATATGGAGGGAGTCAATACTGTGCCATGATCCCCTGATTCTTCAAGTCCTAAGACTGAGTATGCACTGGGTCCTAAGTAGTCAACTCCAGAGAGATTCTAGCATTTTAGAAATTATGTTGGCCAACCTTGAATGGAAGCAGATATCTTAAATGGCAGAGCTCTGATCCCCCAGATATCACCTCATGAGAAAAGAAAGTACATGGGAATGGGGAGTGGTTGAAAATCAGGTTCAAAGCTTTGGACTAATTATCATACTGGTTTTCCTGCCACCCTTGCTTGGGAAGAAGAGTAGAAGACATCACAATGGAGCCACAAGGTGGTTCAAGCCTTCTTTTCTAATCAAAGTGACCTTGCTATTCCCTACACCCCCAAATCTATCTCTCACCTCTGTGCCTTTGTGGAGTCTGCTCCCCACCCCCACCTCCATATCCAGAATACTCTCCTTCTTCTTCTCCACCTTGTAGAATACCTATCTTTCTTCAAAGAAAAGCTGTATGACACCTTCTACCGGAAACCATTCCTGATGCCCCCAAGTTGTTAGTATTCTCCTTCCAACCAAATTATTTTGTAATATATCATATATACATATATATGCACACATACACAGACACATATATAAGAGAGAGAAGGGGAGAGAGAAGGAGAAAGAAAGGAGAATAAGAAAGAAAGTAAAAGGGATGGAGGGAGAGAGAAGAAGAGAAAGGGAGAAAAAGAAAGTGAAAAAGAGGATGGGAGGAAGAGAGAGAAGAGAGAGGGAGAAAGAGGAAAAGGGAATTAGAGAGAGGAAAGAGAAACAGAAAAGGGGGGAAAAGAAAGGAAGAGAAAAAGAAGGAGAGAAGGAAAGAGATAGAGGAAGAGAGAGGGAGAGAGAAAGAGTGGGAAAGAGAGAAGATGGGAAGAAGAGAGAGAGGAAGAAAGGGAGAGAAGGAAGGGAAAGAGAGAGAGAGTAAAGAGAGAGAAAGAAACAGAGACAGAGAAAGAGGGACAGAGAAACATTTTTAAGAGTTTATAAGAGCTTACTTTGTAGCAGGCATTGTGCTAAGTGCTAGGGATACAAATATAAACCAGTATGACAGTCTCTGTCCTTAAGGAGCTTATATTCAATTTGAAGAAGAAAACCCAAAGGAGATCTGTGGGGAGATAAGGTTCCATACTCAGGTGTAGCCATAGGTGGGAAGTTATGGTGGAAGTCAGATAAAGTAAAAACTCACCTATCAGAGCCCAGGGTACCAGGCGCAGAGTTCAAGAATACAGCACAAATGATTAAGTCACCATAGTGAGCCGATCTCCCTGAGCAGTGACCCAGATGCCTGGTTCCCAGCAAGATGAGGCAAAAACTCACCTATAAGAGCCATTTTATATGCTTACTGGTATACATCTTTTCTCCCTCAATATCATGGAGCCTTCATGAATATAGGAATGATTTCCTTTTTGTCTATGTCCTGAGAAATCAGAATAGTAACTGGAACATAGAAGATACTCTATTAATGCTTCTTAAATAGAATTTCTACACGCCTCCACTGGTTGAGTTGGGTTACTGGACCTGGTTGACTACTCTGTTAGGGGCTTGGTGAGGATGGGGATTGCATCACACAGGACGCACGCTTCCCATAAGCCTCAGCCATAGTGCTGTATCCCAAGATTGGTTCACAAGTTATAGCTATGAGCTCATTCTACTATTCCTCTTAACTCCCTCATTCCTCCAGGGAAGAGGTTAAGTTTAGCTAATCTGGCTTCATCGTTCATATTTTCTGAAAAGATGGCAGTGAAGAAGAGGATCAGTCTCTCTGGGGTCCTTTGCCATCCCATGATGACTTCAGTTGCACATGATAGACTCATCCTGCCCTTATTCAGGCTTGATTTATGTGGCAGAGTCACTAAGGGCTCCAGACTGTGCACAGCATAGGGCTAATGACATACATTCACAAGCTGGTCTGAGAGACTCCAGTCAAGAGGGAGGGATCAGCCTTCAAGAGGGCGTCACTGTAAGAAATTATGAATTTGATGATCTTGGAAAGACATGGATAGGCTTGCACAAAATAATGAAGAGCAAAATTAGTAGAACCAAGAGAACATTGTATACAGTGACAACAATTTTGTTTTAAGAACAACTTTGAGTGATTAAGTCATTTTAACTATTATAAATACTGAAATTAACTACAAAGGACATGTGAAGGAAGACTTTATCTGGATCCAGAGAAAGAACTGATAAATAGAAATGTGTATAGAATGACTACATATTATGTATGTAAATATATTCATACATACATATACATGCATATATACACACATACATATTTGTGTCTAACAATAGCCATCTCTAGGGTGGGATGGGAGAGGGAAGAAAAAAAGGAAAAAAAAGAAATTTTTATGACAACTCTTATATATTTAAAAGGAATAGCAAATTGTACATTATAGATTTCCAGTTTCATGTGCAATCTTTTTTTATTATAATATGTTATGGAAATTCTTGTTTTATTTTGTAAATTATAATAAAATTAAAAAAAAACTTTAAAAAAATGAAATCACACTGATTCAATGGCTCCCCGGCAAAAACATCTGACAGGCTTTTCATCCTGTTACTTTATTTTTCTGTCTTTGGGGAATAGAGGTAGAGGTATAAAGAAGAAACACTGATTTTTCCTTAATGTCAGGGAAATTGTTGAGAAATGGGTTGAATTTAGTTAGCAGGAGGGAGAGAATGCCTCAATTCATTTCCCCCTTCATACTAGCCAGATACCTTAAAAAAAAAAAAAAAGATCATGTTGACAATGCTCTATATATTTTCTCCTATTCAATGCTTAGATTCACTTGAGTTATAAATGGGACCTTTAAAATCATCCAGTCTACCTCCTCCCTCCTATTCTACAGATAAGAAAACAAAGGCCCGGAGAGATTCCAAGGTCATCCAAGTAATAAGTAGCAGAGCCTAGATTCAAAGTAGGTCTTCTGTCTCAAGCCTTTATTCATTCTACTGTCACATTTGTATTACTTCTCTTAGTTGTTTCCCAGGACATTTATTTGACCAACTTATTTCTAGCCTTTTAATTTTGAATTGAGATGAGGAAATTTTATTAATTTGTAACTGTTGAGAGATTGTTAGGCTTGAACGGTGACAAATACAATTTTATAACACAAACAGTCCTTAAAAGCTGCTCGTGCCTTGGAATTAACTTTCAAATTTCAGGGGATCTTATTTAAGGTACTGGAGAAAGAATATTTTTATTTGAGAAAAAATTAATCTGTGCATATCCTGGTGTTTTGTAGCAATATCTTTCTTATGCAAAATCATTATTTCCAAAGTACATTCAGAGTTCCATATAGTTAATGAAGAGTATCTCCATTTTAAATACAGGAAAACTGAGGGAGAAAGACATTAAGAGACTTGCTCAGTGGCAGGATAAAGGCTAGAATTCAAATGTCCTTATTCTAATCCCATTGCCTGTTCCTCTGGACCACATTTTAAAATGTCTTTGAGTTTCATCATTCATTAATCATAGTTCGTCTATTTAACTTCCTTTTGGAGAAGGGTTATCTCATATTTGTATTTTATCCCTAATGCCTAGGATAGTGCCTAGTACACAGGGGGTACTTAATAAATGCTTAATGATTAGTTGATTGAATGGAACTTTCAGTTCCCTGGAGCAGTTTTTCAGAATATGAGCTAGAAGTATCTACTGGGAAAATCTGCACTACATATCATATTGGGGATAAGAGGTAGGAAGATAAAAAGCAAACACATTAAACTGATAAATAGTCAAAGGATATGAACAATTTTCAGATGAAAAAATCAAAGCTATCAATAGTCATATGAAAAAATGCTCTGAATCACTATTGATTAGAGAAATGCAAATTAAAAGAACTTTGAGGTATCACCTCATACCTAGATTGGCTAATATGACAAAAAAGGGGGGTGGGATGTGGGAAAGCTGGGATACTAATGTACTGTTGGTGGAATTGTGAACCGATCCATCCATTCTGGAGAGCAATTTGAACTATGCCTAAAGGTCTATGCAACTGTGCATACCCTTTGATCCAGCAACCACTGCTAGTTCTAGATCCCAAAACAGTTAAAGAAAGGGAAAAGGACTTACTGGTACAAAAATACTTATAGCAGATCTTTTTGTGGTGGCTAAGAATTGGAAATTGAGGGGATGCCCATCAGCTGGGGAATGGCTGAACAAGCTGTGATATGTGATTGTGATGGAATAATATTGTGGTATAAGAAATGACAAGCAGACTGATCTCAGAAAAATCTGGAAAGAGTTACATGAACTGATGCAAAATGAAGTGAACAGAACCTGGAGAACGGTGCACACAGTAACAGCAATATTATACAATGAAGAAATGTGAATGACTTAGCTGTTCTCACCAAAGAATGATCCAAGATAATCCCAAAGGACTGATGAAGCATGCTTATCCACCTCCACAGAAATAGAGACTGAAGCATGCTATTTTCACTTTCTATCTTTCATTCTTTTTCCTTTATTCAAGTCTTCTTGTACAAAAAGACTAATAAGGAAATGTTTTACATGATTGCACATATATAACTGCATCTAGATTTATGGTCCATCTTTAGACAAAATGAGAGGGAATGTGATATTGTAGGTAGAGAGATAGTCACAATGTCAGGAAGAACTAGGTATGAGTCTCCCTCTGACACATACTGGGTGTCAGACCATAGGAGGAACAATTACTCTAAGATTATAAATTCAACAATAGTTGCCGATGTGAATTGTTGGAAAAGGAAATTGAAATCACATTTCTGACCAAGAAAAAAAATTTAGCAACCATAAAAAATCTGGTTTCCCCAAGGATGACCCTAAAGTCAGTAAAAATAGAACAACACTATTTTAGTCATTTCCAAAAGTATATTTAGAAAAAAAGATGAACTTGACATTCTGCCTTAACAACTGTTATTTCTCAACAATTGGCTGGGTCAGGGGTTCCCAGATTTTTTTCTAGTATTAGGACTTCTTTTTAAAATAAAAAAAATTCAAGAACCCCCACCTTATAGTAGCTATACTGTCAGAGTCTGTTGGTTGAAAAAAAAAAAGGCAAAAAGTGCACAGTAACACTTTTAGAGGAATTTTTATTATGTATTTGAAGAAATCATAATGCTTTTATGTTTGAAATATATTATTCATCCAGCTTATAGAAAGTGTGCTTTCTTATTTGTAGATACATAGAGCCATTATAAAAACTTTTTCACTCCCTTACTCCCTCCATGGGGTAATCCACAGATGGAGAACCAATGGGCAAGTCTATTCTCTAGGCCTTCCATTTTGGAATCTCACATTTCATATTTGTGGTATACTCAAGATGGAGCTGGGGCAGCTAGATGGCTCAATGGATAGAGTGCTGGGCATGAGTTCAAATCTGGTGACCCTAGTCACTTAACCTTAGTCTGCCTTGGAGACAGCTAGGTGACTAAGTGGACAGAGTACTGGGCCTAGGATCAATAAGACCTGAGCTCAAAACTGGCCTCAGATACTTACTGCTATATGACCCTGAGCAAATCACTTAACCTCTGTTTGACGTAATCCACTGGAGAAGAAAATGGCAGATGAGTCCAGTACGTCTGTCAAGAAAACCCCATGGACAGTATTGGCGTGGTATGATCCAGGGAGTCACAAAGAGTGGACATGACTGAACAATAACAAGATGGGGCTAACTTCTAAGGTACTTGTTCATCTTAGTTACATAAAGAAGAGAAATACTTTTTTTTATTTAAATGATTTGACTTAATTCTTCATTTTCTGGGTAGGTTTCTTCCATACAGTAGGTTTGTGTCCATGATCACTTGGGAAGTTCAAGCTGACTTGGATCTATTAATCTAGGCCTTGTTTCCTCCAATTCTCTCTCTCTCGATTTCATTATTTTCTTACTTTGAGCACCACTTAAAAAAAAAAACCCAAACTCCTATATTACTATTGAAATGGTTTTCACAGTGGGAACTGTCCCTTGTGCAATGTGAGAGGCAACAAGATGTAAAAAAGACAGCTCTAGACATAAAGTCATATCTGGATCAGGGGTTCCCAACCTGGTGAATGTTCAAATTTCTGCCAGTTATCAAACCTCTATATAATCTTGCTGCCTATATCACAAGACTGTTGCAAGGAAAATCAAGTACTTTATTTCTGAGCCTCAGTTCTCTCCAAATAATCTCTGACATCCTTATAGTATTTTAAAGTATGTGGAGCACTTTGACTACATTATTTCACTTAATTATCACAAAGACCCAAAGAGTCTGATACTCCAGGTATAATCCCCATTTTACAGAAGAGTAAACTTAAATTTGGAGAGTTAAATAACTTGCCTTAAGGGCACACAGCAAGTGCCAGAGACTGGATTTGAACCCAAGTCTCTCATTACTAAATGTCCCATCAATCAGTCATTATTTCTTAATTATATAATTAATTAAGCATTTGTTAAGCATCTTATATGCAAGTTATGATGCTAAACTCTAGTATACAAAAAAGGGGCAAAAAACAAAACATGATCTTTGGCCTTAAGGAACTCACATTTTAATAAGGGAGACAACATGCAAAAAATAGAACAGATGAGATATAGACATTGTAAATATAAGGTAATCTTAAAGGGAAGGCACTAGCAGAAGGGATGGGGAGGAAGTCTCCCTACAGAAGGTAGGATTTGAGCTGAGAAGAAAGCCAAGGGAGGTAAAGGTGAGCAGAGAGATCATCCAGGCATAGGTGACAGCCAGAAAAAACAAACAAACTAACCACGGAGTCAGGAGATAGCATTGAATTTTCAAGAAAAAACAAGACCAATGTTGCTGAATTGTAGAGGACTTGGAGAGGAATAAAGTATAAGAAGAGGGGAAGGATAGAAAGACTGTAGGTATAAAAGCGTTTTAATGTCAAACAGAAGAATTTGATATTCGATCCTAGAGGGGATAGGGAGCCATTAGAGTTTATTGAGTAGGGGAGTGACTTGGTCAGACCCACATTTTAGGAAAGTCACTTTGGCATCTGTGTGGGGTACGGATTGCCATAGAGAAAGACTTCAGTAGGGAGACCAACCAGAAATCTATTGTAATCATCCAGGAATGAGATGATGATATCAGGGTGACATATTTTGAAGGTAAAAAGGACAAGACTTGGTAACATATTGTATATGTTGAGTTAGTGTTAGTAAGAAGCCAATGATGACAGCAAAGTTGCAGGTCTGGGTGTCTAGGATGATGATAGTGTCATCAACAGTAATAAAAAAGTTTGGAAGAGAAAGATAATGATTTTTGTTTTGTAAATGTTGGGTTTGAGACATCCAAAATATGAAGAGAGACTGGAGCTCAGGAGAAAAGTTAGGAGTAGGTGTATCAATCTGAGAGTCATCTGCATAAAGATGATAAGTGGACCCATGACAGCCAATGATATCACTGGTGGAACTAGGGAGAAGAGAAGAGCCAAGGCAGAGACTTGAGGGATTGAGGGATACTGATAGCTAGTGTGTGGGGGGATGTCACCTGGAGGATGATTGTAATGGTAATGGTAATTTGAAAATCTTTCCTTCCCTTTAATAGGCAGAATATAATCACATGGAGCCTGTGGAGGAGAAATTTTGCTGAAGGGTGGAGCAGAGCTGAGGAAACTGGGAGTCAGAGCAGTTAGAGCTGGAGGGAGGAGAGGACACACTCAAGGAGACAGCTAGGTATGACGTTGTTCCCTGTGGTGATAAGGTGTATAGATTTATTTGTTGCTATGATGAATTCAGTTTTCTGATGTTGGGATTTGGCTTTCTGGTGTCTGAATAAATATTTTACTTCTGTCTTCTATATGGAGAGTCTGTTATATTTTGTAATTGAGAATTATGCCGGCATATTCATAGTCACCATCAATGCTGTGAATATAGCATTGGTACTATAACAATCCAGTAGAGGAGTCTGAGGAGTGACCACATAGTTAGAAGGAAAAATAAGAGAGAAGTCTCATGAAAATTTAAAAAGGAGAAATATCTAGGAGAAGAGGGTGATCAATGATGTCAGAGCTTACAAAGAGGTCAATAAGTATGAGGATTAAGAAAAGGTAACTAGATTTGGCAAATAGATCTTCTACTTTTACTTTTTATTTTTTATCACTTACATGTAAACAAATTTTTTTTAATATTTTGAAAAATAATTGAGTTCCAAATTCTCTCTCCCTCCATCTCCTCCCTCCTCCTTGAGAAGGCAAGCAATTTGATATAGATTATATATGGGCAGTCATACAAAACATTTTTATATTAGTTATATTGCAAAAGAAAATGCCGACCAAAAAATCCCCCAAGAATAATATAACAAGTAAAAAAAATGCTTTAATCTGCATTCAGACTCCCTCAGTTAAGAGATCATTGTTAACTCTGGATCAACAATTGAAAGACGAAGTCCCTATTCGGAAGGCTGTTATAAGGAGAGTGTCATATAAATGTGAGTTGTTATTGTGTTGTTATTATTATGGCCACTTATTATGACACCTATCATTTCCTCACCTAATTTGGCCTCATGTGGCCTGGTTTTGAATTTCCTTTCCTTGTAGATCTGTTCCTACTTGTCATCACTTCTTTTGAAATAAGACGTCTAGAAATAGTTATTGTGCCTTCGGTGTGGTCTGACCAGAACCAAAATCTGAGGAAATTATCACCTCCAGAGTTCAAAGAATGAGTTACCACAACACTTAAGAAAGGCATGAAGCGGCTTTAAGGAAGAACAAAAATGCCAAATATAGAAAAGCATGGAAAGACTGATGTGAGCACAATCAGTAAAGTAAGCAGAGTCAGGGAAAGAATATACACAATGACCTTGATACAACAACTGCAAAACAATCAAAAATGAATGTTACGGCGTTACAAAGAACATTCTTGGTTCCAAAGAAGAGATTTCAGAAGACACCTTTCCCACTCCTCTCATAGATGGGGGTCTATGGAAGGGGAACACTGTATAAAACATTAACTTTTTAAAATACGTTGATTTATTTTTGCCAATATCCACTCCTCACCCCCCACCTTCTTCCTCTCAAATTTCTTTTTTTTTTTTGTCATAAGGGACGGTTGTATGGGAAGAGAAAAGAGATTGTTTGGCAGTTGGTGTGTGTGAAATGTAGCTGTTCTAAAAGAATATCAATAAAAATCCATTTCAAAAAAGAACTATACATAATCCTAAAACAACCCTGACACTAATGATCTTGAAGGGAAGTATAAAGAAATTAAAAGAAAACATTTTATAGAATAATAGTTTAGAGTTGGAAGGGACTCAAATGTAACTCCTACCTGAAGCACACACAAATTCCTTCTACAATATCCTGGACATGCATTATAGTGTAGTAGAGGACAGAGTGATAACAAGGAACTCTGGGTAAGTTAAAAGACATACATATTTTACTTTTTTCATAACACTTCTCTAGATCAAGTGCTCCAATGACTGACCAGCTGGACCAGTTAAACATCTCTCTGTTCCATGCAAACAGACTGTATAAGCCATACCCTACAGGGATTGACTAATTCAGCAATAGGTCTGACAGATCCTGCCCAAGACCATGCTGGCACATGACCAAATCCCAACCCTGGATTTCCCCTGCCATCTGCCTTCTCAGCTCTTATTTGTGTGTTCCTGAACAATATTGGAGAAAGTCATGCAACTGTGCTGGCTGAGTCCATTACTGATTTATTCCATCGAATCTCAGCTTAATCCTCAGTGCTATAAACAATCATTTTACTCTTCCCCAATTGACTCTATCTCACTTCCTTAGTGGCTGTTCCAGATCTTTTTTTCTCTCTCTTCAAGCTTCCTGTACTACACATTTCCCATCCATCATAGCCCAGAACTTCTTAACTTTACTGAGAATGTAGGGGCCATTCACTGCAAGTCCCATCTTCTCTCCTTTTCTTCACCTCAAAACAATTTAATTTCATTCTCTCTTCTCTCTGCCTTCAATCCAGTCTTTCTTTTAAGATGTGACCCTCCTCCTTGTCAAGACCAACCACTACTTGTGTCCTTAATCCCATCCCTAATGTCTTTTAAAGCAGCTTGCCTCTGTGATCATCCTCTTACCCTGCCCCACTCGAATTTTTAATAATTCCTTATTTATAATCTTCATCCCCATTGCCAGAAAATGTGCACTAGTCTCTCTTGCCCTTAAAAAAAATACCTCTTCATGCTATCATCCTATGTCCTTCTGTCTTTTCAAAGCCAAAATTTTAAATACATCTGTCTATGCTCATTGCCTATAGTTTCTCTTCTCTCATATTTCAACCTCTTCAATCTGGTTCCAAACTCATCCAATCTTATCCATTACTCAACCAAAATTTATTTTTCCAAGATTATTAGTGATATCTTTTTTAAAGAAAAGTAAATGTGTGTTGATATCTTTTCCTTTTATATCATCTACATTTCTTAATATAGCCTCCCTCCTGCATCAGCCCCTCCCTGCTTCCTGATTAGGAGCCATCCTTTATAACGAAGAGGGAGTGAAAAAAACCAATTCAACAAAACAAACCAATATATTGGAAGAAGTTTGATGTTTTATTCAATGTTTTATATCCATAGTTCTCAATCTCTGTCAAAAAGCAGAGGAGTCTTATCATATTTCTTCTCTGGGGTTAATCTTTGTCACTATAATTTCATGATGCTTGATTTTTTTATTGTTTTTATTTCTATTTACATTGTAGGCATCGTGTATGTTCCTTTCTTGATTTGTTCACTTCACTTTGCATTAGTTCATGTAAGTCTTTATGTGCTTCTCACTTTTCATTATATGCATCATTTTTACAACTCATTTATATTCTCAACTTTGAGAGACAATGAAGGATAGAAGGGTCTGGTGTGCTGTGGTTCATGGGATCACTGAGAGTCAGGCACGAATGAATGACTGAACAATATTCTCAGCTAGTATTTATTTTTTAAAAATTTTACAACTTATTGTTTATAGCTCATTAACATTACATGTATGTACTGCGACTTGTTTAGCCGTTCACCAATCAGAGGACATCAAGATTATTTCCAGTTCTTTGCGGTCACAAAAAGTGTTGCTATCAACATTTTGGTGTAGATAAGACTTTTCTTTTTGTCTCTGACTTCCGGGGGGTATATGCCTAGCAGTGGAATCAAAGGGTATGGATGTTTTAGTCACTTTATTCACAATTATCTCTTTATAGTGGAATGTGTGGCTCCTTAGTCCTCTTTCTTTTTTCAGTCCATTTGCCCCCTATCTATAGATTCCAGCTACTCCCTTATTACCTCCTCCCAGATTCTTTCTCCTCCCTGGGTTTTCATGACCTTTCTGTCCTGGTGTCCCTTCTACCTGTCTGACTTCTTCTCCCTAGTCTCTTTTTAGGACCCTCTATGTCTGGGTGAGCCCCAAGGCTATGTCCTGGACCTTCTTTTCTTCTTTTTCTACACAGTCCATTGTGGTAATCTCATCACAGCTCATGGGTTCAAAGATTATTTCCATGAAAGTCCTTCCCAGATCTAGGTATCCAGTCCTAGTGGATTGGATACATCGATTGATGTGATAGATACACAGATCCATAGAGCCCTGAGCTCCAGTGACCTTCCTTGTTTGGCTTCTAATGTGTCCACTGGTCAGGTGTGGTGGAATAGAGCCTGACCTTCAGGACAATAGAAGACAACACGACAATCAGCAGAGCAATCTGATTTCACACTAGTGATTAGATTGCTTCTATATTTCTCTTCACTCAGTGTTTTTGTTCCTTCTATTTTCATCCATACATTGATATTGTGGCAACACTACATACAGGCCTATTTTTTGAAGCTGTTGGTGAGCCTTGCACAGTCAATTAATCAATAAGCACTTATTAAATACCTACTATGTGTCAGATACCAGTGACAGAAATAAAAGAAAGAAAATTAGGCACTAAATAAATGCTTGTTAATATTGAATGGAATTTGAGTAGGCATATAACTCTAGAAGGTCAAGGACAGAGGGAATCATTGATTTGTGAATGGCTAAACAAATTGTGGCACGTCAGTGTAATGGAATATTACTGTGCCTTAACAAACATAATACAAATAACTCAAAGAATCATGGCAATGCTTCTATGAACTGATAAAGGGCCAAATATATGTAAAACCAGGAAAAGAATGTATGGAATGTCCACAATGATATAGAGGGAAACAACACACTCAGACACACACACACACACACACACACACACACACACACATACACATATGGCCCTCCTTATAACAAATAGTATGAAGCAAAACAAATCAATTCATTGACTGTGTCTGAAAACATTTGCATCATTCCTCACCTATCCTATGCCATCTTTTTACCAATAGGTTGAAAGCATCCTTCACCATCACCAATCTGCTGATCACATTTGATCATAATTCTGAAGCCTGTGTTTAGGGATGCATTATAATCGCTTAAGAAATTCTTGTTGACTCATTGATGATGTGAGGCTAACTTCAAGTCTTTGCTTTTTGTAGTTGTATCAGTAGTACTTAACACAGTGTCTGGCACAGAGTAAGCATTTAACAAATGCTTTCTCATTTATCTACCAATTTGTTTAGAGTCACAAATGCTGAATAAAAGTGAGCTTAGTGATTTGATTCAACAAACATTTTTATAATATAAATTTTTTGGAGGGGGAAAGGCAGGGCAATTGGGGTTAAGTGACTTGCCCAAGGTCACACAACTAGTAAGTGTCAAGTGTCTGAGGCAGGATTCAAACTCAGGTCCTCCTGACTCCAGGGCCAGTGTTCTATTCACTGTGTCACCTAGCTGCCCCTTATTTTTAGAATATATAATTTTATAATATATATTTATTTTTATTTTTATAATATATTTTTATAATATAATATTTTATTTTTCCACAATTACACGTTAAAACAATTTTTAAACATTTTTTTAAGTTTTGAGTTCCAAATTCTTTCTTTCCTTCCCTTCCTTTCCCTACCCCCTTCCTGAGACAGTAAACAATCAGAGATACAACAACCACCACGTAAAACGTTTCCATATTAGTAATTTTTTTTTTTTTTTTTTGCTTTTTGGAGGGGAGAGGGCAGGGCAATTGGGATTAAGTGACTTGCCCAAGGTCACAAAGTGTTAAGTGTCTGAGGTCAGATTTGAACTCAGGTCCTCCTGACTCCAGGGCAGGTGCTCTATTCACTTTGCCACCTAGCCTCCTCAATAATCATTTTCAACAAACATTTATTAAGCTCCTACTTTGTGCGAGGCACTGTGCTAGGATGCTTTGGACACAAAGACAAATAACAAATTCCCTGCCTTCAAGGAGCTTACTCGGGGAAGAGGATGTGTGTCATTAGAATAGGTGCTACTTCCAGCCCTTAGTTTCATGTTTTGTGAACATCCCAGGGGAAAATGAAGTTATCATGCATGGGATGGCCAGCCATAAGCAAGCATTCATTAGTCGGAGCCACTAGAGAACATTTGGATGATCTGTGATGAGAAATGCTTTCAGATTTGGTATTTGAGCCTGAACTTCTCTAAGACCCTGCTTTTCATAGAAACATGTGGCTCACAGCAGGGGAGATGAGTGGAATTTGCCAAGCTTGCCACTGATGGTGCATCAGCTCCCTCATCTTCGTCTCTGAAAGAGAGCAGGAGGGTTTAATATAAAGCATATTAGCAGGAAGATATGCCTGAGTCCAAGATAGTAAAACATATTTACATGATAGAGAATATAGGCTGTTCCCTGTGCTACTGGTTAGCTGTTTACCTGGGATACCTGTTGATCTTTAGGACTGGCCTCAGAATGAGTAGGTGGGATTATAATTTCAGAGTCATTTAGGGAAGCTTTCATTGAAGAAAAGAAGGCTTTTATCTGGGGGTCCCATATGGTGAGCACTAACTCAGGTAAGGAAATGCTAACCCGCTTGAGCAAGCCCCTCTGTGTGCCCAGCAGAGGGAATCCACTAGCAAGTAAAACAGAAAAATTGCTCACCATAATATGGGTTGTTGAACATTATGAATCTTACTCAGAAGGAGTTAAATTCTCAACTGCTGTTGCCTATAACTCAGTCTCAAAGTTCCTGCGCTATATGTATATCTATATATTTTGGCTTTACAAGAAAACCCTAGATAGAGCAGTATGGAATCCTGAATTAGAGCTCCCTCCAATTCTCTTCTAGGCATTACTTGAGGCCCTGGGTGCATGCCTAGGACCTATTCCAGCTAAGTAGACTTTACTCCGAAAACCAAGCCTCAAATATTCACGGCTTGCCATCTCTAGGGCAATTAAATGGAGAGAGTAAATCATACACTGAAAAAGAGCTCTAAGTGCTTAAGTACATGTCAGTCAGCAAGACTGGCCTATACACACAGCAGAGTGGACCTGGTGTTTGCATTACACACAACACCCCATGAGATCATTAGAACTGCTTCCAGTCTATAGCTTTTAGGGTCGGCACAGCCCCTCCTTTTTCTCCCAAGCAAATGCAATCAGATTCAACTGGGAGCAAATTAGGAAGGCAAAACATAGAGCACTTGCTGAAAAGCAGCAAGGAACTGTCCCCTCTACTATTAGAAAAATTAGAGACCATTTAGCAACATGAGACCGTTTTGTGTTGGGAATAAAAGAGGCCCTGAATGTGGAATGGAGGGCCAGATGTGAATGTAGGCATCCAGGTGAGATCAAATGCTGATCATTGGCTGACAAAACTTGAGTTGAGTTCATACAAGTCCTTGTTAACTGATGAACCAAGACATTCAGGCAACCCAGATGTGTAGAAATAGGCAAAGCATCAGCTTGCTAATTCCATTACGTCTCCTTGAAAGATCTGCTTACAGAATCCCCCATTGAAGAGGAAAGATATGATTGTGAGAAGAGAGCTAAAGATTGGGGCAAAATCAATTTTAATCCTTGAAGACTTGGAAGAAAGCAGTAACTGAACATGTTTCCAATGGTCACCACATTTTCATTAGTGTTTTTTTCCCTTCTTCATTCTTGGTTTTTTCTGTACATCTCTGAATGAAGATGTAGAACATTCTGTACATCTCTGATACAGTAGCTTTGGAGACAGAGGACCTGTGTTCATATCCTGCCTCTGATGATTGTTATCTGTATTTATTATTGTTTAGTTGTTTTAGTCACATCAGACTCTTCCTGACCCCATTGGGAGTTTTCTTGATCAAGATACTGGAGCAGTTTGCCATTTCCTTCTCTAGCTCATTTGACAAGTGAGGAAACTGAGGCAAACAGGGTTAAGTGACTTGCCTGGGATCACATAGCTAGTAAGTGTATGAGGATGAATTTGAACTCAGGTCTTGCTGACTTCATGCTTGGCCCTCTATCCACTATACCTCCCAGCAGCCCTAATTACCTGTACGACCTTGAGCAAATCCCTTTGCCTCAATGAATCTCCCTGTAAAATGAAGGAGTAACACCACGTTGCCTGTGAGGTCCCTTCTGGATCTATGATCTATAATCTCTTCCATCTGTCTTGTTTTGTAATTAGAATCAGACACATAGCTTGAAAAATAGAGATCAATGGCATCCTTTTTCTTTCCTTTTCCTTTCTTCTACTTTTCCCCTTTCTATCAGTCCAAAACATACTTGGAATGACAATAAAATAGTGAGATTGATTTTCTATTAATTGTAATACCTTTAAACCTACACCCTGTTAGACTTATATCATGCTTCATCCTCCTGGCCCCTTCCCCCAAGTAAGCTCCTTGAGAGCAGGCAATTTTCTTTTTTCTTTTTTCTT
This sequence comes from Pseudochirops corinnae, assembly GCA_028646515.1. Classification (NCBI taxonomy): domain Eukaryota; kingdom Metazoa; phylum Chordata; class Mammalia; order Diprotodontia; family Pseudocheiridae; genus Pseudochirops; species Pseudochirops corinnae. The sequence continues at coordinate 216,644,876 of CM053587.1, read as the reverse complement.
TTCATCTTTAGATCCTTAGCACCCTAGCACAGTGACTTGTACAAACTGGAACTTAATATATGTTTGTTGAGTCTAATTTTATTACTCAGCTCACTCTTATTCAGCAGTTATGATTCTGAATGAACTGATAAGTAAATAAGAAAGCAATTATTAATTATTTATTAATTAGCTTACTCTGTACCAGACACTGTGCTAAGGGCTAGGGATCTATCCATCTATCTATCTATCTATCTATCTATCTATCTATCTATCTATCTATCTATCCATCTATCCACACACACACACACACACATATATATATATATATATATACATATTATACACATATATACATTTATACATACACACACATATGTATGTATAGACAGTCTTTGTCTTCTTGGTGCTGACATTCTAATAGAGGGGAGTGGTGGGGTTGTTGTAGGGGTCTGGTCTGGTCACCAGAGTTGTAGAGTAATTGAATGTCACGTGTTTCCAAGGACTGCAATTTTGATAACTATTCCCAGAGCAAAAGGTGGGAAGGATTGAGGGCTGAGCAGGTAAGACTCCTGGAAGTTCATCATAGTGAGTTTAGGAGTGAGGGTACAGGTAGTATAGATATATGGTCCACATCAGTCAAGAGTGTAGGACTCTTTACTTTTGGCTTTTTTGAAAAATCAAATCCACTCTCAACAATTAAAGACTTGCCTCATTGTGTTTTTTTTTTTTTTACAAATATTATCTCATTTGACCCTTATAATAATCCTGAGAAGTAAGCGCTATCATTATTCTTCTCTTATAATTGAGGAAACTGAGGCAAACAGAGATTAAGTGACTTGTCCAGGGATCACATAGATAGTAAGTGACTGCATCCAGATTTGAACTCAGGTCTTCCTGATTCAAAGCCCAACACTCTGTCAACTGTGCTACCAGTTGTCTCATATTTCATACTATAAAGAGTGTAAGCACTACTATCTCTTACTCTTTTTGTATCCCTAGCGCTTAGAACATAATAAGTGTTTAATAAATGCTTATTGAGTGAAAAGAGGGGTTTCAAAAGCGTGTCATTGAAATAAGTGCCTAGAACCCCAGGGTAACCGTCTTTAAGGGAATTATGCTCATTTAGGTGTAAAAGTTCTGGTATATTTATCTAAAATTCTTCTAGTTATTTTATAGATATTAGACCTCATAGGACAACTAGGTGATGTAATGGATAGAACTCCCAGCCTGGAGCCAAGAAAAATCATCTTCCTGAGTTCAAATCTAGCTTTAGACTAGTTATGCAACTCTGCTCAAATCACTTAACTGTGTTTGCCTCAGTTTCCTCATCTGTCAAATGAACTGGAGAAGGAAATGGCAAACCACTCCAGTATCTTTGCCAAGAAAATCCCAAAGGGGTCACAAAGAGTTGGGCATGACTGAAATGACTGAAGCAGCTCAACAACAACAACAAATTTGGACTTCATATTACTAGTAATCCATATTTATATAACAATTTATGATTTACAAATCTCTCTTTCCATGAACACATTGTGAGAAGGGCAGTACAGACATCAATGCTCCCATTTTGCAGATGAGGAAACTGGTATTTGACTAAATAGCCACAGATTATACAACCAAGTTACAGCACAAGAATTTCAGCCCAGATTCCTTTTCTTCAAGCCCAATATGTTTTCTACTATGCCACTTTTCTTCTGAACCCAGGAATAATTCATGTAGTTCTCTCAAATCTAAATGTGTCGTATCTCCAGGTGTTCAACAAAAATGTCCTCTCTGAACAACTGGATTATTTAAAAGATAGTTAGCTAAAGGCTCCTGAGTAATGAGGGTTAGAAGAACGAAGAACACACAGAATTTTTACTTTCTAATATGAAATCTGGCTGGAAACCAGTACAACAGCTGAAGTATGAGTTGCACTAAAGACTGTGAATCTTTAAATAGTGTCATCTGAAATTAGTAAATTTCTTTAAATCTTCACTTTTTTGGCATGTTTTTATTTATGTTTATTATACATTGTAAGTCATAATTTTACTCCCATGATTTAGGCCTCCAAACTGTTAGCAGGGACAAATGTTGTTTACTCAGTGGTTTACCATGGAATCATAGAATTAGAGCAAGGAGGGCTCCAGGGCTCTTCTTGCTGAACCCCCTAATTTTATGGATAAAGAAGCTGGGATTGAGGTTGAGACTAAGCCCAATTGCACCCAAGAAATAATATCAGTGTCAGAATTTGAACCCAGATCTTTTGAATCCAAAGCCAGTTCTTTCTTTTTGGACCATGCTACCCCTGTTCTGCTCTCAAATTTTCTAGGAGACAGGTGGTGTCATAGACTACGGTTGCCAATGGAAATATCCAAGATGAGCTGGTACTCATAAAGGAATAAGTTTATACATGCATTCTCCATATATACTCTTAAATTCTTTGAGATGCATTTTAGTGGAGAGGGGGGATCAGCTTTGTGTTTTTATTGGCAGGGAGGAGGAACGAACATGCCCCCACAGCACTATACTGTGTACTTTACAAACATCTCATTTGATCCTTACAACTCTGGGAGGTAGAGGTTAAGTCACTTGCTAAGGGTCACACAGCTAGTAAGTGTCTGAAGCTGAATTTGAACTCAAATCTTCCTGATTTGATACCCAGAGCTCTGTAGCACTGCATGGCTACATAGTGAATCTCTCAGTGAGGAAATTCACTCTGCCAGTGCTGATTGACATGTGCTGTGAACCTCATGACTTAGAGAGTTTCCTGGGACACTCTGAGGTTCAGGAATTTGGCCAGAGTCAAAAAGCCATTGGACATTGAAGGAAAGATTTGAATACAGGCCTTTCTAGGCCAGAAGTCACTTCCCTATCCACTACAGCTTATTGCCTCTCCGAGACACTGTTTAGTAAATGACTTCAGTGGTGACACTCATAATTAAATTTAAAATAATCCATTCCATATTACCTTCATTCAGATAAATTGCAGACTTGCCAGAGATGAAGAATGATAAATGAAAAGAAATACCAATTTGTTAAGAAAGAAGAAATAATTCACAAAAGTTCTGAGATATCATCTAAAGCGAGACTATAATATAAGTAAGAGCAAGAAAAAAAGGCAAGGGATGGAAAAAAAAAGAGTATTATATAGACTGGTGATCCAGGTTAAAATCCCACCTTTTACAAGAGGCCTTTTGTGGTCCCCTTTGATGCTAATGTCTTCCCTCTGTTGATTATCTCCAGTTTATTCTGTAAGTATTTGTTTGTACATAGTTGTTTTCATATCATCTCCCCCATTACATTGAGTTCCTTGACCACAGGGACTCCATTCTCCAGCACGTAGCTCAGTGCTTAGTACATACTACATAGTTAATAAATGTTGATTGATATCTGGGTAAATGCTGGATTAGTAGAAGGTGTGTGTTTTGGGACTAAGTCTGAAATTAATCAGGTGTTGTCACCTTGAAAAAGTCACTTAATATTTCTAGGTCTCACTACCCTCATTTGTTAAATGCAAAGGTGGGCTATCAGGGGTAGGGAACCTTTAGCCTCAAAGCCACATGTAGCCTTTAAGTCCTCAAGTGTGATCTTTTGACTGATCATAAGGATCCTTGTGAAGTTTGGATTCAGTCAGAGGGCCTCACTTGAGGACCTAGAGGGTCACATGTGACCTTGAGGCCATGGGTTCCCCACCCCTGTCTAGATCAAAGGCCCCCAACTTTTCCCTGATAAAGAACTACTTTTAATTGTTCCAGTTCTTAGGACCATCAGAAAACACATATTTCCAATGGTCTTAGGAACTGAGACACAACGCTCCTCTATCCGTCTCCAGGCAGGTCCGCTCACATGCAGATACACCCACATACGAGTATTAGGAAGGTTGAGAACCACTGATCTAGGGTATACATCATTAATTGAATTAAGAGATGGATTACACTTGGCTGAGAAGTCACCCAGGTAGAACTTGAGTGTATGTATGTATATGTGTAATATTTGGCCTGTTGGAGACCCCTCTCTATAATTACCATTTTTTTAAACTTAAGATTGATAGGAAGTTGAGACTCTGAAGAAATATAATGTGATTCCTGATTACGTGACTAGGAGTCAGTATGGCACAGGGTGGGTGGAAAGCCTGGTCATAGCTTTGCTACTAAATAGCTGTACAATTTGAACAAGTTTCTTAATATCTGGACTTCAATTTCCTCACTTGTAAAGTGGACAGATGGTATTATATCAGGGGTTTTTAACTTGGAGTCCATGAACTTGGTTTGAAACATTTTTTAATAACTATATTTCAATGTAATTGGTTTCCTTTATAACCCTATATATTTTATTTCATTCTTTAAAAACTTAACTCTCAGAAGGGACTTACAGGCTTCACAGACCCATATACCAAGGAAGTCCATGACATAAAAAAGTTAAGACCCTCTGGCCTAGATGAACTCCTGGGCCCCTTCCAACTCTAATATTCAATGATAAAATAATGGAACAATGCTATTTCCCCTTCTGAAAATAGTAACAATTGCTCATCATTTTCCCACAAAACAAAATGTCAGAGAACAACACTTTTAAAAGCGTTGAAGAGCAGGATCCTAAAAGGACTGTTTGCTATAGTTACTGGTTATGCAGTAAAAAGGCCTTTATTCTTTTTGTTTGACCCTTTCTTTCATCACCAATTCAATCCATCTTCCCACTGACAATGAAAAATTCAATAGGGAAGCCCAAGTTCTGAGCTCATGGCAGTCATATTATTAGGGGTCCTTTAAAAAAAGGTTTTGGAGTTTATATTACCAATAGTTACTATATTGCCTCAGTAGCAGTGGAAAAATTAAAAAATAAATAAATGACCAAATGCAGAGGACTGACAACGAAATTTGTGTTAGTCCCCTTGGCAGAGAAGTGGCGAACTACAGGTGCAGAGTGTGGCTTACAGTGTTAGACACACCTACTAGTGGATTGGGCTTTTGTTTTTGCTTAATTCTACTTTTTCTTTGTTTAATGGGAAGGTACTGTGTGTATCTGTGTGCCTGGGTATAGTGTGTACGTATGTACATGTGTGTGAGTGTATGTGTGTGTGTGTGTGTGTGTGTATGTGTATGTGTGTAGCTGTGGGCTGTTTAGCATTGATGTTTCAAAAAAAATAGTGAAACTTATTTTTTTTAGGAATAAGAAAAATGTAGCACTGAAAACTGTATGTGTCAAAAGAAAATTCAAGGGGAATGTCGAGAAGCTGTTCCCCTTTACTGCCTGCATTGTCTTCCTACAGGTAGAAAGACTATTTTCAGAGTAAACTGAACTTAATAAAGACTGATATCAACTACAGCCTGTCAGGCTGTGCTGAAAAGCCAAGTCACTGTGAGAAATAGAGCAGGAGAAATAAATAACCTCCAAAGTGGAGTGGGCAAATATTGACACACACGCCCAGCAACTGAAGGAAAATGACAGAATAGTGACCTATACAAAAAATCCAAGACTAAAACATTGACAAGTCTCCACCTGCCTGCTTTGTATATAACAGTGTCTAGCACGAGTGCCTAAAAAATTAATTTAAAAGATGTACTATTTCATAAATATATTTTGTAGGCTGGGGTTTGGGAGAGGAGTTTGCAACTCGTAATCACTGATGAGTTAAAAATGGAGACTGACTTAGAAGAAGCAGATGTCCTGAATTCCCGTAAGAAAGACCAACAGTACTGGCAGTGTACTCTGTTTTTATGGATAAGGATGACTTCCTTGGAGATCATCTAACGTAACTCCCTCATTTTGTTGATGAGGAAACTGAAACCCATAGAGAAGGGACTAACCTAAAGTCACATAGGTAACAAGAAACATAGGGAGAATTGGAACCCAGGACCTCTAGCTCCAAATGAAAGCTCTTTGCAATACATTGATTGATCCAGAGAAGGACCCAATCCAATAAGGATTTATTGAACATCTACTATGAGCACTCTCTGCTTGGTGCTGGGGATACAAAGACAAAACAAAATATCTTATCTGCTGTTAGGGAATATATATTCTATTGGGAGATCTAACCCATAAACTGATTAATAAATAAATGAGAAAAGAATGATCACTAACAAGGAGGGGAATAAAGAAAATCTTCCACCTCTCATAAGAAGGAGCCCATGAACTAAACTTTAGGAAGTTGGGGATTCTTAGAGGACAAGGTAAGAAGACATTCTCAGCAAAGGCACTCGGGGGGAAGATGGAATTCTAAGTTCAAGGAAAAGCGATTAAATGGGAGAAGGGGAAGTGTAGGAAGGAGGCCTGGGATGTCCAGAGATGGTCCATTCTGGAAGCCAGATTGTCAAGGGTTATAAATGTCAAAATGAGGCTAAAATGCCAATTTTATCCCGAAGACAAATGTAGGTTAAAATGTCTATTTTTGCCTTAAATATTTTATCCTAAAGACAAATTTAGGCTAAAATGTCAGTTTTATCCTGGACATCTTATCCTTAAGGTAAAGTTAGGGTAAAATGTCAATTTTATTCTAAAGACAAATTTAGGATAAAATGTCCATTTTATCCCAAACATTTTTTCCTAAAGTTCCTGGAAGTTCTTACACAGGGGAAAAATATGTGCTTGTGCTTTAGGATCTGTGCTTCCAGAAAATTATTTTGGCAGTTTTACCAGAGTACCCTTTCTGCTGAGAGCATAGTACCTAATGAAATGAGAAGTACATGAGAGAAGCATGGTTAGTTCATAAGAAAAGATCCAAAGTTTTTCCTTGAGTGCAGGCTCCACATGAGTCAGCAGCGTGAATGAAACAGCAAAAAATGTGAATGTGATCCTGAGATACACTGAGATCTATACTGGCCTGATCTAGGAAAATGATGGTCCTAATTGTACTAATTCCATTTTAGAAATTATGTTGATAAGCTGGGGGAGCATCTGTTGGATGGTATCCAAGAGAATGAAGGGTCTCAAGATTGTGCTTTATCAGGCTTACGTGTAGGAACTAGGGAGAAGCCTGGAGAATAAAAAAACTTAGGCGGGATGTGATAGTTGTCTTTAAGTATTTGAGAGACTGACATGGAAGAAGCAAGTATTGGAAAGATTGTCATACAGAACAAGACCTGTTTGACTCCATAGGAGGCAGTGACTGAAAAGTGCAGAAGAAGAAGAAGAAGAAGAAGAAGAAGAAGAAGAAGAAGAAGAAGAAGAAGAAGAAGAAAAAGAAGAAACAAATTTAGTTTTTGTCATGTGGGGACAGGCACAGAGGGGATACTGTTGCTTGCTGTTAGGAAAAACTGCTTTGCTTTTAGAACTCTCCAAACATAGAACTGGCTGCCTCAGGAGGCAGTGAGCTCTCCATCGCTGGATGTCTTCAGGCAAAGGCTGGAAGACCTTTTGTTGGCTATGTTATAGAACCATGATTTTTCAGGCATGGTTTAAAATAAATGGCCTTTGAGGTCTCTTCAAACTCCGAAATTCAGTGAAATTCTTGACTTGTCTTAATGATGACTTCATTCTTCAAAAGATGAAAAGAAGAGTGATTCTAAACCTGACTGTCCAACAAAGAAGTAGCTGCCAAAGTGGTAAAAATATGAACTTCTGGGACAGCTGGGTGGTGCAGTGAATAGAGCACAGGCCCTAGAGTCAGGAGGACCTGAGGTCAAATTTGGCCTCAGACACTTGACACTTACTAGTTGTGTGACCTTGGGCAAGTCACTTAACCGTGATTGCCTTGCCTTTCCCCCTCCAAAAAAAGAAAAAACAAACAAAAACAAAACAAAAAAACAAACAAACCAAAAAACACATGAACTTTGGTTACAAGTGACCATAACATCTTAGAGTGCATTGCAGATAAAAAGGAGGAAGTCACATATAGTTTAAGCATTATCCTAGATTTTTATTATTTTTTAAAATTTAATTTTATTAAATTTGTTTATTTACTTTTAGTTCACAACATTCAGTTCCACAATCCCTTGAGTTCCAAATTTTCTCTCCCTCCCTTTCCTCCCCCATCCCTGCCATGGTGTCATGCAATTCAATATAGGCTCTACAGTACCTTTGCATTAAGCAGGTTGTAAAGAAGAACTATAACCAATGAAGTGAACAAGAAAGAAGGAACAAAACAAAACTAAACACAAAAGAGAGAACAAGTAGTTTGCTTCAATCTGCATTCAAACTTCATAGTTCTTTTCTCTGCACGTGGATATCCTTTCCATCATGAGTCTTTTGGAGTTGTCTTAAAACTTTGCATTGCTGAGAGGAGCCCAGTCTGTCTAAGTTAGTAGTCACAGATACAATGTATCTGTAATTGTATACAATGTTCTCCCGGTTCTGCTCTCCTCACTCAGCATCAAATCATACAAGTCTCTCCCGGACATTATAAAGTCTGTCTGTTCCTCATTTCTTATAGCACAATAGTACTCCATTACATTCATATACCACTTCTTGTTTAGCCATTTCCCAATTAATGGGCATCCCCTTGATTTCCAGTTCTTTGCCACCACAAAAAGAGTTGCTATAAATATTTTTGTCTAAACAGGTCTTCCTCCCACTTGTATGATCTCTTTAGGATACAGCCCTAGAAATAGTATTGTTGGGTCAAAGGGTATTTTTTATAGCCCTTGGGGCATAGTTCCAAATTGCTCTCCAGAATGGTTGGATCAATTCACAACTCCACCAACAATGCATTAGTGTTCTCATTTTTCCACATCCTCTCCAGCATTTAGCATTTTCCTGTTTTGTCATCTTAGCCAATCTGACTGGTAAGGTGTTACCCTAGATTCTTAGAGATATGAATTCAAATGGCAGTAGTCTTTTGCCTAGAATTCTACAATGAAAGTCATCCCAAGAAGGATGGGACATTCTTAAATGAAATCTTGACTGTACAAACACAAGGATTCCAAAAAGGAGGCATATTCTTAAGATCATCCCATGGATACTTTGACCAATTTAGAATTTTAAAAGATATGTACAAGTAGATAGAAGTAAGTAGATAGAAGAAGCTTTATTTTTCTTCTCCCTATCCCATACCCTTTCTTAAAGCTAGGTTGGGAGCAAAAGGAAGGTCATAGAAGAAATAAGATCTCTGCTTGGGGTAAATGAATGAATGCAAATGTATTTTTTAAGTGTTTACTGTGTGCTGGCTGCTGGGGATACAAATACAAATGTGAGATAGTCCCTGACCTCAAGGAGCTTACATTCTAATAGAGGAAGACAATACTTCTAGAGAAGTGGCCAAAAAAGGTTTAAGTTTGGGATGTCATAAGGATGGTAAGTGAAACAATAGGGTAGTCAATTGACATAGTCTAAGCAGAAGCAAAGACAGTATTAATTGATTACTGTTCCCACAGCAAGATGTAGAAAGTGAGACAGTATGGGAGAAAGGGGTGAACAGCAACAGGGTTAACAGTAAATGGAGAAGTCTAATACATTCAACTCTGAGGTGAATGGGACAGTGATAATGGAAAAGGGGGAAAAGGTAGACCATTTGTCTCTTACTTTCTTTCTGTATTTGCCAAGGATAATGATATTTTGCCTAAAGATGCTAAAGTGAAAATGATTAATAATAAGTGGAAATCCAAGACAAAATATGGAGCTAGTAAGATAGTCCTCGCTGCTGTCTACAGGCTTAAATCACCAGGCCTGAAGAGGGTACATTACAAAATTTAGAAAGAACTTATGGATGTGATTGTTGAGTCACGATCTTTGAAAAATCATGAAAAATATATGCTGTACCATAGAACTGGAGGTGGGCAAATGTTCCCAATGGAGCTTTCAGACTTTGAACTAATAAGCTTGGCTTGAATTCCTGGCAAAATTTTGGAGCTTAACTATTAAAGAAATGGTTGGTGAGCACTTAGAAGGGAGACAGTGATGACTAAAAATTTTTGTTGTTGTTGAGTTGTTTCACTTGTGTCCAACTCTTTGTGATCTCATTTGGGGTTTTCTTAGCAAAGATACTGGAATGGTTTTTAATTTCCTTCTCCAGCTCATTTTCCAGATGTGGAACAAGGGCAACCAGGGGTTAGGTGACTTATCCAGGGTCCCACAACTAATAAGTGTCTAAGGCCAGATTTTAACTCAGGAAGATGAGTTTTCCTGATTACCATCCCAATGTTCCATCCAGTGTACTATCTAGCTGCCCTTCACTAAGAATAAGCATTGACTTATCAAAAACAAGAGTATTAGATTTGGAGTCAGAGGGCTTGGGTTTGAATACAAGTTCTACTACTTATTCCTCAAAGAGGTAACCTTTCTGGATCCTCAGGTTCCACATCTATAAAGTGATAGGGTTGGACTTTTGAGGACCAGCTCTAAATCTTATGAATCCTTTGATTCTATAAAGTCTATACACCTATATGGTGCAATGGATACAATGTTGGACCTGGAGTCAGGAAAATATGAGTTCAAATCTGGCCTCAGAAAGTAACTAGCTGTGTCACCCTAGACTTAATACTTAATCTCCATCTGTCTCAAATTCCTCATCTGGAAAATTGGGAAAATAATAGCAGCTATCTCCCAGGTCTTTTGAGGAGTTCAAACCTTAATGCACCAAATAATTATGAGCTATGTAAATATATGTAACTATGTAAATATTATATAAATATTATAACTATATAAATATTCTTCAGACCAACCTAATTTCCTTTCCTTTTGACAGGGTTACTTGACTGATAAGGACATACCTTAGACATACATTCTTGGATTTTAGCAATGTATTTTACAAGATTTCTTATAATGGGTCATGCAAATTGGATGATAGAACAGCCATATGGTTTCAGAAATAATTGAATGATTGCACCCACAGAGTAGGCTAATATCAACCTGGAATGGGCATTTCTATTGCAGTGTCACAAGAATCTGTCTTTGGTCTTGTACCATTCAACATTTTCCACCAGTGAGTTGGATAAAGGCTCAAATAACGTGATTCTCAAATATGTAGATTGGAAGGGTAGCTAATATATTAATCCCCTGAGTTGGAATTTTAAATAACCCCATCAAATGTTACTATAATCAGGAAAGCTGAGTACTTGATCTATGGCACAAAAAAAGCAGTAGCAGTTGCCAATAGCCTGAACAAGGGCACCAATGTCTCTCCCACTCTGAAGCTATCTATAGGCAGTAGATAAAAATAGGGTAAGCCTGTCCTCAGTCCTAATGTTTAGACTGGCTCATTCTAGTGTGACAGTAGAGCTGTATGTTGGTGAAGCTATCTTGATTTGGCCTTTGGTATCTCTTCCCCCCACCCTTTTCCAAGGGATATTTTAATTCCTTCCAGGAGAGGGAACAAGAGGTTAGAGCCAGAAGCTTGGCCATTCTGCTCTCCTCGGAGAGAGGGGGCTATAGGATTAGAATTATATCTGTCTGCTCTCTTACATATTGTTAACTTAGGAGATGTAATCATGATCACTATTTCTCATTGGGAAAAAAGGACCTTTGATTTACATCCAAGGCTTCACTCTTCACACCAAATAGTAATTCCATAATGATCAGCAAATGGCAAAAACCCCATTTATCCAAGGTAATAAGAAAACAGAAATCAGAGAAAGTCTACATATGAGAATATATAAAAGACAAAACACAATGAAGAAACTCTCCTATTGGGAGCAAGGGAACTCAGGTCAACCAAGAGAGAAAAGCCCCAGATTTCACCCTAATGGAAATTCCCTTAAGTCTTTAGTATAGCAAGTTGGGAGTGAAGACATGATTGACATGGCCCGTTCTTCTCTTGTTGACTTCCTTCCAGGGTCTTTTTCTCCTTTCAACAACCTGAAGTTGGGTTGGGATCCCAGGATAGTGAGGAGACTCAAGATCATATTATGTTAGGATAGGTTCAGGGAAATGGGGATATTTAAAATAGGAGATGGGGGAGGTTGTACGAGACAGTTGTCTTCAAATATCTCATTGAAGAGAGATTAGGTTTATTTGACTTGCCCCACCAAGAAAAGACCTACAAGGGAAAGAGGAAAGTGGGAGCATTTTGGACTCTCCTAAAGCAGCATAGACTGCCTCAGATTGCACTGGAGGGATTTAAATGGTGGCCAGGTGAGCAATTGTCAAGGAAATTGAAGAGGCAATTCTGATTTCAGGTATGGGCTGGAATGGAAACCCCTGAGTTTCCTTCCAACCCTGAATTTCTTTCATACATTCTATGAAGTCATGAGATTTATCGCCACGTTCTGAGAAGGATGCTGCTATTCTTACAACAAAATTTTCCCTTTTCCCAAGTATGTCTCTGAGGCTATGCCCAGCTTGTCCTTTCCAATCTTGCTGCCTTACCCAGAATCCCTTGCTTTTTTAGTCAGGAAGATGGGTGTGTCTCTTGCCACTTACTTTGCAACCTTGAGTAAAGAACCTGGGCATTCATATTCACAAAACAGTTAGGTATCCCAGAAGAAACTCCTTCCGTAAATATGTAGTTTTCTTAATTCCATTCCCTGCCTGATGAAGTATGTGGAGACCTAATTAATTTTTAATAAAATATTGAGACCTAAGAAGTATTGCACAAAGCAATTTAAAAACTTTCCCCAACCCAAACTTGCCCAACTGCCAGCAATATTTCCCAATAAAGCTGCGAAGAAGCAAACATTCTGAGACTAGAATGGTCCCTAGCCCTTCCAGTCCTACCACAGGGGCTTCGTGTGGCTGCTCTGGCAGTTTGCACATTAGCATTAGTTAATGAATGAGCATCACTTTTCCCTTCACAATCACTGCCAGTAAAGAGCCCAAACCTGAACTTTTCCTTAATTGCTGAAAGTAGCACACCCAGCACAGAGCTATGCATTTGTCGAGCTTTGTTGTGATCTTGTACAAAGTGCTAATTGGGGATACTGTGACAGATAACATGTCTCAACATTATAGAGAGCAGCATGTGAGGTGTCAGGAATACTGATGCAAGAATGAAAAATTGCATGTTCAAAAACCCTGAGGATTTACTTGATTTTTTTCACACAGCCTAAAATGGATTTCACAAGTATAAGATGGTCTCCTGATCTATTCTTGAGTCCTCCCAAATGGGCTCTTGGAATTTCACTCTATTCAGTCACCCATTTTTCTCCAAACTTGGAAATGATCATTTCATAGACTCAGCATGCAAAGACAGGGAAGGGTGGGGGGAACCCAGGAATTCCATCTTGGCCATCCTAAAGCCTCAGTTTGTCTACATAGGGCAATATTTTCTTTGGCACTAACCCAGCTGGTGACTCAGAAATATGAAAAGGGAGAGATCAGTTTCTGCAGTAGGAATTCTACCTTCTGATTTTTCAATCTTGCTAAAATTTTGCATCCGTAGGGTACTTTCTCTTGGCAATGTGATTTATTGCTACTTGGGACAGTAGCAGAGAAATGGCCTGGATGTACAATAATGGATAATGCAAAGAACCCTGGCTCTGAACTGTGAACACCTGGGTTTGAATTTGACATAGGATGCTTATCATCTCTACGACTCCTTGGGCAAATTATTTAGTCTTTCTGGGCCCCAATTTCCTCATAGTGTATGTTATATTAACAACATAATATCATTTAATATAATATTTTATTATATTCCTAAGGTAAGGACTAGATCTAAAATATATTTCTTCCTGATATAGATCTATGATCCCATCATATCCTACCTGGAGGCTGACTCATAGTGGCTCCCTTACTGACTCTGACCTGAAGCAACTAAATTTTCTTGGTGCCTCCATCTTCCTATCCAGAAAATGGACATCTTGATATCCATTGATAATAAGTGATATTTATTTAATTCTTCAAGGTTTACAATAACCTCACAACAACCTTGTAAGGTAGCTATATACATATTATTTTCCCCATTTTTACAGGTGAAAAGACTCAAAGAGGGGTGACTTGCCCAGTTTGGGCAGCTCAGTCGCAGAGTGGATAGAGCACTGAGCCTGGAATCAGGAAGGTCTGAGTTTAAATCCAGCCTCAGACATTTACTAGCTGTATGACCCTGGGCATGTCACTCTACCCTGTTTGCCTCAGTTTCCTCATCTATAAAATGAGCTGGAGAAGGAAACGGCAAATTTCTCCAGCATTTTTGCAAAGAAAACCCCAAATAGGGTCACAGAGAGTTAAATATGACAGAAACAATGACTGAACAATGACTTGCCCAGGATCACACAGCCAGTAAGTGTGCGAAGCCAGATTTGAACTCAAGAAGATAAGTCTTCCTGACTCCAGGTCTGGCACTCTATCCACTGCCCCACCCATCTGGGACTATTTTATAATTATTAGGGCACAATATCCACATTTTGGTATATGCTAACTGGATTATAAGTGTATTTAATTGAACATGGTTATTATATTTCAAAGAACATAGCTTGACTCACACTAGAGTTGACTCTGTTTGATGAATGTCCACCTTATGAACTAGTCTCCTAAGACCCAGAAAAGGCATCAGAAATCATCTCGTTCACCCTCCTCACTGTGAGTATGTCAAAAACCACATAAAATTCACAGGCTATAGTGTCAAAAACAATAAGGGTTGTCTGGTCTTCGGTTGCTCTTGTCTTCTGTGGACCTCAGGAAGAAGTCTGTAAGAGAAGTTCTTTAGCTGGGATCATGATATGTAATGGGAATACTTGGTTGATTGCTGATGGCTGGCTTTAGATGATGCCTCAAAGCGTCAGTGGAGAGGTTTGGCAGCGATACATTATGACAGTGATTATCTCTATAAATTAAGTTTATGTTGATATAATTAGCAGTTAAAAGCTAAAGTAATATTTATACCGATAAAAGTTCTATCAATGCCACACCACTGAAAACAGATTGTGAATGTTGATGTGCTTGGCCAGATTGGATTCTATAAGGCAGAATGTTTATAGCAGCGCAAAGTCCTGCTGGTGCAGGATATCCATCCCCTCAACCAAAACCAAATTGCTGTTGTTGCTTGTCCTTTGTTCTTGAAGAAGACCAATGACATCAGGACAGTTATGTCTTGACTTGCAAGTGAATTGGATTGAAGTGAGACAGGGCTGTGCAAATAACATGAGCTTGACCACAGAACCTTGAAACATGCAATGCTGTAACTTGGTACCATGTGCTCCACTGGAGGAGAGGCCACTCTTAGCAGCTCCAGACCCATGTCACTGAAGCTCCAGTTACCTTGAAATGTGATTGTTGGGAAAGTGATTTCCATGTGACATCTTAGTTTGATAAGTTGTGGCAAAGCACCATTGAATTTAAGGTCATAAAGCCAATACAGTGTGGCCTGCTCTCAAAGGCAGCCCTGGCAGTTTCCTTGAAAATGTGGGCCATTGATTGCCAGGATGTGGAAAGAAGAGAATATACCTGGTTTGGCATGTAACCTATCACCACTGATAGAAAACAAAGCATGTGTCCTCCAAATGACAACTTAGTGGTTGTATCTCTATGTCTGAAGGAGAGCACATTTTTGGTTGGCTGGCTAGTGCCTGCCCTTGGTAAAATGTGTAGTGTAGGGACAGCTAATCTATAGCATGCAAGTCTATTACCACCGTCCTGACCCTACTCAGACCTTCAAGAACTGCTTTGTATTTCCATTTATCCACTAGTTAGTTCAGCCATTCACCAAACATTCATGAAATATCGTAGACAGAGCATTGGGGAAGGTACTATGGAAAACTATAAAAAGTTTAGATAAGGCATGGAATCTTCCCTCATTGAACTTACAGTTTAGTAGGAGGATGAGATTCAGACAAGTCTCATACAACATGACATGAGAAGTGAAAGAAAGCATTAGCACAGTATTACGTACTCCTTACTTGTCAGGCAAGGGTAACACGATCAGCTCCAAACATTTCAGAAAGGAATCAGAGCCTTGCCACACTGGTTTAAAAGGCTGTCAGCCTGTGACATAAGGCATGCTGGAAAGAGCAGGTAAGTATGTTAAGGATTCCTGAACTGGCTAGATGCCCTCCCTCCCTCAGAGAAACAAGTATTTTTTCTAGTGACCTAAGGAGAAGCAGAGACTTGCCTCCCAAGATATGTGAACTTTTTCTTGCTATTGTGATTGATTCATTTTCACTTGTGTCTGACTTTTTGTGACCCCATTTGGGATTTTCTTGGCAAAGATACTGGGGTTTGTCATTTTCTTCTCCATCTCATTTTACAGATGAGGAAACTGAAGCGGAGTTAAGTGATTTGCCCAGGGTCACACAACTAGTAAATGATTTGATCTTGGGAAGTTGAAACTTCCTGAGTCCAGGCCTGGCACTCTATCTACTGTGCCACCCAGCTGCTCATGCAGAATAATAATCTAAACTATGATAGTCCTATCTTTCTGGGACCCAAAACACATTCTGTGCCCTTACACAAAGTAGCACAAACAAATCCTTGTGATCCCAGGCCATCAGGTAGGACGTCTTGAGGTTTCCATTACCGCTTCCTTCTTACATTTAGAGAAGTAACAAAAAATCCCATAGATAAACCTGTGTTTCACCTTGTCTCCCATTAGTCATTGCTGCTTGAGCCTCAGATGAGGCATTAGCAGAATGCTTTGACGTATGTAACAGTATGGACATCAAAACCTACATGTGTCCACAAGTCACCACTTTACCATCTGCCTATGTCCTGTGAAGCCATGTCTCCATCTCTTTCTCCTCTTTGAGGTTGCTGAACTGTGCTTCTCTCTGAAAGTTTGGTATCAAAGACAAAAATACTGCACAAAATTATCCATAGCTCCTTTATTTGCAATGATTAACAAAAGTAGAAATAACTTGTAGATTTAGTGACTTGGAGAATGGTAGAGTAATTTGAAGCATATTATTGCAATGGAATATTATAACACCAAAAAAAAGATGATAAACAGGAAGAAAGAAGGAAATGTGGGAAAATCTTAATGAAGTGATACAAAGTCAGGCCAATAGAACCAAAATGGTAGGGATGCTGACTACAACTATCAATTACAAAAGAAACAAGGCCAAAGTTAGTGGAGCTTCTGAGGAATTTGGAAAAGGATACAGTAAAAATGTATATGGGGCCTATTGGCTGCCTGTTAATACATTTAGTTCTACTCTGTGAAATGAAAAGACTTACATTTAAGATTCTTTATTTTATGTATGTATTTGAGCCTGCATAGTACAGTGCAAAGGAAGCAGGATCCAGAGTCAGAGGACCTGGGTTCAAATACTGGCTTAAATAGCTACTAACTGTCCCCCTTGTTGGTTTTCTCTGAAATGTTGTTGTTGTTCAGTCATATCTGAGTCTTTGTGACCCCATTTGGGTTTTTTGGCAAAAGTACTGGAGTGATTTGCCATTTCCTTCTCCAGATCATTTTACAGATAAGGAAACTGAGGCAAATAAAGTGAAGTGACTTCCCCAGGGTCATGTATCTAGTAAGTATCTGAGGCCAGATTTGAACTCGAGTCTTCCTCTCTCCAGGCCCTGTGATCTATCCACTATACCCCTTTTGGATAGCTCTAATTGTTAGTCTAAATTTTCCCCTTTGTAACTTCCACTCACTACTTCTAGTTCTCTAAGATTATAACAGCTCTTTGAATATTTAATGACCCCTATCATGTCGCCTTTCAGCCTTCTCTTCTCCAGACTAAATGCCCCTAATTCCTTCAACTGATCCCCATGTAACATGATTCTAAGATCCTTCATCCTACTGGTTCCCCTCCACTGAATACTCTCCAGTTTATCAGTGTACTTCCTAAGATGAGGTGCCTTGATCTGAATATAACATTCAGGTATTGGTGATCTGAGCAGGGCAGAATACATGGGAACCATTAGCTCTCTCATTCTGGACATTGTGCCTCTCTCTTAACGTAGCCCAAGATAGTGTTAGCTCTTTTTGGCTGCTATATCACACAGTTGACTCATAATGAATTTGCAGTCCATGGAAACCCTCAAGTCTTTTTCAGACAGATTGCTGTCTAGCCACACTTCCCCCATCTTATACTTGTGAAGCTGATTTTTTAAAGCTGAAGTGTAAGGCCTTGCATTTATCCTTATTAAATTTAATCTTATTAGACTTGGCCCAACCTTCTAGCCTGTTAACACCTTTTGGATCATGATTCTGTCATTACTGTGTTTGTTATCTCTTCCAACTTTGTGTCATCTGCAAATGGGATAAACATGTCATTAATGCCCTTACCTAAGTCACTGATAAATATATCCAATAGCACAGAGCCAAACACATATCCCTGGAAGGACTCCACTCTCCACTAGAGACCTCCTTTCAAGTTCACACCAAGCTCTCAATGACTACTCTTTGGGTCTGGCCACTCAACCACGTCTGAACACATTTAACTATATTATTCCACTGCTCGCATCTCTCCATCTTGTCTACAAGAATAGCATGAGACTTTCTCAAAATCTTTGCTAAAATCTAGGGAAACTGTAACTACAACATTCCCCTGGTCTTCCAGTATAATAATGCTGTCAAAAAAAGGAAACAAGGTCAATCCAGCATGACTTGTCCTTGAGGAAGTCATGCTGCTTATTTACGATCATCGCTCTTTAAAACTTTTTTCTAGATGTTCAGCAACAATTCCTTTGATGATATATTCTAGAATATTGCCAGGAGTTGAAGTTCACTATTCTATATTTTGCACACTCTATTATCTTGTCTCTGTCTCTTTCTGTCTCTCTCTGTTCTATGTCTCTATATCTGTCTCTTTCTGTCTCTGCCTCTCTCTCTCTCTCTCTGATTCTCTGTCTCTGTTTTTCTCCGTCTCTCTCTCTCTGTTATCTGTCTGTCTGTCCCTCCATCAGGGTAACATTTGTGCTTCTCCAGGTCTATGACACCTTTCTTACCCTCTTTGACCTTTGAGAGATGACTGACAGTGATTCAGCAATCATATCCAATTTTAGTATTCATATTCAATCATATTATTATTATTATTATTACTAAAACATATTAAATAATAGTATTTAAAGTCATATTAGGGACATATTAGGGATCATAAGAGTATTATCTACAGCTTCAAGTTTTTAGAACAGGGTTTTTAAGCAGGGGACTATGGTACCTTTGAGGTGTGGGGGGGGTGTCTATGGGTTGATATCAGGAGGTCCATGAACTTGGATGGTGTTTGGGTGGGCCTGACATCAACATCCAATTACTTCGGGTCTGATATTGGAATGAATCATAAGTCATTGAGAGTCAACAAATTTTTAACAAAATTCTTGTGCTATAAGAAATGATGAGCTCAACGATTTTAGAAAAATGTGGAAAGACTTGCATGAAATAGTGAAGAGCAAAATGAGCAGAACCAAGAGAACGTTGTACACAGTTAACAGCAATATTGTTTTAGGAATGACTTTGAGTGAATAAGTTATTTTGTCTATTATAAATGTCCAAATTAATTAATTATAAAGGATATATGAAAAAGATGGTATCTGCATCCAGAGAAAGAACTGATAAACAGAAGTATTTCTATTTATTTCACACATACAAACACACACACACACACACACACACACACACACACACACACACACACACACACACACACACATATATATATATATATACACATATATGTATGTATGATTTTATATATCTATTTGTGGCCTGTTTGTGCCTAATGGTATCTATCTCTGGAGGGGGGAGAGAGAGGGAAAGGGAAGATAAAAAAGAAAAAAATTACATGATAATTTTGCTATATATTTGAAAGGAATAGAAAGTTGTACATAGTAGATTTGCAGTTTTATGTACATTCATCCTTTTTTTATACTATGTTATGAAAATGTTTGTTTTATTCCATAATTTAAAAACAAAAGAAAAAATTACAGTTAACAAAAGGATATGCAACAAAGATACAGTGGTCCTTAACCTCCATAGACCAGGAAGCCCTCCTCCTATCTCATATAGAAACATATCTGATGAGCAAGGTATGGTGACTCATATAGTCTTCTAGCATCCATTAAGTTGAAAGGACACAAACCCATGAGGGAGGAACATTTTATGCTCCCAGGAAGCCATGCCAGCAAAGCCAGAGACCAATAGGAAGCTGCATTAGAGGGTTAAGCTTAAACCTTAGCCTACTCCCAGACAGTCAAGGCTCAGCTTTTCTAACCCATGTTGTGGTTAGGAAGATGGAACTCAATTAATATTGGATGGAGAAAAAAAAATTACATCTCTATTTCAATATAATTAGTTTCCTGTACAATCCTATCTTGTTTTATGCATTTAAAAATATTATTCTGAGAAGAGGCTCATAGGCTTTACTAGACTTGAAGAAACAGATGACATAAAGGAGAGTAAGAACCCCTGTCTTAGCCATTATTTAGTCCAAATCCCTTTATTTTACATATGAGACAACAGAGGCCCAGATAAGTGACATAATCTGGCAAAGGTCATGTAGGTAGGAAGGATCCAGATTCTCTGACTCCATGTGTAATTCTTGTTCTGCTACACCATAAGGTCTATAAGCAGACACACTTTACATTCAGTGAAGAGGACAGACCCTGTTTTGACTGAGGACTTGTCATTTGGTAGTAAATTTATGGTCTCACCAGTGCCGTGTCTCTGGGAGAATTCCATTTGGTGTTTTAGGAATGGTAGAATCGCCCCCGGAATCACTCTGAGGCCAATTTCCTAGGTTGCCTGACTGCTTCCAATCTGGTTCCCAGAGAAAAAGGTGACTTAAACAATAGGTCTCCCTTTTGATGGCTAAGTTTTGTGTTTACTTAAAAACAAAGCAGGTTTGAGCCTGGCCTATTTTATGGCTTTAGTCTCAAATTTGGCATGAAGAAAACAAAAGCAAAGTAAAAACCTACTAACAAATTGCTAGCAGGCTGAGGAGATGTATGCCAGCTTGCCTCTAGCGCATTCCAATAGACAAATAATAAATCCTTCCAAAGCGGGCATTTAGAATGGAAATGCTGATAGGTTCTTTCTTTAATCATTACATGCTACTAGGCATCACTATGACATGGAAAGAGACAGCATGCCTGGGGGATCCAATGTCCTCTGTTAGAAAGATTTGGTTGGTAGGCTTCTCTGAGCTCAAATGATGCTCCTGGGCTCAGCAGTAATACATTATTGCTGTGATCAACAGCATGAAGCCATTATTGTATACCATCAGAAAAGTAGATGCCCTGGGCCTCAGTTTCCTCATCTGTAAAATGAGGAAGCTATAGTAGATGGCCTCTAAGGCCTCTTCAACTTCTAAATGTGTGAGCCTATAATCCCATGAGCCTTCTTTTTTTTTTAAAAGAACCATTCATCCAACAACAATAACAAAAAGTCCATTTATGTTATATATATTTTACCCACTTCCCTTCCCACTTGTTTCCAAGCCTTAGCCATTGTTTTCTCTTATGAAACCGTGTCAACATTGCTCTTTCTAAAATGTCAGACTCACAGAGTTAGGGAGTGGGGGTGAGGAATCTTTGTGCCCATTCTAGCTTTCTTAAGAGAAGTAGTGTGTTGCCATTAGGTTCTTCTTCTGAATTAGGGGTTTAATTTATTTTTTTAATTTTTTTCAATTAACAAAAAATCCATTTTTTCTTCCTTTAATCCCCCTACAGTTGAAAAAAATATTTTTGATCCCCTCAATCTTGCTATTCCCTCCAACAGTACAGATTACAATCTCCTTGTTGTTGTTCAGTCATTTCAGTCATGTCTGACTCTTCATGACCTCCTTTGGGGTTTTCTTGGCAAAGATACTGGAGTGGTTTGCTATTTCCTTCTCTAGCACATTTTACAGATGAGGAAACAGAGGCAAACAGAGTTAAGTGACTTGGCCAGGGTCACACAGCTAGTGTCTGAGGCTGGATTTGAACTCAGGAAGATGGGTCATTTTTATTCCAGGCCTGGCACTGTATCTAGCTGCCCCTAAAGATATAAGGTACAAGGCCATAATTAAGTAAAAAAAATATGTATCTGATGAGTAAATTGTGAATTCTATAAAAATCAGTGCGATGTGGTAGAAATTATGCTGAACTGGAAGCCATGATAATTATTCCAATTCTTCCACACTAGTGGGTAAGTCACTCAACATCTCTGCCTCAGTCTCCCCATATGTAAAACGTCTGTCCCAATCTCCTTTGTAGTGTTGTTCAGCACAGAATAAAATTCGATAATAAATAAGATAAATATTAAGATAATATTTTGAAAGTGCTTTGCAAAACTTAAGCACATATAAGTACTAGCGGCTACTATTTTTATTATTGTTATTATTTTTTATATACATATACCATCAGTTGGAAGAGCAGATGTATCTAAGGAACACATGTGGAGAAGTACTATAAAATGTGATACACTATATTCTTATCATGGTCTTCATAACTAAGGTGGGGTTCAAAGCTTAGCAAGGTTTGAGGTTAGCCACATCTACATAGTAAAGGCAGGTAAAGTAAAGGTAATTGTGACAGAGGACAGGGCAGGAAGCAGCTCCACCTAAAAGATTTTCTTCTTTGCCTTTCCCGTCTTCCATTCATTTGCATGAAAGACCAACAGAAATGTGGGGGTTGAGAAAAACTGAAGGATGGAGAGAGGTCTCAGAACCAGATATCCCTTGGCAGTTGGTTGGGAAGGCAGCCTCTCAGATGTTTCTGAATTGATACAAGTTAATGACTGGATAGTTAGTGGGAGTTAAAAGGAATTTCTATTCCAAAGTCATATTGAGATTTCTGACAGACATCTTGCCCTAAAGTGAGAAGAAAAGGATGTTTAAAACAAAGACAAAATTTGTAGGCCACCTAGATGGCTGACTATTCTAGATTCTATGAGCTTGATACCTAGAATGAGGAATCCTTATACACCTCTTAACAGCCAAATATGCAAGAACAATTGAACTCTCTTTATGGGGGAAATAGCTGACAAAGGATTTTTCCCACATCTGATGATTGGGTTGTGTGGAGACCTTGTTTTCCTAAAAGAGGTATAGCCAAAGCCTCTGGACTTTAAGCTAAAAGAGAGATGGCAAAATCTACTCTCTCTTATACTAAAAAAGTATCACTTTGGCTAAGGACTCCAGCTGAAGTCAGAACCTAGAATCATAGAGTAGCTCTTGGACCTTATAAGACCACATCTGATGGCCACCAACAGGAACCAATGGGACCTGAAGAGGAGCTTCAAGCAACAGCCACATGAGACCAGGAGGAAGCAATTCCCAGAAGAAATTACTCATTTTATCCTCATGCCTAGCTGAAACCACATACCTAGACAACAATATGTGCCACATGAGGCCCAGAAGGAGCCATGGTGATAATATCTCCAATTTTGTAGCACATGAGGCGTGAGTTACTCTTCCACACATACCCTGACCAGATATTTGCTCCCCTTGGGTCTTCCTTCACACACGTGCTCTGGTTACACATATTCTCTGATGCCATCTGCTTCTTCAGGTGTTTTCCTTAGATATGTCTACTCTTCCAACTGATATTATACATATATAAAAATCAATAATAATAATGGCAGCTAATATTTATATGGTGTTTAAGTTTTGCAGAGCACTTTTAAAATATTATCTTATTTTCACAATAACTCCAGGAAGTAAATTTTATGACTCCTCATTTTACAGTTGAGAAACTGAGGCAAAAGAAAGGTTAAGTAAGTCTTTAAGGCCACATTTGAACTTAAGTCTTCCTTACTCAAAGTCTATCACTCTATTCACTGAACCACTTAGCTATTTATGGGAAAGTATATCTCAGATTTATAAGGAAAATATTCTATTTGCTATTTTTCTTATTATACTATTTCATTAAATGCCTTCGCTTTGAATTAACTGTGTCCTCTGGCTCACTAGCAAAAGTAAACACATTCTTGGGAATGTTGAGGTTTAGGGTTTAGGGGTGAGCGAGACCCCAAAATATCAACATACTGGGTCCTGCCCAATGAATTCAACTCAAGTCTTCTCTCAGCCAAAATAAGGCAAAGTTTATTAAAGATTCACCATAAATGGGTAGACTCTTAAGGAGCCTAAGTATCTATAAAGCTTGTATTGACAAGCGGGCCAGAATAATCTGACACAAAGGGAGCCTGTGCTAGATTAATCTCAGCACCTTCATGGAGGCAAGATGGATCTTACATACAGAAAGACTGTGGGAGGGATCTAGGCGTGGTCTAGAGGAGGGTTTTAGGGAGAGTCTTGAGGAGGAGTCTAAGGAAGATCTTTGATGGAACTGAGGTCAGACTCCAGTAAAGAATTTAAGGGTGGGAAATAGCTGAAGGCTACCTAGAGATGACAGACAATAGAGGGCTAGGCTAGTTTAAGGGTAACAGATTTGGGCATAGATATTTTGATTGGATCAAGGGTAGGAAGCAGCTGGACCACAGAAGGCTTGGCTAGGCTAAGAGTCACAGAGATTTGGGCCTAGTAATAGGGAAAGGCTTATGGCCTTAGGCAAATGGCTCATCAAGTGAGGAGATTCAAGGGGGTTCCCAGAGCCTGAACCCCACCAAGAATTTATAGGCTATGTTTTTGAGCAGATGCAGATATACAAACTGCCATCACCTTGATGTAGTTTCTCCAAGGGAAATCGGGTTGTGCTAGTGTGTGTGTGTTGGGGTGGGGAAGGAGGGGAGGTACCACCTGGTACTACATTAATAATGATGAAATATTCTCAGTTGAAGTTAAAAAGCTGCCTTGTCTTGGAAGAAAAACTTTGCTGTTGCCTTTTGTTTTTACATCATAGTCATTTCTAAATTACAGCCCTCCCCCAAGCCCATGAGCTTTCCCTTGTAACAAAGAAAAAAAAAATTAAATAAAATAAACCAGCACATTAGCCATGTCTGACAGCGTATGCAAATTCCACACCCTTAGTCCCTCACCTCTGCAACAAAAGGAGGGAGCTACATTATCTCTGCTCTGTCTGAGGCTTGACTGCTTTCTGAAATTAACAATGTGTACACACCCCTCCTTCCCCCCAAGTCTCTGTAGCTTAGGAACCACTTTGAGAGGACAAGACTGACACTCAGACGAGTATATGGGTAAAATGTCCTGCAATCTACAACTGTCACTTCTTCTCTGTCTGTTGATGCTTTTGTGAAGGGTCTTGATGCACTCTGAGAATGTGCAAAACCCAGATTCCGTTTTCTGAAAGAAGCCAATGACATCCTGATTCTGGAGCAGTCAATGAAAGCGAGATGCTCCGAATGCTAACAAAGCCGGAGGTCACTATTTCCCAGGCTTGTAGAATTTTATACCCACTCGGAGAGCATAATCAAGGGAGTGATTTCGAACCTTGTTAATCAGAAAAGACCCTTTAAAATGTCATGCTGTCAATATAAAACTTTGCTAAATTGCATTATAAATGCCAGATTCAGTCAACTAACACATTTAACACTATTTCTTAAGTACAGTGTAGATTTTATCCTTTCCAGAGAGAATGAGAAAAATAACTCACAAGAATCAAGCCCCATGGATTAACTGGGATGATCTCACTTCTCTGTGGAAGGATGTAAATATTTTATTCTATAGTTTATCCCCACTTTTTCTAAGGACAACCTCAATATATCTGCCTTTTCCTCTACTCCCATTCCTGTCTTTAGAATTAGGTAATGATCAGAAATAAGAGAAAATTCCTGAAACCAAGAGTTTGTCTACTAAAGAGACAAGATTTCTTACAATCCAGCAATAAACATGCTTTGCATGAATATTGAAGGAAGGACTCCAGCTTTATTTTGCCCAAACAGTCGAAGATAACATTTTTAAATAAAGTAACCTCATCTTGGTGTGGATTAATTGTTAAAAACAAACCAACAGGGAAATTGCTCCCTGACCCCAGCTTCCACCAAAGCAACTCTTATGTTATTTGGCAGCCTAGAATAAGTTCTCAGTTTCTTTTTCTTCTAGAGGAAAAAAAATGGATTAGGTAGATAATCGAAATCCTTGTGCTCTTGATATCTGATTACACATTTCAATGAAAACTCTTTCCAGTTCCTCAAAACAATTATCATATATTCACTGATGTCTGATATGAAAACTGATCTCCTATGTATCTGGATGACTTTGTTCATTGCTACAAGTTCATATTAGATCTGTTCTAGGGTAATAGGTTCTATGTATACACACAATAAGACAGATCTTCGAGAAACCTTTGAATGATGCATAGAGAAATTTCAAACCACAGGGGTATAACGTGTATATAGTGGGGATCTGACACACGAGCAGAGCACTTGGGACTAAGGGTCTCCATATAGGCAATCTGGGAAACCTGATTCTGTGAGAATCCTGATTGTATGTAAGGGAAATCTCTTGGAGAGCTTTCTGTAAGTGGTCAACCAACCATAAGATGAAGAGTAAGCCCTTTGAGTAGCTATTATAGTTCAGTTGTGTCTGACTCTTTGTGACCTCATGGAACATGGCACTCCAATATTGCCCATGGGTTTTCTTGGCAAAGATACTGGGTAGCTTGCCTTTTCCTTCTCCAGTGGATTAAGGCTAATAGAGGTAAAATGACTGGAGGCCTGATACTCTATCTACTGAACCATCTAGCTGCCCCTTTGAGCGGCCATAGAAGCATTCAAAAAGTGCTAACATTTTGTTGGGGGGGAAGGGAGGCATTTTCTTTGGGCTTCATTTGGTGATTCTTTATGTCATAGTATTTGGTGAGAGACCATGTCAACACTGGGTAAAGTTGAAAGAAGAAGAAGAAGAAGAAGAAGAAGAAGAAGAAGAAGAAGAAGAAGAAGAAGAAGAAGAAGAAGAAGAAGAAAAAGAGGAGGAGGAGGAGGAGAAACACACGATAATTTTGTTGTATCTTTGGAAAGAATAGCAAGTTGGGCATAGTAGATTTGCAGTTTCATGTACAATCAGTCTTTCTTTTTTATTGTACTATGTTATGGAAATACTTATTTTATTCCATAAATTTAAAAAATAAAAAGTTGGAAGAGAAAGCCACAGGAATCTAGAAATCAGCTTCCAAATTGAGTTTCATAGCAAGCACTACTACATCAATGCCCTGAGAAGCAAAAAATGACCTTTGGGAGCCCAGCAGTAGCTGAGATTTAGGTTCTTCTGATAGTTTTGTCACCTTTGGACATGAACTTGGTGTGACCAATGTTCCTACTAAGTTCCGCGTTAGAACTCAGCTAAGTTTTAAGCCTACTCCGCCATAGACCAAATTGGGAGAGTAAGTCCTGAGGTGCTGATTATATAGCTAATAAATAACAGTGCTGAGTCTTCAATCTGGTTTTCTGATTTCATGTTTCATAGTGGTGGTAAATGTTTGTATGTGACTAGTTACTGGCTAGAGCATAGCAGATCAGGGTTCCCGCTGGTATAAAGAAAAGAAAAGAAAAGAAATATCCACAAAGCTCTCAATACTGAAGCATCCTAACAGGGAGAGGTAGCCTGCCTGTCCCTGAAAGAATAAGGCCAGAGCATCCATGTTACACATATTTTATTTCAAAAGTATCACCTTGATTCTGGCAAGTTGGAGTAGGTCAGAAAATTCCAAGCTTTCTCCCACAAAAGAGATGAAATAGTGCCTCAGGTCGAATATGAAGTAGTGAAAATAAATAGGAGTGGGGGCAGAATAGGGGTCCTCCTGGGACAATCTAAAAGGAAGAAGGGTCTCAGGAAGGGGTGAAGAGTAAATACCTCCAGGCTAGGTCCTGGGTCTGCTTAAACAATAAGCAGCAAGCCCTGAGGTTAGCTGAGTTGGGAGGCTACCTCAGCCCTAGCCACAGGAACTTTTACCTCTGGGACAATGAGGGGTGTTGGCCATCTGAACCAGGGAAAATTGAGGGAACTTCTGCTGACAGGGATACTAGACCTAGTTGTGCTCTGGAGATGTGGTGGTGAGAAGGAACCAGCACACATCTGGTAAGTGCAGAAGCAATGAGGTGGGCATGCCACTGGCTGTGGGCACTTACAGGAAACTGGAGGTCTTGGTTCCAATTCCAGGACAGGGAAGAGAACAGCAGGATCTGAGTCCAGAGGCACCATCCCCCATACTCCAGGCCTAGAGGTGATTGTAAAAACTAAACTATTACAAATTTTTAAAAATGTACAGGCAAAGGAGAAAGAATCCAACCACTGAGAGTTACTTTTAGAGTAGAGAAGACTGGGGTTTATCTTCAGAGGAGGGTACTGAAGCAAAGAGGCCCTCTTCTACCCCAAAGAGTAATGTCAAATGATCATAGAACTTGAAAAGGACTTTAAAAATCAAATGAGAGAGATTGGGGAAAAACTTTTTTAGAAAAAAGAACAAGAAGATTATGAAAAGAAAGTCAACCAATTAGAAAAGGAGATTCATAATCCTAAAAAAGAAAATGACTTCTTGAAAATCAGAATTTGGCAATGGGAAGTCAGTGAAGTTATAAGAGACCAAGAAAATAATAAAACAAAAATATGAAGAATGAAAAAAATAGAAGAGAATGTGAAACATCTCCTATGAAAAACAATTGATCTGGAGAATAGAAGTGAAAACATAAGAATAATTGGACTATTTGAAATCAATGATCAAAAAAAGAACATTGATACAATAATACAAGAAATAAAGAAAATTGTCCTGAAGAATTAGAACAAGAGGGGAAAATAGTAAAAATCCTCCCATCATCACCTGAAAGAGATCCTATGAGGAAAACCCATACAAATATTATAGTCACATTTAAAAAAAAACCCAGCTCAAGGATAAAATATTATGAACAATAAGGAAAAAAAAATTATCATCATAGTGCCCCAATTAGGATCACACAAGACCTAGCAGCAGTGACACTAAAAGATCACCCGTCTTGGAACACTATATAGACTACATAACGAAGAGCAAAAGAATTGGGGTTCTAGCGGAAAATATCATACCCAGCAAAGCTGAGAATAATCCCAAATGGGAAAAAAAGGCATTTAATGAACTGTCAGACTTTCAGGACTTTGTTAAAAAAACAAAAACAAAAACAAACAAACAAACCTGAATTTAATCTATATAAGAACCAAGAGAAATATAAGGCACATAACAAAGACCAATTATGAGGGACTCTATAAGGACAGATTGTTTACCTTTTATGTATGTAAAATGTAAAATATATGTCTAAGATTATTATTTGTAATTGGGTAGTTGATAAGAAAGATTAGAGTAGACCTGAGTAAGATATGATTTTAAAAAGTAAAACTATTTAGGAACAGTTAAAAAGAGTAATTATTTTATACAAATGCGGTATGAGAGGAAGAAGTGACAGAGGAATTAAGTGTGGGAGGAAGGCTGTTAGTTCTGGAAACCTATTTTCATCAGGAATAGGTTCAAGAGGGAACAATACATATACATCTAGAAGAGTATAAAAGTCTTCTAAATTCAGAAAGAAATAAAACCCTAAGGAGACAGGGAAGGAGGAGAGGATAAAGGAGGGATCTTTAGAGGAGAAGGTAAGAGAATATGCCAAAGGTGGGGTATAGAAGGGTGTTTAGATTTATGGAAATGGGAGGATAAGGGAGAGATCCTTGGGGAATGGGGGTGGGTAAGTTAAGTGATAAGAGGCCAAGATATAGGGTAGAAATAAAGAAGAGTCAGGAGGAATAGGAAATAAGAGATATACACAAACATAAAAACAAAGATCCGAAGAATTTGTTAGGGAAAGCATAGGTCTACATATGTATGTGTATATATGTGTATGTGTACACACATATATATATATATGTATACATATATCAATATATAAATACATCTGTGCTTAATTGTAGCCTTTGGGGGGGGCAGGGACAGGGGGAAGAGCAAAGTAAAAACTGCACACAAAGAACAAAAGAAAGCCAATAAGGAAGCAAAGAAAAGATGAACAACTTTCAACATAATGCATAGTATTTATTATATAGGCTTTCTTGAAATGGAAATCTATTACTATATATTTTGAATCCTCTCTGATGTTCTGCTGTGCACATGACATACTTTTTTCTTTTCTTTTGTACTTAAGCTTCAATATTTAAGTTTATAATACATTTCTTTTTCCTTTCTTATTGTGTATTTAAGTTTCAGTAATTAAAAAAAAGAAAAAAAAAGTATCACCTTATTTCACCCAAATTTTCTTTTGAAAACTGCATTATATCATGATCTACCAAGCAGTTGGTTGGATTACCCAGTAGGTAGAAGGATTCCTTAGACTACTCAAAGAAACCACAGACTCCTGAGACAAGGACAATGCCTTCTGAACCTCTCTCTTTGATGATACATGTGAAATTTTGACTCCATAACCCATCTTCTCAACACACACATACTTTTAACTCTCATATTTCTTCCTCTTTATTCCTTCTTCATGCCACAGTGAAGTAGAAGAATAAAAAAAAAGTCAGAGACACAAACCCATAACCAGCTCAGTGGTGTGTGAGCACACAGTCCTTTTCTACCACAGGTTTCAGAGCAGCCCCTTCCAGGTTGGAGCCTTTCTTGTCAATTTCAAAGCCTTCCTCTACAACTTTAACACTGAGGAGAATGAGACCCAGCCCCCTTCCCACTTTGAAACTGACAGAAAGGAGACTGTCTTGGGGATCTTCTGGTGTAGTCAATGGGCTTTAAAATACCATTTAAATAAAATGAATGGGGGTGTTTCCATCACAATATTAGTTTCATTTCAAATGATGGATATTAAGGAAACAGATGTGATTGGTTATGTTTTCTGTATGTGCGTGGGGTATGTACAGGTGAAAAGGGACAGAAAATGACTGCTCAGGAGGAACTTTTTGGCTTATGTTTTGGGTTCTCAGTTTTTTTAGATTCTTGACACAAGCTCTGCCCTTGAGACTCCATGAACCATAGCATCCCTGATGAAAAAGTAAGAAAAACCACAGCATTTTTTCTTACACTTTTCACTAAATAGCTATTGTATCATGATATGTCTTTGAGCAAGAAAGGAGCAGTACAGGGAGAAAGAAAAGATTGTGGAGGAAAGGAGAGAAAGAGGGAGAGAGTGGAGGGGAAAGAGAAGATGAAGAAGATGAAGAAGAAAGAGGAGGACAAGGAGGAGGAGAAAAGAGAGAAGAGAGAGGGAGAGGGAAGAGAAGGAAAGGAAGAAGGAAAAAGCAGAGAGGAAAGGAAAGAGTGGAGAGACAGAAACAGAGATAGTGGGAGAGAGACAGAGAAATTCAGAGAAGAGGGAGAGAAGGAGGGAGGGAAAGAGAGAGTGGAAGGGAATGAGGGAGAGAGAAAAAGAGGAGAGAGGGAGAGGGATAAAAGGAGAGAGGGAAGAAGGAAAAGAGAGAAATAGAGGAGAAACAAGGAGGGAGAAGGAAAGAGGAAGGGAGAGTGACAGAGAGACAAATGGAAGTGGGGGAGAATGAGAGAGAGACAGAGACAGAGAGACAGAGATTAAGAAAGCTATATAGAGTTCAGCAATGCCATTAGAAATTGCTTCAGTTGATACTGGTGCCATAAGGTGCTGACTCCTTGGTCTCCTTTCACTTACATTGTTTGTGTCTCCTTGAATAACCAATTTGACTTTTATCTAGGTCAAGTCCATTCCCAAGTCAGTCAAACCAGTTCTCCTAAATGACCTGACCATCACTGGAGTAAAGCCAGCTGACACAACAAGGAATGCCTGCCTGTCTATGAGCTCTTTCAATCGATCTGCTTCTAGCTGAGGTCAGAGTCTAGGGCAAATGTTTGTATTGACCAGTTTGCATGTGTAACACTGAATACTAGGAACCTTGGCATCAGGTTTCTAAATCGACCAAAATTCAAACCAATAGGCCTACAACAGTAAGTTGCATTCCCCAGCTTTGTTCAAGAGATAAACTTTTTTTGTGCCAGATACCTATGTGGGAGTCAAGCAACAACCATGTTTTACTGTCACTATTTAAAAACAACAGCATATAAAACACAACTCTGGGGCCAAGTGGTGATTGTTTCCTTTTGCAAGTGCCTGATGAAACTTCATTTTGTTCCAACATGTAAAGCGTGGGTTGCTCTTTCATCAAGAGGTTTATCCAGTTCATCTCCCTCCTTCTTATTACTTACTCTTCTGGCTGCTGTAAGTCTGTCACAGCTTGGCATAATATATGTACTTGAATCCATTAGGTAAGCATAAGTCCACCTGGGATTTCTGAGGCAAGAGCCAGTGAGAACATAGCATCAGCTTTGCTTCCTTGGGCCTGAGAATGTAGCTCTGATATGCTCTGGCTCCTCTCTTCCCATGAACACCTGGGAGATAAAGTTTTGTCTTCATCTATCAGGCAAGATCAGTCAGGAGTTTTTGACTGAAGGAAGCATCTGTAGCCCTTTACTATAAATATCAGAATTAAGAAGAGTGGGATGGACCTGGAGATGTAGCAAAAGTATATGGAATTTCTTAAATTCTAATGAGCCTTATCTACCTTTCTAGGAAATCAATTTACTTTCCCCAATGATCATGATCACAAATGTCTTCTAATCAGTTTTTATCATTCATGCTTCTGAAGAACCAATCTTTTTTCCAGCAGGATTTGTTGGTTCATACATTTTCCTATATTTTTATGAATGCTACATGGAAGAGGATTCATAGAAAAGGAATCACAAAACATCAGAGGAGAAAGGATCACAGGGAACATTGAATCAAATTTTCTCATTTTACAGATAAGGAAAATGAGACCCAGATAGTTGAAGTGATATGCCTGAGGTCATATAGTGAGTTAGTAGCAGAACCAGAACTAGGATTCAGGTTTCTTGACTCCTATCAAGTCTTCTCTCCACTGCACTAGGTTCTACACAAAGTCCCCAAAGAGAGAACACCATGAGAAGAACCCTGGTTCTTAAATCAAGATAATTGGGTTCTAGTCTTGGCTTTGCCACTAATTTAGTGTGATATTGGG
>CM053587.1:216572404-216611812 GCA_028646515.1 Pseudochirops corinnae | reverse complement strand
GATCTTATCCCTGAGTCAGTCTATTAGATTTTATCTCATATCTCAGTCTTGAGACAATAGATTCAATTTGGCAAAGCTGTTAGTGCTTCAACACTTTTAGAATTCACCTCTCTAATCCTTAGCTCTAGATGCACAGACTTTGGGCTAGATCAGCGGTTCTCAACCTGTGGGTTATGTTCGATTTGTAACAATGAAAATACATCCTGCAT
Source organism: Pseudochirops corinnae (assembly GCA_028646515.1). NCBI lineage: Eukaryota > Metazoa > Chordata > Mammalia > Diprotodontia > Pseudocheiridae > Pseudochirops > Pseudochirops corinnae. The sequence goes on along the minus strand of CM053587.1, from coordinate 216,611,603 downwards.
ATCAGATATTTACATTATGATTCATAACAGTAGCAAAATTACAGTTACGAAGTAGCAACAAAAATAATTTTATGGTTGGGGGTCACCACAACATGAGGAACTGTATTAAAGGGTCACGGCATTAGGAAGGTTGAGAACCACTGGGCTAGAGAGATGCCCTCAATCCTTTCCTATAAACTCTCCCTTCTCCCTCTCCCCATCCACTCTTCTAACTCCTTGCCTTCAAGAATCTTCTCCTCCTCAGGAATGGACCCTGGCAGGGTTTATTCTTTCTCCTGCCTCTCTGGATGATAAAGATACTTTCTTCTTTGTTCTTAGGAAGACCTCTCCCTCTTTGGGTTTCTGGCTATTTACCTCACCTAGCTAGTGTCTGGGCATTCCTTTCCTTTGCTAGAGTTCATCAGATCATAGGATTTAGCACTAGAAAATACATCAGAGATCATCTAATTTCACATTTTCATTGTACAGATGAGGAAACTGAGACACACAGAAGTCAAATGATTTACCTAAGGTCACATAGATAGAAAGTAGCAGAGAGAATCTGAACACAATCCTCCAACTACAAACGGGGCACCCTTGTTACTATACTTAACTGCTTCTTTTGGGGAGTCCAGTCTCTGAGAGCTTTATCTTGTCTCAGCCTCTGCATAGTTGTTTATTTAAATGATTATTCTAACTACTTACTCTTCTAACTACCCACCCAGTACCAGCCTATCCCTCTTGCCTGGTATCTGTATCCCTCTTTCCTGTGCAGCCTCCCTGGACTCAATGTTCTAAGCTACTGTGGTCTCTCTCAGCTGATTCTTGTTGCTACCAGTGACCCATTACTTGATTAATTCTTCTTCCTGTTAGAAACCACACATTCCCTGAGGTTCTTCCCGTAGAGTTCCTGTTTCCCCACTCCCCTGCAACGGGTTTACTAGTAGGTCTTCCTTCAACAACAGACGTTAGGTCCAATCAGTACTCAATACGTTTTCTTGATCCTTCACGTTGAAGGCCACCCTACTCTGGCCTCAAGCTACAGGGTCACTAAGAGGTGTTGCTTTGGTAGACTTCTGTTTCATTTCATATTCAGCAAGCACCTAAATGCCTACTATATGCCAGGTACTAGACCAGAAGATGGAGAGAAAAAGACAAAATAGCATCTACCCTTGAGGACTTTATATTCTAGAGGAAAGGGGGACAGACACAGAAAAGAAGCTAAAAAATATACCTAAAGTACATACAAAGAAATTTCAAGGGTAAAGGGAGGGTACTCAAGGTTAGAGCGAGCCAAATAGGCTCCCTCTAATAGATGGTACATGAACTGAGCTTTCAAGAAGCTAAGAATTTGGGGCGGCTAGGTGGCACTGTGAATAGAGCACTGGCTGTGGAGTCAGGAGGACCTGAGTTCAAATCCAGACGCAGACACTTAACACATACTAACTGTGTGACCTTGGCCAAGTCACTTAACCCCAACTTCCTGGCCTTCCCCCCTCCAAAAAACAAAATAGAGCTAGGAATTCTGTGAGACAGAGGTAAGAATGGAGTGTATTCCAGTTACTGCAGATGGCCTACAAAAAGGTATGGAATCAGTAGAAGGAAGGTCACATACAGGAAGCAGCAAGCAGGCTAGCTTGGCTGAAACATAGAATGTATGAAGGAATTTACCATAAGTCTGGAAAGGTAATATGGTCCAGAATGTGAAGGGCTTTGAAAGTCCAATAGAGGACTTTGTATTTTATTCTGTAGGCAAGATGGAGTCACTTCAACAGGAAAGTGACATGGAAGAATATCAATTTAATGGAGAAGGAACTGGAAAGGGGAGAGATTTCAAGCAGGTATGCCAATTAGGAACCTATTATAGAGGTCCAGGTAAAAGATGAGGAAAGTCTAAACTAGGGGAGTGGGCATGGTAGGAGAAAGAGGCTAACAGACACAAGAGATATAGTGGAAATAGAATCAACAAGACTTGGCAGTTGATTGGATATGATGGATAGTTGAGGGTGAAGAGCCAGGGTTGAATCCTAGGCTACAGGATAACCTGTGTGAGAAGGATGGTGGTGCGCATGACAGAATCAGGGAGGATCGGAAGAAAGGAGGTTTTGAGATGGAAAAATGACATATTGAGTTTTAGAGATCTATGAGACATCCAGCTGAAGATGTTCAAGAGTCGTTTGGTAATGAAGGATTGGCATTCAGGAGAGAGAGCAGAACTGAATATATAGATCCAGGAGGTGTCTGCATAGAAGTGATAGTCAAATCCATGGAAGCCAATGAGATCACTAAGGCAGATAGTAAAAAGAGAAAAGGGAATAAATAGGTCTGAGTCTGAGCCTTGAGGTAGACTTCCACAAAGGGAGTGAGACATGGGACTCAATAAAGGAAACTGAGAGGGGATAACTGGAAAGGTAGGAGAAAAAAGAAACAAACAAAAACAGTCTCATAAAAATCCAAGTGGGAGAGGGAATCATGATGGAAATGGTGGTCAACAGTGTTAAATGCTAAAGAGAGGTCAAAAAAGGAAGAATGGGAAAAAATGCTGTTATATTTGGAATAAGAGATCACTGATATCTTTTGAGAGATCAGTTTCATTTGAGTGATGAGGTCAGAAGAATAATATTAGGGGGTAGCAAAGTGAGTAGGAAGTGAGAAAATGGAGGTAATGAGTATACACTTTTTTTTCCTAGGAGTTTGGCTATGAAAAAGAGAAAGAGATAGGATGACAGATTGAGGACATGGCAAGATTTAAGTGAATATATTTTAATGATGGGGCTCATCTGGGCATCTTTGTAAACAGAAGTGAAGGAACCATTAGAGAGCAAGAGAATGACAATTATGGAGAAAAGGAGTCTTTGGAAGGGCAAGCTCCTGTGGAATGTGGGACGGTGTGGCATCTAGGACAAAAGTAGAAAGGTGGGTGCTAGGAAGTAGACGTCTCTTCTGAGGTTGGAGCAAAGGAAAAGACAGTGGGGTTAATGTTGAGGTAATTTGAAGCACAGCACCGGAGGGAAGAGGGAGCTCCTGACGCATGGGCTCCATTTTGTCAGCGAAGTAAGAGATGAACTCTTCTGCTGAGAGTGATAATGGAGAAATGGTATAAGAGGCTTGAGGAGAGAAGAGACATTTGGAAAAGATACTGTGGAATTAAAAAAAAAATCACACACGTTTATTAAGCACCATAGACAGGACAGGCATTATCCTAAGCACTGAGGATGCAAAGAAAGACAAAACAAAACAAAACCCAAACCAGTCCCTGCCCTCAAGAAATTCAGTCTAATGGGGGAAACAACAAGCACATAACTGTACACAAGCAAGATACATAACAGGATAAATTAGAGATAATTAAGACAGGAAAGGCACAAGTATTAAGGTGGATCATGAAAGGCTTCTTATGGTAAAACTTCAGCTGGGGCTTGAAGGAAGACAAGAAGCAGAGATGAGGAGGAAAAGATTTCCAGGCATGGGCGACAGTGGTATAGAAAATCAATTAGGGAAGAATAAAAAGGATTGCCTTGATAACTCAGGGGAGATTACATAAAACAGATTTGTAGTAGACACAGGTTTCCATGTTTGTGAAAAGATACCAGAAGAATGAGAGGAATGGGCCTAATAGAAAGGCCAATCTATTAACAATAGCGCAGGTTCTATAGGGTACAATAGAATGGGATGAGGAGATAGGGATAAGGCTGACATGGATGAGGGAGCATGGAGTGGTGGCCAGAGAGGGGAGTTTCTGCTGAAGTAAGCTGAAACTCTGAATGACAGGGATTCTAAGGAAAGTCATAGAACAGTAAATTGTTATCTCCTTCCCAATAACAATGGTACTGTAGATTTGATTATAACTCCCAGAGAGGGAACTAGTAATGGTAGAGAGTTCATACAGGAGCTAATTAATTTTCTAATCACCATCCAGGGCAGCTCTAAGCTAAAAAAGAAAGGGAAGGGGGCAGGTAGGTGGCGCAGTGAATAGAACACCAGCCCTGGAGGCAAGAGCACCTGAGTTCAAATTTGACCTCAGACACTTAACACAAAAAAAACTAGCCGTGTGACCTTGGGCAAGTCACTTACTTAACCCCAATGGCCCTCTGAAAAGCAAAAAAAAAAAAAAAAAGGAAGAATCCACTTTTCTTATGCATGTATACCCTCTACACGTGCCCATTCTTTGCAATGATGGTATATGTTCTTGTGGGGAAGTTTGCCCTAGGTTTCTGAGGTTTTATTGATAGTTTTCTCACTATGTTACAATATTTCACTCGATGTTTCTGTTCTGAGTTAATTGTCTGACTAGTAAACATACTGATAGGGGCTTATAAGCTACAGTTTTGAGTGAATATGTACCCACACAGTACCTTGAACTTGGAATAGGTCATCTGAAGGTGTGGCTTTAATGCCAGCATCCTCTTAGTTCAGGTTCAATGTTGGGATGAAATAAGATATTCACGAGTTAACTAACACTTACCAGTAGGTTTACCTTGCCCTAACACAGCAAGAATATGGAAGTAGGAAATTAACACTTAATATCTCTGAATGTGACCCCTTCTTCTCCATCTAGAAACACATCTGATCTTTAAGTCATCAGAATATGGCAACTTGTGTGGTCTTAGGGGCCCAGACTCCACATAGTTAGGCCTTTTTTTGCTCCTGGATGACCAGATGACCAGAAAGCTTTATCACGAAAGCTGGGGTCAATCACACCCCAGGAACAGCTTTGTTCTAGGACCATTCCTTGTTTGTTGGGGGAGAAGTTTGGAGGGGAGGGATAGAAGGTGGGGAGAGGAAGCTGTATCTGGGCAGCTTTGTCCTTGGACTATCTCATGTTGTTTGGGAGAGGGGAGTAACAACAGGTGGAGGGAGGAAAGGGAATCTGGGAAGATGAAAGCAATCAAGTCCCAGGTCAGCTTAGTCCTATCACAGTGGGCAGGAGAAAGCCCTTTATTCCATTAGTTTTTCCAACTGGTATTTCAACCCTTCAGAAGTACATCTTAAGAAAAATCCCTTTGTCTAGGGAGCTCCCCAAAAGTTGTTGATAGCAAACCCTACCGTCATTCCTACCACACACACCCAATTATCTATCATGTGGCTCCTCTTATTTTCTATCACATCAGCCTCCTGATTTGGCTTTTCTTTCTTATTTATTTTCACTTTGTTCACTCCCTGTTAATATTTCTCTATTTTAAAAGAAAAGGAAAAGAAAAAAGGCAACATTACACTTCTCATATTTCAGAAAAGAAATCCTGATGCTTTTAAAATTATTATTATTATAATCATTATTATTAATTTTGGTGAGAAATTGAGAGATATCATGGGAGGCCTGACAGAAGCAGAGGGAAGAAAGGTTCCCAAGAACTAACAGTTCAGTTTTTTTGTAGACAGAAATTTGCACAGCAAACATTCTGCTGGCTTGATTCTTCTTGGAATCTGCCTAAAGTGAGAGGAAATTCTACCCAAAGGGCAAATGAAAAAGGTGAAGAGAGAAACCCAATCAGGAAACTGGGCCAGATATTTGGAATTCTACATGTAGTCACATAGGTGTGTAGCTGGAGGTGGCATATTTACAATCTTAATATACATACAATTGAATTCAGTGAGAAATAGAGTCATCTTGAAAGTGCAAATTCTTCTGAAGATTAAATAATGGTTTCAAAATAGACTTATTTTTAAATGCCCCTAAAACTAAACCTACCATTTTCCTGGTTTCACTATTTGCCTCCCATTTTGACTCAGCATGCAAAATCAGTTCCTTCTAGCAGCCCTTGTGAAAGGCAACCTTCCAATCTTAAAGAAACTTGCAAGAGGAATAATTATTGGCTCATCTTTGTGGGGAGGGAAAACTCCAAAGATTTGATAGTTTTGAAACTGCTGTCCTCCTGGGAGCTACTAAATGGCTCATAAATACAGCCAGAGGAATATTGCTTCCATGTTTTTTCCGCTTAAACTCACCTTTTGAGATTCTTTTTGTTCCCTTGGGAATCAATAAGCACAATAACAGACCTGCTGATATATTAATTCTATTTGCTGATCTAAGCTATTTTCTACATAAAGTGAGGGGTGAAAGTATGGGAAGGGAAATCTATCCCAGTATGAAATTAGTGGGGAAAATTTCATTTCCAGACTTTGGGAAATATGCTCAACATTTTTCTTATATGCTCTCTGAGACATATTGATGTAGTCTCAGATCAAGGAACTGGAACTTATCTTGCTACTTAGTGGGTTCTTTTATCCTAGTAATTAGGAATGGCTAATTCAAGCTTTTAAAGCAAAGATATAAGAAAGGTGACAGATAAAATCTCTCCAGTAAGTAGTTAGGTGCTCTCTCCTAAATTGTTGGCCAACTCTTCAGTGATCATATCACTCATTGTACTGAATTTTACCATATCAAAGGAATAAAATTTTTTTCATGTAATCTAAATGCATCTGGGCAGCTAGGTGGTGCAGTGGATAGAGTATAGGGTCCAGAGTTAGGAAGACCTGAGTTCAAATCTGGATTCAACTATCTCTGTGACCCTGGGCAAGTCACAACCTCTGTTTGCCCGAGTTTTCTCATCTGTAAATAGGGATAATAAAAGCATCTACTTCTAAGGGTTTTCATGAGGATCAAGTGAGATAGTAATTATTAAGTGCTTAGTACACTAAGCACTACATAGTAAGTACTATATAAATGTTAACTCTTAATATTACAATGTCAATGAATGGAACCCATTGAATCTATAAAGTAGACAAAAATACAAAATGACTCTCAATACTGTTGTGCTCCTTTCTACTTCCATATTGATGATAGCAGATTGGAGGAAAAGGACCCAGTTCTGGGGACCATCTACAACCATTTATTTAACTGGTCATACTTTTAATCTTTTAATGTGGTCTTTGTCCAAGGAACACATTGCTGGAGAAAGTGCACCACATCTAAATTGACATTCTTGCTAACAATCCAATCAGAAGATTTAAGGAAGTTCTACCTAAATAGAAGAATTGTTTAAAAAAAGAAAAAGAAACAAGATATTGACTCCGACTATAACCATTTCCTGGAAAATTGAGCTGACAAAAAATAGTTGCAAAAGTAAGGAGTCAAAAATTTCCAGAAACTTTGGTTAAACCAGGCTGAGGGTACTGATAGGCCTCAAACCTCTCAGTGAATTAGAGAGTTGTCTGTCTCAAGAATGTGAAGACTTCTCCCCATGGATGATAAGAACAATTTGTGCCAATGGCCACAAAGGCAGCTGAAGCAGGAGCTGTGGAATGTTTAGAGGTTGGTCATAAATCAAAGATGCCAAGGTCATCCACTGCATCCCTGGCCATCACCAGTCATCTTGACTCTTGTCTTGCCACTAGACTTTGAAAACTCTGGGAGAGTGAGGCTGAGGACTTTAAGCAACTAGGTCTCATTTAAATCCAAATTATGCATAAGTTAAGACATCACCCCATGATGTTATTGGTTCTTTTTGAAAATAAAGGATGAACAACAATTGCCTTCCTAAGCAGTGAGGCACAGCAGCTGTGAGCAATACCAAATCAGAGTATAAGCCCATTTGTAAAGTATTGTGAAGGAAGAATGTAAAAGAGTATAATGAGCACTATTGATTCACAAAACAGTGAAAAGTATATGAGCAGAAACCAAGGTTTAAAAGGGCTTGATGTGAAATCCTACTAAGCCAGATCACACTCAAGGTCTTGCTAAATGAACCCAGAAAGACAACAAATAGATGTGAAAAGGAACAGATCTGTTGATATTTTTATAGTGATCAATTTCTAGCAGTAGCATAATATCACCATCATAATTGTGGTGGATATCCCCTCAATTTCCAATTCTTTGCCACCACAAAAAAGAGCTACTATAAATATTTTTGTATATGTGAGTCCTTTTCACTTTTTTATGATCTTTTTAGGATACAGACCTAGCACTAGTATTGATGTATCCAAGGATATGCACAGTTTGATTGCCCTTTGGACATAGTTCCAAATTGCTTTCCAGAATGGTTGGATGCATTAGTGTTCCAATTTTACCACATCCTCTCTAACATTCATCATTTTATTTTTCTGTCATACTAGTCAGTCTAATCTGAAGTGGTACCTCACGGTTATTTTAATTTGCATTTCTCTTATCAGTGGTGATTTAAAGCATTTTTTCATATGATTATAGATAGCTTTGACTTCTTCACCTGAAAACTGCCTGTCCATATCCTTTGACCATTTATCAATTTTTGAATGAGTTGTATTCTTGTTCTTTATATATTTGAGAAATGAGGCCTTTATCAGAGACTTTTGTTATAAAAATTGTTTCCCAGATTTCTGTCTTCCTTCTAATCATGGTTGTAGTAGTTTTGTTTGTATGAAACCTTTTAAATTTAATGTAATAAAAAATTATCCATTTTACATCTTGCAAAGCTTTTTATCTCTCGTTTGGTCAAAAATCCTTCCCTTCTCCACAGATCTGACAGGTAAACTACTTCTTACTCTCTTAATTTGGGACTATAAATCTTGAAAGAAGGGAAGGATTAAACAGATGGAAATGGAGGTTGGAGTTCATCCCAGGATTCCCCAACTTCACACATGAGAAAAGCTAGACAGACAGAAGGCTAGACAAAAAAGGGAGATGGAGAATAGTCCAGTTTGGTTAGAAGATAGGATTGTAAGGGAACAGTGAGGTGGCACAATGAATAGAGTGTCAGGCCTGGAGTCAAGGAGACCTGAGTTCAAATCTGGCCTCAGACACTTACTAGTTACCATGACCCTGGGCAGGTCACTTAACCCTGTCTGCCTCAGTTCCACAGCTATAAAATAAGCTAGAGAGGGAAATGACAAACCACTCCAGTATCTCTGCCAAGAAAACCCCCAATGGGGTCATGAAAAATCAGACACAACTGAAAAACAACTAAATAAAAATATAATTGTGAAAGGGAGTGCTATGGGGAAAGGTGACAGAATATAGATGACAGATGGCCTCAAATTAGAGTATACACTATAATTGGGAAGCAAGGAGGAGCATGTTACTGAGCAGAGGGTTGTTGCTTTAGGAAGATTATTTAAGTAGTGGCATGGAGGATGATTGGAAAGGGGATCAATTGGAGGAAAAAGACTTCTCAAAAGATTATTAAAATAGACCATGTGAAAGGCCATTATTTTTGTTGTTGAGCCTTCGTTTTTTCAAAGACCAAGAACATCAGGGACCTGAATAAAGGTGGTAGTCGTGGCAGAGGGAAGGAGGAAATGGATGTGAGCTAGGGTAGAATTAACAGGACCTGATGCCCAATTCGATGTAGGCAGTGAGAAGGAAGAGTTAATAGCCTGAGAAATTAGGAAGCTCTAGGAAATGTTAAGGAGGCTGAGTGATTAGAGAATGATCCAAGGGAAATAGAGATGTTAGAGGAAGAAACAGTTTTTGTGGGGAGTTCATTTTTGGGTTTGTTGAGATTTGGGGGGGGTCGATTGTCGTTTTGTTATTGTTCAGTCTTGTCTGACTCTTCATGATCCAATTTGAGGTTTTCTTGGCAAAGATACTGCAGTGGTTTGCCATTTCCTTCTCCAGCTCATTTTACAGATGAGAAAACTGAGGCAGAGTTAAGCCAATTGCCCAGGGTCACAGAACTAGTGTCTGAGGCCATATATGAACGTAGGAAAATGAGTCTTCCTGAGTCCAGACCGAGTATTCTCCACTGCACCACCTACCTGTCCCTTTGTTGAGTTTATTTTCCAGGAAATCTCTAAGAGGAGATACCCTTTAGTCCTTTTTACAACAGACAGCTAAAAAATGCCTAGGAAAGAGGTTAGGATAGAGACTTGGATGTCATAGGATGTAGGACTGGCAAGAACCTTAAAGACCAGCTAATTTTACAGAGGAGGAAACTGAGGCCCAGAGAGGTTGTGACCTAGTGATAAGTACCATTCATAGATAGGTTGTGTTTAAAGTATATGGAATAAATGAGATGGACGAAGGGAAGAGAACGTGGAGTAGGAAACAAAGAAAAGATAGATTTGAGGAACACACATTCAGAGGGTGGAAAAGAGAAAATTATTTAGTGGTGAAATTTAAAGAATGAGAGAACCAAATTCTTAAGTTATTGGGTAGTGGCAGATTACATGCTTTCTTGACTAGGATTTTCTCAGGCACAATGAGGGCTATTTTTAAAATCTGCTACTGTGAAACATGGATGATTTCTTTGATTTTGCCAGAATAGACCAGTTGCTTTTGTTGGTTTGTTTTGCTTTTTCTGTGACAGGCTGTGTAAAGGGAGCAGCAGTCAGGTAAATGGCAGATATAGATGGGTATAAGGAACTCAGACTTTAGTTATTGGTTCCTTCTTTTCAAAGCTCTTCCCTGTGCTTAGAAAGACCTTTCACTCCAAATGAAGTTAAAATTTGCCCCCTCGATAGCTTAATTTGACATGCTTCTATATATGCTCCAGTGCCTTAGCCTGCTCTGTGCTGAGAGCAGACGCTCCCTAGCCCCTGAAGGCCCTCCCTCCCCAGGAGGCTTGTTGTGGCAGCGATCATCACAACAGCCCCGGAGTGGAATCTTTTACTGTTTGGGTTTATTTATTTATTTAAATTTGAAAGCCGAATCACCCACTTAGGAGGGTTTCTTTTGCATTCTCTGTTTGTGTGCTCCTCTGCCCTGGTGAGCCAGAGCTGTGAGCTGTGTGTTGATCCCTTCCGCTCTCCCCTCCTCCCACCACCCCCAGCCAATTTGATGTCTCCTTTCTTAATGCCCATTTTCTAATTAAGCAATAAGTCATGACAGATGGTGTGGTAGTACTGATTAATACACACTTTGGGAGTGTACTGCAACACCTGAGGTGTACATTCATCAGGAAACACTCACCCATCATCTGAAATGGCTCATTGTGATTATAAAGTGGGTGAATTAGGAAAGGAACCTCCCCCCCCCACATCAAAGCATCAAACAAAAAAAATGCACTTTGAAATTTAAGTGTTTTAAAGACACACACACAAGCACATAAGCATATGTATGCATATGTATGTGTGTATGTATGTATGTATATGTATCTGTGTATGTGTGATTTATTTATTTATGTATGTATTCTTATGCCGAAGTCTCTATTCTTAAATTAGTGTTTTATAGGAGATAATGGGCGGGGTACGTTGGAGGAGCTGAAGAGATTTTCCTCTCTTCCCAAACTAGCCATGAGCCCTTAATTATTCCCCTTTCCTGTCTGACCCTGTCTTATGGCCCTGACCTCCACGCCCCTACGTAAAGAAATGGGGCCTCACTTTCACTGGGGAGCAGGTGACTGGTGGCGGAGCCAGGGTGATTACAGAGCCCCTATGGCGCTCCTGGGACTAGCCAAGAGCTGAGACTGCTCTTTCCCCTACCACCCCAGGCCTGCAAAGTCTCACCAAACATAACTCTCACCAGATGGAGACCCACTGTCTCCCTTTTCATAGGCCCCTTCCTAAAGATTTACTCAAACAGCCCCCTTATTTTCCCCATTTCCTGGCTAGCTGCCCAAAGGATTTTCTACTGCTTGATGAATGAGATTTATTTTTCATGCCGCTGACCAGATAACCCGGTTACTGCCAACGTGACGACTCCTGCCCACCTTCCCTCTGTGTTTTCTCTCCCATATTCCCAGCGGATGTCTCAGAAACAAACAAACAAACAGACAGACAAAAAACCTGCAACAGAAGACTGGAAGTTAAGGAAACAAGGTTCTCGTTCTGAGCAGGGAGGTTCCCTTGGCCAGGCTTTGTCATCAGTAAATGACAGCTCGCACGTATTCGTTGCTTTAAAGCGTTTATTTCAATTAGATAGAACAATACTATTGCTCCTACTGCTGATGAACTAATGCTGAGTTCAATTGTTGTCTAACTTCATACAAACGTGTATAAGGGACCTCTAGGCCCCATGCTTTTCTCACTCGGTTCAAGAGCATAGATGGTGTCCAAGTTCTGATCCAGTTCTCAAATTCGCTCTTATTGTATAAAACTTGGCATGCTACAGAAGCACAGTCTTCTGGCTAAGTCATTTTTGCTCCGTTCTTTGAAGTTATCTTCCTCCTCCAGCCTCTCCCCCTCCCCCTAACAGAATTAGACTATCTTGACACACAATTTTGTTTTCCCTTTTCCAATGCAGGCTGTGTCATAAGCCCCCTATTAAAGGAACAGATCAAATGTCAAAAGTTTGGTTGTAAATCAACAGGGAGTCTGTAAGAAGCAAAGGAAGTGGGGGGGGGGGGAGATGGAGGCCCTGGGGGCAACAGGCAGTCGAGGACACAAATAAGCTAGGTTGCCAAGTTATTAGAAATGAATACTTTTCAGATAAGCCTACTTGAACTTTCTTTAGGACAACTTAGTAACAATAACAGTGATGCATTACTTCTGTCTTGGACCCTGGCCAGACCAGCCCTGGGAAGTGTGGTCAACCTCTCTAACTGAACCTGTCATCTGGAAATAAAGCTAAACCTCCCTGACAGTATGGAGAGTTTCCCTCTGCCCACTAAACTGTTTTCAAAAAAGAGTATAAATATTTGAAGATCCTAAAATAAATAAACATTGCAGGCTTCCTTAGGGGAGGGTTGAGGGGAGGAGGGGCATCATTTCCTACCTTAGGACTTCTCTGGCCGGGCTCCCCTCTTACCAGCACTGACTTCACCCCCATCTCCCTCCCCCTCTTCTTCTTTCCACTGGATAGAAACCACATTCCCATACTTACTCCCCTGACAACTTCATATAAACTTTCTAACTTGGCCTTTCATAAATTTTCACAACGGATGCCTCAGTTTCTTTCCAGCGAGGACAATGTGGAGCCTGTGCTCAGCCTGGAGTACACTCCGCTACACCAACCATACTGTTTAGCTTCCCTCCTGTCAGCCCCACCAGTCTCTCCCGCCCATTCCTATGCCTAGCAAATGCTTTATATGCTGTCAGAGCTAACATCCATGAACAGGAAAATGCTATTCTTGGAGTTACCAGGCAAATCCTGATGAAAATTCACTCCTTCTCTCTGCTCTGCCCCCCACCCAAGCCCTCTCCCCCATTTTCCCCATCCTCTCCAAAATATACCCCATAGATTTAGGTCATCCATAGTCTTTCCATACGTGGGTCCCACATCAAGAAAATCTAATAAATAAAAAATTCAGACTTACAGAACAGATTCATTAGGGGTTGATTATCTATTCATTCTCTTCTTTATGTACTGCTAAGTTTTATTTAGAGTGAACTCTCCTAATGCATTTTATAAGAAGATGGAATTTACAAAATCTTTTTTTTTTTTTTGCAGATTTCTTTACGAGATGGTTCTAGGGGTGGGAGCATGGGTATAGTGAAAAGCATATTGGCTTTGAAGTCAGAGAATCTGGGTTCAAAATCTGCTTCTGCCTGTCACCTTTCTGGGCATCAGTTTCCTTAGCTATAAAGCAGAGATGATCATAATTCCAATAGTTAGCTACCTCCCAAGGCTGTTGTGAAGACTGAATGAGATGATATATGCAGAGCATTACGTAAATAGGAGCTATTATTGTAATTGCTCAGAGATCGACACCTCAGCTCTGTGTGTGTGTGTGTGTGTGTGTGTGTGTGTGTGTGCACATGTTTCCCTTGAGGAGGTACAAAATGTGATGATGGCAGAAGCAGAGCAGTTGTAAATAATAAATGAATCAGGGACACAGCAATGAGAACAACAAAAAAGCAAAGATCCAATGGAGTGAATAAAGTGATCCACAAAGGACCTTGATTCAAATCCCACCACTGCTAGAACTTGTGTGACTTTGAGTGAGTAAACGGATCTCTTTCAGCTTCAGTTTCTTCATTGGAAAATAAATGGATTGGAATAGATGATCTCTAAAAATCCTTCTCATCCTAACATCTATGAAGAACTAGAATGGGAGAAAAAAGTCAGCCCATAAAAATTTCAAAATCAGATGAGCCCAGTTTCGCTGGAATCTTGGGTTTATATAGGAGAAATGTGAAATAAACAGGAAATATAGGCTGGGTCCTGAAGGTAGAGTGTTTGAAATTCTAGTCTGAACAGTTTGTATTTTATTCTGGAGCCAATAGGGAGCCACTGAAGATTCATCAGTGAGGGAGTGTGACATGGTCATATGTGACTTATGACTAGGGGAACAACAAAGTCATATATATGTGTATGTCTTAGAAAGATCATTTCAGCAGCTTTGTGGAGGATGGATTGAAGAAAAATACCACAATTGTGAAAACACAGCAATTTGGAAGATTTTTTGAGTTCAAGTGAGAGATGATTGAAGGACTGAATTACAGTGATAGCTGTGTGAGTGAAGAAAAGAGGACAGAAATGAGTAAAGGGAGTAAAGGTGGCAACTGATTGATTATTGTTGTTCCTCCTTCATTCCCGAAGAGGACCAATAATGGCACAAGGATAGTGTCTTGACTTGCCTGTGAACTGGATTTAAGTGAGGCAGAGCTGTACAAAGGCCTCAGCCCCACTCTCTCCTAGGGTAAGGGAAGAGGGAGTGAAAATTATGGTCATGGGTGGCTGGGAAAATGCTTGTGCTCTCAACAGAAACAGGTTAAGTTTGGAGAAAAAGTGGGTTTAGAGGGAAAGACAAGTTCTATTTTGAGCATGTTGAATTTGCGTTGCCAATAGGACAATTACACGTAATTGTTAGTATTGAGCATTTATTTAGTGCTTTTTTTTTTTAATGTGCCAGTTACTGTGATCAATACTGGAGATGGAAAGAAAGGCAAAAAGAACTCCTGTCCTCAAGTATCTCCCAATCTAATGGGGGAGATAGTATGCAAATAACTATCTACAAACAATATATATGAAGGATATTTTGGAAGCAATTAATAGAGGGAAAGGCATTAGCATTAAGGGAGACGAGGAAAGGCTTCTTGAAGAAGTTGGGATTTTAGTTGAAACTTGAAGGAACATAGAAAGTGGAAATGAAGAGGGAGAGCATTCCAGGTATATGAAACAGCCAGGGAAAATGCCAAGTTAGAAGTATCTCGTGCAAGGAATGACAGAGACCAGTGTCACTGGATGATAGGGTACATGGAAGGGAATAAGGTATAATAAGGTATAACACTGGAAAGGTAGGAAGGGCTTTAAAGTTTAATAGGATTTTATATTTGATCCTGGAGGTAATAGGGAGCCACTGGAATTGAGTGAATGGGGTGTGGGGTTGACATGATCAGGCTTGCACATTAGGAAGATCACTTTGATAGCTGAGTGCAGTATGGATTGGAGCGAGGAAATGTTTAGAAGGTAGATAGAAGTGGCCAAACTTGGCAAAAATTGCACTTGGAGGTCAAGAGAGTGAGAAATTGAGGATGGTAGTGAAGTTGAGCACTTGAGTGATTGGAAGGATGATGGTAGTACCTTTGATAGTAATAGCGGAGGAAGGAAAAGTGGAGGGTTTGAGGAAGGGGGATAACTCCAGTTTGGGAAATAGTGAGTTTAATATGTCTCTAGAACATTCAGTTTGAAGTGTCTAGCAGGCAGCTGGCGATGCAAGATGAAAGTTGGGAGAGAGGTTAGGGCTGGATATAGATCTGAGAATTATTTGCATAGCAAAGATTATTGAATCAACTGGGGTTGATGAGAGAACCTAGTGAAATAATATAGAGAGAGAAGAAAAGAGGACCTTAGACAAAATTTTGTATGATACTCACAATTAGTAGGCATGACCTGCATGAAGATTCAGCAAAGGAAGCTGAGAAGAAGTGATCAGACAGGCAGAAGGTGAACTAGGGAAGAAGAATGTCATGAAAACAGAGAGAAGGGAGTGTCAAATAGAAGATGGCACCCAACAATATCAATTTTGCAAACAGAGGTCAAGGATGGTGACTGAGATAGATTTGGCAATTAAGAAACCATCAGTAACTTTGGAAAGAGTACTAGGTTGGAAGCTAGACTGCAGAGACTCAAGTAGAGAATAATAGGTAGAGAAGTAGAGGCACCAAAAGTTGACTTTCTCAAGGTACAAAAGGAATAGAGAAATAGAATGATACCTAGTGGGCATGGATGGATCAAGTGTGAGAAAATAGAGATGCTAGAGGGAATCAATTTGCTACAGAAGATGAAATGGAATGGGATGACATGCTTTCAGAGGGGCTTGTTTTGACAAGGAGAAGGATCACTTCTTGGGAGTCAGGGGTAAAGGCAACTGAATGATGTGAGATGAAGAAGAAGGAAGAAGTGAGAGATCAGTGAATGGCCTCATTTTTTTTTCAGTGAAATATGAAGCAAGGTTCTTATTTGAAATTGATGAGCAATCCACTAACTAATTGATTAGCAATAACTAACCTATTGATTAGTTGGTGGAGTGGGACTAGAATATAACAGAGAAATTATGGACATATACATACATACATATATAACTTAAGCACATAGGTAATGGTAGACTGGTGAGGAGACATCAATGTACTCAAACGATGTAATCCCTCACATAGAAGAGGCTGGGGAGCCTGTTTCTGGAGAGACATGATGACTTGTAATGGAAGTGCCTTGGAGAGATTTGGATAATGTGTAGATATTCTGTAATTTGTTCTCATCTGCTAGCCTTGTGATGAAGAGAAACCTTTTTTTTAATTAAACTTTTTTCAATCAGAAAAAATCTACCTGTTCATCATCCCACCTTGCCCCCTCCTGCCCCATTGAGAAAGAAAAACAAGACTGTTTTTATAAACATGTATAGTCAAGCAAAAACAAACAAACAAGCAAAACAACCCAACTCCATATTGGCCAAGTTCAAAATTATATACACACATCCATATATGCATATGTACATATGAATATGTACAGGCATAGGTGTGTATATATGTGTATATGTGTTTGTGTGTTTATAGGCATATATGTCTCATTTTCCACTCTGAGCCTTTGACCTCTCTATCTGGAGGCATGTAGCATGTTTTACCATGACTCCTCTGGAGTCATGGCTGGTCAATTAATTAGCAAACATTTATTAAGCATTCACTCTATGCCAGGCATTGTATTTACACAGAGGATACAAAGAAAGGCAAAAGGCAATCTTTGGTCTCAAGGAGCTCACTTTCTAATGGGGGATACAAGATGCAAGCAACTATTTATAAATAAGCTATATGTAGGATAAATTGGGAGTAATCAACAAAGGGGAGGCACTAGAATTAAGGTGTATTGGGAAAGGCTTCCTGTGGAAGGTAGGATTTTAGTTGCAACTTGGAGGCAGCCAGGGAATCCATTAATCAAGAAGAGGTCATTACACAGATCAGAGTTCCTGAGTCTTTTTGTTGTTGTCTTTGTATAAATTGTTCTGGTTCTGCTTACTTCACTCTGCATTGGCTCATACAAGTCTTCCCAGGTTTCTCTAAAACCATTTCCTTCATTATTTCTTACCAAAAAAATTATATTCCATCATGTGTATACCATAACTTGTTTGACAATTCCCTAATTGATGAGCGTCTTTTCAGTTTATTTTTTGCCACTGAGAAAAGAGCTATGAGTATATTTTTATATCTTTTTTTTTTTTGCATAGGACTAATCTCTGCCTTAATCTACCCTTTCTTTAATTCCCCCTTCTGCCTTTTCCTTTCTATTTTGCTGTTGAGTGAAATACATTTTTGTACTCAGCTGTATATGTGTGGGTACAAACACTCATTTTTCCCTTCTTTAACCAGTTCATATCAGAGTGAAGCTCAAACATCCATAACTACTTCCTCCTACCTGCTCCATCTATACCTTCCTTTTTATTCATATAGACTTCTACTTGTACATCCTGGTTATATGAAATAATTTTCTCCCTCCTTTCTTTCCCTTCCCTCCTCCTCCCACTATATCCCTCTTCCCCTACCTTTCCATTCTTTTAAGACCATCAAAACACTACAGAACCATTCCTAGACCTTCTGTCTATTTAGACTCCCTCTATGACCCTTGATGGTAGTAGAGTTCAGAGTAAACACATGAAAGTCTTTCAGTATTGCCAAAATCTGCCCCTCTGCAACTTCTATCCATTGATCCTAGTTCTGCCCACTGAAGCCAAGCACAGCAAGTCTAACCTTTTTATGTGACATCTGTTCATACATCTTACAACAGCTGTCATATCCCCTATCCATCCCTTCTACTCAAGAATAACCAAGTGGATTAACAAAAATGCTGATCTATCACTTTATAATTAGAAATCGAAATGTAAAGAAGATTCATAGGTTCATTGATTTGGAATTAGAGGGAACCTTAGAGCTCATCTAGGCCAATAAGTTCATGCAAATGAGGAAACTGAGGCCTCAAGTGTCTTGCCTATGGTCATACAGAGAGTAGGCAGCCAAACAGAATGAATGTGTTATGTGTGCACATGCATTTGTACATGAGTTGGGGTGGGGCGTGTCCTCTTTCTGGTAGGAAAGTATGGAAGTCAGTCAACTCCATTGACTAACTGCTTGATGGATACATGCTCATTATTTGAGCTGTGCTTTTTGGCTGGTCTCTACTTCTCAGGAATCAGTTTTCTCCATCTCCTTCCCCACCTTTGTCCCACCCCCTAACCTGATTTCACATAGAAAGGGCCTTTATGTGCCTCTCGCCATAGATCCTGCCACATCTCAGAAGATACTTGGCACAAGAACATCTCAGGAGAGATCAATTATGTACTCAGCTCAGGAACAGATTTATTGGCACCCATGCCCAACCAACTTCTATTTGAGATGATGGATTGCATGATATGTATTGCTTTCCTTTCTGAGATGGAGCCCAAATCCTGTTAATTACTAATGGCAAAATTTGTTGATTTATGTACCCATCCAGCTGCCTGGAACAAAGGGAAGAAAGGAGTCTAACTCTCTCCATCAACTTAAGAATTATTGCACACGCCAGACAGAGATCTAATACAGAGTCAAAATAAGGTCACCTAGCACAGGATAGGGACCTCTTATAGACTGACCAATCACCGTTTCAACAAATGATCTGGACTAACTGATGCTGCTCATGTGAACACATATCGCTGGTGAGACTAAAAGAACAAAGGCTAGAATGTCACTGGAGCATCCATCATGCCACCATAAATATTAAACATTAATAGGGCCCTCACTTCAAAGTAAGGGAACCTGGAGTTAGGGACTCACTATGCTGAATGGGACTGTCATTTTGGGGTGGTGGGAATGGACCACAAGGTTATTGATTTTCTTCATATCCTTCAAGAAACTTCAGTGGTTTTCTAAATTTTGCTTAATATTGCCATATGGCACCCTCTAATTCAAATAGCTGTGTGGCACAGTGGATAGAGCGCTGAACCTGGAGTCAGGTTCTTGAGTTCAAATATGACCTTAGACACTTACTATCTGTGTGACCCTGGGCAAGTCACTTAACCTCATTTGGCTCAGTTTCTTCATCTAGAAAATGAGCTGGAGAAGAAAATGACAAGCCATCCCAGTTTCTTTGCCAAGAAAACCCCAAATAGGGTCACAAAGAGCCAGACAAGACTGAAAAATGACTGAACAACCACAACAACTAATTCAAACCCAAGCACTAATCTAGTCTTTCAGGCTAACTCAGAAATTCCAAATGGAAAACCTAATTAATATCACACGCTGCTTGGGGAGACTCAAGTCACAGAATAAAAGGACATGAGCAATAGATATATAGCCACATAGGTCTGGTGCATCCCTTTCCACTCTAGAGACAAGCCTGCCAAGTCAACTAAATTCTTGTGTTGGCTGGTCAGAGCACTCTTTCCCCTAGATGGACAGTGAAAGGGAGACATTGAAAAATTCTTATTCTCTCAATCTCCTTATTCATTATTCATTATTCATTATCAGTCCCTGAAAGCTTTACTCCTCACAATACAGCCTCATGACAGACAAGTTACAGTTTCTGGGATTATAGCTTATTTTACATCAGTTACATTTTAAATTGATGCCTTCCTTTTTTTGAGCACGCCCCATGGTGAGATTTAAGGAGCACCCCAGCTTTCATAGCAACACGTGTTCCAAACCACCTCTCAGGGTGGGCTCCTTCTGTGGTTGGCTAATCTCATCCATTTTATATAGATTATGTTAACTTCAGCAGCTGATCACCTTTCCTAGCCTGGTGTTCCTCACCCCATGTCTATATGGTGCATACAATTTGGAGTCTACAATCCTCTGTGAATTGACTATACTTTTAGAACATATTCTTGTTGTGATCCAAAGAGTCAATAAATATTCACGTTGGCAGGGCACAGAGTTTTCAAGGCAAAAATTATCATAGTTTATAGATCTCTAACTCTCTCATTTTATAGATGAGTAATTCAATAACTAGAGTTTCAATGACTTACCTGGGGTTACATAGAAATTAAAACTGGTGCCTGGGATTTAAACATGGGTCCTTTGATTACATGCCACTGTGGGGGAAAGGGAGGAGGAGAGGGAGGGGGAGAAAATTGGAAATTCAAGGGGCTGTGGAACTGAACGTTGTAAACCAAAGATAAATAAATAAATTAAAATTAAAAAAAAAATAAACATAGGTCCTCTGATTTCTGACACAGTTCTTTCCACTGATCCATCCAGTTTATAGTGGCATTGAGTGCTCAGGTTAAACCATGGTGGGCAATCCTGTAGAAAAGAGAGGCATCTTGGAGTACCAGGTTGAGTTGGCATCTAGGAGATCTGGACTCAACCACCTGTTTCTTGTAATCTTGACTGTGGACCTAAGTGTCTCCATTTATAGAATAGCCCTATTAACAATGGCAGCATGTTCTTTAGAACAACTTTGAGCAACTAGGTCATTTTGATTATTATAAATACCCCAAATAAAAATAAAGAACTATGAAAAGAGCCAGTATCTGCATTCAGAGAAAGAACTGATAAATAGGAGTATGTATAGAGTAATTTGACATATATATACATATACATATAAGTATACATGCATACATATACATATACATATGCATATACATACACACAAATAGATAGATACTTGTATCTAATGATAGCCATCTCCAGGGTGGCTTGGAGGAGGGGAAAAAAAGAAGAAAAAGAAATTTACACGATAACTGCTGTATATTTGGAGGGAAAAGCACGTTGTACTTAGTAGATTTGCAATTTCATGAGCAATCACCTTTTTTATTGTATTGTATTATGGAAATGCTTGTTTTATTCTGTGAATTGTAAATAAAATAAGTTTTAAAAAAATAAACACAAAAAATGGCAGTATGTTCTTAGTGGTAGGGAAGAGGAGGGGTGAGACAGAGTTTGTTTTCAAAATTATTGTACTCACAATTACCAAGCTAAATAATTCTGTTTATAGCACTAGTATCCTATGATTGTAACCCATTACCTCAAATAATGGCCCTATCCTGATTTCATATTAAACACCGGTCACTATTTCTATTCAATTTAATATGAAGACCACTCTCAAAATTGCTATATGTTTTATTTCCTTTAGTTCACTCCCAGACTGTATGCTTGTTATTATTCCATAATTTGTGCAGATGTCCCATCTATGTGAGGCTCTGAAACTTTGGTTATACCTGACCCTGAGTCAATATTCTTACTTCCAGGGCTGGCTCCTATGTTTTAATGGTAATGGGATTTGAAGATCTTCCATGCTCCTTATACTGGCAAGCAAACAGGTTCTTAGCATTTACTTTCAAGTTCATAATTGTGTCAAATATTAAGACCAAGAACTTGTGAATCCCACAGTGGGATCAACTTGCTGACATAACAGGAAGGGATGGGGCAGGGAGGAGCTAATACCACATATAAGGAGAGGCCCAGGCTGGAAAGGGAAGAGATTTGGAGAACAGAACTTATGGTGGCAGAACTTCTTCTGAGAGCCAGCCAGAACTTCTACTGAGAACTGCCAGGAACAAGAACTGCTGGGAGCTGGAACTGCTGGGAATAAGCAGCGTGGAGGCTGAGCAGGTACTGGGAGTGAGGAGAGGAGGATCTTTGCCCGAGGGAGCCTGTTTTGTTGTGAAGGCTTGGGAATGTGGGTGTTCACTGCATTAACTATGTGTACCAACTTCATAGTTACTGTAATGACTTTGACCTTCTGGTTTTGGAACTCAGTTTTCTGGTATTTGAATAAGGGCTTTGGTTTTGTCCTTCATGTGGAGAGCCTGTTATATTTTTATGATTCACAACTATGCCAGCATATTCATAAACACCATATGTGCTGCAAATATTGCATTGTTGTTACAAACACTGGTGGCACTTAAGAAAGCCTCTTCTGAGCTCCTATCTGCCTAGACCAGTCCTCTATACCAATCCTCCTCATGTCATCGTCTACCACCACCACCACAGTTCTTTCCAAAAAAGACTCAAGATGGGGAAAGGTTAGGAAAGATGTGGGAATGGTGAATTGCAGCTGCTGGGTCCAGAGGCCCAGTAGAAACTCTGGGCAGAAGGCTGCCTATCACCTGCACATTTGCATCTGTCCTTCTCACTTCTCCTTACCTGCCTCCTTCAAACAAAAACAACGACAACCACATACTCTCACTTTTTATATAACTGTGCTCTAATCCTAGTCTCTTAGGCTATAGGTGGGGAACCTGCATCCTCAAGCATGCGTGTGGCCCTCAAGCACAGCCCTTTGAATCCAAGCTTCATTTGTTCTGTCAGTCAAAGTGCTGCACTCGAGGACTTGGAGGGCCACAGGCTCCCCACACCTGTTTTAGGTCATGCTAGGTGTACAATAGTGAAGATCACTGGATTCACAATGGAAGGACTTAGGTTTGAATTCTGACTCTACTATTAACCCTGGGCAAGTTACTCCAACTGGTTGTGAACCTCAGTTTCCCCATCTGTAAAATGAGAGCTGGATGTTCGATTGACTAGACGATCTCTCGGTATCTAAATTCCAGGGCAATGCAAGCAAATGAAAAACAAGTAGAAAATATTTCAGGGCAGCAAGACAGCATATACTATCAGAGAGAAAGAGAAGAGGAACCCTTAATAGTTTCTAAGATCAGCTAATGTTGGACCCTTTTCTAAGGACACATTAAATAAATTTGTGAGTTGGAAATGGGGACAGGGGGAGGAAGGGAATGACAATGGAAAACAAGGAGCTTTAAGCTCCTTGGGGAGAGGAGGCTCAAACTTTGAGAGCTCATATGACCACAGAGTATAATATTCACTAGTCCTAGTTACTTGAAGTAACCTATAGTTCCTTTCCTTCCTTCTTGGAGTCAAGGAGTTCCCATTGGGCATAGTCCTCTACCAGGCTTCAAGGATAGAGCCTCTTTAGAGGGTCTTGAATTGGCCTTACCTTGGTGTATCTAGTTGGCACTCATATTTCTCAGCTGGGATAGTTAGGTAATGCAGTGGTTAGAGTAACAGGCCTGGAGTCAGAAAGACTCTTCTTCCTGAGTTCAAATCTGCCCTCAGACACTTACTAGCTATGTGACTCTGGGAAAGTCACTTGACCCTATTTGCCTCAGTTTCTTCATCTGTAAAATGAGCTTGGAGAAGAACATGGTTAACCACACCAGTATCTTTGCTAAGAAAATTCCAAATGGGGTCATGAAGAGTTGGACATGACTGAAAAATGACTGAACATTCCAAGACGGCAGTTTCCCATCCCTACATCTGGAAATGACTTTCTCATGCAAAAATATCTGCCAAAACAAAACTTTACTTGTCCTCAAGAAAAAGTTTGGAGCTAGCTATCAGGAATATTAGCTTGAGAAGCCATAAGGAGCTCCTCTCATTGGAATTTTATCCCCAGAAGAGCTGGCTGGGGAAAAGAGGCAATAATGGGATTGAATCCATGAGAACACAGTCCCAGACCTTCCTGGACTAATCATGTAACAGGATACCCAGGGACTTAACAGCAACCCTCCCAGGGTTCCCAAAAATGAATAATGTCCAGTTATACCTCTGCTCAAAAAGTCCAGATGGGTTTCATCAGATTTTTTTTTTAATTGAGCAAACGTCTTTCTTAAATGCCCAACTTCCATAAAAACTTGGTTATCATGATCTTGTCTTAAGATAGGTCTTTGTCAGACCTCACCTCTCAGGATCTCTTCCTGCCTGGTGGTGATTGAATACTTAAATTTAGAAATGTGTTAACAATTTACAGAATGTTAACCGACTACATTATGATTGCTCTTAAAATTTTTGGTTGGTTCTTACAAATCTTTATAACATTCCCCCTATGAAATTTTTTATTCTGTTTTAAAAAACTTTTTATGTGTTGATGAGGAAATAAGTAAACAAAGGTATATCTGTCTTGTTAGAGGCAGCTGAAAATGGTACCCTGGATTGAATTTGGGTCTTGGGGTCAGTAAAAGGTGAGTTCAAAACCTGCTTTAAACATGTACTATTTGTATGAGCCTGGGTAAGTCATTTAACTTCTCTAAGGTCCCACACCCTACCCCCACCCCTAGCTCATTTGTAAAGTATAAAATAATAGTATCTTTCTTAAGAGATTATAGGCAAGTAAGGATCAAATGAGATAACACATATAAAGCCATTTGTAAACCTTTTGTTGTTCTTTAGTGTTTTTCAGTCATATCTGACTCTTCATGACCCAATTTGGATCTTTGGTTTTATTTATTTATTTATTTCTTGGAAAAGGTGCTGGTGTGGTTTGCCATTTCCTTCTCCAGCTCATTGTACAGATGAGGAAACTGAGGCCAACAAGGTTTAGTGACTTGCCCAGGGTAACATAGCTAGTAAGTATCTAAAGCCAGTTTTGAACTCTGGTCTTCCTGATTCCAGACCCAACACTTTGTCCACTGTTTCACCTAGCTGTCTTTTAGGTATTATGTAAATGTGAACTAGTATCATTGTTGAAAATGGTCAAAAACAGTTTCAAAATCAGAAGTTCTATAAAATGGGTCAGTGACTGTCTTTTCCCACCTACACAATTGGTTATTTACTCCTTAGAACATTAACCTAAGCGACCTCTCTTTTTCTGCATAGAACTGATTGGGTTAGCCACTATTGCAATTATATGTGGCTACATGTTTGTAAGATTGTAGGATCATAGATTTAGGATTAGAAGAAAATTTACAGACCATCTAATTTTTAAAAATATCTGATACTGGCTAAGAAATAGAAAGGTAGATCAATGGAACGGAGTAGAAATACAATTTACAGCAGGTTCTAGTCCAACTCTTCCATTTTGTAGATGGGGATAACTAAGTGACTTGCCCAAAGTCTTAACAGGGGGTAAGCAGCAGAGGCAGAATTTGAAACCAGGTCTAGAAATCTAACACATTCTTTTGTGTCACTTTCCTTGGATTTATACACTGGCAGAGAATAGTGAAAACACACTGACCCTAGAGTTAGGAGATCTAGGTTGGAGTCCAACTTTGTTATGAACGAGCTGTGTGATCCAGGGCACATCATAGGATTTCTATAATAACTATTTCTTCATCTCTGAAAATGTATATAGTAGTTATGCTACCTATCTCAGGGTAATTTTGAAGACTATAATTCTGTAAGCCTTAAAAAGATGAGTTCTCATGATGAAACAAAAAAAAAAATGATAATTGTTGAAGAAGATGTGGGAAAATTGGAACACTGATTTATTGTTGGTGGAGTTGTGAATAGATCCAACCATTCTGGAGAACTATGGTCAAAGGGCTATAAAACTGTGCGTACCCTTTTATCCAGCAACACCACTACTATATCCCAAAGAGATCATAAAAAGGGAAAAGAACTTAAATGTACAAAAAGTATTTACAGCAGCTCTTTTCGTGGTGGGAAAGAATTGGAAATTGAGGGGATGCCCATCAATTGGAGAATGGCTGAACCAGAAGTGGTATATGAATGTAATGGAATACTATTGTTCCATAAGAAATGATGAGCAGGTGGATTTCAGAAAAACCTGGAAGAACTTACATGAAGTGATGCTAAATAAAGTGAGCAGAACCAAGAGAACTTTGTATACAGTAATAGCAACATTGTGTGATGACCAACCATGATAGACAACTCTTCTCAGTAATACAATGATCCAAGACAATTTCAAAAGACTCATGATGGAAAAAGTTATCCACATCCAGAGAAAGAATTATGGAGTTGGAATGTAGATTGAAATATAATATTTTCTTTTTTTTCTTTTTCGTGGTTTTTCCCTTCAATTCTGATCTTCTTTCACAACATGACTAATGTGGAAATATGTTTAATGTAACTGTACATGCATAGCCTATATGGAGAGGGGAAAGGAGGCAGAGGGGGAATTTAGAACTGAAAATCTTATAAAAGTAAATATTGAAAAATAAAAATTATTTTTTTTCCTTTTTTTTTTTGGAGGGGGAGGGCAGGGCAATTGGGGTTAAGTGACTTGCCCACAATCATACGGCTAATAAATGTTAAGTGTCTAAGGCCGGATATGAACTCAGGTCTTCCTGATTCCAGGACCAGTGCTCTACTCATTGTGCCACCTACCTGCCCCAATTATTTTTTTTTTAAAAAGATGAGTCGTCACTGTCCACGTTTATACGTTATCATCTCTCTAAAAGCAGAGACAATTTATCACTTCTGAAGCCTAGTCATGGTACCATATATAGAATGGTATGCTATGACTATTAGATAAAATGTGGAAAGGAAGCTTCCCCCTTAGGCCAGCCAGCTTCTTTGTCTTCCCACCATAGGATTAACAAGGAATTGAGTTCATCGACTTACTGACCCCCGCCAGGGGTCCAACAAGGATGGAAATGCCTCTCATAGAATGGTGGACTCCCAGGCCCTAACTCCTTCTACTCAGTCCTCTCTGTTTTTTCCCAGTGGTACTTCATGTGCCCACCCACCTTTATTAATGCAGTCTAGAATACACAGGGACTCCATCACATAACAGTTTGAGGGCATTAGTACAATACCTAGCTGTCAATCAACTTGACTTGGGTTTAAACTCAATCATTCCACTGCAGAGGCTGTTGATGGCCAAGGTTTAAAAGTAAATATAATAGCTCCCATGCCTCTAGTACTTTAAGGCTTATAAAGGGTTCACTACAACTCTGTGAATAAGATAGGGAATCACAAATTTACAAAGGGGTAAATAGTTAGCTAGAGGATAGACATGCATTAATTAAAGTGATTAAGGGACTGGGCTAAACAGATATATATGCACATAAACATATATGTATATTCGTATGTAGATATACATATGTATGAGCAGCTAAGTAGTAGAACAGATAGAGCCCCAGGTCTGGAGTCAGGAAGACTCATCTTCCTGAGTTCAAATCTGGCTTCAGATACTTACTAGCTGTGTGATCCTGGGCAAGTCACTTAATCCTATTTGTGTCAGTTTCCTCATCTGTAAAATGAATTGGAGGAGCAGTTAGGTGGAGCAGTGAATAAAGCACCAGCCCTGGAGTCAGGAGGACCTGAGTTCAAATCCAGCCTCAGACACTTGACATACTTACTAGCTGTGTGACCTTGGGCATGTCACTTAACTCTAATTGCCTTGCCTTCCTCCCTCCAAAAAAAAAAAATGACTTGGAGAAGGAAATGGCAAACCACTCCAGTGCCTTTGTCAAGAAAACCCCAAATTGGGCCACAAAGAGTTAGACACAACTGAAATAATTGAACAACAATATGCATATCTACATATACATACATGTACATACACATGGGTATCAAGTGTGTCAGCCTGGTTCCTGGCCTGCTAAAACAAACAAATAAAAAACCCTCACTTATCAGAGCCGGGGGATCCAGCAGTGGACCCCTAGTTTCCAGTGGAGTGGAGATGGTTGGAGAGTGATGCATGCAAAGTGGATGGAGGAATCTTAGACTAGAATGTACCTCAGAGGCATATAGACCACTCCACTCAAATAAATTACAAAATCCTCAGGCTGTCATTTAAAGGCCTCCACAACCACCTTTCAGGTCTTATTTTATATGACATCCCTATACACACACACACACACACACACACACATGCACATATTCTCCTTTCCAGTCTAACCAGCCAGCTTGCCCATACTTGATATTCTAGTTCTCAGTTCTATGCCTTCCCACAGGTGGTTCCCCCGCGTTTGGAATGCACTACCAGCTCATTTCTTCTTACCATCACTGGCTCCCTAGTTTAAAGCATAGCTTTGGGACCATCTTCTACATGAAGTCTTTCCTGATTCTCTCAGTGTACTCTCTCTTGAAACTTTTTATATCACTTAGTTTTCACTTATCTCTGGGGCAGCTAGGTGGTGCATTGAATAGAGTGCTGGGCTTGGAATCAGGAAGACTCATCTTCCTGAGTCCAAATCTGGCCTCAGACACTTACTAGCTGTGTGACCCTGGACAAGTCTTCTTGATATGGTTCTAGGCAAATATTATTTCAGTGGCATTTGTTAGATGTGTTTCATATGAAGGGTTCATCATTCCTATACTTGAAGCCATGGTTGAAAAATCATAATCCAGATGCATCTCTCTTGGGACGCCACTACTGTTGCATCAGTCATGAAAATGCCACCCATGACTTTAAAGTCTGAAGCTTTTAATTAATGTTTTCTGGGTCTTTTCCGCCAGTGGCTTTTTGTCCTCATATGAAACATCAGCAGTGGGTGGCGTCTTCAGGTCTGAAAATCTTAGGAGGTCCTTGCCACATCCTCTCTACTATTTCTGCCAAATTGACAAACTATGCCTTGGTACACATCAGGAAGGATTCATCAGTCACCAACTCATCTCTGATTCCTTTCTCTATCTCTAGAAAACTTCTTTTTCTGAGTGCACCTTTGGATTCATACCCACACTTCTTAAGAATACAAGAAGCTATTTCTTCCTCAGAGAACAGAGCTCAGCCTTCCATGGCAGGAAGGGGTGGGGCAAAGTCTCTCACCTATTCCACAGTTCCAACTGATCAGTGAGCCTTCTCTTCCTTTTCTGTGCCACATTCTTCCACCTGTCATGTCAAAGTACAACATGTTAAAAAATCCTTCTTTTTCTTCAGATTTTTTTGTTTCCTTTTTTTTTTTTTTTCTGAAACCCTCCTTACAGGTTCTGAAGATTTAACTCTCTCTGATAATTTGTAGAGTTGAGATATTCCATCAATCTGCACTTTGGGATTTCAGATTTGTTATTTGTGCCTGGCAGAGACACAAATATAGCATATTGTCTATGGGTCACTTAAAAATTCCTTTTGTCCTCTGTACCTTCTGGAAGGGAGATCCTCAGTCTTTTGCCATTCTTATGGGTAACTCTCGTGGTAAGTGATTTTTACAAATTACCTACTTGTTAAAGGAGGTAAAAACAATAATTAGCTATGTACCAACTTCATGCCAACCACCAAGTACTTCACAAATACTATCTAATTTGATTCTCATAACAATCTTGGGAGGTGATATTATTATTCCTGTATTATAGTTAAGGAAACTGACATCGGCAAAGGTTAAGTGACTCACCCAGGGTAACACAACAATTATTATCTACTTACTAGGTTACACAGCTACTAAGTGTCTGAGGTTAGATTTGAACTTAGGTCTTCCAAACTCCAGGCCCAGTGTTCTACTCATTGTGACACCAAACACTAGCTCAGGGGTTCCTGAAAATTATTTATAGCAAACTTCCTGCCTTTTCCTCTGATATGATGCTAGCTTATCCAGGTTCTTTTCACTGGGAATTACTAGAGTTCTACCAAAGACATAAATAGAAGCTGATTATAGTTATTGTTTATGAGGGGGTCTCAAGTGGAATCCAATTATTTGTCCCTCCATATTACTTCCTGCTTTTTCTGTTCTCTCCTGTTCCTTAGACTTCAGAAACCATCCCCTATCTTGCTATTTCCAGCAGTTTCTCTGCTCCCAGCATTATGGAATCACTGCGCTTTCTCTCCCTGACTTCTCTTTCATTTTTCCTTCTAGGATTTTTCACCGCTGCCTCTCATTTCAGGTTTACTTTAAAGGGGATGTGACAAGAAGGAATTTTTGCTGAATTTTCCCCAGTACCTGACCTTCTCTGCCCTTACACCCATTTCCCCTTTACAATATCACCTTCATTGCCACACATCACACATCTACATTTTGAAAAAACTCTTGTAGATTTTCATTATACTTTAAAAAATGTGAAAGAGCCTAGTTTATAGATGAACAAAAACAATTCTTGCCCTCTTTTTCTGGGGAGCATTCCTCCAAAATTCATATCAACTCCTTGGTGAGGGGGTGTTTTACTTCAAGCTGGGTTTGACAGGAGGATCAAGTTTTTAATGAATTCAAATAGAGCTATTTGCTCAGTTTAGCTCAGAGACTAGGAAGAGATTGTGACTAATTTTAAAATAAAATAAAAATGAGGAAGTATGGAGAATCAAGAAGGAAAGTTTGTTATTTTTGCTCTTCACCTTTAGCAAAGAGTTGACTGATGGAAACTGGGGTCTTTTGGGCCTGCATGTTTCTGAGTGGAGAAAGGAGGGTCAGCTTTAAAGCTCTGACTCAGGAAGTTTGTGGTAGAGTCAGAATTAGAATGTGGGCCTCTTGATTCCTAATGTACTTAGGGTTCTTTGGCCTCTACTCTGCTGTGACCACATGCAGGGGGTAAGAGGAAGGCAGTGTGGGGATGATGGTGAAGAGAAGTGGCCCAACTAGACTGGTGCCTAATTGATCCATCATTATTTATTGAGTCTTTGCCAGGTACCAATTACTGTGTTTGATTAAAGTCAGATCTGAATAGAAAGTGCATCCTGTGAAGTCCCTCTCAAACAGATTTAAATGATAAGGACATCAAAATGTTTGTTAATAATAATAAATAGCACATCATTTATTTATTTCAGCTGCTGAGCACACTCCCAGGCAGACACAGCCAAGATATGGGGATTAGAGTTCAACATGTGCTTGCTGTCATGTAACAGTTTTCCTGCAAGAGAATCTTGTCAATGAAGCACCAAAAGGGAATCAAGAGAATGGAATTATGGAATTCTGGTCTGTCTCTGATGCTAATGTTACATGTATGCTTAGACAAGCCATATAGTTTTTTCTGTGCCAGTTCCTATAAAAATGGGAATTACTACATTACCTGTCCACTCCCAAATTACAGGGATGTTGAGAGGGATGGTTCCTCTTTTTTTTTTTAAACAGAAAGAGAATTTGAATGGCATATAGATAGTTGTGTTATCAATACAAGGACTTTACCATTTATTATTGCTATTCATCTTTCCTGGTTATTTCACAGTAGAGGTTTGTGGTTGGCACTTCATTTTTTTTTAAAGGATAAGATTCTTCGTAAGTACCTTTTGAAAGCCAATTTATATTTCGGCCATTTGATTAATAGGAATCAGGGGGTCTGGCCTTCCAATCAAAGTGCTTCTGAATAATTCAATACCATATATTAAAAGTGGAGACCCATTGCCTGGCATGGTTTACTCTAGTTGGTGGAGAAATATATGCCACCTATCTACACAGGGTCATTCTTTATCTTCTCTCCTTCAATTGAAACAGAGGGAGGGGCTTGAAACATTCAGGCAATCACTGTTCATTAGCTGCCCCCCCCCCCAACCCCACTGACTTTTGGAGAGGTTTGTTTGAGATAAGCAATATAGGGAAAATTTTGGAGATTCACAGAGCCCTTCAATAGCCAGTTATTCTGACAGGCCTTATTATGTAATGACTACTAACAGAAGGAACTTTGTCAAGTGCTTTGTGGGAATGGAAACCCCTAAGGAGAAGGCACCATTCTCTCTGTGACTGGAAAGAGTGTATCTTCCCAACAACCATGCCATCATCACCGCCTTCTCAATTACACATGATTTCAAGCCCTCAGCAATATTGCTAGTACATAACACTGGGGAAAGAGAGCTGTCCACTGTTTCTCCTGCCTGCTTTTTCTTTCTTGTCTCCTTTCTATTCTTCTTTCCCCTCTTCCCCCACCTATCTCCATGCACTGACATCCCCCCTCTTCTTATACTCTTCCCACCTTCTCCCCCTTCCACTCTTTTACACAAACTCATAAATGGCTTGTATTCTCTCCATCTGTGCTGTGCATTTCTTTTTTTCGTTGATATTTTTAATCTGACCCTTTCTTCCTCTCTTTCCTGACTTCTTATTTTCTATCTCTAATTTTAAAGGCAAGAAAAATGTAAAGAAAGATGGTGGGATTTCTTGCACACGCCTCCCCCACTTCCTGCTGGAAATTCCATTTTAAATGTGGCATATACCAAGAAAAATTCCCAAGGTGCTCTCAGCTCATTCCCACAAATGAGCTCAGGTGTTTTAGAGGTTCTCCATAGACAGGTTTGTGATAGTTGGACATGGCCATGGAAATAACACCTAAATTTATTTCCTCCTGTATCCTGGTTGGGCCTCAGGAAAGCAGTTTACCCAGAATGGCTCAGTACAGTAAGGCTCAGACAACAACATCCTAAGTTGGGGAAGCATTGGAGCTAGTCTTGTGCATAGATGGAATTGCCTAAAGGATATAATGTTAAGAATGTCTGAAATCCTACCTTAACTGATTCTTTACTTTGCGTTAAGCTTTGCCCTTTCCCTGAGGATTTTTTATTAAAATGCAAATGCTGGTACTGCTGTATAACACAGTGAGGCTAACAACTTAGTGTGGTTGGCTTTATCACATATTTCTTCTTATAGGAAGGAGACAGGAGAGCCTGCAAGGGTGAAAATTGTGACAATAGCAGCAACAATAATAATAAGTAGCCTTTACATAGAATTTCATGGTTTGCAAAGTGGCTCACCTGTTTTGCCCACATCACAGGTAATCATTATAAAGATCAGAAGAGGAAAATAAGGTATGAAAGCACTTCAGAAAGTATAAAGTAGCTTAAAAATGTTGAGTTTGCTGTTACTCTTCTCTGAAATGCATCCTTTTTCCTGGGCATAGAGCTTACTTTCTCAAAACCAGGCATAAGGAAGGGTACCCCAACAATAACTCATATTCTGAGTCCTAATCTCATGTCTTCAACTAATCTGTGAGATGGTTGATTAATCAAACAAGAATTTATGAAGTACTGACTATAGGCTAGGTGAGATAACTAGGTGGCTCTGGGTCTAGCATCAGGAAGACCTGCATTCAAATGTGGTCTCAGACACTTACTAGCTATGTGATCCTGGGCAAGTCACTGAACCTCTGTGTGCCTTCATCTACTGGAGAAGGAAATGGCAGACCATTCCAGTATCTTTGCTAAGAAAATCCAGTGGACGGTAATGGCATGTTATGGTCTGGAGTCATGAAGAATAGGACATAACTGAACAACAAATGTGCTGGGTACTAGGGATATAGAGACAAACAAATGAAACAATCCATGTCCTCAAGGAATTTCCATTCTATCCGGAATCAGTCTCTTTATATCCAATCTCTCTCTGCTTCTTTATCAGTCAGAAATGATAATGTTAATGTAGACATGCCCACAATCAAGTGGAACAATTGTATAATTAATAAAGACTCCATCTCCCTGTGCAGATTACAGACCATCCAGAACTTAAGAGTTTGTCTTTAAGGGTCCTTCTGAAGGCAAATTCATCAGTGTAGTGATAACAAGCCTTCTGCAAAAGTTAGCTGGGCTGGCCCTCATCACTGGACTAGAACTCAGAGCTTTTAAAGCTTGGTAGGACCTGCCAGAGCTTAGACTCTTTTGACAAAGCCTTCAAGAGCTCAGGAACAATATTGTCCCCCAAAAGGCACTGAAATAGTGCTTTATATCAAAGCAAAGGATAAAAATTATCATGGATACAAAGCGTTTTGGAAATGATTGAGCTTATCATTGCTTAGACTAGTTATATCAGAAGGGCTCCTGGACCTCTAATATATGGGCTGAAATGAACGAAGTCAAAGGGCCACCCACATCTTATTCTGATCAAAAAGAGACCAAATCCTCTCCTCTGGGGTATGGACAATGTCAAAACAAATACATTCTTTACGGCTTTTGAATATCCATTATCCTTTCTTTCCACCTCCCATAAAATCATGTGATAGAATGTAAATTCCTTGAGGAGGATTGCTTCAGTTTTTTTTTGTCTACATATGTATGTCTACCCTCTAACACAGTGCTTAGTCTACGCCAGTGGTTCTCAACCTTCCTAATGCTGCGACCCTTTAATACAGTTCCTCATGTTATGGTGACCCCCAACCATAAAATTATTTTCGTTGCTACTTCCTAACTGTAATTTTGCTACTGTTATGAATCATAATGTAAATATCTGACATGCAGGATATATTTTCATTGTTACAAATCGAACATAACCCACAGGTTGAGAACCACTGGTCTAGGCAGTGCTAGCTAACTAACACAGTGCTAACACAGTCTAGGCAGTGCTTAAGAAATGCTTAGCACCTCTCCTCTGAGAACCTGTCCCATTGGACTCCTCTTCCAATTTTTTCCCCAAATTAATCCACCTAGTAACCTCTGGCTCAAACTGTTCTTTTTTCTTCCCATCACCCCCAAATTCTTTGCACTGATGCACTTTGCACTATCCCCACAACACTACAGATGGTTGTAGATGTTTCTATCTTTCAGGCCCTCTTGTCTGAGTGTAGAAAATTGGTAACTGTTTTGATTTCCCTGTTTAGAGGGCACAGATGGGGTCTGAGATTTCTTTTGTAAGCCTGTGATGCCCATGCAGAGGGAGCTCTTTACCACTATAATTGTCTGTATGTGATAAAATTAACAAGACCAGGTAATTACATTTTTGAATGGTAAAAGGAAGAAAGAGCTAGAAATTTCCTCTCCTTTTAATAAACATTAAAACTTCAGCACAATTTTTGAAAATAACTAACTCACATACTACCACTTGAATTTGTGTTTTGGTCCTATGCATAGTAATAATAACTTGGGGGGGGGGGGTCTTTTCCAAAGCAATGTAATTTTAGGGCATAGATATCTTTCCCTTGTTGTTGGGAGTTATTGGATATTTGAAAATACATATAAATTTAACATGGTTTAAGAACGTATTCATTGGGGGCCATATTTTATGCCATTATAAATGCATATGAGGCTAATTTATGTGCAAATACATGTGTATGCAGGTACATGCATCCATTAAGCAGTCAAATAACAGAATTAAAAATTGCCGGTTGGAAAATAAAGAATCTGAGTGGAAAAGGTTTAAATTTAGAAAAGAGCCAATTTAGAAAAGAGTTTGGCCTTTAATTGGCCAAGTTAAACAAGACACAATTAGGGCTCACTTGGTCCCTAAAGATTTGTTCTAATTGTGTCTTATTTAACTTGGCTGTTGAAACTGCTAACAGTGTCCTCCTTCTCAGAGTTGGCTCATTTGGTTAATCTCACACCTCTCTCTACAGCTGACTCTTTCTTGCCTAACTTAGGCCCTTCTGTGTATGTTAACTGGCATGAGATAATACTATACTTTGTTTAGAAAAAACAGTCCAATAATTTTCAAAATATTTTTTAAATTGGACTGCAGTCGTGGAACAACCTAGGATAAACATTTCTGTATAATCCACAATCACAGACTTCCTGGATCCATCATGTCACCTCTAAGTGATTATTGGGGGCTGGGACTGGGAAATACACATTTATTAAGTAGCTGCTATGTGCGCAGCCTTGGGCTAAGGCTAAGGATCATTTTTACAATGATCTTCATAACAACCCTGGGAGGCAGGTGCTGTTTTTCCATTTTACAGTCAAGGAGACTGAGGCAAGCAGAGGGTAAGTGAATCAACAAGTATATATTCAATGTCTACTATGTGCCAGACCTGTCCTAGTTGCTTAGGATACAAAGGATGCTCAAACTTGCCATTCCTTATTCTAGTCTATCACATAGAAACTTTGGGATCTACTTCCAGTCTTGTGGTGACCTGGCAATGAAAGGATTTTGTGTTTTGGTATGATAGAACAAGTCCTGGGTAGTCCTTCAGTCTCCTTTCCTCATGAGAGTGGTAGGATGCCATGTCACCTAAAAGAAGAGACAGCTATTGCTTCCGTCCCTTTCTTCAACCTTGAAGGGGGCACCATGGAACCAGGAGATTTGCAGGGAGAGGTTGCAAAGTTCTATCCTTTCTCTACCCCATTCATCATGGGGACCATGAGCATATGTCAGCTAAGAAATTTTGAGCCTTCTGATTAACCTGTAGGATTTGAGTTACTTCTTTTTTGATTTGCTCTTTCCTGATATTAAGCAAACAAGTACCTATTATACATTATTAAGGAGGGACGGAGAAATGTAAAATGAATCTCTATATTCTAGATGATGTCCCTTGTTGGAGAATACACTCTAAGTCTCTATAATGTAGTAGGGAAGGTCGAATTGGACAATAGGGGCCATCAAAGGGATGGAGTGTGCAATTAGAAAGCTCCCCTGGAAATGTTTGAGGACTTACTTGCTTACAATCACATGGCGGTTCAGTACTAAATGAGTTAAATTTGGAAAGGACAAGGCAAAGCCCTTCTTGGTTTTCTGAGCCTGAGAAGTCAATGACTCAGAAGCGCTTTTAAGGGAAGAGACAACTTGTACATCAGTCTATGGTGGAAGTAGTACACTCTATCTATAGATTCCCTGTGAGGAACATGATAGGCTATTTTCTTTCCTTACACTCTACCAGAGTTTCTGCATAGAATACAGACTTAACTGGGGTAAGTGTGCCCCTGGGCCTCTTGTTACCTTTTCTGATATATGTTTCCCTTCCTGAGCAGGTGATTGAACATCATTCTTAGGACCCAGTCTTGGAGGTGACCTTCTGAGTTCAAGAAGAGGTCTGGAGATCCTGGATCCTGGTTGAATGATGAGAGGGGAGAATCCCTGGAAACTGTTACAACATTCTTGGAGGAGATGGCCACTGGCATTTGACTCAAGGCTGGTTAGTTTATCAGCATACATGTAGTTGAAGTTGTTTACATAGTATAGAGCCAAAGTGAAATGTAAAATTCCTAACAATATTACCATAAACCACTTCATAGCCTCATAAGTTTTAACTATTGACTTCCAGCAGATGGCAAAAGCACATAGTTTACAGAGTCTTATTTTAAATTGCTGTTTTTGTTTGTTGGGTCAAAAATGTGACATGAGTATTTTACACCAAGCATTCCTTTTGTGTGTAGGAATAAATACCTACCTGTTCCTTGCCTGATTCATACTATTCCATTGAGTATCTTTCTCCCTCCTTTTTTAGGAAAACCTAGTTATGAGTCATATTCTAATTTGCTCTAAGTAAAATGGTCTTCAGGACATTGGGGTAGGGGATTTAACAAGTACAGAATGCCTAATCCTGCTCCTTAGAGGCAGGTATTCCCAGGAATGAACTTGGTCTAAACTCCATTCCTGGGCACAGAACAGGGAATGGATGCAGTACACCAAACCCTCGATGGGCCTAGCAGTGGTTCCTCAAAATTAAATATACAACAAAAAGACAAAGTGAACACAAAGTAATTTTGGGGGTGGGAGCTCTAGCAGTAAGAAGATGAACTTTTGAAGGAAGCTAGAGAATCTATAAATAAGGTTAATTCTCTGGGGTTTTACATATAAACAAGCCAGGAACTGGCTACTTCCAGATTACAAAGTTTAGCTTAGATGTCACCATCTTGTACCTATTGTCAAGGACAAACACTAGGGCCCAGGGGTGGGGAACCTGCGGCCTGGAGGCCACATGTGGCCCTCTAGGTCCTCAAGTGCAGCCCTTTAAATCCAGGCTTCCCACCCCTGCTCTAGGCAAAGCTGTAAGGGCTCAATTTGCTTGATCCCTCTGCCTTCTCCCTTTTTAATTTTCTTACCCTTTTCTTCAGCTGTGCTTTCTCTGTCTTATTTCTCCCTCAGTGCTTATCCCTTTCTCTCTGCCACACCTTGTTACAGATCTCTGTAGCTCTCAAAGTCTCTTTACCCTCCCTCCCATCAAAATTGCCTCAGGAAAGGTTTTGTCTGACAAACTCATTCCTTCTATGTATGTTAGCTGAGTATTAACAACTTCAAGTATTATCTCTCCTGGGAGTGTTTGCATTTTAATGGGGCCAACAAAGCCTTAAGAAAAAAAGGATAGGGGGGCGGAGCCAAGATGTCGGCATAGGAGCAGCAAGGTACGGCAGCTCCCACATAGCCACCTCAAAATATCCATAAAATATGACTCTAAACAAATTCTAGAGATCTAAAACACACACAAATATACTTCCCATTGAAGGCAGCTTGGTTAGGAGGGACCATCTCAGTGCTGGGAGCTGAAACCAGCCCAGCCTCAAACTGTGGCTTGGCCCTGGGGGTGGCCTGATGAGCCGAGCAGCAGCTGGAGCCTCAGGAGAGTGGATCAGCGGGAGCTGTGGCAGTTTCCAGAATTATCAAGCCATAAGAAAAAAGGACTAAGTGAAAGGTCAGTGGAACTTGGCTAAAATTGAGGGAGAAAAGTGGGTCCGGCCAAACTGCCTCCAGGGCAAGGAAGTGGCAGAAGCGGAGGCTATGTAGCCACCTCCACATTGCTGCTTCAGAGCTCCTGGCCTGCAGAATGCAGGGGGGCCAAGCGATCATTCAGAGGCCAAGTGTCTTGCATTGAGCAGCCTGGATCCAGATTGTGGTCTTGGGTGGTGGTCCTGGGGTGAGTTTTCAGTGAGCCAAAACTGATGGGGGGCTGCAGCAGCTTCCTAAAAGCACCAGCAGCTGGGAAAACCCCAGCGATTTGGGACAGAGCTTTCCCCTTTGGAAGCAGAGTTCCACAGAACTAAAAAATCATTGACTGACTAACCATGAGCAGGCAAAGGAAGCAAAGTAAGAACAGCAACCAAACTCTAGATTCCTTCTTTGGGGAAAAGAAGGATCAAAGCAGGGAATGGGAGGAAGACAACACAGTCAGAACTCCTGCACCAAAAGCTTCCAAGAAACATGAAGACTGCCTAAAAGCTAGAGATCAGCTTAAGAAGGATTTTGAAAATGAAATGAGAGAAGTAGAGCAAAAATTGGGAAGAGAAATAAGAATGATGCAACAAAATCATGAAAAGAGAGTCAACAACCTGACTGATGAAATTAACACCTTAAAAAATAGATTAACTGCAAATCAAAACAATTCTTTTTTTTTTTTTACCACATCACACCTATCAGATTGGCTAACATGACAAATACAGGAAAAGTATAAATGCTGGAGAAGATGTGGAAAAATTGGAACACTAATGCATTGTTGGTGGAGTTGTGAACTGATCCAACCATTCTGGAGAGCAATTTGGAACTATGCCCCAAGAGTTATAAAAATGTGTATACCTTTTGACCCAGCAATACTACTTCTAGGGCTCTGTTCCAAAATGATCCTAAAAATGGTGAAAGGAACCACATGTACAAAAATATTTTTAGCAGTTCTCTGTGGTGGCCAAGAACTGGAAATTGAGGAGATGTCCATCAATCGGGGAATGACTGAACAAGGTGTGGTATATGCATGTAATGGAATACTATCGTGCTATAAGAAATCTTGAGCAGGAAAACTTCAGAAAATCCTGGAAAGACTTACACAAACTGATGCTGAGTGA
>CM053587.1:216514099-216571904 GCA_028646515.1 Pseudochirops corinnae | reverse complement strand
CCCATTTTGAGTTGCTTTCCTTTAGAAAAGCAGATCTAAGAACCTGTGCTAGTAGCCGCCCTAGGCATGCTAGGGTGCTTGCTGTTACACCATGGTTCTTTGAGGTTCAGAGGAGAAGAAGCTGAGAGTGTTCTGCTGTGGGCAAAACTAGGAATAATTTATGGAAGCTCCAACAAGGTATCTTTCAACTCGATGTAAGGAAACATACCCTTAGAGTAAGACTTAGAAAAAGTCAAATGGGCTACCCAAGTTGTTACTGAGCTCCCTATCACTCAGATCCAATCCAATTGAATCAAACAAGTATTTTTAAGTACCTCCTGTGTCCAAGACACTGTGACAGGCACTGAATTGAACAAGTATTGTTAAATACCTATTATGTGCAAGATGGGCTAGGTGGCACGGTGGAAAGAGTGTTAGACATGGAGTCAGGAAGACTCATCTTACTTAGCCATGTGACCTTGAGCAAGTCACTTAATTGCAATTGCCCTGCCTTTCCCCCTCCCCCCCCAAAAAAGAAAGAGGAGGAAAAATTATGAAGTTGAGAAATAGAGAGTAGGAATTTTGGCTAGAAGATACAGTTAAATAAAAGGAAGTCATTTGAAATTAGTCAATCAGTCAGCTATCATTTATTAAGCATGTCCTATGTATCAGATCTTCAAACAGAGTGAAGTAATCATAGGGTGATCACTTGCTGGGGATTTTGTAGAGCTCTTCTCTGATTCTGAAGCTCCATGATTAAAATGAGAGGGAAATGAATGCTGTCTAGCATGGTAAGGGAAGATCAAATTTGAGCTTATTCTTGAACCTTAGGGAGCATTGGAAAAGAGAGTCTATATGGAGGATGGTTATCATTTCAGGAAAAGGGGAACATATGAGCACAGTGCCTTGTCCATGCTTAACAAATATATGTTGGGTGTTTGTGGTTGATTGAGCAAAGGCATAAGCCTGGTATATTTGTGTGGCAGGAAAGAGGATAGTTTGACCAAAAAACTCACAGATTAAGAGCTGGAAGGAAACTCTGAGATCATCCTCATTTCACAGATGAGGAAACTGAGGTCCAAAAGGTCCCAATGTCACAGAAATAGAAGAAGTGGAAGAACCAGGTTTCAAACCTGGTCCTCTTTATTTTCAATCAAACACACTTTTCATCATACCATGCTACCTTCTCCAAAGACATGATGAGTATGAGGGGATGCTGGGAAATTCTGGGTTTTTTTAAAGTCAGAGAATCAGAACGTTGTAGAGCTTCCCTTCAACTTAATTCCCCTCATCCGATATATGAGGAAAGTGAGATGTAGAGAAATAAAGTGCCCTGCTTATGGACTCTCAGTGCATGGGTGACAGGTGGTCCTACAATGTATTTCTCCTGACTCCTAATCCTTAAGTTTCTAGATGTCAGGAGAGGTATCTAGATTATGGTGGGCCTCGAAAATTAGGCAAAGGAGTTTTCTATTCAAGACTGTAAGGACTGGGGAGATATGGTAGGTTGTCTAGAGGGGTAGTGACCCAGTGAAAGTAATATTAAAGGGAAATTAACCTGGAAGCTGTGTGCAATACTGGAGAGAAAAGAGACTCTTCAAACAGCACAGTTAGTAGACTATCTTAGTTAGATCTAAGTGTTTGGAGGTGATGAGATTTACAAAATAACAATATTTTGTTTGTCATGAACATGACATGTTTGTAATTTAATTCATGTTTCATCAAAAGTGATGCTTATTTTCCTATTATTTTAAGTTAGGGTTCTTGTTGAAAAGCAGAATAAGTATTATGTTGGGCTGAGAATTCAGTGAGTCTTTTCCACTGAAGAAATAGTCATCCTCAGACAACCACAGAGACAGTGTTTGAGAACCACTGTCCTAGGGGACTAAATATTAATGACTTAAATGGTGGCTGTGGGGAAGACATACCATTAGCCTAAAGAACCAGCCAGTTCTTTCATTGGATCAATATATTGTAAGCTCCCACATTGCCTATGGAATATGTTGCTACTCTTCTATTACAGAACAGTTGAGTGACTTGTTCAGCATTCTGTGTTATATCATTGGCCAAACCAAGAAAAGAAATGGACCCAGATTCTGTGTCACTGACTCTGATTCCCAATTCAATGCCTTCTTTCACTAGGAATATTGGCTGACTTTCCAAGGAAACTTTTTTCCCCATAAGAGAGTGGATTTCCTGAAGTAGCTTTTAGCACTTTGGTGTTTTCCAGTCTGCCTTTTGATGCCAAGGATAGAAATCTATTTTTCTTTTAAGCTAGAAATCTACTTTTCTTTCATTCTCATGACTTTGGAGATGTTGTCTTACATTTTTGAAGACCAATGACATCATGAGGTGATGTCTTGATTCATGTGTAAATTGGATTCATTCATAAAAGCTGTACAAAATTGTCAGCCTTACTCTTCCAGAGATGTCAAAGTCCAGGGGCAACAGAAAAGTCAAGATGAATGGCAATGGCCACCATGCAGTGGGTGACTTCGATGTCTGACCAAGCTCTAAGTGCTCCACAGCACCTGCTTCAGCCACTTTCACTGCCATTGCAACAAATTGTTCTCATTTGCCTATTCCACCAAGAGGAAGTCTTCACATGCTTAAGGTAGACACTCTCTTAACTCATCGTTATTCTCAACCTGGTTTAGTCCATCTACAAAGACAATTTACTAGAGTGTGGTCATTGCACATACTACAACATCTTGGAGCCACAGGAGAGTGTTGGGTGACAGGTGGACATCAAAGGTGGATGAGCAGCCCTGAAAAGGGCTCAGCAAGCCCTCACACCAGAGGTGCTAGTTCTCCCTGAACACTTACACACCTCACTTTGAAGGTAAAAAGGGCAGGGAGTAAAAAGATGTCACTGTCACTCCACCAAGTGGAAACACTCCTCCCTCCCAATCTGAACTAGAACTCCTCAATCTGAACTGAATTAGAGAAGTGTAAACTAAAAACAAGTTGGAGGTATCTCCTTACCCCTGTCAAATTGATAAAAACAGCTAATCATGAAAAAAAAAATGTTG
The DNA here is from genome assembly GCA_028646515.1 of Pseudochirops corinnae. NCBI lineage: Eukaryota > Metazoa > Chordata > Mammalia > Diprotodontia > Pseudocheiridae > Pseudochirops > Pseudochirops corinnae. The sequence goes on along the minus strand of CM053587.1, from coordinate 216,568,893 downwards.
GCAGGGATGTTGGAAAGATAGGACATTATTTTTGTTGTTCAATTGTTCAGTAATGTCTGATTCTTTGTGATCCCATCATAGCATGCCAGATTCTTCTGTCTTCCACTATCTCCCAACGGCTGTCCAACCTCATGTTCATTGTTTCCATGATACTATCTATCATTCTCATCCCCTGCCATCTCTTTTTCTGTTTGCCTTCAATCTTTCCCAACATCAGTGTCTTTTCCAATAAGTCTTGTCTTCTCATTATGTGACCAACACAAGGCTATAGATTTGTCTGGAGAACAATGTGGCCAAATACAATAAGCTACAAAACTGATCAAATTCTTTGAATCAGTGACCCCAAGTACCATTATTGGATCCTATCAAAATAAGGGCCACAAATAACTCATAGCTTCTTTCTTTGTAATACCAAAAGATTGGAACAACCTATACATCCAACGATTGAGGATCAGCTGAATAAACCATAGGCTAGAAATACAGTAGAATACTACTGAGTCCTAAAAAGAGTCAAATGTGAAGAAATATAAAAAGACATGAAGTAATCCAGGAGGAAAAAAGTAGAACTGGAACAATATCCACATTGACTATAATTATATATGTATGCATATATTACATGTATATATATATCTTTCTGTGTATGTGCATATATATAGTATATAATGACAACGAAACTTTATACAGTAAGAACACAAACAAAAAAATTGGAAGGGGAGACAGAGCAAATTAATCATCATAATTAAAGTTTAAGTGAGATGAATCTTTTTTTCTTTTTAACTCAGTATAAATAGTTACAATGGCATGATTTCACTTGGGGTTTTAGTTCATATTCTGTTTATTTACATTTTCTGAGATTAAGCATCAGTTTTTTTTCAAAGTTAGTTATGGTAGGTCTCTGATGATTATGGAATGGGAACAGAAAGGAATTTAAATATTTCTTAACTGGTCTGGGCACCTTTACAAAAATTGACCATATATTGGGTTACAAAAACCCCACAAATAAGTGCAGAAAAGTAGAAATATTGTATTTATCATTTACTGACCATAATGGACTACATTCAATAAAAGCTTTTGAAGAATGGATTAGAAATTAGAGACCAAATGATTTAATTCTAAAAAGAAATGTTGGGCTAAAAAACAAATCATAGAAACCACAGGAAATTTCATCAAAGAAAATGACAACCGTGAGGCAATGTACCAAACTTCTGGAATGAAGCTAAAGCAGTCCTTAGGAGATTGCACATTGAAGTTACTAAATTTAAAATTCTAAAAATCTGACTGCCATGAAGAGGGCCTTCTCACACTACTGGCATAGATTCTACCCCCACTCCATGCCTCAGTAGACAATATCAGGATGTGCTGTAGCCAGAAGATTGTATCCGCTGGCAGTAGCGACCAGTGCTCTGTGGGTGAGTTTTTCCAAGCTTAGTTCTATTTGTCTTCCCTAGCCCTTGGTCAGTACTTGAAGACTTCCAGCTCACTAAGAGAGTCCAGAACTTATTTCAGAGACATAGTCTTTGAAGAATGGGATGTGACCTCTAAGAAATGAAGAGGCAAAGTGCTTCAGTCAATTGAAGAAATATCAGTTACTAAGTTTATAACGCATCTCGCCCCTCCAAAAAAAAAACCCAATCAATTTTTTCTTTTGTTTACTAACTGCCTCCATAGCAACCTTATCAGGAGTTATATATCTGTGAAGGAGAGCTATCCCCAAATGGAATGAGGTGCCTCAAAAAGAAATGAGCTCCTGGGCTCTAGAGATATTCAAGCAGTGCCTAGATGGTCACTTATCCCAGATGCTGAAGATAAGATTCACGCTTTGGATGAATGGTGGACTTGATGAAGGCCCATCCATCTATACAATTCTATAAGCCTATTTATAAGAAAAGTCCAATGCCAAAAATATAAACAAAGTTTCTGGAAACACTGAGTGTATCAGCTCCAGGGTCCTGAGAAAAAGAGTACCATATTGTGCAAACATAATCTCTGGAACAATGGGTTTCATGTCTTTTCTTCCTTTTCCAACCCTCTCCTTCCTTTCCCCTTCTCAGGCAACAACCCTCAGTGGGTACATCGTCGCGAAACCGTGGGGGCTTTGGGTTTTTTCAGAAGGCCGAATCCTTCCCATCCGTTACGAATCTAGGCTTTCTCAGATTTCCAAGACTAGAATCGTGGAGAATCGAGGAGAGAAGAAGACCAAGCTTGTGTACCTACAGATAGGGGTTATTTGGTGCCAAAACCGGTTTCTAACCAGACTGTTCCTTGGTACATACACAGTGTTAATATTTCCAGATGCCTGGTTTTAAGTTCAACAAGCCTAGGGAGGGCGACTGAGGGCAGTGTCAAAAAAAAAGGTAAAATACCCCATACAGTCTCCATCCCTCCAAAATACTTCCCCTCAAATAAATAAACTTCCTGGTTCCTCCAAATTTCCCAAACCCTACAATGCAAATCAGCCTAATTGTTTGTTAGATGAACAATGATCACTGTAACCTCCTAATTAACATTGTTAAAATCTACTAACAAAGGAAATTTAACAATATCTTAATTAGGAAGGATTTCCAATTTGTGATATAGGGCATGTTAGACAAACAAGGCACAATTCTCCCTTTGTTCTTCGGCTCCGCAGCAAGGGAGATTACACGATCAGACACCACAAGCTTCGCTGTTTGCCATTTATCATTCTATATCCTTTACACACTTGCGCTATATAATTAGTGCCTTGGCTAATTTTACCTGCGTGACTGTTTGCCCTGTAATTTGGAGAGAATACGGCGTGTTGATGATGTGTGATTTAGACTGGGGCAGTCGGCTGGCTCTCTGCCTCGCAGCGCCGGCTCTGATCGCTCAGCTGGGGATGGAAGGAGGAGGGATCCAGGTTGTAAAAATAAGCAAACTTTCCGGAGCTTGGGAGCCGAGTAAGGAGAACAAGATGAGCGACTTTTTTGGGCCTTCCCAAGTATAACAAGGAGTAGAAGTAGAGGGCATGTAGAGCTCCACTCCACTGCAAAGTCCTCATAGGTTTTTTTTTTTAAACGTCCTATTATCTATTACTTAATTATTAAAAACTGTCTACTCTGCTTTCATAAATTATCTATGTGTTAGAGATGTTGGCATATGTGAGAAAGAGACTTGGGGGAAAAGGAGAGGCAGGAGCCAATTACCCCAGCTGAGAAGAATTGAGAGGTGAAAGAGGCCCACAATGATTGCCCAGTAGACATACGGGAGAGATGGTGGGTGGATGTGTGGGGGGCAGGGTTACCAGAAGGACTCTAGGGTTAGGACTTAGTGATATTTCATCTATTATTCTCTTCATTTTTATGGAGTCATTTTAGTTTTTCTACCTTATTCCTTGTCTATGTGGCCTAATTTTTCCTTGGAAAAGGGAAATGATGTTTTTGAGGAAAAAGAGGTTGCTAACTTCTCAAGGGCCTGTTGGTAACTGTTTAGCAACAGTCTGGGGGACCCACCCTTTTCAGTTTAATTTACATTATTAACATTTTCTTCATCACTCTTTCAGGTCTGTACAATCAATAAGTCGAGCCCTGACGTATAATGTTTGCCATTTTCTATGGTGTGGATCAGGATTGGGGAATCTATGACCTCAAGGCCACATGTGTCCCTCTAGGTCCTCAAGTGCAGCCCTTTGATTGAATCCAAGCTTCACAGAGCAAATCCCCTTAATAAAAGGATTTGTTATGTAAAACTTAGACTCAGTCAAAGGCCACACCCAAGGAGTTAGAGGGCCACATGTGGTCTTGAGGCTTCAGGTCCCCCACCCCCAAGCTATTCATCCTGAAAATTTAATAATGGGCCTTAATGAGCTGACTCTAGGGTATCTCTACTATTAAGACACATGATAATGTTTGTATCAATAAGATTTCACTGTGATTATGACCCTTGGGTTCACCATGCTTCTGGCTACTAAGTATATCTGATGGTAGGTTAGTCAGGCAGAAGTGTCTACTACGTAAGAGGCACTGTGTTAAATGCTAGGGGTAGAAAGGAAGGTAAAACACAGTCCCACCATGAACAAACAAGCTTAGGGATAGACGGAAAAAAATAATTAAGGAAGATCAGGAAAGGCTTCTCCTAGAAGACAGGATTTTGGCTGGGCCTTGAAGGAAGGTAGGAGGTAGAGATGAAGAAGGAGAGAATTCCAGACATGAAGGATATCTGGTGAAAATGCCCCAAGTCTGGACATAGAGTGTCTTGGTCAAGGAACAATACAGAGACCAATGCCACTGGATCCAAGAGAAGGAGGAGAGTAAGGTGAATGAAGTTTAGAAATGTTAAGAGAGGGCTTTGAATGCCAGAAGATTTTGTATTTGAAACTGAAAGTAACAGGGAGCCACTGGAATTTATTGAATAGGAAGTGATATTTTAGATGTATACCTTATTACTTTGTTAGCAATGGACTGAAATGGGGAGAGATGACTGAAGTAGCTGGAGGAGATGAGAAGAGTTAGGATCATGTTCGTGTAGAAAACTTGGCCTTGGCAAAGAGGATGGTTTCCTCCCTGTAAGAGTATAGTGGAAAGAAGTTGAGAGTGGAAGATCATGCCAGTGCCCCTGGAATTTAGCAGAGTGCTTGGCACTCAGTAGGTGCTTAATAAATGTTTATTGATTGACTGGCTGACTGATGTGGTCAGACTTGCACTTTTGGAAGATTAATTTGACAGCTGAGAGGAGGGGGGGTGAAGGGAGGAGAGACTTGTGGCGGGGAGACCAATCAATAGGCTTTTGCAATAAACCAGGTGTGAAGTGTGGGCCTGCACCAGTATAATGACAGTGTCAGAGGAGAGAATGATGCCTATTCAAGAGACACTACAAATGTAAAAGGTATAGGACTTTGGAACAGATTGGATGTGGAGCCAGGGAGGGACAGATCAGAGATTTAAAGCTAGAAGGGGACTTCAGAGGCCTGAGTTTGATATAGGGAGAGGAGCTGAGGTCCAATTAAGCTAAGTGACTTGCCCAAGGTCACAGAGGTAGTATGGAAGAGCAAAGATTTGAACCCAGGTCTTTTGGCACTAGGCAGCTAAGGGGCACAGTGGATAGAGTGCCAGACCCAGAGGCAGGAAGACTCATCTTCTTGAGTTCAAATCTAACTTCAAACATTTACTAGCTGTGTGACCTTGGGCAAGTCACTTAACCCTGCTTGCCTCAGTTTCTCATCTATAAAATGAGCCGGAGAAGGAAGTGGCAAACCACTCCAAACATCTTTGCCAAGAAAACCCCAAATGGGATCATAGAGAGTTGATATGACTGAAAAAACTACTGAATGACAACTTCTGGCACTAAATTCTCTGCTCTTTCACCACCAACAAACTGCTTCTTAAAGGCTTAACCAGTCTGTAAAAGCTTCAAGTATGAGTCCAGCCCAGCAGTGGACAATGTGTATGTCAGTCAAGGATCAGGCTAGGCTATGTGTGGTCTGGGAGGCTCAACCAGGAAGTTGACTGCAAGATGATGGTGTTTCATTAGCAACTTACAGAATGTGAGATACATCAGTGGAGGTAGAAGCTCTACCAGTGAAATCACAGATTTTTCAAAATATAAACTACACGTATACAGTTCTGTGCTGCAATGTGATCTAGCTGATAGACATCTGAACCCATTAAGGGCAAGTCTCTGTTGAGCAATCGGTGGGCAAGCTCTGTGCTAGAAAGAATGAAACAATCTCCATAACAGTTTTTATTTTTAGAATATTTTGACAATACTTTTCAGAATAATTAATTTTATTATAATCCTATGTATTCTAAACATTTAAAAACATGATTCTGTGAAGGTCTGTAGGTTTTACCAGATTGTCAGAGGGGTCCAGGACACACACACACACACACACACACACACACACACACACACACACACACACACACACACACACAAAGTTAAGAACCCTTGCCCAACTAAGAAGGAGCTTACTTCTAAACAAATGCACATGTAAATATATTTAGAATAAATATGAAGAATAAAGATATAGTAATAGGAGAGTGTGGATTCCACATGTATAGTCAGGTTCCATACGTATGGACTAGTCTTTGTTTGGCTCAATTACTTTGTAATTAACTACAAATACAAAGTAATTAATTACAAAGTAGTTGGGAGGAGAGGGCAATTGGTGTGATTTGGAAAAGCTCCATATAGAAGGCAGTGCTTGAGCTGTGTACTGAAGAAAGAGAGGGGTCTTATGGACTGCAGGTGAAGAGGGAGTGCACTCCACGAGTGGGAGACAGTCAATGCAAAAAATAGGAGGTGGAGCGTTGTGTGTGAGCAATAAAGAGAAGACCAGTTGAGCTGGATCGCAGAGTGCAAACGTCCAATGAAGCTGGCAGTTAGGGCTTTAAAAGCTAAGTGGAAGAATTCATATTTTATCCTAGAGGCAATAGAGAACCACTGAAATTTATTGAATGGGGGTTTGGGGGTGACATGGTCAGATGTATGCCTAATTACTTTGCCATTACTGTGTGGGATAGACTAAAATGGGGACGGATGATTGAAGTAGCAGTCTGCTGGAGGAGATGAGAGGGGATGGGATATGTTGTCCAAGTAAGGGCTGGTTCTGGGAAGGAGAAGGGAAGAGGAAAGAGAGAAGGGAGGGGAAGGGAGAGGGGAGAGAGGCAGAGAAAAAGAGAGAGAGAGAGAATGAGAGAGAGACAGAGAGAGAGAGAGAAGAGACACAGAGAGACACAAAGAGACAGATAGACAGAGAGAAGAGAGAGACAGACAGAGACAGAGATACAGAGACAAAGAGAAAGACAGATAGAAACAGAGAAAGCCAGAGAAAGGAAGGAAGGAAAGGAAGAAAGGAAGGAAGGAAGGAAGGAAGGAAGGAAGGAAGGAAGGAAGGAAGGAAGGAAGGAAAGAAGGAAGGAAGGAAGAAAAGGTTTGGAATAGCACCTCCGTTAAAAGAGATAGGGAACCACTTAGGGAGGAATAAGGGCCCCTGCCTCCAAGATAACTCTCCTCCCTTCCTTACCAGACAGCCCCACCAGTGTACTTTAGAGCTATGATCACATTTGCCATGTCTTGTTAGATACTGTTTGGCAGAGATTTGGAAATATGATAGTGGGACCTCCTCCCTTTGAAAATAATTATAATAACTAGCATTTATGTAGTTCCTTAAAGTTTGCAAAATGCTATGCACGTGTCATCTCATTTAATCCTCACAGCAATCCTGTGAGGTAGGTTCATCCCCATTTTGTAGATGAAGAAACTGAGGGAGATGGTCTAAGGCAGTGGTTCTCAACCTGTGGGTTATGTTCAATTTGTAACAATGAAAATACATCCTGCATATCAGATATTTACATTATGATTCATAACAGTAGCAAAATTACAGTTATGAAGTAGCAATGCAAATAATTTTATGGTTGGGAGTCACCATAACATGAGGAACTGTATTAAAGGGTCACGGCATTAGGAAGGTTGAGAACCACTGGTCTAAGGGATTAGCTTAGGGTCATACACTAATTCAAACTCAGCTCTTCTACACTCCTGGTCTGACATTCTAGCTACTCTGCCACCTAGCTGTCTCAAAAAGGCTCCTGTAGCCCACAGGTTTCCAGAATAAAGATAAATACCCTTTTCCCACAATCACTCCACCTCTAACCAAGAGAGCCTGCTCATCAGAAAATATTATCTCCTGCTATACAACAATCCTACGCAGCTTCTACAGGATGACACAACCCAGATACTCCTTGGTTGCAAAAATACAATGGAAAAAAAAGAGATGAGAAAGGCTGAGGAGTTGGGGTGAAGATCACTAAGTTTCATGCTGATCAAGTTTAATCAGCTCTTAATTGTTTCTGAGAGGCTGGAAAAAGTGAGCCACAAATGATGGAATCTTCTGGACTGAGGGTAAAGGGAGAACATGAGGAGAGAAGGAAAGGAAGAAATTATTTAAATTGACATACTCTCTCATGATCACTTGCAAAAACAATCACTTTCTGATGATACAGCAGCCTGATCATGAGGTGTAATTTATAGGTACCATTTCGAGGGGGGAAAACCCACAAAATCTAACAGCATAGAAATGCAGAAGGAAATATTGCTTAGGAAAAAAAACAAAACAATAAACTCTTCCTGTGCTTTATATGTTGAAAAGGTTTGATTGTAAATTCCGATTTTGACATCCATCCCAGAGCCACTTTAAAGGCAGCCCACAGACTCAACAGGGAGAGAGTAAACACTAAATCATAATTACCTCATAAAAGCAAAGCCTGTTTCTCAGAATGCCTGAGATCTGGTTTGGTTTCTCAAAATATCATAAATCCATTGTGTTCTTTCCTGTTTTACTTAATGGCCAATTAATGGTTCATATTAAAAAAAAATTAAAACCAGGACTTTGAAGGGGGTGGGGGAGGGGGAAGGAAGGTCTCTAAACTTTGGCTGCCAGATACTGTGGAGGGCAGATTTCTCCAATCTCATTAGAGTGCTGTTCATTAGAGAACTGAAATGTTTGATGAAAATTACAACCACAGCAAGCTGTAGCAAGAAAACCTTGCCATGCTCCACACCCATCAATAGGATCTTGTTCCTATTAGCATACTGAAAAGGAAAATATTTTTCGACACAATCTTGAGTCAGTTTTAATATCCTACAGGGTGACACCTGACACTCCTGTAAGAGGTCTAGCACCTCTCTGGGTAGTCCCTTCTATCAGCTTCTCGAAATGAACAATCTGTGCCACTGATGTGGCCAAGGTAATTAACAAGAACAGTATGATGAATGAGAATAAAGGAGACACACAGACACACCGGGCATTGTGCAGGGGAACGTGGCTCCAAGCCCTGAACTCCGGGCCACGAGGCTGTTCTCCGGCCTGATTGAATAATTCCAAACAAAGACAGTAAACATAGGCCATATTATCATGGGGGCTGCTCACCAAACTAGCCCATCTGAGGGAACCACTCCAGGGACCTCACCCCAATCAATTCTCAGTAAAGACAAGCTTCCAAGTTTAGAGACAGCTCTGTGATCAATAAAAAGAGCGCTGGATTGGGAGTTGACAGGACTCTTGATTTCTCGGCTTGACTTTCCCACATTGTGACCTTGGCTAAGTCTCTTGTCTTCATTAGGCTTTACATATAAAATAAAGTGGGACCAACGATGATTGCTCAGCTCCCTAAGAGCTCTTCACTAATCGTCTTCCCCTTGAAATCTGCCCCTCCTCCTTCCTAATGTTTTTATTTCAGCCAAAGATACAGACCACTATTCCCTAGTCATTCGACCCCAGGCCTCAGAGACCTGGCCTTTTTTTCTGTCTGTCTGTCCATCTGTAACCTACACACTGAATCATTTGGCAAATCCAACTGATTTCACTTCTCCCCCTGCCATTTTGACCCCTCCTATGCATTTCACCATTTTTTAACTTGTTTTATAGTTATTTACATACCTGTTGTTTTTCCTCCTTCTAAATTTAAGCTCCTCATGGGCTAAGGATTGCCATTTTTCCATTTTGTATTCCTGGGGCCTCACACAGGGCTTTCCCTATAGTGAATGCTTAATAAATGTTTATTGAATTGAGTACTGGTGACTTTCTGACATATACTCTAACAGAGTCACTAAAGTACTGACATAATGCTAATTGTAATAACAAATGAACAAAAGGGAATTAAGGAGAATTATGCCTGAGTTACTCTAATCTCTAGGATGTCTCCAAAGCACTTAGGTTCTCTGAGAAAACAGGCAGTACGTAGACTAAGTAATATAATCTTAAGACTGAAAGGAACCTTGGAGCCTAGAGAAACCTTTGCATTGGAGGACTTCTCATTCTTAGCTCAGGAAACTGACTATGCTTTGACCATCTTCCCACTCCTGCCTAGCATCCATCCCTTCTTCCCTGTCTATTCTCTAGAACCCAACATACATATGATCTACACTTAGAACCTTCTAAAATCCAGTTTCTTTTTCTTGAGGGAGGAAAGTAAGGAAATTGGGGTTAAGTGACTTGCCCAAGGTCACATAGCTAGTATATATCAGAGGCCAGATTTGGAGTCAAGTCCTCCTAACTCCAGGGCCTGTGCTCTCTCCATTGTATCACCTAGCTGCCCTGTAAAGTCCAATTTCTTAGCTAATTCCCACCTCTTTGCCTCCTATATCCAATGTGAGAAACTGATCAAACCTATCTGAGTTCCCAGAATCACGGAATTCCAGAGCTGGAAGGGTCTCAAGAGGTTGTCTGGATTTGGCTCAAAGACCCCCCCAGGCAGGGGGAGCCCACTGTTTCCAGAGACAGCCCATTCCATTTTTGGTTAGCTCTAATTTCCTAACAACAAGCTCAAATCTGCCTCTTAGCAACTTCTACTCATTGTTGCTAGTTCGGTCCTCTGGGGCCCAGCTGAACAAAGCTAAGTCATCTTCTATATGACAGCCTTTCAAATTCTTGAAATCATTTTCCCTTCCCACATCCCAGCCTTCTCTTCTTCAGGCTCCTCCATCTCAATTTCTCCCCCTACCCTTTCCCTATAAAACACAGAAGCTGACTTGGTCTATAGACTGAAGATAGACCCAGAAAAACCAGGGAGAATATAATGTGATGATGTATCAGATCCTATGGCATCTTTTACTACCGCCATGGCTTGAAAGCTCTTATGCCTGAGGCTTTGAGGATCTGATGTATCCCCCATCTGCCTTTTACCAAGCCTATTCTGAAGGGGTCAGACTTGGCCTCAATATGCATGCATGTGTGCGTGGGAGAGGCCTTAGTATGTAGGAGACTGCTGTTGCTGTACTTTAGGAGGGGTAAATGCCACCCTACTTTCCTTCTCTTGTTGCCCTTGCTCCTTTGTATGTCTCCAGATATGTGACTTTACCTTAAACCTGTTAAATAAGGGAGCAATTGCTTCCAGCATTGTTTGGCTTATCTGATTCTTCAGTAAAGCATCTTTAAATCCCAACAACAGACCCTGACAGATATCAACCAACCACCTAGTTCCTGGCCCCAACCTTTAGAAAGACCAAAATCATCTTGGAGAGCTAGTTCCCAAGTTTTTTACTTGGATGCTTCCTTTTAGATTAGTATTCCCATGTCTCATCACTGTTACAGGCAGGAAATTCTTCCTAATTATCCTAAATCCTTCCTGCCAAAAGTTAAGCTGGTTTCCTTGGTTCCCAATCTAGATGAATGACACTCTATCAGCCGTACAAAATCCCTTCTCATCTCAATGCTTTTAATCTTAAGCACAGAGCCTAGGCATCCCTGGACTTAGCTGAAACAATGGGCGGTAGTGGGAAGAAGGTTCAGCTTGGGGTCTGAAGATCTAGATCTGAGGTCTTCTTGACCCTGACACTTGGGAGCTGTGTGAGCTTGGGGAAGTCACTTAACCTGTCTCTGACCTTTGGTTTCCTCATCTATAAAACAGGAATAGATCTTGTATTATCTACCCCAGAGGACTTTTTTGCCCTTAAAAAACTGTATCAAAGTGTGCACAGAGTATAGGGTGAGTGTATGGGTATACTGGGAGTGAGCATTATGAAGGAGTGAAGGGAACATTGACCCAAAGGTATGCTACCCTTCCCTGTCTTTCCCTCTGCAAGCTCTATACATGTCTCTGGGTTATGTAAATATGAGTTGTTATCTTGATCATCTTCAAAATGATGCCTATATGGGGCAAATCATACATAGTGGTAATATCTCTCCATTCCTGATCCCAATTTTTTATGCAGATAAAACCCAGTTAAAATGAAAAATAAGGGAATTTTAGAAGGAGAAAAGAACTCACAACACAGATGCTTGAAGATCATATCTTAAAGAAGACAGGGGCAATTTTTTACTTTTTCTTGATGATGGTGATTGTGGTCGGTTAGGAGAAAATGGAGTAGGTTTAACAGGTTTGTTGTAGGAGCTTCTTATCTTTAAAAATTGCTTTTTTTCAGCATAATAATAATAATAGCTAGCATTTAAATAGTGCTTTAATGTTTGTGAAGCTCTTTTCATATATTCTTATTGACTACCTAGGAAAGAAGCAATGAAAAAAAGAAGGAAGGGAAGAAAGATTAAAGGAAGGAAGGGGGATAGAAGAAAGGGGAGAGAAGAAGGGAAAAGATGAGGAAGGAAGAGAAGGAAGGAAGGAAGGAAGGAAGGAAGGAAGGAAGGAAGGAAGGAAGGAAGGAAGGAAGGAAGGAAGGGAGGGAGGGAGGGAGGAAGGGAAGGAAGGAAGAAAGAAAGGAAGGAAGGAAGGAAAGAAGGAAGGAAGAAAGGAAGGGAAGGAAGGAAAGAAGGAAGGAAGGAAAGGAGGGAAGGAAGAGAGGAAGGAAGGAAGAGGAGAAGGAAGGAAGGAAGGAGAGTGGAAGGGAAGAAAAGAGAAGGAAGGGAGAGAAGAGCAAGGGAAGGGAAGGAGGTAGGAAGAAAGAAAGAAAAGAAGGAAGGAAAGGGAATCAGTTGCTATTTAGGCAGTTAGGTGGTGCAATGATAGAGGACTGGACTTTTAGTTAGGAAGTTGTTCAGTTGTTTCAGTCGTGTCTGACTTCTTATGACCCCATTTGGGGTTTTCTTGGCAGAGATACTGGAGTGGTTTGCCATTTCCTTCTACAGCTCATTTTACAGGTGAGGAAACTGAGATGAACAGAGTTAAGTGACTTGCCCAGGGTCATACAGCTAGTAAGTGTCTCAGGCAAGATTTGAATTCAGGAAGATGAGTCTTTATCCATCCAGGGCACTTTATCCATCTGGCTGCCTTTCGTTAGGAAGATTTGAATTCAAATCCCACCTCAGACATTTCCTAGTTCTGTAACTCTTGGCAAGTCAATTTACCTTTGTCAGTCTCATTTGTGTAATGGGAATAATAATGGCATCTACTTTGCTGGGTTGTTATGAGGTTCAAATGAAATAGCATGGTTACAGGGCTTTGTGAACCTTAAAGTGCTATATAAATGCTATTAGTATTTCATTTTATCCTCACAACAATGCTGTGAGATAGGTGCAATTGTATCTTCCTTCTACAGATGAGAAAACAGGTCCAGAGAGGTTAACTGATTTGCCTACTGTCACACAGTTGGGAAATGTCTGAAGCAGGATTGGAAACCAGACCTTGATTACTCCAAGTTCAGGACTCTACCCATTACACCATGGGCATTCATTACTGAGAAAGCTTAAGAGGTTAGAAGTTAAAGGACCCCAAAAGAACAACCCTGGAAGTCATTATGGCTGGAACGGGCTGAGCCTGTTAATTTAACAAGGAACATTTGCTGAGGGTTCCAGACACATCTAAGGCACCACACATGGCTTTACCCATCCACTTCAGTTAAACTCAAAGTCAGCATTCATGGAATGCTAGAAGTAGATGGAACAGCAATAGTTTATCTTCCTTATTTTATAGATGAAGAAATAGGTTCTGAGGGATTTGCCCAAACACAGCTAGTTAGTGGTAGAACCCTAATCCAATAATTTTTCCAATACAATATGTTGCCTCTCATTCTAATCTAAATTTAAGAGGTTCTGGCCACAAAGTATTCACTCAGCTGGCTGGTCTTTATGGGAAAGTTCAAAGGACTATGCAAGGGTCAGTACAAGGAAGACAGCCCCTGCTAGCTACCACTTTTCTCCAAAGGTAGGTCTAATTCCCTGCCTTTCCAGGAGAACTAAAACATCTGTTTGTTTTGAAATTAATCACAAGTCCAAGGGCTCTTTATGAAATCATGGTTGTCAATGTCCAGCTATAGCACTGGCTTTAGGACCAGTGTGTAAAGCTCGTTGTTGGTACACCCATATATTCAACACAGGATATTTGACCTGTTTTGATAGGTGAGTGAATAAAAATTCAACTCAACTCATCATATCTAGCAACCCTCAGACCACACGTTGGAGTCTATCCATCTATCAGGAGACCCAGCCAGGGCATCTTTGCAGACTCCCTTCCATTAGGGAAGTATCACTTTCCTCCTCATTTTCCCCCTCTTGCTCGTGCTCTGGAAATAATAATCAGGTCAGTGCTATCTTTAGTACTGGAAAGGGAGTGAAAATTGACTGCCTTACATCTCCATTCACAATCACTGTGACAACCTAGACAGGGTTATGTCATAGATCCCTTGGACATTCTGGTCAAGCTGATGGACTCTTTCTCAGAATTAGGTTTTTAAACACATAAAATTAAAAAAAAAATTTGCAAAAGAATCCAATTATATTGAAATGCAGTTAGCAAGATATCTTTTTTTTTTTTAAGTTCATGGGCTTCAGGTTAAGACCCTTTGGTGTAGAGATTCTTTTTATTTGTATTCCCAGTGTCCAGCATGGGAAATATATTTTGATTGATAGAGTTGCCCACGGCCTTGAAAGGACCCAGGGCCCTCCCTACCCATGGTGCCAGATTGCAGCATATGACGATGTAATTCATATTTTGAAAAGCCTGTAATTTCATGGGCACAGCTTCTACTTCCAGATAATTATCTTACATTCTATGAGTTGCTGATAAAACAGTTATCAAAATAATAAATCAAAACAACTGCCCTAGAAAAAGAATCCAAGTCCAAAGACTCCAGGTTAAGAACCTACACCCTACAGTCTAGATCAAAATCTCCTTCATTAGCCATTACTTCCTGTATGTATGTTATTCCTCCCTGCTTGCCCCCAATGAGAATGGAAGTTCTTTGAGGGAAGAGACTATCTCACTTTTGTCTCTGTATCCCCAGCATCTGTCATAGTGCCTGGCACAGAGTACGTATGTAATTAATAATTCCCAGATAATGGACTGATCATGTCTGTTGGATCTTTTATAATTCGAATAACCGTCATACTATCATTCTGCCCTGCCATCACCATGACCTGAAACTCAGGTCCTAGACACAGCGTTAATGAGACAGTAACACAAATAGGGTCCAGAGGAAAAAGGGCTGGTCCTAGGTACAACATAGAGAAAGAAGCAGCTGGCAGAATCTGATCCCAAAAGCTCTTGAGCCCCCTTGGGGCAACATATTTTTTCATCATAAATGCACAAAGTGGCTTGCCTCCTCAAGAGAAATACCTCCTAAGTGAGCTTGGCCTCTCCCCAGAGGTCTGATTATGCTTTCTGGGACATTAATGGAGACCAGTCAGACATCTGAGATTCTATCCCTGCCAATCCCCAACTGGGCACTTGAAACCTGTTCTTTCATGTTCAGCCTCCCTATGGGTGAGGAGAGCAGGCTCACTTGATGCAGGAGCCCTTCCTTGAATCTGACAGTTCCTTAGATAGTCAGGGGGCTATCCTTCTCCATGTTGGATAATCCTCCCTCCTTAACATTTCCTTTCTTCCTTCTTGCTATCTTTCTTTTTCCTTCTTGTTCTTCTCCTCTATGCTTAGGAAACTGGGTCAACTTTAAACAATCTTTTCCCTAAAACATAATGATCTTATTTTGTTATTCATTTCAGATGGATATAGCATGTCTTGCAGGATTGTGCACTTGAAGATGGAATTATTAACAATTATATAAAGTGTGACCATTTGATACAAAACTGTGTTAATTCAATCCACATTACTGTTCTACAGCCTATGGACATTTTTTTTTTTTTGCTACAAAGCTCATAGCTCAAAAAATTAAAAGAGCTAATTAAACCAATCCCCAAGCCCCCAATTATTTTCATAGAAAAATGTGTGAAGTTGTGTAAAACATTCAAATGACTTTGGGTTGCAGACTTTCTCTTTATATAGCTATGGATTTCTATGTCTGCTATGCATAAGGTACAGCGTCAGGTCATGGAGAGGTAAGCACAACTCATTTATGTTGAACTTTTACACTTACAATGCACTTTTCTCCCTGCCTATGTATGTGTTTTGTAGCATGCATCCAGATCAGATCTTGAAGAAAATTAGATGCACCATGAGTGGAATGGACAAGCAGTTATAGGTTTCCCCCTTTTGACTTAAAGGTCTTTGAGGAAAAGGTGGGAAGTCACTTGTCTGAGCTCTTTTAAAAAGGACTTTTTTTTCAGGTATAGTTCAGACTAAATGACCTCTGAGGTCCCTTCCAAATCTGTGACTACCTGGACATTTAGACTTCCATTGAAAGGCACTGACATCCCAAAGAATAGAATTCCAAATAGAGGAAGCCTGAGGTGGTTATGAAATTCTTGTGTTTCTCTCTCTCTCTCTCTCTCTCTCTTTTGGCTAGTTGAGTAACGAATTGATCACCTGGAGAATTTTAGAATCACAGATTTAGAAGAAGGTAAATTAGTGGCCAAATAGTCCACCCCTAAATTATCCTTCTGGTCCGGGTTCATCAATCAATCAGGTATTGATTGGGCACCTGCTGAGTAGGAAACCATTGTGCTTGGTGTTGTGGGTGATGAAAAGAAAACACAAGAATCCTGTCCTCAAGGCACATGCAGTCAATTTAGTTGGAGAGATGAGTGACAAGGCAGGCTATGAGGGTACCAACAGAACAGAAGAGGAGAATGGTACTCTGGGAGTACAAAGAAGGCAGTTCTTATGGTGGCTTGGATGATTAGGGGAGGCTTCACAGAGGAGGAGCATGAGCTGCATTTGAAGGGGTCACGAGGAGCACAACTGCACATCAGAAAGCATGACAAGTGTGGCCCTGAAAAAGTCAGCTTCGGGAAGACTGATAAATAAGAAAAAATGGTGTAGGAATATGAAAATAGAGACTACATGGGAAGATAGATCTAGAAACAATTAGGTGCCCCAGTTCAGCCTTAGGCAGGGAATTGGATTTTCCAATTTTGCATGTTCAAAGCAAGTTTTACCAGGAACGTTAATATTCTAATGGGTCAGGCTAATTATTATTGGTCATAATTCGCAGTCAATAAGCTGTAACGTTTTTTACCTGCAATCAAATAGCTTTTAGAAAGGCGTGAATTTTTTTTTTTGGCTTTGAAAACATCAAAGAAATGGGTTCCTATTTGCCTTTTACACCCTGCATTTGCCAAGGGATCAGGGACAAAACAATAATAGCAGAAGGAAACTATTTTGGGAAAACTCAGTTTGGGCCATATGACTGAAAGGCAAGCTCTAGTTGTGACCATTAAAGCCAGACTTACTTGCTACAAGCACATGTATGCACTGATAGATGTGCCCCAATAGCTAATGGTCCATCTTGATATGATAGCTAATAGTAATAGTTAACATGTACATAACACCTACTATGTGCCAGAAACTGTGCTGAGAGCTTTAAAATTATCATCCCACTTAGTCCTCATGACAGCCTGGGGAGGTTGGGGCAATTAATTATTCCCATTTTGTTGTTGTTTCAGTTGTGTCTGACTCACGGTGACCCCATTTGGGGTTTTCCTCGCAAAGATACTGGAAGGGTTTGCCATTTCCTTCTCCAGCTCATTTTACAGATGAGGAAACTGAGGCAAACAAGGTTAAGTGACTTGTCCAGGGTCACAGTTAGGATGTGTTTAAGGTCAGATTTGAACTCAGGAAGATGAGTCTTCCTGACTCTAGGCCCAGTGCTCTATCCACTGAACCACCTAGCTATGCCCATTTTACAAGTGAGGAAACTGAAATAGAGATTAAATGATTTACCCAGGGTCACACAGCTAGAAAGTATCTGAGACAGTATTTAAACTTGGACCTTCCTGACTCCTGGCCCAGCACTCTGTCCACTGTGTTACCCCATAGACTTGTAGTATAGTAGAAAGAATGAGCTATCATTAAGAAGATCCAAGTTCAGATTCTGATTCTGGTGTTGTATACCCTTGGGTAGTTTATTACTTCTCGACCTTAAATTTCTTCAACTGTAAGATGAGGAGATTGGACTAGGTGTACTCTGAGGTTCCTTCTAGCTCTGAATCCTATGATCCCATTATGGCCATTACCAAAATCAATTATTGAACATACAAAGTGAGGTCACTGAATAGTGATGATGTTGATATCTCTGTACCTTAGGCTTGAAATCACTTGCCCTTTAATATGTTTTAGATAGATAGATAGATAGATAGATAGATAGATAGATAAATAGATAGATGTATATATGGTATATATGTATATATATATACACATATATACATATACATGCACACATATGTATGTTAGTGTATATGTGTGTATATACATATATAGATAGATAGTGTGTGCATGTGTAATACACATGCATGTATATATAAACATACATACTTATGCACGTATGTTTACATATACCCGCATATATACACATACACAGAAGTAGTGTGGTAGAGTGGGGAAAAGCCCTGCTATGGACTCTGAGGACTTCTGATAACATCTATCTATGTGACTTTGGAAATTGACACTCCCTGGCACAGGAATGCCTAGACCTACCCTGCATCTATGGATGTATATGCTCCCTTGGCTTCTGATTCCACAATCATCCAAGCCACCATAAGAACTGCCTTCTTTGTACTCCCAGAGTATCATTCTCCTCTTCTGTTCTGTTAGTACCCTCACAGCCTGCCTTGTCACTCATCTCTCCAACTAAATTGACTGCATGTGCCTTGAGGACAGGATTCTTGTGTTTTCTTTTCATTACCCACAACACCAAGCACAATGGTTTCCTACTCAGCAGGTACCCAAACAATACCTGATTGATTGATGAACCTGGACCAGAAGGATAATTTAGTCTTTTGTGAAATTTGATCATTTGTTTTCTCCATGATTTGGAATCACAGGTTTTTTTGTTTTTGTTTTTGTTGAACATTTAAGTCAAGGTCCTTTGGCTGGGCAAGGATGAGAACAGGCCCCCAAATGTGGCCTAGCAAAGGCATTGAGAAATAAAGATGAGAGGAAGACTCACATCTATCACACTCTCTCCCCATTTATCCCCCTTTCCCCAATGGGTCAGACTATTCTTGTCTGTAGCCCTGGCATAGGATAGACCAGTGGCAGGGCCAGAGACAACATAATGGATGGAATGAATGCTGGCTTTGGTGTCCAGAAAACCTGGGTTCTTCAAACCATGCCTCTGATACTTTATTAGCTATATGACCTTGGCAAACCATTTCATATCTCTAAGCCTTGGTTTCCTCTATAAAACATGGGGAGGGGGGGCAGTGGACAAGATAGCTTCTATTATCTCTTTCGGCTGTAAAGTTATGATCTCATAATCTGATGATGCTGTAGTCTTTACTAGCCCAATGGGACCAGCTTATGTGACATGGTGGAAAAAGTATCAGAATAGTTAAGAAACTTAGGTTCATATTCTACCTCTTACACTTACTAGCTAGGTACTAGGGGCGAATCATTTGAACCCCCTCCTATCCTCTGAATCTTAGTTTTCTCATCTATAACATGGAGATAAAATTCTTACATTACTTACTCATAGGATTGCTTCGAGGAAGTTACTTTTAAACCTTCAATTACTATACAAATAGGAACTATTATCATTTCTATATCTAATCTGGAAAGCCCTCAGAAAAAGAAATAGGAAAGTCTTAGGGATAATTATTTAAGTTCATTCTTGCACCATGTATTATATCTGGTACCTCAGGAATACCAGTGAACCCATACGGTCAGTCACTGGTTTCCAGGCCAGAGATCCCTTGGGATCCCTACAGGCCCCTAAGGTCATTAGGGATCTAAAAACATCCACTTCTTAGTCAAGCCACAGTCTAGTCCCATAGTCCTAGATCTAGGGTACACTCTTCCACAAGAACCATACCACCAATGGGAAGAGTAGACATGCACTGAGATTGTGGGTGGGACTCACACAGTTTCTTATTTTTGTAGATGTAGAATTCATCTATTCCAGGGGTGGGGAACCTGTGGCCTCTAGGCTACATGTGGCCTTCTACATCATCAAGTGGGGCCCTTTGACTGAATCCAAACTTCACATGAAGGGCTTCACACTTGAGGACCTAGAGGGCCACTTGTGGCCTCAAGGCCACAAGTTCCCCACCCCTGATCTATTTCAATCCCTTCATTATACAGATGAAGAAACTGAAACCAAAGGTTGTGATTCATCTAAGGTCACAGAGGTAGTAAGGCCAAGGGGTCTTCCATAGTAAGGCCAAGGAGACTTCCCATAATCTCCTTGCCATGAACCTTCCAGAAGTTAGGTCAAACAGCTCAAGGAAAGAGATGAAGAAGGAAAAGAATGAGAGCAACAAAATAATGCTGAGAAGTTAGCGCCATCGATCACCTGAGGACAGTTAGGCTATGAGTTTCACTTGGGGGGAACCGCCATTCTTGAGGTACTCTTTTAGACCCACTGGTAATGCAAACAGAGATTTAAAATATTATGGAAATACAAAGTCTCTTCTTCTTTTTTAAATTTCCTTTTCTCTCTTCCCTTTACAATAATAACGTCAATAATCCCTCTCTCCTTCAGTGTGTTTGCTACCACCAGCACATTCATCCTCCCTGTTCCCCCAGGCCCTTCCTCCAAGTAAGACAGTGGAATAGGACTTCTTCCTCCCCTTCCCCCCAACTCCATCCAGCCCCACCCCCACTTGACTGACTTCCCGGAGTAGGAGCACTGGAGGCAGCAGAAATATCATAACTAACCAGCTGCTCCTCAGAGGTTGATTTTCATTCTGGAAAATCGCAAAAGCAATTACTGTGGCTCATTAGAAGGACTAACAAACTGGCTGCAGGACTATATTTGGAAAACCTGATTCACTTAGCTCCAAAGTGGTTAGACGGTGTGAAGAGGTACAGGGAGGACCTAGGTCTGACTGCATTTAGAGACAAACAAATGAAACAGGTCATTCCAATCTAATTCCGCCACAGAAGAAAAATAAGGGAGCTGAGGCTCGATGCCATGTGTTCAACTGTAACCTGAGTCGGCCTATGATGGGAGTTGGAGGCTCTCTCCTCTCCTGGAAAACACAGGGTTTGGTCATGAAGATAGGGACATGCCAAGTGGTTGATATGTAAAAGATATATACCCTGTTTAATGTATTCAAAGGAGAAATTCCATCCCAAACTTCAGACTGCCAGGGAGCAGGGATATGCCACTGTACTGGGTGCTGTCATTCAGTTACAGCATGGCCTAATTAGCTCTGGGTCGAGAGTTTCCATTCTAATTTCTTGGTATCTTTTGACTATGTGGTATTGTTGAGTTTTAGGGGTGCTGGGATCTGAAGGAACGACAGGTAGATCTTGCCTGAATGAATTCGACCCAAGCTTTCTTTCAGCCAAAGACAAAGTTTATTTGAACACTGATTGAGGGGGCTGGATTTTAGAATCCACCCTATCTGTGACACTTGTACTGAAAAGCTGACCAGATTGAATCTGAGCACTTGGCTAGGCTCTTAAGGAATCTGAACATTTTCACGGAGGCAAAATGGATCTTTTATATAGAAGATTGTGGGAACAGAAAAGGAGTCTAGATGGAATTATGGAAATGGTGGTTTAAAGTGGGGCCAGGTACAGACAATGAAAGGCCAGTTAATTAACTGGGAAGGGTTGATTTGCCCAGGGGAATACCAGGAACCTGAACCACTTGGGAAAATCCAGGGGCTTTTCCTTTTGGTGGGGTTCCGATCCCAACCCTGTCAGTATCAGCACTTGGGTAAGATCTTCCTTGAGTAGCATCTGAGGTGCCCCTCTCAAACATGCACCCTCAGAAAAGCTGGGTGGGTATTCAGTTATTCAGTATCAGACCTCCCAATCCCCCACCCCAACATTGCCCCCATTGGTCTGGGGCACCATTAGTCTCTTCCACCAAAAATATTCCACCAAGGAGTGAACATGCCCAGAGGTTATGAGTGGGACTCATAGAGTTTCATATTTTTGAAGATATAAAGGTCGTCTTGTTAAACCCTTTCATTTTACAGTTGAAGAAACTGAAACCAAAGAGGTTACTTGATTCAACTAAGGTTCCAGAAGTAGTAAATGGGAGAGCAGAGACCTGAACTCAGGTCCTATGAGTCCAAGCGCCCATACATGGCAGGGCAGCTCATGCCCTTGATGCCACATCACAGAAGTCTTCTGAAAATGCTACCATGTATGTTTTCTGGGTCTGTTTTCAACTGCTTTCGTCTGGACCTGCACTAGGTCATCACATCATACCTTGTCTATTCCCTGCTGGGCGTTTCATTTGCTTTCTTATCTTTCCCAACCTTCTTCCCTTTCTTTTTTTTTTTTAATAATTAATCAATTTATTATTAGTTTTTAACATTCACTTTTATAAGATTTTGAGTTCTAAATGTCCCCCCTCCCCAAGACCACATGCAGTCTGATATAGGCTATGTATGTATAGTCATATTAAACATATTTCCACATTAGTCATGTTGGGAAAGAAGAATTGGAACAAAAGGGAAAAACCACAAGAAACCCTTACCTTCTTTTCTATCCCAGGAGCTTTTCACTATTGCCCCTTATCCGGCTTCAGCTTCAGTCTTCAGCTCAGTGGCTACCTCTCCTGCAGAAGAAAAACAATGACTTCTGCCATCTTTCTTCTAGCTTAGAGGCCAGAGGCTAAACTTATGCTCATCAGAGATACCTGTTAGCTAAATTGACTCCTCTTTACTATGGTATAATGGCTTTAAAACAAATCTCTTGGATTAGGGAAGGCATAAAACTCTTTAGTCATAGATAAGACTTGAAATTACAATGCTCAGCTGAGATACCAAATAAGAGGCATGAAAAGTGCTACTAGGCCAAAATTAAATCTATTCTGTGCCTGCTTTTGAATCACAATTCATTGTCTGACCTACTATCTGACTTAAAGTTAGAAATACCTTGTAACTACTGTTTAATCCCTTTTGGGTATATTCTATGGTTAAAATATTTTCAGAGGCACTCTGCCAAATGAACCCAATTGGAACTATGTGGATCTCTTTTTGCTTCTCTAGGGTATAGCCTGGATCATAGTAGACACTTAATACATGGTTATTGAATGAATGAATGAATGAATGAATGAGTGAGTGAATGAGTGAATGAATGAATGATCTGAAGCACCTTTTTTCTCTCAGCCCCCAAGAACTTTGGCTCTCCCTTAAGAAAGAATGGTTTAGGGGTGGCTAGGTGGCACAGTGAATAGAGCACCAGCCTTGGAGTCAGGAGGACCTGAGTTCAAATCTAGCCTCAGATACTTAACACTTACTAGCTGTGTGACCTTGGGCAAGTCACTTAACCCCAACTGCCCTGCCTTCCCCCCTCCAAAAAGCAAAAAAAAAAAAGAATGGTTTGGAAGAAGGCATGAACAAAGATTATCATCTGCCCTCTTCTAGGTCTCATTCTTGCCTTTATTGTAAATAATCAGCAGGTAAAAGATGTCTCTCAACAGCTAGGTGGCACAGGGGACTAGCCTGGAATCGGGAAGATTGTGAGCTCAAATCCTGCTTCAGACACTTATTAACTCTGTGACCCTCACTTTAACCCTGTTTTGCCTCAGTTTCCTCATCTGTAAAATGAACTGTAGAAGGAAATGGTAAACCACTCCAGTATCTTTGCCAGGAAAACCCCAAAAATGGGGTCACAAAGAGTCAGTCATGACTAAAATGACTGAAAAAGAACAACAAAAAAGGTCTTGGATTTTAAGATACTCTATGCTTACATTTGATAGGAAGCCTAAGGAGCTAATGTTACATGAAAAAACAAAGATTTTAGGGAACAGAGAGAGAGTCTAAAAAGTGTATAGATACGGCCTCAGACACTTGGCCCTTACTAGCTGTGTGACCCTGGGCAAGTCATTTAACCTTGATTGCCTCACCTCCCCCAAAATATTAGTTTATAGAAAATAACCCCAAAAGGAAATTAGTAAAAATCGCTTCATCCAACCTTCCTTGGCTAACTCGATCTGATTCTAATTACTTGGATCTTTCATTCAGCACTACATCCCTCCAGTACTTCTATGCCTATATTCATTCCCCTGTTTTCTTTGGGGACATTCTTAGGTCTTTTAAGCTGTCTATCTATTGGCCTGAAGGTGTCTTGAAGGAACCTCAGTTTCCTTATCTTGAAAATAAAACTAATGATATTTGCAGTTTGGAAAAGTAGAAATATGCCAGGTTATAAAGAGCTTTAAGTGCCAAAAAGAAGATTTTGTTTTATTTTGGAGGTAATAAACTGGGAGGGCAGCTAGCAGAAGTAGTAGATAGAGTCCAGGGCCTGGAGTCAGGAAGACTCATCTTCATGAATTCAAATTCAACCTCAGACATTCACTAGATGCATGACCCAGGACAAGTTACTTAACCCTTTTGGCCTAACTTTCCTCATCTGAAAAATGGGCTGGAGAAGGAGATGGCAAACCATTCTGGTAATTTTGCCAAGAAAACCCCAAATGGGGTCATGAACAGTCGTATACAATTGAGATGATTGAACAACAATGACAAATGGGCCACCTGAAGTGGGATTGTGGCTATAGACTGGAAAGAAGGGGACATAATGTGAGAAGTATTGTGAAGTTAGAAATGACGAAGTCTGGCAGAGTATTAGATCTGTGGGGTAAATGGGAATAATGGATCAAAGATGACACTACATTTGTGGCCTGGGTGGCAAAGAGGTGCCCTCACCAATAATTCAATTCGATAACCATTTACTATGTGCCAGGCACTGTGCTAAGTGCTGGGGATACAAAAAAGTGGCAAAAGACAGTCTCTGCGTTCAAGGAGCTTACAATCTAATGGGGGAGATAATATGCCAACAAAAATGTGCAAAACAAGAATAGACAGGATAAATAAGACACAATTAAAAGAAAGCAAGTGCAATTAAGAGCAATTAGAGAAAGCTTCCTATGAAAGGCGTAGCACTTTAGTAGGTACTTAAAGGAGGTCAAAGAACTCAATAACAGGGAAGTGAGGAAAGGGATGAGAGTTTGCAGGAAAAAGATGAGTTCTGTTTTGGACATGTTGAGTTTAAACTGTCTGCAATGCATCCAATTTGAGATGTCTAAGAAGTAGTTGCCTATGAGGGACTATAACTCAGGAGAGAGAATAGGACTGGATGTGTAGCCTAGAGGTGATAATTAAACCCTGGGAACTGATGAAAACACTAAATTACTGAGTTTAGGGAAGAGAAGAGGAGAGTCTTGAGGGACCCATGGTTAATGGGGACATGAATAAAGAACCATCTGACAGATAAAAGGAGAGAATAGTGTCACAAAACCTTGGAGAGGAGAGAGAATTCAGTAAACAGTGATCAACCATGTCAAATACTGCAGAGAGACCAAGGACAATGAGAAAACAACATTAGATCTGGCAATCAAGACCTCTGATAATTTTGGAAAGAGTAGTTTCAGTCAAATGGTGAAGTTGGAAGCCAGATTGAGAAGAAAGGATATGGTGGTATCTAGTGTCAATGGCTTTCTTTAAGTAGTTTAGCCAAGATTGGGAGAAGAGTTATAGATAGGCAAGGGGAATTGGTGGGGTTGAAAGAGGGTTTTTTTAAAAATGGAGGAAAGATGAGTATATGTATACACAACAGGGAAGGAGCCAATAAATGAAGAGAAAATGAAGAGAAAAGAGAACAGGGATGATAAACAGGATGATTTACTAGTGAAAGGGATCAAAGGTACACATATAGGGATTTTTCTTCACAAAAAAAAGGTCCACTTCTTCATCTGAAACCTGAAGGAAGGAGGAGATAGTGGAGGGAGATGTCTTAGTGATGTGACAGGAGAAGAAGGAGAGAGGAGGGAGCTCTTGATGTCTCAATTTTTTGTCTCAATTTTTTAAAAACTTGATAAAGTATGAGGCAAACAGAAACCCACCCACACATTCTTTCCTATATAGCTTTTGTTCACCTCTTTCCATAAATCTTCCAACAAGGGATCCATCTAAAGGGCTGAGGGGAGCCTTCCTTTCATGGACCATTCCAGGCACTCTATAGTTCACTCTCTCTATAGAACTGGCCCATCTCCCTTTCTAGTCAGCTCTCTGATGATATCTTTTATGTCAAATCCTAATGAGACAGGAAGGAATAAGAGTTTCAGAAAGGACTTTAAGGATGCTCTAGCCCCACCCTCTCATTTCACAGATAAGAAAACTGATTTGCAGAGATTCTCAGTCATGTAGCCAGTTGACAGCAGACCTTAGGTTTAGGTCCCAGGTCTCCTAATTCACAGTCCTTTGCTATTTTCATTATACCAGATAAAAAAGTGTCAGCTTTTGTTGATTCATTCCTTTTTTTTCCAATTCCTTTATGTCCAGCATTTTCAGGTAGATTAAGGCAAAGGAGGTATAAGAAAGGTCTCTTCCCTTTCAGTTTGCTCCTATTTTTTTTTCCTTAGATCATAGATTGGTACTAGAAGATAAGCCAGTCCAATCATTTCATTTTACACATAAGAAAAACTGAGACCTAGAAAGGAAAAGATGACTTACTCATACAAATAGAAAGGCTAGGATTTGAACACAAGCTTGCTGACTTCAAATCTGTTGTTCTTCCTGTTATACCATTTACAAGTTTATATCTAAGTCTTTCCATTTGTGCAACAACCTGTGGGTTATGGGCTAGCAGCAAAGGATGGCCAGGCAGGTGATTTCACAGATCCTTTTGTTGTTGTTTAGTCAATTAGTCGTGTTCAACTTTTCATGGCCCCATTTAAGATTTTCTTGGTAAAGATACTGGAGTGATTTGCCATTTCCTTTTCCAGTTCAGTTTATGGGTGAGGAAACTGAGGCAACCAGGATTAAGTGACTTGCCCAAGGTCACATAGCTAGTAAGTGTCTGAGGCCAAATTTAAGCTCTGGTACTCCTGACTCCAGGGCCAGCTCTTTACTCACTGAACCACCTAGCTGCTCTTTACAGATCACAGGGGGCTTTGGATTCCTGAGCAGCTCTTTCCCACTGTCCTGGCAGCTATCTGAACACCATCTCCCAGGGATTACAAGGAAGATAAGCAAGAGAAAGAGGGAAGGAGAGAGAGAGGACAGAAAAGCACTCCTCCCAGAACTGATCTAGAATAAATGAAAGACTTTTGCCTACATTAAAATAGCAGATATTAAAGGCAGGAAACCATCAGACCAGAACATCTCTTAGATTTTCACCTTTGCTTCCCCTCTTCACTTCCTGTCTGGCTCATGGTATATCTCCCTCACCTCTTCAACCCCCCTTCCCCATTTCCCCCCAGCTCTTTCCCTCCCCTTCTCCTTCCTTTCCTCACTCCCTCACACCATGTTATCATCATTGTCAGTAGAACGAGCTGCATGCATGCCAAATCAGGTCATTCACAAATATAGAACAAACGTCTGTCACTACAGATTTACCACTATGACTAAAGCCTAACCCTTCTGTCTGTAAAAAGCTTGCTCTATTAGTTCTGAAGGATCACGGTCCGCACAGCTTCTTAACACTCTCTACCTTTGCTTAACAGAGGTAAGGCATTCTTCCAGTAAACATCCACTGGTTTGTCTTTGAATGATTCATCGTGATGACTCCATTGGTGCCTCAAAAACTAAAGACAATTGTCAACTCTTTTCATTACCTCCTGGCAGACACACACACACACACACACACACACACACATACACACACACACACACACAGTTTTTGGGGCTTGAGGGCTCAACTGTAAATATTAGCTCTGGACTGAAACCTGGGAATGCTAGAGAGAGCATTAGCCTAAGACCAAGCTGGCTAACATCCTCCTCTCTGAGCAGATACTGAGCGAGACCCTCTTAGTTAAAGAGTAAAGAAAGAAAAGTAGTGAGACAATAGGAGAGAGAGAGAGAGAGAGAGAGAGAGAGAGAGAGAGAGAGAGAGAGAGAGAGAGGAAAGAAAGATGGGAGATAAAAGGAGATAGAAAAAAGATGGAAAGAAGGAAAGTAAAAATTGACTTTGTTTTTAAATAATTAATTTTCGTGGGTCAGTCAATTCTGATTTTTCATTTAACAACAAATCAAGGCCTAAAGTTAGGTCTATCTGACTCAGAGAATTAGCAATGAGCCCCATAATCTAGTATTTGAAGAAGGGAGCCCAAAGCTAGAATTCCAATGTCCTTTTTTTGTTTGTTTGTTTTCTGATTTTTTCCCCCCAATCAAGGTGGGCTGCATAGTATGGTGAATTTGAAGCTAGAGCAACTGAACATAAATTCTGGTACTTACAATGCATGTGATTGTGGACAGGTCTGACTCTTCTCCCTTGTGGGCCTCAGTTTCCTCATCAGTAAAATAAGAGGGTTGTATGAGGTTAAGAATGAGGGGTCTCTAAAGCACATGATTCAAAATTATTCAAGTTACGGAATTGCCACATGGGGAGAAAAGTCCCAAGCAACTGTAAAAACATTCCAAAAATCCGACGTGAAGAGACAAAAGGGGATGCAACTTGCTTTCCCTGGTTTGTTAGGCCCTAGGATCTATTTTCAGATTCAGGATATGTTTTATACAGAGGCAGCAAAACCCAACAAAGAAGGAAAGAAGAAAATTAACTATGTTGTAGCTGTGCGAAAGAACAACATTGCTCAATTGACCCTCGTTGTAAATGCCTTTGAGAATTAATTATTACAATATTGTTACTGTCATCATCATCATTATTATTTTGTTCTTTTCTTTTATCATTAGATTGCTGATTCAATCATCATACATGGGTAATAATAGAAATTCATTACCATCTGATCGTTGTTGGGCAGCCTATGGGAAATGAGTTGATAGTCTTGCAAACACTGAATCATGCAGTAAATTAACACTCATTTTCATGCAAGTTTGCTTGCATGTTGATGACCTGGAAACACATGCTTACACTCCATATTTTTCCTTGTTGCTCCTAATAAGTTTCTTCTATGGTAAGAATGGAACAATATGGGCTTCCTCCAGGGGACAAAGCAACACCTCAGCTCTGCCGCATGGAAAGGAACAAGGAGCAGATGGATATGAACTATGTTCAAAAGAGGGCCAACAGAGTGCACACAGAGAGGAGATGCAGCTACCTGGTATCACACCTGGGCAATGCCAGGCCGCTGCCAGTGATTCTTGGCAGACATTCTGCCTGGGAAATAGAAGGCCAGGAAGGAAATGGCCAGAAGAGAGAGTAGGAGGCAACAAACAGCTTTGAAAATATACCACCTGTAGTAGCACAATCTAGGAGGCATGGGGCCTGGGGCCCTAGAAGCATGGGCCTCCCCTAAACTATTAAGGATCAGAGGGCAAACAAGCAATCTTCTCTCTCTATAAAAATCTATTTTACCATGAAAACACTCTTACTTTGTAAGCTGTGTGTCTAACCAAAAGTTACATCAAGTTTCATCTGGTCTCAATAGTGAAGCAAATAGCTTGCCAATGCCATCCCTCTCTACTCTCCTGCCTCCCTCTAGACCCCACCCCCCCCAACCCTGAATAGCTGTCTGTGATTTAATATTTTATAGAAATCACAGTCTTCTTAGTTCTGGACTCTGCTTCCCACTATAAGATGAGTGTTATTCACTAGGAAAACAACACTATTTGGAACAAGCACCAAGTCCCTAAGGAAACATAAAGAAATATAGTATCTTGCTAGATTGTAGGTGGTTTGGGACATCTGTTAAATCAAAAGTCATATACTTGACAAATTTCAACTCCTTTATGGATGCTTCTTTCGCTAGAAACTTTGATCTGCCTTTACCCCTCACTTTCCCTAGTCACTGAATATCTATTCTGAAGAACTGAATGGATGAATGAATAAAAAAAACCCCAAACATTTATTAACTACTTGCTATGGCTAAACACTGTTGCTTGACACAAAAAACATGAGCAGGATCCCCCAAATTGCCGTAGAAATCAAAGCACTACCCACCCCACACTGCCAGGTTCAGTGGCGAAATTGGTTCATTTCACACTGTTTTTATACCAAAATCCAACTTTAGAATCCAGCAATCTGGTACAATGCCTTAGGTTTCCAGAATACAAATCTTCCTGGGTTGGCCCCATATCTTTATGGTCATTTCTACAGGGTCTCCTTCAACAGTCGATACCAAATCACTTCTTACTATATGTAGGAGTCATCTAGGTTTTCTTAACATGACCCCTTACTCTTCTCATCTTACACCAAGACTCTGGTCTCATGCATTTTGTTCCCATGGATTCCAATTATTATTTTATGAGCAGATGATGCATAATTTTTCTTTAAACTCCTGGCTAGCTTCCTCCTATCAGTCTCATGTAGCATTCTGTCTCTGGACATCTCAAGCTGTTTGTACCACCATCAACTTGAGCTGAACACAGCCAAGATGGAATTTGTCAGCTTCTCTCTCCCTTTTCCAAGTTCCCCATCCCAGCAGGTAACACCATAATTTTTCTGACATCCTAAGTAATGGACTTCAGAGTTAATATTCAGCTCGTCTTGATCCTTTGCTCTTCACAGCTAATTAGTTGCCAAATCAAGACACTTTCCCTCCCCCTTCCACACACAGATACATTCTCCTGTGGCCACCTTTTTCTTTCTATTAGTCCAGGTCTTTGTCCTCTCTTCTCTGAAGTAATGTGATCTTCTCTTTGCCAGAATCTCCACCTCCAGCAGGCCTCACTCCCACAATTCTAGTCAATCATAAATCATAGGATTGAGAACTTAAAGGTTCCGCAGAGTTCATCTAGTCCAGGCCTGTTAAATAACAGAGAAAAAAATTGAAATGCAAAGGGTCAAGTGACATCACATAAATGGCAGAACCCAAGTTTTGCTTTCAATCCATCTCTTTGACTCAGGGAACTGGTTGTTTCATTGAATACTGAAAGCATGGCACTAAGTAAATACGAGAATTATATGATGTTTTTCCGGTTTTATTAATCAGTCATACATAGAAAGACTTTACCCATGTCCCTAAATATCAGTCTTTGTATCCACAGCAGGAGAATAAAAGTCCTGAGTAATTTGAAGAGCTCTCAGAATATGGGGTGAAAGATATGAGAAATATGACAATGCCACTCTTTTGCCATTCTCTCACGTAACTTGCCTTAGGTTATTAAATGGTAGTTTCCCATGAACCTACAATATCTCTTTTCATTGCTTGAAATCTCTTCCCCCAGGATTCCTTGTCTATGTCATTGACTTTATCTACTATGAAATCCTAAACAGCTTCCTTTACTCATTTCAATCACATTTATTCTTTGTGTCTCTACTTATCCCACTGCTGTTTTCAACCTTCTGGATCCTCTTGACCTTAACCCACCAAATCATCTCCCTCACCAAAGAAGGGGAGACATTTGTGTTGAGATGTGACCCCTAGAGCCTCTGGATGTTGTTTCCCTACAACTGCCCTTACCTTTCCAGCATGACTTCTGTGCCAAGCCTGATTGGCCATGTATATGTAACAGAAGAGGCAAGTATGCAGCGTGATGGTTAAGTTGAGAAGTGGAGAAGGAAAACAGCTAGGGAGAGATGAATAGAGGCACAGACTTAAGAGGTTTCTGTTGGTCAGGCTTCCTCCAGCTTTGACTGTTTTATGAATGTTGATGGTTCTAGTCTCTGCTTTTGTTGTCTTTGGAAGTCCCTTCAGATATTCACCCCTCCATGAGGAAAGCCTCTAGCCACAAAGCTTTGCTCTTCCCTGATGAGAAGGCTTGGTTTGGGGGTACAAAGGGGAAAACTGGAGTTTAGGGGCCATAGAGGGGAAGCAGGAAGTCAGTCTGGAGATTGTTTACCTAGGAGTAGAACCTCTAGGAGAACCATAAAAAATTCTGCCATGTACTCTGGTCCCGTCCTGCCGTTTTGCTAAGAGAGACTAAGATAATCCTTACTCCTGTTGTATGGGGAGAAGGAAAATTTAATGATAAGCTACAGGTATATTCTCCCTTAGCTCAGGAGAAACCAGAGAATTAAAGGAAAAAACTCTTAGCTGTTGTGATGTGTCATGATATTACCAAGCCTTTTTCTCCAAATAAACTGATTTTCTAGACTATGGCCAGAGGCATAAATGAATTTTAGCAGCTGCATCCAAATAGGAGACATTTCCAGTGGGTGGGGGTGACAAATAACCTTATTTAGAATGTCTAAGTAACAGGAAGAAGGCAGCAGTGTTTTCTAGACAGCTGTCTGTCCTATCCAAACAGGAGACCTGTCACATGTGGGAGCCTGTCGCATTAGGTGGGAGCAAATTCTATTACACATTTGAATAACTTCCCAAATGACACTTCTATGAAACCTTTTTAAATTGATTAGAAAAGAGCTTATGGCTTTCCCTCACCATGCCCTATTGCTACTGCCATTAGAATTGTATCTTGCCACTGCAAAAATATACGTACATGGACTTTGCCCTTGTTCCTGTATCTGATGTAAAGATTGTCTATTCGTTTGCCACTGACTTGCTGACTTCATGGCTTTTGTGTGAGTGGTCAAATAAAGGCACTTGTCCTAGAAGGAAAACTGCTGGTAGGAACCAATATCCCCTAATCCTTCCTAGAGAAATGGTGAGGAAAGTGCTAAGTAAACCTTAAATGTTATAGAAGGGGAAGCATTACTGGTATTATACAGTGCCTAACAGTGTCACAGTGACTAAGTGTTTCCCAGGTGACATCTGATGTTATAGGTGATTTATTGGTGGAAATAGCACGAAGGAAGAGGCATTAATGTCTGCTTTGCTGCAGTTCCCGAAGGACCATGGGATTCTTCCATCTGACTTCCATGTGTATTGTCTCCCCCTTTAGAATGTGAACTTGAGCGCAGGGCCTGTCTCACTCTTCTACTTAAGTTCCCAACGCTTAGAACAGTTCTTTGAAGGTTTAGTAAATTCTGTATTCATTCATTTTTGATTATGCTGACATGGAATAACATAAAAATGTAAATGTGTATGGGAGAGGGGAGGGTAGAGGTGAATAAATTGCAAAAGTATCTGTCTGTATGTTTACATATTCAAAAGATGGAATTACCTTGTGCCCTAGACAAGAGAAATGGTACATATACTTAAAACAAGAGAATCACAGAAATGTTTGGGATCCTAACTCCTTTAAGTGCAAGATTAAAATTGAATCTATATGTGTGCCCTCACACACAAGAATGCATCTAATAAATAATAGTAAATATTAATATTTAATGTAGAGTATTAATAGATCACTAACATTAATTGGTAATAATGTTAATTATTTAATATATTTAATATGCAATGTTAATATATAATATTAAACAATGACAAAATTTTAATAAGCAATCATTAAAATGCCTACTATATGCCAGGTACCACACTAAATTCTAGGGATACAAATAAGAGGAAAGATAATTTCTGCCCTCAAGGAGTTTATAATCTAGTGGGATAAGACAATGGAGAAAAGGAAGCTGAAAACAGAGGGGGCTCCACCCAGAGGGTCCACCTCCATGATGTTCTTGGAGTTGAAACAAAGCAGCAGAGCTATGGGAAATGAAGTTAGCTGGAAAATTCCGAGCCCTCTATAAAGGGCGTCTTTGGGAGGAGTTTATTGTCCCACCCTCCAGCCCTTCAATCCAAGGGGAGAGGCAACTGAGGAGGGATTGAATGTCATAATTGAAGAAATCTCCGTGACTGATCTTCCACATATGCTATAAGAGCACCAGCTCTCTGAGATACAATCAAATTATGAGTTCAAATCAAAGTTTCTCTGTAACTGGAAGTCACTTGAAGCTGACTGAGATAGGCATTTAAAAGAGGAAAAAGAGAGAGAAAGGAAAATAAAGCAGGAGATGGTGGGAAGCTAGATGAGGTACCACTACAGAATTCAGACTTGACAGATTTATGGAATTGCTGGTTCCATAAGGATAAGTCCCACTTGTCTCCACCCTGCTATAACCTCCCAGTGACAACAATCAATGAGAAGAATATCCACTCAGACAGATGTCTGAGTGTTTAGAAAAAAGTGGGGGGAAGGGGATGCTTTACATAGAGGTTAAATAAGTATCAGGGGAAACTTCTAGTAGCTATCTCATTCCTGCCAATCCAGGCTTCTTTCTCTGAAATATAAACTACTCAGATGTAAAGCTATGGAGATGGAAAAGAGGTAAAAGCCAACATGATTTACTGAGTCTTAAAGTGGTGACTTGCTCTGCATTGTAAATAAGAGACAATGTGATGTATTGGAAAGAATGTTGGTGTATGAGTCAGGAGACCTTGGTTCTAGTGATGATTCTGCCAACTAGCTCAGGTCATTTAATAAAGGAAATTATTTCACTTCCTCATTCATCTGAAAAAAATGGGAGGCTTAGACGATCTCTTAAGGTCTGATCTGACGCTAAAAATGGATGACTACCTAAAGGCAGAAAGTTATCTAGAGAGGAAAAATGAACATACGTGACTGAAACTGCAATTCTCTAGCTGAGCCAATTCAACACATATTTACTATGTGTATACCCTATGCAAAAAGAGGCTTCTAGAGAGGAGAGAAGGGTAGAGCCATGGGTTCATTGACTCAGACGTTTTAGGAAACTTTGACGTCCTTGAACTCCAACTCCTCATTGTATAGGTGAAGCAATTGAAGCTCGTTAGAGTTAACCCTATTTATTTGTCCAGGGTGAGGCTCCCTGTTGTTATCCTTATGGATATAAAATAGACACTCTCTCATGACAATCAGAGGGCTCAGAAGGCATTTCTCTCCAAGTGCCTTTTTTCATTGCTGGCGGTTTATAATGTTACCCCATCAAATACTGCTTTGCCAGAAGATCCTTCTGTACCACATAATAACACAAATCTCATCGCAAAAGCCCGTTGTAACCTTGTTCATATCATTGCCAATTTATGCCGTGTATAACAACATTTCTATGAAACCAACCATCCTCTGTCATGTTAGTTTAGCTAGCATTACTTTCCCCTTTTTATTTTATTTTATTTTTCTGTTTTTGCCAAATCAATGAATGGCATTAGACGTAACTATTTTAGCTCTCACGGCTGGGTTTCTTTGGCTGGTCCAACAGAGGTACCCAGCTTGGGACTCAAATAGAACATCTCTAGACCAATCACAGAATGGACCAAGAGGCTTTTTCTGGGCATATGCTAAACATTTACTCTTGCTCCAATCCTGAGACCAAGAGAGCTTCTGAGGGGAAAGAACGAATATCTCTTTTGAATATTAGGGAACAGTAGGTGGGAAATAGGAAATGTTAGGAAAAGATAGAGAAAATTTGAGAGAAAATGGGATCTTATGAAGTGACTTGAGAACGATATCTCCCAAAAAAAAAAATATAACATATCTGGAGACCTGTCTGTTTGTTGTTCTGGGGCAAGACTATACTCAGAAACCAAACTAAGAGTCCAATTTCTGCTGTTTGTTCAAAACAGAGTAAGAGCCTAACTTTTTAAGTGTCCTGTTATGTCCTGGAGGAGTAACTATTTCTCCTAGTCAAGTCCTGTTCCGATTAAGAGGAAATCGTATATCTTCCAAGAATATTTCTGTCTTCTGTTTAGCTCATGAAGTTTCATGCCCTTCCTGTAGAGACTTTGATGGGAGTTCTTCAGTTGCTACATAATGGGCTCCTTGTGATTTATGCATTTGCATAAACAAATAGATGCTCAGTATTTTTGATCACATCCTTCACCTTTGAAGATGATGGTTTTTCTTATTATTATTCATCTAGGGTCATAGTCATTTAGTAACTAGGAGATAGCATTCTAAAACAGACAGCAACTTTATTTATGGAGGTAGATGCCAAAAGAAAAAGAAAAATCTGATAGAGTAGGTTGAGAGTTGGGTGTCTTAGTGACCAAATTAACTGTTTGGTCAAGAGCATCCCTCTTTGCTATAACTCTATATAAAATGTCCTTTCCAACCACCCTCTCTTTCCTGGACTTGGAAGGGGTTTTTCAGAAGAAAGTCCTTTATACTGGCTCTTAATGAGTCAGGTTTATACCCTCCCCTTATCTTTAGTTTCTTCTCCAGACGGAAACAGATAATGCCAAGGAGGAAACACATTTTTTAGGTCAAATACTTTAGAAGCAGAGTTTGGCAACTCTAGAAATTAGTGCATGATAGAGGAAGTCTTTTCACACAATTATAGAATCACCCCACCCCACACAGACCCTTTGTGCTGTTTTCCCTGCTCCCCCCCCCATTTCCTTTAAAGAACACACCCACATTGTAATTGGTGATCACTCCAGCTACACTAAAGATTTCCAACTCCCCTATGTGAAATGCAATGGGATTGTAAGAATGAGGTGATTGGGAAGGAAAGGAGGATTCTCTCTTCTAGGGCAGGCTGCTTCTCAAAAGTAACAGCTCTGAGCTGGGACTAACATCCCAGGGATGACTAGGCCACCAAGATTCATAATAAGCTCTAAGCCAGGGCTACTAGATTGTGAATAACCAGTGATGCCTCACATCTACCATTATGCCATCAGGACAGGAGAGGTTATAGTATATTATCAAGGCTACAAAGTAAACATGGAGGGAATGGTGGATATAACTGTTGTCTTGGAGATAAACCAGATAAAATTTTGCAATCAACTAATAGACCCCAAGATCCTCTGGTTTAAATTGTCTTTGATTCTGACTGCTTTCCCACTTCACTGAGATATCTGCAAAGTTATACATCTAGGAGCGGTGGCATTATTTCATTTCATCCCTGCAGTGATCAGATGTCAACCCTACTCCCATGTTGTGAATATGTGTTTTTCCACATAGATCATCATTATGTCTGAGCACTGACCTAGGGAAAAGGTATCTCTTGGATTTAAGTTAATAATGGATAGCTGGTGTAAATCTCTAGCTGTGAAGTCTGTGAGGGCTTTCTTGGGGGCAGCTATTTGAATGGATGACTAAAGCCCCAAAGGTGACTGTTATAGGTCAGCCCTGAGCTGATAGAGCATAGTGTTGGGGTTTAAACCCAGGGATGCCCAAAACTGTTGAGGTGGGGGCTTTGCCCACCCCAAAACTGTTGTGGTTTCATGACGTATTGTGGTAGAATCATCTCAAAGAATTCAGAGTCAGACCACTTCTAATCCAAGTATAGGCATTTATTGAGATTGACACCTCTCATGAAGCGGGTTAAGTTCCAACAAGAACCAGCAACTTTAGAGAAAGCAAGACGGATTTTTATAGGGTAAAGATGCGGTTACATAACAGAAATTTACATAGAATAGAGGAATATTATTAATATTAAAAAGGCAGG
Source organism: Pseudochirops corinnae (assembly GCA_028646515.1). Classification (NCBI taxonomy): domain Eukaryota; kingdom Metazoa; phylum Chordata; class Mammalia; order Diprotodontia; family Pseudocheiridae; genus Pseudochirops; species Pseudochirops corinnae. The sequence goes on along the minus strand of CM053587.1, from coordinate 216,532,084 downwards.
AGGAGTTTATTAAGGGATTAGGTAATGGAGGAGGGGTCCCATCTATGGTTTGGTGGTTAAACATTCTGGTCATTCTGCCTTCCAACTGCCTAGTTATTGTGGTCCTATCTGGTTAAGACAGATAGTTAGGTATTGTGGTCCTGTCTTAGGCTAGATGGATGACGTGATTGTGATTGAATACAAGAACACACCTGTTTCTGTGGGAATGGGTCTGGGGGCAGTGACCAGGTAGAGGCAGTAGCTAGGTTCCCATCACATGGACACACCTGCTGTTTCTGTGGGAAATAAGAGTTCAGAGACACACCTGTCATTCCAATGAGCAGTGAGAAATATACAAAGAAGTTAGGACATTGGTGGTGGTGGTGGTGGTGGGAGCTAGGTAGGTGCAGTGGGCCTGCTGTTCAGTAGGGCCAGGCCTTTAATGAAATTAGAATATTGGGACTGGGAGAGCTTTATTAGGATTCCATCAATAGGGTTTTGTTTTCTTTGCAATATGTCACTGTTTTTCATTTTATTGGATTGTTTAATCCATTCACATTTAAAATTATGAGGTTTACATTTTCTTCCATCTATCTCTAAAAATGTTTTTTCCAAGTTATTATTTTCTACCTCTTCTATTGTAAAGTATTACATTCTTTCAATTATTTCACTTTAGTCTTTTTAAGGTGGCCTTCTTCTTATGCTCTTCCTTTCTCTCCTACACATACCCCATCCTATCCCATCTCCTCTTCCTCTTTGTTACTCTTTTCTCTTTTGGGTTTTGTTGACTTGTTCTTTTCTTCTTTTATATAGTTATATAGTTCTTTTCCATCTTTTTTCCTCTCGGTTAAGTAGATTCCCTCTTCTTTTCCTTCCTTTCACCCAGTCCTGTTCATTAGTTTTTTTATTTCATTTTTGTGCCTTTTTCAGAAAAGTTTTTCTCTCACTTTCTTCATTATCCATCTTTCTTTTTCTTTTTACTTTAGGCCCCCATTCCCAGAATCATAACTCCTGTAATCATCTGGTCTCTTTCTTTTCTCCATATTCTTCAAACAATCAAAACTTCCAGGGTATCCATTGTAGGTTCTGCCCTTTAGGTGCTTTCTGTCACTGCCTTGTCAAGCCTAACCCATGTATTTCCCTTTTCCATTACACCCCACTCTCAGAACAATGGCAATTATTACAATAGTCAGAGAGGACCACTTCCCCATGGTAAGGAATATCCCTGACCCCCCTCCACTGATCTATAGCCTCTCTTGTTGACCTTTTCTTTCCTACATTTACCTGGAGATCTCCTCTCTGTGTCCCTTCTCTCTCACTCCTCCAGGTGCCAGTTGTCCATAAGAGGTTCCACCTCCCCTCCTCCCAGAATAAGTAGACTTTTCAGGCACCAAATCTTTCAGACTTCATCCAGTGTAAGGTCCCCATCTCCTTTTATCCATAGGAGACTTTGTCAGTGGAACACCCTCACACCTCCAAAGAAAGACCTTCTTCCTTTCCCCCTCCTTTTATTCTTTCCCCCTTTTTCTCTCCTACTCCCATGTAGGCTTTTCTCTTTTGAATTCCCTAGAGGTCATCTCTCCTTCATTGCTAGCTCTTGATTTGATCCTGAGGCATCTTCACTCCTTTTGATCTCCCTGCTCCCTTCTCCACCTCATGTACTCACCCCTGCTGTAGTTTAGTCCTATAAAAGAAGCGTTTACCTATAGACAGTATTTTGCTGGGTCCTGTCCATAATATCCCCTGTTCACTTCTTCACTATTACCTCTGCCAGATTTCCCCCTCTGTCCTTGTCTCCTCGTGGACCTTTAGAAAGAAGTTTCTTATTGGCTTTTCTGTTGTCACTCTGTTACTGTTGCCTGTGTTTATTCACTCTTCTTGCAGTTCTGCTGTTTGGGGTGTTTAAGAAGCAAATAATCTTTTCATTTCTGGTTTTCTTTCTAAAACTGTGTCCAACTCTTCTTTATTATTGAATGTCCATCTTTTGTCTTGTGTGGTTAAGCTCAGATTTGTAGGATAGATCACCGGGGCTGCATCCTGAACTCCAATGATCTTTGGAACACAGTATTTCATTTCCTCCTCTTTTTTTTTAAAAGAAGGTGTGAAACAGTCTTGTGTTATTCAAATATCCTCTATTTTGTATTAGATGGTCTTTCTCCTTATGGCTTGCAGAAATGATTGTTTCTGAATCAAATTGTTAAATTAAACCATTTTGTGTCTTGGAATTGGTAGTTTGGGGATTTTTTTTATTTTAGGAAATGATCAGTGAATTCTGTAAATTGGAATTTAATTTTCTATATTCAGAAGTTCTGGACTGTTCTCTTTTATTATTCCTTCATTATGGTATTGAGGTTTTTTGTTGTGTCTTGTTCTTCTCTTGAGACCTGTAACCTTAGGTTATCTCTGTGCATCCTGTCTTTGAGATTTGTATGCTTTCCTTGTATAGTGAGCATACTTTCTTTTGATGTTTTTGTTTTTTACTTTTCTTTTAGGCTGTCCTTCATTTCAGGATATTTGCACTTTCAACCTATTGTTTTCTTTATTGTTTCTTTAGTGAGACTTGCCATTACAGATTCAAATTTTTCTATACTGTTCATAACTTTTGCATGCAGAACATGAATTCTTCTCTCATAATTCTCATTTCTTTTTAAAACCACTCAGGAACAGCGTGTTGTGGTTCCATGTTCTCCTCAAATTCCACAGGGTCATCTTTCTTATGAAGTGTTGGATCATTTTCCTTCATTCTGCAGTATTTATTCATAGATACCTGAACTCATTTACTAGACCTAGGGGCCACATTTCCTTCTGTTATTACTGTTTTTCCTACTGATTTATCTGTTTATGTTCAAGATCTTTGAGATTTCTTCTTTCTGAAATCTTTAGTACTTTCATTCTTTCCCCACTCCCTTATTTTCCTTATCACTCACTTCTTGATTCCCCATTCTTAGGGATGGATCTTAAAGCATCTCAGCCTTCTCTTATACTGGGCAATTCATGATTCACCAGCCTAGGCTTCTGTTCCAACTGATTTTGTGGGTGACCAGAAATGACTCCAACTAGAGCTGTGCTCTTTCCTTCAGGTTTAGTGGAGTGCTGCACAGCTCCCCACATGTACAGTGTCTTATTCTGGTGACCTGTCCCACTTCCTTTATTTGTCAGTTCTCTGGCCCAGTACCAGCAGTCCAGAGCATGTTTTCTGAGGCCCAGGTAGTTCAGAGCTTTGCAGCATTGGTGCTTACAGGGAGCAGCCCGCAGCATGCTTTTGCTCCTGAAGGACTATAACCAAGCTGGCTATCAAGGCCTGAACAAACTTCTTCAGTCTGGAACCAAGGTCTCTATAGCACTGGAAAGAAGGAGAGAGAAATAGGGTACAGTGGTGAATTTAATGTAAACATATATTGTGCCTTTGGGTTTGCTATTGTGACCTTTCTACAAGTAGCATGGGAAATGAGGGAGGGGTGCTAAGTCTTGGAGTCAGTGAGCCCAGGTTCAGTCTCTGGATTTGTTTTTTTTTTTTTTTAAGCCTTCTTCTTGATGTTGTGCGTCCAAACCATGAAAATAGCTGAAGTTGCTTTATTTTTGATGCATAATTCCTTTCTTGGAGAACTTTGAGAAGTCATGGGAATCAAGGAAAATGTCTAGTCCACCGTCTTGTTTCTTATGTGGCTTGTCAATCCAATACTTGTATGACATTCTACTCTGCATATAATTATTGAATAGTTATTATTTATGTGCTGATTAGCATTATATCTTTGTATTTATGTCATATCCTCCCTCTTGGATTTCAAGTTTCATAAGAAAGTAGATTTTGGTTATCTTTGCATCTCTTATAACACTTAGTTCACTGACATGTACATGTGGATAGGGATAGAGATCGTGACTGTCCCTGTGATTTCATTCATATAAGGAATTCCCATGTGAGGAAATTCCTTATACCAATGCAGGCTGATCCTTTCTAAATTAAGAGATGAATTTTAAAAAGCATTTGTTAAGAGCTTACTATGTGCCAGGCACTGTGCTAACCCAGGGACACAAGTGAAAAAAGCAAGATGGTCTTGTTCTCACAAACTTTACATTCTAATAGGAGGATACAAGTCACATGGGGAGAGTTGTTTTGGTCTGGGAAATCTCAAAGATGCTGAGTGGAACCATCTAGGACAATTGCAACTTATAGTTTTAAAGAGTTGCCTGGAGCACTGATAAGTGATTTGCCCAGGATTATACAGCCAGTATGTGTCAGAGATAAGACATGAATCCAGGGTCTTCCTAACTCTTAGACCGACTCTTTGTCTTACCTCAGTGACTCTTGCTACACAAATAGTAGGTGCTTAAATGGAATAATTAAAGAATAAATTCATTAGTGAACTTAATTTATTGAAATTCATTAATGCATGAGGCTCAACTGATACCAGACAGTAGAGAGTGCTACTGAAGAAAAGCCACTCGTTCTTATCATATCTAAATCATTCAATTCAGTTCCAAAGTCCTCTCTATCTCTAGCTTTGAAAAATTAGTTTTGATTTTACTTTTAAATTGGCTGCCAATGTAGTGAGGGGGCTATTGGTTGTTCAAGTCACTGATAGGAAAAAGGGATTATGTTTATGGCACTTGGATTGTGGGGTTTGGGATGAACCACTAGACCAAAATCAATCTGTTAGACAATCTTTTCTGTCCTCAAACAGACCAGCAGACTCCTACCAGGAATTCATCTTTTCTCAGAATCACAAAGGACAAAATATGCATACCCTGGACAGGTGCTTTGAGCACTGGACCAGAAAAAAAACAAACCTTACAAAATAGAGAAAAACTGGGGTGTGCCACTGGGCACTACCCTTCAGATAAAGAATCCCATTAATTCTTGGGTTACTGACGTCACCCTCTTGTCTCTGCCTTTCATCAGTGTTTTGCTAACCAACAGCTCACAACCACCACTTCTACATCACTGCTGAGGGTAGTCAAACCAATATCACCAGTTTTCCTTAAAGAACTAGTCTCTGTGTTACCTGGTGCAATGGCTTAATGAAACCTAAGGTTATTTACCTGTAGAGCTACAAAAGAGATGAGATAGGCATATTTTCCTATCCCAAAATCCAGATATTACCCATACCCACTCTTTCTTTTTTTCATTCGTTTGCAATTTAAATGTTGACCAACTGGATTGTGGGTAACTAGACCCCAAAGTCTGTCTCTGTGTGTTTGGGGAATGAAGGAATCTCTTCTAATGGAAAAGGTAGAGATAAAGGAAAAAGGAATAGAGGTATGACACCACTCTTCTGGGGGCATTATCCCCCTGCTCTCTGGCAGTCTGATCACTTTGGTTATCATCACTCACTGGAGTGAGTGGCAGATGGCTTCGTTGCTAAAGGGATTTACTCACAGAGAATTGACTCCCAAGCTAGCACAGTTTCTTTGGATCTGGTCAAAGCAAAGGGGGGAGGGGTAGCCAAGAGAAGTGCTGTTAACTGTAGGGAATCCCCCTTGATGGGAACGTACCCACAAGCTAAAGAAAAGGGAGAAGGGAAAACTTTGCTACAAATTCTACATCCCCTTTATTCTCTAACTCCTATCACAAACACATACAGAAAGAAAGACCTTCTTTGCCTTTGGGAGAACAAGATATCTCAAAATCTACCTCACAAGGACCTGAGTTGGCAGGATCAATAAATATGTAGCTCATACACAGAGAAATCATTCAGGCCATTTCAAAGCCCCTGGAACAGGAATGAAACAACAGAGACTAAAAGATAAGACTTTATTGCCATGCAGTTCTCATTGGATTTCAGGGAAGGACCATTTCTAAGGCTCCAAACACCAGAAAGCTAAGTTCCCAGATTTCACTGCCCTTGTCTGTACTATAGTCACCAAAGGCTTATCATTCAGTGGAAGTATAATATTCCCCTTGAACCAAATGAGGTAGTGGAAAGTTCCTAATAATATACTGAACTGACTTGTGTGCCTTTGGGGGAAGATCAAGTGCAGGATTTGTGAAGAAATCACTGCCCCAACTTTCTGAATCCCAACCTGTGAAGTGACAGCAAACGTCAGTGGCTGTTTGATATCTGGATATTTTATGTGGGCACAGTTATCACTGACTAGGCAAAGGCAAGATCTATTAGGTATTTTACCCTCTCTGATAGATACAAATTGCTCAAGATACGCCGATAACTTGCTTTAGTCATTTCTCTGATCCCTTTCATGTCAAAGAATGAGAATCTTCTAATCAGAGGGAACTTGGAAAGTTCTCTAGTTCAGATGCCCTATCCCATGCAAAAATGCCCCTGGAAAACCTCTCCAGAGCTCCTTGAAATGTATCTTAGTAGAGACAGTGTGAGACTTAGAGTCAAGAAGAGCTGGGTTCATATCTTGCCTCTCCCACTTACTAGCTATGTGACCTTGAGCTAGTCACTTAAATCTCGTATGCCTCAGTTTCCTCATTTGAAAAACAAGATAGGTGGACCAAACAGCCTCTTTTGTCCTCTTCACTCCTAAAGCTATGATTTTAGAATCTTCTATCACATTCCTGACAGATGGTGCTTCAGCCTGTGGGCTCTTCAGTGATGGGGAGTTCACTACCTATGAGGCAATCCTTTCCATTGGACAGAACTAGTTTTTATTTTTAAGTTCTTCCTTATATTAAGCTGAAATCTATATCCCTGTAACATATGCCCATTTTTTTAAATTTCTGTCTTTTAGAGCTATAGAAAGTAAATCTAATCTGTTTTCTGAGAGAAAGCCCTTCAAATATTTAAATAGAGCTTTCATGTTCCATCTCACCCCCTAGTTTTCGCTTTGTTCCATCAATGCTTTCTTATATAACTTGGTCATTAGACCTCTTGTCCACTATCATGGCAGCTAAAAAATGTAAAGGACATATTGGGAGGCATAGAGACCTTCGAATGAAAGCTGGTGCATCACCTACTCAGAGACTCACTGAACCAGACAGTCTCTGAGGTCCCTGTCAATCAAGTTGTTGTTGTTAAGTCATTTTTCAGTCTCATCTGACTGTGATCCTATTGGGGGATTTTTTGGTGTTGTTTTTTTTTTTTTGCAAAGATACTGGAGTGCTTTTTCATTTCCTTCTCTAGCTCACTTGACAGATAAGAAAACTGAGGCAAACATGATTAAGTGACTTGCCTAGGATCACACAGCTAGTAAGTGTCTGAGGTCAGATTTGAACTCAGGAATATAAGTCTTCCTGACTCCAGGCCTGACAATCTATTCACTGTGCCACCTAGCTGCCCCTGTCAATCAAAGTCTAATTAAAACCTTGTCTCCAGCATCTATTGTGATTTTGCACAAATTGCTTCATGTCTCTCAGCCTCTATTTCCTTATCTTTAAATTGAATCTATTAATAATACCTACTTTCCAGGGTTGTTATAAGGATAGGATGAGATAATATTTGTAAAGTACTTTGCAAACCTTGAAACACTACATAAATGTTAGCTACTGTTATTATTTCAATTTTGAGATTCTGTCATATCTTTTATAAAGTATTTTCTAATATTATTTCGATCGGTTATTTGTATTCAGAGAAGCATTGGAGTATAACGAATGGAGAGCTAGTCTTGGAACCAGAAAGATCTGAATTCAGGTCCTACCTCTCACATGTGGGGACTGTGTGGTCCTGGGCAAGTCACTTAACCTCTCAAAGCTCTAGGTAACTCTTTAAGGTGGCACAGTGGACAGAGGGTTGGGGCTGGAATCAGGAAGACTCATCTTCCTGAGTTCAAATCTGGCCTCAGACACTTACTAGCTATGAGACCTTGGGCAATTCACTTAACTCTGTTTGCCTCAGTTTCCTCATCTGTAAAATGATCTAGAGAAGGAAATGGCAGAACCACTCCAGTATCTTTGGCAAAAAAAAATAAAAATAAAACCCAAATGGGGTCACGAAGAGTCAGACCCAACTGAAATGACTGAACAAGAACTCTATAAGACCATCAATTGCAGCAAAGCTGCTGAGCTGCATTGATAGAAAGAATTTCCTTATCCAGGAGCTCCTATGAGATGACAAGTCCAGTCCTTATTCCTCCCCCTCTCCCAGTTATTCACATCCCAGATTCTGGGTATTGAGACTCACTGGAAACATCACTGAGACCTTAGACCTTTATTGGTTAAATAGCATGCATTTTGGATCTGAGTTTCCAGTCATGTAACTGCCATGGGGCAACCAACAAGGGGGGAAATTGTCAAACTGATCCGAGCCTCCCCTAATCACAGATCTCCCCCCAGTTAAATATTTGCTATCCATACATATCAAAATGGGGTTGTAAGCTCTTTGAGTGCAGAGACAGCCTTTTACCTCTTTTCATATAGCCGGTTCTTAGTATAGTACCTGATACAAGTAGGTATTTAATAAATGCTTATTGACTGACTGAGTGATTGGAGTAAGTATGTTGGTCTGTATCCTTATTTCCTGATAGTTATTCGTAATTTGGAGAAGTTCCACTAGTTGTATTCCCCCTGATTGTTTTCCCCAGGGCTTTGTACTAACTTCTGGCAATGCCTGCGATTCTAAAATACTCTCAAAGTTAACAGTTGTTTAGGAGTTCTCATAGCTGGTAAATCTGGTGATTATACTTGCCCCTCTGAACTCTAATGCATAATTATGTGAATTCAACAAGCAGATGAAATTTTACAAAGTTCTCATTGGTGCCTTAGTGTTTATAAGGTTCTATTCCAACAACAATAACAAAGTTTGGAAAGTGTTTTATGTGTATTACCGTATTTTATTCCTTTAACAACTTTATAAAGTAGATACTCGTAGCAGCAACCACACTGGCATACCCAGGATGGCTGCTAACACAGGTTCTTAGATCTGTTTTACTAGGAAAGAAAGCTATTCAAGGGGTCAACAATCTTTTTTAATTACATTCACTAGTTCAGGGGAAAAGTCAGCACTCTGAATTTCAGAGAAAATACAAGCAGAGAAATAAAGACTAACAGACAGGGCTCTGATGGCCTGAATCAACTATATACTTTACATACATCCCTGAATTAAGAAAGCCTTTACATCTGAGCAGGCAGGGAGCTCTGAACATATGGCCACTCGGAATCTCAACCAGGGAATCACAAGGTCCTTCTCATAAGCAAATCCCTAAAGCAAAATACCAACTCAGAGTATATGTACACTTCACAGAGTCAGAAGGCATCACCACCCTCCTGACTCAGTGACTAATTAGAAATTAGCAAAAGGTGTGAAAGCCTTCCAATAAGCAAACCTCCCCTAAATAAACTTCCCTTAATGGGATCCATCTGAGGCCTATTAATGGGTGGGGAAGATCTTACATCTCATTAATATTACAATGCTATTATCCCCATTTTATAGATAAGAAAAATCAAACCCAGAGACATTATGGATTTGCTCCAGTTCACATAAATAAGATTGTTAAGTACCTTGGGTGACATTTGAACCCACATCTTTCTGACTCCCAAGTCCAATGAAGGGTAGAAGGGTAGAAGATAGCTTTGATGAAGAAAATATACAGAGGTTGGAGCTCAAGGTAGTTCTTGATAAAGGCCAATGACTGGACTTCTTAGCCACTGATTAGTTCGCAAAGGAAGTAGCACCATTGAGAAGGACAGCTTTCCCAGGTCACTTGTCTCCATTAAACTGATAGGTGGGGTTGAAATCTGAAATCATGCATGTGTTCGTTGGCTGGGGTGTCTAGAAGCCTCCCAAATGGCACTGACTTGGCCCACTGAGCAGTACTGCTTCAGCCCGATGAGTCACACTGCCTCACTTAATTATCTTCTGAGTCTGGAATTAGGTCAACTTGGACACTGTATGTACATACACTAGGAGCAGAAAGAATCACGACTTTGCCAAGAGGGCCAAGTGGGACTCAGCACACAAGTGCTAGGCATCTCCTATTCAGAAACTCTGCTTTGTCTCTAGGGGCAGCCACTTCAGTGAGTTCATCCTTAAATTTAGTCCTGTTCCTTAAATAAACTCCCAAGGTCTTCTGAAATTGTCAGGACTATTTTTGGTGGCTCTTTGTGTAACTTGGAACAGGCAGGAGATATTAGTTTTCACAAAACAGAAGCCTCTTTAATTCCATGGGAGAAGGAGGAAGCTCTGTTAGGATAAAACCTTGGTAACCCAAGGTAGGAAAAAAACTTGACCTCAGAGGGAAACACTGAATCAGGGCTCTAACTGGCCCTTGCTGTTTCTAGGGCCATTTGTGTTCTTATGACAGATCTTGGTGATTCAACATGTGTACCCTGGTATGCAAAAAACTTCCGGGTTCCAGCCATCATTTCATAAAACAAGTCGAAATTAATTGCCTTTTCCTTCTTCCTCATTCTAGGGGACTAGCCTTTCCCTTATAATTTGAGATTCTATATCAAAATCCCCAGGACCTCAGCCTAGACAAAGTCTTGTTCTGTGTCTGCCCATGTTGGGGGTCCCAGACAACTTACCTATTTAAAGTAAAAATGGAATGAACTCATCAATATCATATTCATCTCAAATTAAAGTGTAAGAACTCAAGGAGGTCTGCAGTCTTCATGAGAGAAAGACAAGAAATGGAAAGTTAAATAATGATTACTTTTGTATATAACAAAAATGATTCCTGAGACATCTCATCTGATCCTCTTAGTGATTTGGAGTGGTAGATAAGGCAAATATCATTATTCCCTCTGAAGAATGAGAAAACTAAGTCCCAGAGAGGATCAGTTACTTATACAAGGTGTTGTAGTGGATGGAACATACATACACATATATATATATAACATACATACATATATATATATATATAATATATATATAACATACATACATATATATATATATATATACACACACACACACACACACACACACACACACACACACACACACACACACACAAGTGATGCAGTGGATGGAACATTGGGCCCAGTGTCAGGAAGACCTGATTTCAAATCCAGCCTCCAATACTTACTAGCTATGTGACCCTGGATAAGTCACCTGTTTGCCTCAGTTTCCTCTTTTGTAAAATGAGCTAGAGAAGAAAAGGGCAAACCACTTCAGTATCTTTGCCAAGAAAACCCTTGAATCAGTCACAACTGAAAATGAGTGAACAAGCCATAAAGCAATAGAAGGCAGAGTGGATAGAAAGTTGGGCCCAGAGTCAAGAAGACCTGAGTTAAAATCCTGCCTCAGTCACTTATCAGGTATGTGATCCTGAGTAAGTCATCAAACTTCTGCCTGCCTCAATTTATATATCTGTAAAATAGGAATAATAATAGCACCTACCTCCCAGGGTTAAGGATAAAATAAGGCAAGATTTGTAAAGTGCTTTGTAAACCTTAAAGTGTCCCATAAATGCTAACTATAATTATTAAGTAAGTAGCAGAATTCTTTTAAATAACAGTAAGATTGAGGAATGGGCCTGTGAGTCATTGATATAGGGAATTTCTGAGGGAGGAATGTCTATCTAGCAATGCAGTGTGGCACCTTCCCAGTAACTTAGAATCTTTGGAGTGTAGCCTAGAGCATTGGGAGATTAAGTGATTTGCCCTGGTTCACACAGCCTTTGTGTATCAGAGGCATATTTAAGTCTTTCTCAGTTTCCTCTTTTATGGGAGCTGTATCTATTAAAAAGCAGAGGCAATAAGTTTTAAACAACAGTAAAGTATTAGAAAATAGTTCAAAACAATAATATTGCAGAGCAATGAATCATTAACTGACAAATGGATTGTGTAGATAAATGCAGCTGGAATTTAGAGAGTAGAGAGGTCGCTTGAAATTTCATCAAGGATATGATATTCTAGACTGGCCTTAAAGGAGAAATAAGAATTGGATAGGTAGAAGGTAGAGAGAAGAATATTCCAAACAAGTAGAAAAATATAAATAAAAATGTAATGATCTAAGATCTAAGTATGTTAAGAGAATTATGAATAAGTGAGTTTGGATGGAATGAAGGATTCATTTACAGGAACAATGACCGAGGAAGCTGGAATACCACATTAGGACCAGCCTGAATGCCAGACCAAGAAGTTTGGATGTTATTCTTCAGGCAATGGGGAGTCCTTGAATATTTTTGAGTAGAGGAGTAACCCAAAGAAAAATTTTGTTTTAGTATTATATAGATAGAGATTGCCTTTCCCCATTAATGGACACTCTCCAATGCAGCTAATGTAGGCAGTACACATAGGAGAAAGCTCTGGGAAGTTAGACTCCCAGGGCATTTTGCATTTGGAGGCAGGAGTGTATTGGTCAGAAACAAATTGGAAAGAAGATAGTCTCTACATGGAACAGAGAGAGTAATTGCATGAGAAAGAAGAACAGGAGGTAGGGACATAGATGGAAGACAGAGACTTCATGAAGCAACAATTAGAGAATGAAAAAATGGGAATCAGGAGAAGGACCAGAACCAAGTGGTACAAAAGCTATGGGAGCTAGATGATGGAAGATGATAGGCATGGAGCAATTGGGCTGGCATGGCCTAGCCATGGCATGATGATTTCAGGTCCATGAAGAGACAGCACATTGGAAAGAACATGTCAGAGGACCTAGGTTTGAATCCCAGCTCTACCCTGCGCTGCCTGTGGAATCTTGGGTAAGTCTTTTAACCTCTCTGAGCCTTGGTTTCCTCATCTGTAAAATAAGGATTCTAAGATGTAAATTTGTAAAATAAAGCTTGATGAGCCTTATAGGTCCTTCTAGCTCTATACGCTGAATAGCTGCTAGCCATGGCAAAGAGTCTTCAGAACCTTCACTTGGCCCTGAGTCATCCATTTTCTCTATCTTTCCCTGCTGAGACAGAAGGAAAAGAACTCGGGAGAGAGATGTCATCCAACCCTTGTCTTCTGCACTGGTGTTGTGAATCTGAACCAGCTATGCCCTCCTGCTATGATGAAGAAGGAGAGGAATTAAGAAAAACTTGGGTACTGGTCCTTTGGGGGTGTGGGAGATTGCATCTATTTTGTATATGTCTACAAAGAAAGCATCACCTAATTCACTTCCTTTTTTACATTCCTAGGCTAGCAGACCATCCAGAGAAGCACTCATTAAGGTTCTGGGCAAGCCCTTGGTGGTAACAATGAAAGGAGAGATGGTTGTTAAAAGGAAGAATGTAGAAAAGGAGATGGAGTGTTAATGATTGGATATGTCAACTCATGCTGTTTATGGAAGTGTATAGCAATGCCCCAAGGAAAGCTACCTCCCTGTGTAGAAACACAAGAGACGTTACAATATCAGTAAATAGAGGTGAAAGTAGATGCATGTACCCAGTTTAACCTGAGGGGGATGGCCAGTGTGTAACTAAGGTAAGGAGGAATTGCCAGTGGCCTTGGGGAAAGTGGAAATGACCCTAATTCCACTTACACCAGCATATATGATGCTCAGCTGAGACAACAGAAAAGACAACAACCTCTCAGTTCATCAGTGGAAACCTTTTTAGCACACCTCCCTGATGGCTGCTTCCTAGAATTGAATTTCCAGGTTTTCATTCCTTGATGCTTGGGAGGTTAGAGCAGGGGAGTAGAGAAGGATTGTTATCTGGGATGCACACAGTAGTTACTTTCATACTGATACACTATGCTGTCTTTAACACTTTGATTAAACACTTTAGAAAGTAATAATCTTGGTAAGGCAATTCAAAGAGACACACTAACAAGGGTAAAAGGGGGCATTGTTAGTGAGAAGGTAGAGTGGAGTGAACTAATTGGTACACAAATATCAAAATTTGTGTATGACTCCATGTGCTGGGGAAGTGCGTGGGTGACAACCAGACAACCCAGAGAGATACATGCAGCTGATACTTATGATGCCTTCTGGTGGTAGGCAGTTGTTGTAATATTTTGTCCTAATTAAATGCTTTTGTCTTACATGCTTTCTGCTTCTTGAGATTAATGTCTCTTGCATGGTGTGGCATGGGTTTGTTGACAGAGATTCAGACCATGCCTTTAAAGGCTTAATGACCCAAGATTGCAGACTGAATCTATGATATAACAAGATGTCCCACAATCATATGGGCACCTATGGGGCCCAGGACTACTTTAGGAAAATTAATCAGATAGTGCCGTAATATTATATTGTCAACTTTCTTCCAGTCACTTGTAGCTAAAACTTGATGTCCAATTGCAATAATGCCCTCCCCATTTATGTATATTCTTATATGTGTGTATGTATATGTATATAGAAAGGTCACTTAATCGCTGTTTGCTTCATTTTCCTCATCTGTAAAATAGTACTCACCTCCAGAGCTGTTGTGAGCATCAGACTAATAATTGTGAAGCACTTAGCACAATATCAGGCTTATAATAAGTGCTGCATAAATATTAGCCATTATATATAATGTCATTGCTATATATTGGTATATATAAACATACACATATATGCGTATTTATTTATATATATATTTATACATGTACATGTCTGTGTAAATATGCATATATATGTATGTATATGCATGTATGTGTATATATACACATGATATATAGCTCCTTTGCATAGGACAAGCTGTCTCTGTGTACACACACACACACACACACACATACATACACATAGGCTGCTCGTCCTATGCAAAGGACCAAATGAGATAACCTATGTAAAGCATTTTGCCAACCTTAAAACACTATATAAATACTATTATTATTCATTTCTATCTTAATTATTAACTATTATTATTAATTCTATGTCAATCACTCAGCAGACTATGAACATAATATTCACTTCTCTGAGGTTTTGCTAGAAGATTGTAACATCTAGAAGTTTCTGCTAAGCTGTAAAGTATGATTCTGATGGTAGACTGAGTCTGCTATCTGAGGTCCAGCCTAGCTAAATACCGTAAGTCACTAGGTGATGAGGGAGGGAGGGAGAAAGAGAGCGAGATTAGAGGTAGAGCATGGTCACCTACAAAAAGATACAGATATTCTTAGTCTTATGTGATTCAATGACCAAAGAGATGATCAACTCACAAAACAATGAAAAGCAAATGAGAGAAAATGTGCCTACAATAAATTTTTAGTGGGAGCCAGAAAAGCCATTTATGGCTAAAACTGGAAATAAAACAAAAAACACCTGCAATGCAACAAATCAACCCTATTTCTAAAGATATCTATTTTCATCATTGATAGTAGAATCCTAATGTTTGGATTCTTATATCTCATTACCCCAAGTACTCTATGAAAAAAGGGCAATGACCCTTAAGAAGATTAGGAAAATTAGAAAGAGAGATTGGACCAAATACAAAAAAAAAAAAAAAGCCCTGGAAGCAACACAACATTGAAAGTACTTAGGAATCCATTTTCAAGATAGTATAAATGGCAGAGATCCCAAAAGAATCATGATCATGGATGTCATTACTACCAGATAAAGGCAACTAAGAAGACATCTGTAACAACTAACCAATATGCCTGCTTTCTCATCTGTATAAAATCTTTATTAAAATGGTTTGTCACACACAAATGGCATACCTGATGAAAATATAAAAAGGTAATGGGCGTGCTTCCAGAGACCATTTTTATAGCAGACCACATCTTTACTGTCACAGTGACTGAGAGATGCAGAGAAGATACTATCCTGATGTGAGCATTTTTGGTGGATGTACAATGAAATGAGCAGAGCCAGGAGGACAATTTATACTACAGCATCAATATTGTAAAAATGAACAATTTTGAGGACTTTTATAAACTGATGAAGAGCCAAGTAAACAGAGCAGAACAAATTATAGGATAACAATGCTATAAAAACAAGCAACTTTGAAAGCTGTAAGAACCACAATCAATACAATGACCATTCATGATTCCAGAGGACCAATGATGAAACATAGAATGAGAACTCTTTATTTCTATCGATCTATCAATCTATCTATGGATATCTACAGCTAGCTCTCTATCATGAGAGGGGGTCAGACAGAGACAGAGAGACAGAGAAATAGAGGCAGGGACCAATACAGAGACTGAGACAGATGGAAACAGAGACAGAGAAAGTACACAAACATTGAAGGAATTTGTTTTGTTTGACTGCATAATTGTAACAAGAAATTTGTTTTGTAAATTTTTTTTCTCCCCAGTGGAGCCAGAGGCTGGAGAAGGGAAGACAGATTTCTGTTAATAAAAAAAATAAATAAATAAAGAGGTAGTATGATGCTACAGATGTGAAATGTTGCATGCCCTTTCAGATGAAGTCACCATATTATTAATTTTACTTAACTGTTCTACTTTTAACAGAGAGATCTCTTGTTAAATGGGAATTATCTGTAAAAGTTTATAATATTAAAACAAAACACATTAATAAAACTTATAAAAAGGAAAATAAAGTTATTCTTATAAAATATATTATTCATACTGACACATAATAGGTTTATTATTATCATTTTAAAATGAATTAATAGACAAATATTTTAAAATTTATCAGTTTTACTTTCTAATATAGTGTTCTTTATATATGTATGTGCATACATATATAAATACATATGTCTATTTTCCATATTAAAAAAAAAACTCTTCAGATTTTCTCATAATATTTAGGAGTATAAAGGGATCCTGATAACAAAAAGTTTGACAACTACTGATATAGTAGAAGAATAGTACCAAGGACAGAGCATTGGGGGACACCCATGATTAGAAGACACAACATGAAAAATGATCCCATAAAAGAAACTTAGAAGGAGCCAACAGGCAGGTAGGAAGAGAACCAGGAGAAAACAGTGTCACAAAATCACAGAAGGAAAAAATGAGGAGGAGATGGTAATCAACATGGCCCAGGCCTGAAAAGAGATTAAAAAGGATGAGGACTGGGAAATATCCATGAGGTTTGGCAAATAAGAGATCATAGGTAGTTGAAGACAGCATACACATTCTATCATCAGGTCCATATTTAAAGTCTTGATAGCTTTAGAGAAAGTTCTATATCAGTGGTTCTCAAACTGTGGGTCACGACCCCTTTGGGGGTCAAATGACCCTTTCACAGGGGTCACAGGGGTCGCCTAAGACCATCGGAAAACACATATTTCTGATGGTCTTAGGAACCAAGACACCGCTCCTCTATTTGTCTCCAGGAGGGTCCACCCACATGCAGATACACCTACATACGAGTATTGAAGGGTCGCGGCATTAGGAAGGTTGAGAACCACTGGTCTAGATGTTATACTCTGCTAGCAAACCCTCATAGAAGCAAAGAAGATCGAGAAACAGATTGCAGAGAGTTTATAAATAAGCGAGAGGAAAAGGGCAAGCACCTCCTTGAGAAAACTAGTGGTAAATAGTTTTCTCGAGGAGTTTAGCCAGCAAGAGGAAGAGAGACTATAGATCTTAACTAGCAGGAATAAATGTTAGGATTAAGGGAAGGTTTTTAAGTTGGAGAGATATGGACACAGTTGTAGACAGAAGTAAAGGAGTCAGTAGATCACAAGAAAAAGAAGAATAGAGAAAGAATTGGGATAATGGTGGGGGAGATCTGCTGGAAAAGTCAGGAGAGGGTGGGACAAAAAATCGCATACAGAAGACTTGGCCTTGCCAAAAAGAAGGGCCACATCTTCAGCAAAGACAAGAGTGAAAGGGGCCACAGTGAGGAAAGATGTCTGAGTGATGTGAGGTGAGGAAGAGGAAAGAAAACAGAGCTCTTCTTAAATAGTTTCATTTTTTTTTCAGTGACTTGTGAGGTAAAGAACCATGCTGAGGAAGAAAAAGGTGGAGGAGGGGAATAAAGGGGTGGGAGACTTGACAAGAGACAAAAAGGCTTGGAACAGTCACTTTTATAAGTGGGATAGCAAATTTATTAGGGAGGTGTAAATTAATTGCCTCGCTGCAATTATGTCGTACATTGAGATTATGTCATACAAATTTTTTTTTTGTCTTTCCTTCTTTTTTTTAATTTTTTTTAATTTATTTACTCATTTACTTTTAATTTACAAGATTCAGTTCCACAATCACTTGAGTTTCAGATTTTCTCCCCTCCCTTCCCCCCCCCCCCATGGTGGCGTGCAATCATGTATAGGATCTGCAAATACTTTCACATTGTACAATAGTTTGGTCATATAGAAGGGCCGTAACCAATGAGTGATCACTGGGAA